>OY744481.1:87693704-88893704 GCA_963556165.1 Tipula helvola
CATACGCAATTTACAGATTGTAAATATTCAATCTAGTTTTTGAGATATCTTAATTTTACTGAGCGAATGTATGCAATCAGGATATCGAAAAAACACACTGTACTACTATCCATGCTTTTCGGAGAGGCAGAAAAAACTTTTTGTTCGCAATCGTTTTCAAAGCTAATAATTATGATAATACAAGTTAATTAAATAAAATTCGTCGTAATTTCATTTCGTTTACATAACCCGTTTGGTAGAAATCGATGTTTTTAGTAGGATTTTGGTACATTATAGAAAAATTGGCATATCTTCGAAACTAGAACGAATTTTTACAATCTGCTTTTTGTGTATGATAGGTAACAGTATAGCCTATCATACGCAATTTACAGATTGTAAATATTCAATCTAGTTTTTGAGATATCTTAATTTTACTGAGCGAATGTATGCAATCAGGATATCGAAAAAACACACTGTACTACTATCCATGCTTTTCGGAGAGGCAGAAAAAACTTTTTGTTCGCAATCGTTTTCAAAGCTAATAATTATGATAATACAAGTTAATTAAATAAAATTCGTCGTAATTTCATTTCGTTTACATAACCCGTTTGGTAGAAATCGATGTTTTTAGTAGGATTTTGGTACATTATAGAAAAATTGGCATATCTTCGAAACTAGAACGAATTTTTACAATCTGCTTTTTGTGTATGATAGGTAACAGTATAGCCTATCATACGCAATTTACAGATTGTAAATATTCAATCTAGTTTTTGAGATATCTTAATTTTACTGAGCGAATGTATGCAATCAGGATATCGAAAAAACACACTGTACTACTATCCATGCTTTTCGGAGAGGCAGAAAAAACTTTTTGTTCGCAATCGTTTTCAAAGCTAATAATTATGATAATACAAGTTAATTAAATAAAATTCGTCGTAATTTCATTTCGTTTACATAACCCGTTTGGTAGAAATCGATGTTTTTAGTAGGATTTTGGTACATTATAGAAAAATTGGCATATCTTCGAAACTAGAACGAATTTGTACAATCTGCTTTTTGTGTATGATAGGTAACAGTATAGCCTATCATACGCAATTTACAGATTGTAAATATTCAATCTAGTTTTTGAGATATCTTAATTTTACTGAGCGAATGTATGCAATCAGGATATCGAAAAAACACACTGTACTACTATCCATGCTTTTCGGAGAGGCAGAAAAAACTTTTTGTTCGCAATCGTTTTCAAAGCTAATAATTATGATAATACAAGTTAATTAAATAAAATTCGTCGTAATTTCATTTCGTTTACATAACCCGTTTGGTAGAAATCGATGTTTTTAGTAGGATTTTGGTACATTATAGAAAAATTGGCATATCTTCGAAACTAGAACGAATTTTTACAATCTGCTTTTTGTGTATGATAGGTAACAGTATAGCCTATCATACGCAATTTACAGATTGTAAATATTCAATCTAGTTTTTGAGATATCTTAATTTTACTGAGCGAATGTATGCAATCAGGATATCGAAAAAACACACTGTACTACTATCCATGCTTTTCGGAGAGGCAGAAAAAACTTTTTGTTCGCAATCGTTTTCAAAGCTAATAATTATGATAATACAAGTTAATTAAATAAAATTCGTCGTAATTTCATTTCGTTTACATAACCCGTTTGGTAGAAATCGATGTTTTTAGTAGGATTTTGGTACATTATAGAAAAATTGGCATATCTTCGAAACTAGAACGAATTTTCACAATCTGCTTTTTGTGTATGATAGGTAACAGTATAGCCTATCATACGCAATTTACAGATTGTAAATATTCAATCTAGTTTTTGAGATATCTTAATTTTACTGAGCGAATGTATGCAATCAGGATATCGAAAAAACACACTGTACTACTATCCATGCTTTTCGGAGAGGCAGAAAAAACTTTTTGTTCGCAATCGTTTTCAAAGCTAATAATTATGATAATACAAGTTAATTAAATAAAATTCGTCGTAATTTCATTTCGTTTACATAACCCGTTTGGTAGAAATCGATGTTTTTAGTAGGATTTTGGTACATTATAGAAAAATTGGCATATCTTCGAAACTAGAACGAATTTTCACAATCTGCTTTTTGTGTATGATAGGTAACAGTATAGCCTATCATACGCAATTTACAGATTGTAAATATTCAATCTAGTTTTTGAGATATCTTAATTTTACTGAGCGAATGTATGCAATCAGGATATCGAAAAAACACACTGTACTACTATCCATGCTTTTCGGAGAGGCAGAAAAAACTTTTTGTTCGCAATCGTTTTCAAAGCTAATAATTATGATAATACAAGTTAATTAAATAAAATTCGTCGTAATTTCATTTCGTTTACATAACCCGTTTGGTAGAAATCGATGTTTTTAGTAGGATTTTGGTACATTATAGAAAAATTGGCATATCTTCGAAACTAGAACGAATTTTTACAATCTGCTTTTTGTGTATGATAGGTAACAGTATAGCCTATCATACGCAATTTACAGATTGTAAATATTCAATCTAGTTTTTGAGATATCTTAATTTTACTGAGCGAATGTATGCAATCAGGATATCGAAAAAACACACTGTACTACTATCCATGCTTTTCGGAGAGGCAGAAAAAACTTTTTGTTCGCAATCGTTTTCAAAGCTAATAATTATGATAATACAAGTTAATTAAATAAAATTCGTCGTAATTTCATTTCGTTTACATAACCCGTTTGGTAGAAATCGATGTTTTTAGTAGGATTTTGGTACATTATAGAAAAATTGGCATATCTTCGAAACTAGAACGAATTTTTACAATCTGCTTTTTGTGTATGATAGGTAACAGTATAGCCTATCATACGCAATTTACAGATTGTAAATATTCAATCTAGTTTTTGAGATATCTTAATTTTACTGAGCGAATGTATGCAATCAGGATATCGAAAAAACACACTGTACTACTATCCATGCTTTTCGGAGAGGCAGAAAAAACTTTTTGTTCGCAATCGTTTTCAAAGCTAATAATTATGATAATACAAGTTAATTAAATAAAATTCGTCGTAATTTCATTTCGTTTACATAACCCGTTTGGTAGAAATCGATGTTTTTAGTAGGATTTTGGTACATTATAGAAAAATTGGCATATCTTCGAAACTAGAACGAATTTTCACAATCTGCTTTTTGTGTATGATAGGTAACAGTATAGCCTATCATACGCAATTTACAGATTGTAAATATTCAATCTAGTTTTTGAGATATCTTAATTTTACTGAGCGAATGTATGCAATCAGGATATCGAAAAAACACACTGTACTACTATCCATGCTTTTCGGAGAGGCAGAAAAAACTTTTTGTTCGCAATCGTTTTCAAAGCTAATAATTATGATAATACAAGTTAATTAAATAAAATTCGTCGTAATTTCATTTCGTTTACATAACCCGTTTGGTAGAAATCGATGTTTTTAGTAGGATTTTGGTACATTATAGAAAAATTGGCATATCTTCGAAACTAGAACGAATTTTCACAATCTGCTTTTTGTGTATGATAGGTAACAGTATAGCCTATCATACGCAATTTACAGATTGTAAATATTCAATCTAGTTTTTGAGATATCTTAATTTTACTGAGCGAATGTATGCAATCAGGATATCGAAAAAACACACTGTACATCTATCCATGCTTTTCGGAGAGGCAGAAAAAACTTTTTGTTCGCAATCGTTTTCAAAGCTAATAATTATGATAATACAAGTTAATTAAATAAAATTCGTCGTAATTTCATTTCGTTTACATAACCCGTTTGGTAGAAATCGATGTTTTTAGTAGGATTTTGGTACATTATAGAAAAATTGGCATATCTTCGAAACTAGAACGAATTTTTACAATCTGCTTTTTGTGTATGATAGGTAACAGTATAGCCTATCATACGCAATTTACAGATTGTAAATATTCAATCTAGTTTTTGAGATATCTTAATTTTACTGAGCGAATGTATGCAATCAGGATATCGAAAAAACACACTGTACTACTATCCATGCTTTTCGGAGAGGCAGAAAAAACTTTTTGTTCGCAATCGTTTTCAAAGCTAATAATTATGATAATACAAGTTAATTAAATAAAATTCGTCGTAATTTCATTTCGTTTACATAACCCGTTTGGTAGAAATCGATGTTTTTAGTAGGATTTTGGTACATTATAGAAAAATTGGCATATCTTCGAAACTAGAACGAATTTGTACAATCTGCTTTTTGTGTATGATAGGTAACAGTATAGTCTATCATACGCAATTTACAGATTGTAAATATTCAATCTAGTTTTTGAGATATCTTAATTTTACTGAGCGAATGTATGCAATCAGGATATCGAAAAAACACACTGTACTACTATCCATGCTTTTCGGAGAGGCAGAAAAAACTTTTTGTTCGCAATCGTTTTCAAAGCTAATAATTATGATAATACAAGTTAATTAAATAAAATTCGTCGTAATTTCATTTCGTTTACATAACCCGTTTGGTAGAAATCGATGTTTTTAGTAGGATTTTGGTACATTATAGAAAAATTGGCATATCTTCGAAACTAGAACGAATTTTTACAATCTGCTTTTTGTGTATGATAGGTAACAGTATAGCCTATCATACGCAATTTACAGATTGTAAATATTCAATCTAGTTTTTGAGATATCTTAATTTTACTGAGCGAATGTATGCAATCAGGATATCGAAAAAACACACTGTACTACTATCCATGCTTTTCGGAGAGGCAGAAAAAACTTTTTGTTCGCAATCGTTTTCAAAGCTAATAATTATGATAATACAAGTTAATTAAATAAAATTCGTCGTAATTTCATTTCGTTTACATAACCCGTTTGGTAGAAATCGATGTTTTTAGTAGGATTTTGGTACATTATAGAAAAATTGGCATATCTTCGAAACTAGAACGAATTTTTACAATCTGCTTTTTGTGTATGATAGGTAACAGTATAGCCTATCATACGCAATTTACAGATTGTAAATATTCAATCTAGTTTTTGAGATATCTTAATTTTACTGAGCGAATGTATGCAATCAGGATATCGAAAAAACACACTGTACTACTATCCATGCTTTTCGGAGAGGCAGAAAAAACTTTTTGTTCGCAATCGTTTTCAAAGCTAATAATTATGATAATACAAGTTAATTAAATAAAATTCGTCGTAATTTCATTTCGTTTACATAACCCGTTTGGTAGAAATCGATGTTTTTAGTAGGATTTTGGTACATTATAGAAAAATTGGCATATCTTCGAAACTAGAACGAATTTGTACAATCTGCTTTTTGTGTATGATAGGTAACAGTATAGCCTATCATACGCAATTTACAGATTGTAAATATTCAATCTAGTTTTTGAGATATCTTAATTTTACTGAGCGAATGTATGCAATCAGGATATCGAAAAAACACACTGTACTACTATCCATGCTTTTCGGAGAGGCAGAAAAAACTTTTTGTTCGCAATCGTTTTCAAAGCTAATAATTATGATAATACAAGTTAATTAAATAAAATTCGTCGTAATTTCATTTCGTTTACATAACCCGTTTGGTAGAAATCGATGTTTTTAGTAGGATTTTGGTACATTATAGAAAAATTGGCATATCTTCGAAACTAGAACGAATTTGTACAATCTGCTTTTTGTGTATGATAGGTAACAGTATAGCCTATCATACGCAATTTACAGATTGTAAATATTCAATCTAGTTTTTGAGATATCTTAATTTTACTGAGCGAATGTATGCAATCAGGATATCGAAAAAACACACTGTACTACTATCCATGCTTTTCGGAGAGGCAGAAAAAACTTTTTGTTCGCAATCGTTTTCAAAGCTAATAATTATGATAATACAAGTTAATTAAATAAAATTCGTCGTAATTTCATTTCGTTTACATAACCCGTTTGGTAGAAATCGATGTTTTTAGTAGGATTTTGGTACATTATAGAAAAATTGGCATATCTTCGAAACTAGAACGAATTTTCACAATCTGCTTTTTGTGTATGATAGGTAACAGTATAGCCTATCATACGCAATTTACAGATTGTAAATATTCAATCTAGTTTTTGAGATATCTTAATTTTACTGAGCGAATGTATGCAATCAGGATATCGAAAAAACACACTGTACTACTATCCATGCTTTTCGGAGAGGCAGAAAAAACTTTTTGTTCGCAATCGTTTTCAAAGCTAATAATTATGATAATACAAGTTAATTAAATAAAATTCGTCGTAATTTCATTTCGTTTACATAACCCGTTTGGTAGAAATCGATGTTTTTAGTAGGATTTTGGTACATTATAGAAAAATTGGCATATCTTCGAAACTAGAACGAATTTGTACAATCTGCTTTTTGTGTATGATAGGTAACAGTATAGCCTATCATACGCAATTTACAGATTGTAAATATTCAATCTAGTTTTTGAGATATCTTAATTTTACTGAGCGAATGTATGCAATCAGGATATCGAAAAAACACACTGTACTACTATCCATGCTTTTCGGAGAGGCAGAAAAAACTTTTTGTTCGCAATCGTTTTCAAAGCTAATAATTATGATAATACAAGTTAATTAAATAAAATTCGTCGTAATTTCATTTCGTTTACATAACCCGTTTGGTAGAAATCGATGTTTTTAGTAGGATTTTGGTACATTATAGAAAAATTGGCATATCTTCGAAACTAGAACGAATTTTCACAATCTGCTTTTTGTGTATGATAGGTAACAGTATAGCCTATCATACGCAATTTACAGATTGTAAATATTCAATCTAGTTTTTGAGATATCTTAATTTTACTGAGCGAATGTATGCAATCAGGATATCGAAAAAACACACTGTACTACTATCCATGCTTTTCGGAGAGGCAGAAAAAACTTTTTGTTCGCAATCGTTTTCAAAGCTAATAATTATGATAATACAAGTTAATTAAATAAAATTCGTCGTAATTTCATTTCGTTTACATAACCCGTTTGGTAGAAATCGATGTTTTTAGTAGGATTTTGGTACATTATAGAAAAATTGGCATATCTTCGAAACTAGAACGAATTTTTACAATCTGCTTTTTGTGTATGATAGGTAACAGTATAGCCTATCATACGCAATTTACAGATTGTAAATATTCAATCTAGTTTTTGAGATATCTTAATTTTACTGAGCGAATGTATGCAATCAGGATATCGAAAAAACACACTGTACTACTATCCATGCTTTTCGGAGAGGCAGAAAAAACTTTTTGTTCGCAATCGTTTTCAAAGCTAATAATTATGATAATACAAGTTAATTAAATAAAATTCGTCGTAATTTCATTTCGTTTACATAACCCGTTTGGTAGAAATCGATGTTTTTAGTAGGATTTTGGTACATTATAGAAAAATTGGCATATCTTCGAAACTAGAACGAATTTTTACAATCTGCTTTTTGTGTATGATAGGTAACAGTATAGCCTATCATACGCAATTTACAGATTGTAAATATTCAATCTAGTTTTTGAGATATCTTAATTTTACTGAGCGAATGTATGCAATCAGGATATCGAAAAAACACACTGTACTACTATCCATGCTTTTCGGAGAGGCAGAAAAAACTTTTTGTTCGCAATCGTTTTCAAAGCTAATAATTATGATAATACAAGTTAATTAAATAAAATTCGTCGTAATTTCATTTCGTTTACATAACCCGTTTGGTAGAAATCGATGTTTTTAGTAGGATTTTGGTACATTATAAAAAAATTGGCATATCTTCGAAACTAGAACGAATTTGTACAATCTGCTTTTTGTGTATGATAGGTAACAGTATAGTCTATCATACGCAATTTACAGATTGTAAATATTCAATCTAGTTTTTGAGATATCTTAATTTTACTGAGCGAATGTATGCAATCAGGATATCGAAAAAACACACTGTACTACTATCCATGCTTTTCGGAGAGGCAGAAAAAACTTTTTGTTCGCAATCGTTTTCAAAGCTAATAATTATGATAATACAAGTTAATTAAATAAAATTCGTCGTAATTTCATTTCGTTTACATAACCCGTTTGGTAGAAATCGATGTTTTTAGTAGGATTTTGGTACATTATAGAAAAATTGGCATATCTTCGAAACTAGAACGAATTTTTACAATCTGCTTTTTGTGTATGATAGGTAACAGTATAGCCTATCATACGCAATTTACAGATTGTAAATATTCAATCTAGTTTTTGAGATATCTTAATTTTACTGAGCGAATGTATGCAATCAGGATATCGAAAAAACACACTGTACTACTATCCATGCTTTTCGGAGAGGCAGAAAAAACTTTTTGTTCGCAATCGTTTTCAAAGCTAATAATTATGATAATACAAGTTAATTAAATAAAATTCGTCGTAATTTCATTTCGTTTACATAACCCGTTTGGTAGAAATCGATGTTTTTAGTAGGATTTTGGTACATTATAGAAAAATTGGCATATCTTCGAAACTAGAACGAATTTTTACAATCTGCTTTTTGTGTATGATAGGTAACAGTATAGTCTATCATACGCAATTTACAGATTGTAAATATTCAATCTAGTTTTTGAGATATCTTAATTTTACTGAGCGAATGTATGCAATCAGGATATCGAAAAAACACACTGTACTACTATCCATGCTTTTCGGAGAGGCAGAAAAAACTTTTTGTTCGCAATCGTTTTCAAAGCTAATAATTATGATAATACAAGTTAATTAAATAAAATTCGTCGTAATTTCATTTCGTTTACATAACCCGTTTGGTAGAAATCGATGTTTTTAGTAGGATTTTGGTACATTATAGAAAAATTGGCATATCTTCGAAACTAGAACGAATTTTTACAATCTGCTTTTTGTGTATGATAGGTAACAGTATAGCCTATCATACGCAATTTACAGATTGTAAATATTCAATCTAGTTTTTGAGATATCTTAATTTTACTGAGCGAATGTATGCAATCAGGATATCGAAAAAACACACTGTACTACTATCCATGCTTTTCGGAGAGGCAGAAAAAACTTTTTGTTCGCAATCGTTTTCAAAGCTAATAATTATGATAATACAAGTTAATTAAATAAAATTCGTCGTAATTTCATTTCGTTTACATAACCCGTTTGGTAGAAATCGATGTTTTTAGTAGGATTTTGGTACATTATAGAAAAATTGGCATATCTTCGAAACTAGAACGAATTTGTACAATCTGCTTTTTGTGTATGATAGGTAACAGTATAGCCTATCATACGCAATTTACAGATTGTAAATATTCAATCTAGTTTTTGAGATATCTTAATTTTACTGAGCGAATGTATGCAATCAGGATATCGAAAAAACACACTGTACTACTATCCATGCTTTTCGGAGAGGCAGAAAAAACTTTTTGTTCGCAATCGTTTTCAAAGCTAATAATTATGATAATACAAGTTAATTAAATAAAATTCGTCGTAATTTCATTTCGTTTACATAACCCGTTTGGTAGAAATCGATGTTTTTAGTAGGATTTTGGTACATTATAGAAAAATTGGCATATCTTCGAAACTAGAACGAATTTTCACAATCTGCTTTTTGTGTATGATAGGTAACAGTATAGCCTATCATACGCAATTTACAGATTGTAAATATTCAATCTAGTTTTTGAGATATCTTAATTTTACTGAGCGAATGTATGCAATCAGGATATCGAAAAAACACACTGTACTACTATCCATGCTTTTCGGAGAGGCAGAAAAAACTTTTTGTTCGCAATCGTTTTCAAAGCTAATAATTATGATAATACAAGTTAATTAAATAAAATTCGTCGTAATTTCATTTCGTTTACATAACCCGTTGGTAGAAATCGATGTTTTTAGTAGGATTTTGGTACATTATAGAAAAATTGGCATATCTTCGAAACTAGAACGAATTTTTACAATCTGCTTTTTGTGTATGATAGGTAACAGTATAGCCTATCATACGCAATTTACAGATTGTAAATATTCAATCTAGTTTTTGAGATATCTTAATTTTACTGAGCGAATGTATGCAATCAGGATATCGAAAAAACACACTGTACTACTATCCATGCTTTTCGGAGAGGCAGAAAAAACTTTTTGTTCGCAATCGTTTTCAAAGTTAATTAACTTGTATGATTAAATAAAATTCGTCGTAATTTCATTTCGTTTACATAACCCGTTTGGTAGAAATCGATGTTTTTAGTAGGATTTTGGTACATTATAGAAAAATTGGCATATCTTCGAAACTAGAACGAATTTTTACAATCTGCTTTTTTTGTGTATGATAGGTAACAGTATAGCCTATCATACGCAATTTACAGATTGTAAATATTCAATCTAGTTTTTGAGATATCTTAATTTTACTGAGCGAATGTATGCAATCAGGATATCGAAAAAACACACTGTACTACTATCCATGCTTTTCGGAGAGGCAGAAAAAACTTTTTGTTCGCAATCGTTTTCAAAGCTAATAATTATGATAATACAAGTTAATTAAATAAAATTCGTCGTAATTTCATTTCGTTTACATAACCCGTTTGGTAGAAATCGATGTTTTTAGTAGGATTTTGGTACATTATAGAAAAATTGGCATATCTTCGAAACTAGAACGAATTTTTACAATCTGCTTTTGTGTATGATAGGTAACAGTATAGCCTATCATACGCAATTTACAGATTGTAAATATTCAATCTAGTTTTTGAGATATCTTAATTTTACTGAGCGAATGTATGCAATCAGGATATCGAAAAAACACACTGTACTACTATCCATGCTTTTCGGAGAGGCAGAAAAAACTTTTTGTTCGCAATCGTTTTCAAAGCTAATAATTATGATAATACAAGTTAATTAAATAAAATTCGTCGTAATTTCATTTCGTTTACATAACCCGTTTGGTAGAAATCGATGTTTTTAGTAGGATTTTGGTACATTATAGAAAAATTGGCATATCTTCGAAACTAGAACGAATTTTTACAATCTGCTTTTTGTGTATGATAGGTAACAGTATAGCCTATCATACGCAATTTACAGATTGTAAATATTCAATCTAGTTTTTGAGATATCTTAATTTTACTGAGCGAATGTATGCAATCAGGATATCGAAAAAACACACTGTACTACTATCCATGCTTTTCGGAGAGGCAGAAGAAAACTTTTTGTTCGCAATCGTTTTCAAAGCTAATAATTATGATAATACAAGTTAATTAAATAAAATTCGTCGTAATTTCATTTCGTTTACATAACCCGTTTGGTAGAAATCGATGTTTTTAGTAGGATTTTGGTACATATAGAAAAATTGGCATATCTTCGAAACTAGAACGAATTTGTACAATCTGCTTTTTGTGTATGATAGGTAACAGTATAGCCTATCATACGCAATTTACAGATTGTAAATATTCAATCTAGTTTTTGAGATATCTTAATTTTACTGAGCGAATGTATGCAATCAGGATATCGAAAAAACACACTGTACTACTATCCATGCTTTTCGGAGAGGCAGAAAAAACTTTTTGTTCGCAATCGTTTTCAAAGCTAATAATTATGATAATACAAGTTAATTAAATAAAATTCGTCGTAATTTCATTTCGTTTACATAACCCGTTTGGTAGAAATCGATGTTTTTAGTAGGATTTTGGTACATTATAGAAAAATTGGCATATCTTCGAAACTAGAACGAATTTTACAATCTGCTTTTTGTGTATGATAGGTAACAGTATAGCCTATCATACGCAATTTACAGATTGTAAATATTCAATCTAGTTTTTGAGATATCTTAATTTTACTGAGCGAATGTATGCAATCAGGATATCGAAAAAACACACTGTACTACTATCCATGCTTTTCGGAGAGGCAGAAAAAACTTTTTGTTCGCAATCGTTTTCAAAGCTAATAATTATGATAATACAAGTTAATTAAATAAAATTCGTCGTATTTCATTTCGTTTACATAACCCGTTTGGTAGAAATCGATGTTTTTAGTAGGATTTTGGTACATTATAGAAAAATTGGCATATCTTCGAAACTAGAACGAATTTTTACAATCTGCTTTTTGTGTATGATAGGTAACAGTATAGCCTATCATACGCAATTACAGATTGTAAATATTCAATCTAGTTTTTGAGATATCTTAATTTTACTGAGCGAATGTATGCAATCAGGATATCGAAAAAACACACTGTACTACTATCCATGCTTTTCGGAGAGGCAGAAAAAACTTTTTGTTTCGCAATCGTTTTCAAAGCTAATAATTATGATAATACAAGTTAATTAAATAAAATTCGTCGTAATTTCATTTCGTTTACATAACCCGTTTGGTAGAAATCGATGTTTTTAGTAGGATTTTGGTACATTATAGAAAAAATTGGCATATCTTCGAAACTAGAACGAATTTTTACAATCTGCTTTTTGTGTATGATAGGTAACAGTATAGCCTATCATACGCAATTTACAGATTGTAAATATTCAATCTAGTTTTTGAGATATCTTAATTTTACTGAGCGAATGTATGCAATCAGGATATCGAAAAAACACACTGTACTACTATCCATGCTTTTCGGAGAGGCAGAAAAAACTTTTTGTTCGCAATCGTTTTCAAAGCTAATAATTATGATAATACAAGTTAATTAAATAAAATTCGTCCGTAATTTCATTTCGTTTACATAACCCGTTTGGTAGAAATCGATGTTTTTAGTAGGATTTTGGTACATTATAGAAAAATTGGCATATCTTCGAAACTAGAACGAATTTTTACAATCTGCTTTTTGTGTATGATAGGTAACAGTATAGCCTATCATACGCAATTTACAGATTGTAAATATTCAATCTAGTTTTTGAGATATCTTAATTTTACTGAGCGAATGTATGCAATCAGGATATCGAAAAAACACACTGTACTACTATCCATGCTTTTCGGAGAGGCAGAAAAAACTTTTTGTTCGCAATCGTTTTCAAAGCTAATAATTATGATAATACAAGTTAATTAAATAAAATTCGTCGTAATTTCATTTCGTTTACATAACCCGTTTGGTAGAAATCGATGTTTTTAGTAGGATTTTGGTACATTATAGAAAAATTGGCATATCTTCGAAACTAGAACGAATTTGTACAATCTGCTTTTTGTGTATGATAGGTAACAGTATAGCCTATCATACGCAATTTACAGATTGTAAATATTCAATCTAGTTTTTGAGATATCTTAATTTTACTGAGCGAATGTATGCAATCAGGATATCGAAAAAAACACACTGTACTACTATCCATGCTTTTCGGAGAGGCAGAAAAAACTTTTTGTTCGCAATCGTTTTCAAAGCTAATAATTATGATAATACAAGTTAATTAAATAAAATTCGTCGTAATTTCATTTCGTTTACATAACCCGTTTGGTAGAAATCGATGTTTTTAGTAGGATTTTGGTACATTATAGAAAAATTGGCATATCTTCGAAACTAGAACGAATTTTTACAATCTGCTTTTTGTGTATGATAGGTAACAGTATAGCCTATCATACGCAATTTACAGATTGTAAATATTCAATCTAGTTTTTGAGATATCTTAATTTTACTGAGCGAATGTATGCAATCAGGATATCGAAAAAACACACTGTACTACTATCCATGCTTTTCGGAGAGGCAGAAAAAACTTTTTGTTCGCAATCGTTTTCAAAGCTAATAATTATGATAATACAAGTTAATTAAATAAAATTCGTCGTAATTTCATTTCGTTTACATAACCCGTTTGGTAGAAATCGATGTTTTTAGTAGGATTTTGGTACATTATAGAAAAATTGGCATATCTTCGAAACTAGAACGAATTTGTACAATCTGCTTTTGTGTATGATAGGTAACAGTATAGCCTATCATACGCAATTTACAGATTGTAAATATTCAATCTAGTTTTTGAGATATCTTAATTTTACTGAGCGAATGTATGCAATCAGGATATCGAAAAAACACACTGTACTACTATCCATGCTTTTCGGAGAGGCAGAAAAAACTTTTTGTTCGCAATCGTTTTCAAAGCTAATAATTATGATAATACAAGTTAATTAAATAAAATTCGTCGTAATTTCATTTCGTTTACATAACCCGTTTGGTAGAAATCGATGTTTTTAGTAGGATTTTGGTACATTATAGAAAAATTGGCATATCTTCGAAACTAGAACGAATTTTTACAATCTGCTTTTTGTGTATGATAGGTAACAGTATAGCCTATCATACGCAATTTACAGATTGTAAATATTCAATCTAGTTTTTGAGATATCTTAATTTTACTGAGCGAATGTATGCAATCAGGATATCGAAAAAACACACTGTACTACTATCCATGCTTTTCGGAGAGGCAGAAAAAACTTTTTGTTCGCAATCGTTTTCAAAGCTAATAATTATGATAATACAAGTTAATTAAATAAAATTCGTCGTAATTTCATTTCGTTTACATAACCCGTTTGGTAGAAATCGATGTTTTTAGTAGGATTTTGGTACATTATAGAAAAATTGGCATATCTTCGAAACTAGAACGAATTTTTACAATCTGCTTTTTGTGTATGATAGGTAACAGTATAGCCTATCATACGCAATTTACAGATTGTAAATATTCAATCTAGTTTTTGAGATATCTTAATTTTACTGAGCGAATGTATGCAATCAGGATATCGAAAAAACACACTGTACTACTATCCATGCTTTTCGGAGAGGCAGAAAAAACTTTTTGTTCGCAATCGTTTTCAAAGCTAATAATTATGATAATACAAGTTAATTAAATAAAATTCGTCGTAATTTCATTTCGTTTACATAACCCGTTTGGTAGAAATCGATGTTTTTAGTAGGATTTTGGTACATTATAGAAAAATTGGCATATCTTCGAAACTAGAACGAATTTGTACAATCTGCTTTTTGTGTATGATAGGTAACAGTATAGCCTATCATACGCAATTTACAGATTGTAAATATTCAATCTAGTTTTTGAGATATCTTAATTTTACTGAGCGAATGTATGCAATCAGGATATCGAAAAAACACACTGTACTACTATCCATGCTTTTCGGAGAGGCAGAAAAAACTTTTTGTTCGCAATCGTTTTCAAAGCTAATAATTATGATAATACAAGTTAATTAAATAAAATTCGTCGTAATTTCATTTCGTTTACATAACCCGTTTGGTAGAAATCGATGTTTTTAGTAGGATTTTGGTACATTATAGAAAAATTGGCATATCTTCGAAACTAGAACGAATTTTTACAATCTGCTTTTTGTGTATGATAGGTAACAGTATAGCCTATCATACGCAATTTACAGATTGTAAATATTCAATCTAGTTTTTGAGATATCTTAATTTTACTGAGCGAATGTATGCAATCAGGATATCGAAAAAACACACTGTACTACTATCCATGCTTTTCGGAGAGGCAGAAAAAACTTTTTGTTCGCAATCGTTTTCAAAGCTAATAATTATGATAATACAAGTTAATTAAATAAAATTCGTCGTAATTTCATTTCGTTTACATAACCCGTTTGGTAGAAATCGATGTTTTTAGTAGGATTTTGGTACATTATAGAAAAATTGGCATATCTTCGAAACTAGAACGAATTTTTACAATCTGCTTTTTGTGTATGATAGGTAACAGTATAGCCTATCATACGCAATTTACAGATTGTAAATATTCAATCTAGTTTTTGAGATATCTTAATTTTACTGAGCGAATGTATGCAATCAGGATATCGAAAAAACACACTGTACTACTATCCATGCTTTTCGGAGAGGCAGAAAAAACTTTTTGTTCGCAATCGTTTTCAAAGCTAATAATTATGATAATACAAGTTAATTAAATAAAATTCGTCGTAATTTCATTTCGTTTACATAACCCGTTTGGTAGAAATCGATGTTTTTAGTAGGATTTTGGTACATTATAGAAAAATTGGCATATCTTCGAAACTAGAACGAATTTGTACAATCTGCTTTTTGTGTATGATAGGTAACAGTATAGCCTATCATACGCAATTTACAGATTGTAAATATTCAATCTAGTTTTTGAGATATCTTAATTTTACTGAGCGAATGTATGCAATCAGGATATCGAAAAAACACACTGTACTACTATCCATGCTTTTCGGAGAGGCAGAAAAAACTTTTTGTTCGCAATCGTTTTCAAAGCTAATAATTATGATAATACAAGTTAATTAAATAAAATTCGTCGTAATTTCATTTCGTTTACATAACCCGTTTGGTAGAAATCGATGTTTTTAGTAGGATTTTGGTACATTATAGAAAAATTGGCATATCTTCGAAACTAGAACGAATTTTTACAATCTGCTTTTTGTGTATGATAGGTAACAGTATAGCCTATCATACGCAATTTACAGATTGTAAATATTCAATCTAGTTTTTGAGATATCTTAATTTTACTGAGCGAATGTATGCAATCAGGATATCGAAAAAACACACTGTACTACTATCCATGCTTTTCGGAGAGGCAGAAAAAACTTTTTGTTCGCAATCGTTTTCAAAGCTAATAATTATGATAATACAAGTTAATTAAATAAAATTCGTCGTAATTTCATTTCGTTTACATAACCCGTTTGGTAGAAATCGATGTTTTTAGTAGGATTTTGGTACATTATAGAAAAATTGGCATATCTTCGAAACTAGAACGAATTTGTACAATCTGCTTTTGTGTATGATAGGTAACAGTATAGTCTATCATACGCAATTTACAGATTGTAAATATTCAATCTAGTTTTTGAGATATCTTAATTTTACTGAGCGAATGTATGCAATCAGGATATCGAAAAAACACACTGTACTACTATCCATGCTTTTCGGAGAGGCAGAAAAAACTTTTTGTTCGCAATCGTTTTCAAAGCTAATAATTATGATAATACAAGTTAATTAAATAAAATTCGTCGTAATTTCATTTCGTTTACATAACCCGTTTGGTAGAAATCGATGTTTTTAGTAGGATTTTGGTACATTATAGAAAAATTGGCATATCTTCGAAACTAGAACGAATTTTTACAATCTGCTTTTTGTGTATGATAGGTAACAGTATAGCCTATCATACGCAATTTACAGATTGTAAATATTCAATCTAGTTTTTGAGATATCTTAATTTTACTGAGCGAATGTATGCAATCAGGATATCGAAAAAACACACTGTACTACTATCCATGCTTTTCGGAGAGGCAGAAAAAACTTTTTGTTCGCAATCGTTTTCAAAGCTAATAATTATGATAATACAAGTTAATTAAATAAAATTCGTCGTAATTTCATTTCGTTTACATAACCCGTTTGGTAGAAATCGATGTTTTTAGTAGGATTTTGGTACATTATAGAAAAATTGGCATATCTTCGAAACTAGAACGAATTTTTACAATCTGCTTTTTGTGTATGATAGGTAACAGTATAGCCTATCATACGCAATTTACAGATTGTAAATATTCAATCTAGTTTTTGAGATATCTTAATTTTACTGAGCGAATGTATGCAATCAGGATATCGAAAAAACACACTGTACTACTATCCATGCTTTTCGGAGAGGCAGAAAAAACTTTTTGTTCGCAATCGTTTTCAAAGCTAATAATTATGATAATACAAGTTAATTAAATAAAATTCGTCGTAATTTCATTTCGTTTACATAACCCGTTTGGTAGAAATCGATGTTTTTAGTAGGATTTTGGTACATTATAGAAAAATTGGCATATCTTCGAAACTAGAACGAATTTTTACAATCTGCTTTTTGTGTATGATAGGTAACAGTATAGCCTATCATACGCAATTTACAGATTGTAAATATTCAATCTAGTTTTTGAGATATCTTAATTTTACTGAGCGAATGTATGCAATCAGGATATCGAAAAAACACACTGTACTACTATCCATGCTTTTCGGAGAGGCAGAAAAAACTTTTTGTTCGCAATCGTTTTCAAAGCTAATAATTATGATAATACAAGTTAATTAAATAAAATTCGTCGTAATTTCATTTCGTTTACATAACCCGTTTGGTAGAAATCGATGTTTTTAGTAGGATTTTGGTACATTATAGAAAAATTGGCATATCTTCGAAACTAGAACGAATTTTTACAATCTGCGTTTTGTGTATGATAGGTAACAGTATAGCCTATCATACGCAATTTACAGATTGTAAATATTCAATCTAGTTTTTGAGATATCTTAATTTTACTGAGCGAATGTATGCAATCAGGATATCGAAAAAACACACTGTACTACTATCCATGCTTTTCGGAGAGGCAGAAAAAACTTTTTGTTCGCAATCGTTTTCAAAGCTAATAATTATGATAATACAAGTTAATTAAATAAAATTCGTCGTAATTTCATTTCGTTTACATAACCCGTTTGGTAGAAATCGATGTTTTTAGTAGGATTTTGGTACATTATAGAAAAATTGGCATATCTTCGAAACTAGAACGAATTTGTACAATCTGCTTTTTGTGTATGATAGGTAACAGTATAGCCTATCATACGCAATTTACAGATTGTAAATATTCAATCTAGTTTTTGAGATATCTTAATTTTACTGAGCGAATGTATGCAATCAGGATATCGAAAAAACACACTGTACTACTATCCATGCTTTTCGGAGAGGCAGAAAAAACTTTTTGTTCGCAATCGTTTTCAAAGCTAATAATTATGATAATACAAGTTAATTAAATAAAATTCGTCGTAATTTCATTTCGTTTACATAACCCGTTTGGTAGAAATCGATGTTTTTAGTAGGATTTTGGTACATTATAGAAAAATTGGCATATCTTCGAAACTAGAACGAATTTTTACAATCTGCTTTTTGTGTATGATAGGTAACAGTATAGCCTATCATACGCAATTTACAGATTGTAAATATTCAATCTAGTTTTTGAGATATCTTAATTTTACTGAGCGAATGTATGCAATCAGGATATCGAAAAAACACACTGTACTACTATCCATGCTTTTCGGAGAGGCAGAAAAAACTTTTTGTTCGCAATCGTTTTCAAAGCTAATAATTATGATAATACAAGTTAATTAAATAAAATTCGTCGTAATTTCATTTCGTTTACATAACCCGTTTGGTAGAAATCGATGTTTTTAGTAGGATTTTGGTACATTATAGAAAAATTGGCATATCTTCGAAACTAGAACGAATTTTCACAATCTGCTTTTTGTGTATGATAGGTAACAGTATAGCCTATCATACGCAATTTACAGATTGTAAATATTCAATCTAGTTTTTGAGATATCTTAATTTTACTGAGCGAATGTATGCAATCAGGATATCGAAAAAACACACTGTACTACTATCCATGCTTTTCGGAGAGGCAGAAAAAACTTTTTGTTCGCAATCGTTTTCAAAGCTAATAATTATGATAATACAAGTTAATTAAATAAAATTCGTCGTAATTTCATTTCGTTTACATAACCCGTTTGGTAGAAATCGATGTTTTTAGTAGAATTTTGGTACATTATAGAAAAATTGGCATATCTTCGAAACTAGAACGAATTTTTACAATCTGCTTTTTGTGTATGAAAAAACTTATATATGTACCATATTCCCATATATTAAAACATCGATTTCTACTTCATCGTGTTTTTTCGATATCCTGATTGCATACATTCGCCTCAGTAAAATTAAGATATCTCAAAAACTAGATTGAATATTTACAATCTGTAAATTGCGTATGATAGGCTATACTGTTACCTATCATACACAAAAAGCAGATTGTAAAAATTCGTTCTAGTTTCGAAGATATGCCAATTTTTCTATAATGTACCAAAATCCTACTAAAAACATCGATTTCTACCAAACGGGTTATGTAAACGAAATGAAATTACGACGAATTTTATTTAATTAACTTGTATTATCATAATTATTAGCTTTGAAAACGATTGCGAACAAAAAGTTTTTTCTGCCTCTCCGAAAAGCATGGATAGTAGTACAGTGTGTTTTTTCGATATCCTGATTGCATACATTCGCTCAGTAAAATTAAGATATCTCAAAAACTAGATTGAATATTTACAATCTGTAAATTGCGTATGATAGGCTATACTGTTACCTATCATACACAAAAAGCAGATTGTAAAAATTCGTTCTAGTTTCGAAGATATGCCAATTTTTCTATAATGTACCAAAAATCCTACTAAAAACATCGATTTCTACCAAACGGGTTATGTAAACGAAATGAAATTACGACGAATTTTATTTAATTAACTTGTATTATCATAATTATTAGCTTTGAAAACGATTGCGAACAAAAAGTTTTTTCTGCCTCTCCGAAAAGCATGGATAGTAGTACAGTGTGTTTTTTCGATATCCTGATTGCATACATTCGCTCAGTAAAATTAAGATATCTCAAAAACTAGATTGAATATTTACAATCTGTAAATTGCGTATGATAGGCTATACTGTTACCTATCATACACAAAAAGCAGATTGTAAAAATTCGTTCTAGTTTCGAAGATATGCCAATTTTTCTATAATGTACCAAAATCCTACTAAAAACATCGATTTCTACCAAACGGGTTATGTAAACGAAATGAAATTACGACGAATTTTATTTAATTAACTTGTATTATCATAATTATTAGCTTTGAAAACGATTGCGAACAAAAAGTTTTTTCTGCCTCTCCGAAAAGCATGGATAGTAGTACAGTGTGTTTTTTCGATATCCTGATTGCATACATTCGCTCAGTAAAATTAAGATATCTCAAAAACTAGATTGAATATTTACAATCTGTAAATTGCGTATGATAGGCTATACTGTTACCTATCATACACAAATGAAGACTTAATATGTATGTATTGTTAAGAAATGTCAAACATTTATTAATATTTCTTACATATAATTATATTTTTCAATATTAGAGAAAACTTAAGCTAATTCAAAGAAAATGATTTATTTTAAATATATCAATTATTTATAATCATTTATGAATATAAAGCCAAATTGTAAACGACATAGTTACGGGTGGAGTAGTGTGAATAGGGAATATCAGCCATCATACTGATACCTAAAACATGCTCTAATCATAGATTGGTCGTATAAATAATATTAATGTTAAATGTAATTAAAATGCCACCCGTTTCGGTATGTACTAGTCGTATAACATTATTCAATGTTGCAGAAATTTTAAAGTTTTTGTGTGGTTATGATATGACCTTGTGTTTTTTCCTAGGCTCAATCTTCTTTGCAAAAGAAACTCCGGAAACTTTATAACGACCGACATAATCGATCATTTATAAGTGAAAAAAATGTTATTTGTCAAGATAGAAAATTGCGTGGCCAGATACTGAAGCCAATTGAAGGGACTCGCACAAGAATATCGAAGAGGCGAAAGAAGAAGTTGGATTTCAATCTTTCAATCGATGATGAATCTAAACTGATCGAAGTACCTGAAGCTGAAGCACTACAGAATATAACTTGTGATTAAGTAGTAGAAAGAAGAATAAGATTGGTCGCAAAACAAAATGTAAATAATATCACATTTATAATTTTGACGATAAAGACTTAATATGCATGTATCAAACATTTATTAATTTTTCTTCAATAGAAATGGGGCATTAATTACATTGTTAGGCTTAAACTATTAACTAGAATTGTAGGTTTACCTATAATTCGATACTGTATGGTTAAATTGTTGCCACAGAAATTGTTTAATCAAAGACGTCTATTAGCTATTATTATATCATACTTTTAGAAGTTATCGATTAAATTCAATTAAATTATTGGTATTTACAATTTTTGATCTCAGAATCAATTGCAAACGACATTGTTATCGGTGGAGGCGCTGTGAAGGGTAGAGCAGCCGTCATACTGCGATCCCTTTAGACTCATCCTCCTATCGAAGATTCGTTATATATAATATATAAAAATACATAAGAAACTAGAAAAATTGAACAAGTGCTTAAGTTTTCATTGTAAAGTTAAGGGAAACCGGTAATATAAAAAAAAATAATGTTAAGTATTTTTAAGTATTAAAATGTATTTTATGTATTTTACAAGATAGATTAACATAAATAATCATTTTAGAAACGCATAGTGCGTGCGAAAAAAACATTCTAAACACACCGGTTCTTGGCATACACTGCATTTTGTATTTCTCTGTTTGGCTTTTAATCGATTTATACATGATTTGCAGCGCTTTCTGGTGTCCCTTTTTTTACCTGGTGTTTCTACCAGTATATGATATGCCTCATGGGAGTTTCGATTCTCTTTTTTCCCTTCAGTATTATCGCTGTCGATTGGTGGTTTGCGTTTAATAACAATCTTATTTGATTTTTGATTTTTTTTTGAACGTCTAGCATGAGTGTCGTCTAACTTCATATTATATTTATAAGTATATTTTTAAATATAACCTCTGGATATTTTCTGTAATGAAAGAATATTATACAATATTAAATAAAATCTGCAAATTTTATTTAAGTTATTTTAATTTTTCATTACAAGTGTGTAAAAACCGATGCGCGGGTTAATCCACACTGTAACTGATAGGTTTACCCGAAAATATTAAGTATATTTACACGGGTGAACTCAAATTCACCGGTGGCGATGCACGGGTGAACCCACTTGTTGGTAAGCATATTGGAACACACATTCACCGGCTGCTGTGCACGGTTGAACCCACTTGTTGAAAGTAAGAATAAACACAACTTCACCGGTTGCTATGCACGGGTGAATAAATATGCACCGGTATATATGTACACATTCATCGGTGGCGATGCACGGGTGAACCCACTTTTCCTAAGCACGAGTGAAAACACATTCACCGGTGGCTAGGCACGGGTGATCAAACAGGCAAAATTTTCATTTTTTAATTTTCATATGAATTCTCGATCCCTTGTGTACATTTTTGTTTACCCGCGTGCATTTTTGATCACCCGTCTTAAAACACTTGGTTATTTTCGGGTAAACCTAAGACAATTTTAAGCTTTAGCTAGTAAAACACAAGTGAATTCACATGCAAATTCTATAGTTAATGATTTATTTTCATTGTAATAAAAATAAAACGAATATGCGTTACCTAAAATTTGAAGAAACTGATTTATATATGCACATTAATAAAAATTAGCAAATTTTAACATAAATATACACTACTAATTTATTTTAAATTATTTTAATTATTCCGATAAAATATTTTATTATTTTCACTTCTTGACTTTCAGAAATTTAAGCAGAGACTAACCAAATTATATTCAAGTTTCTGGTGGAAACGTGAACAAAATATATCGCCTGTTAATATGCACGGGTGAACAAACATTCACCGGTGGTGATTCACGGGTGAACTCGCTTACTGATAGGCACAATTTAATACACGTTCACCGGTTACTGTATACGGGTGAACACACATTCACTAGTGGCGATGCACGGGTGAACCCATTTTTTGATAGGCACGAGTAAACAAACCTTCACCAGTGACTAGGCACGACTGAACACACATTCACAGGTCGGGATTAACGGGTGAACCACTTGTTGAAAAGCACGGGTGAACACAAATTCGTCGGTGGCTAGGCAAGGGTGATCAAACAGGCAAAATTTTCATTTTTTAAATTTTCATATTAATTCTCGATCACTTGTGAACATTTTTCTTCACCCGTGTGCATTTTTGATCACCCGTGTTAAAATACTTGGTTATTTTCGGGTAAACCTAATAGAATAACGGTTGAAAATCCAAAGTACTAAATTTGCTAGTATGGGGCTTATGGTAGAACCCATAGGCGAGTCAAAAGTTTGTTTATAAATTTTGTTATCAAAAGAAAATTTTTAAGTGTTCAAAACAATGTCTAAAGCAGTAAAAAATTGAATTTTTGTTAATTTAGATCTAGAATTGTTCTGTATATTTTTCCAATTTTGGCTGATAATATTTCGTTCAATTTGGCTATCAACATTTGGAAACAAAGGTTTAACATCTAAAGAAATTAACATGGAATTTGGTGGGATGGTAACGTTATTAATTTGTACGCACGTTGAGGTATATAGTGGAGTAATTCATACATTTTTCAATGTAATTCGCCCGTAATCTCAAAACCGTTACGTTTCCTTTGTCTGCTTTTGATTGATCAGAATGTACGATTAAGCCTAAGCTAGACTCCCGGATGACACCGAGCCCCACCGTACACTCTTTACACATAACAAGACCGAAGAAAATTAAATGTATGTGAGTATTAATCAATCCGGTTCCATCGATAGTTGTAGTCGATAGTTAGTATAATTTTTTTTTTTTGATAATTGCTAATCACAAGACAACACAATTTTTCCTAATACAGCGTTTCCTCTGTTACAACCGCATGTTCTGAAAAGCTTTCAGTGATTTAATTAATTAATTATTAACTCTTAACGAACGAGAGCTTTTATTTTTATACCAATTATGTTTTATACCAATACATACGATCATGTTCTTCTCCATCTATTAGTATAATACAGACACGGGTCTGTCTGTTTGTTTGTTTGTCTCTGTGGTAAGGACGCTATGTATCGTTCCAAGCATGCGAGTTTTTTTTTTCTTTTATTGGTCCGTTCCTTTTGTGTTTAGCAACTTCTAGAAAACGTCAGCTTCCGAGGATAGAGGGTTTAGCAGAGGATATCATCAAAATTCCCTCACAATTTATTTGTACCGGTTTTTTGATAGAAGAAATATTTGGAACAAATATACGTTCAGATATGATTGGTTCAATTTAGAAATCTTTCAAATTATTGCGTTTTGTTCAGACGCCTGTTTACACAGGCTTTTTCTCACTAGTCGGAGATAATTTTGAAAAAAGTCAGAGCAACACCAATAGTAGGCGGGCAAAATGAATTTCCTGAACTTCATATGAATTTTACTTGCGTTGGCAGATTGATGTTTGAAATACTGACTAGCCACTTATCACTAGTACATAATAAACCATTTGTTATTTCACTTAAACTGTGCACACTTAAAAATGGTTAAAGTTTTTTAGGGTGTGTTAGGGCACAAATTTAAGCTTATCATTTTTAGTTTCTGAAGCACTGTGGTGGACCAATATGGCGGCTACAAGGCGACGACCAGACCTGAGATTGCAGTCTTATCAAGATTACGCTCGCTTGCGATTACGCGCAAGGAAAAGCTTATCACTATGTATTTTTGGGGATCGTATCGAAATTCTGGTTTTCAAAATGCCGATTTATCAAAATCTTGGGTTTTTAAAAATACTGGTTTTCAAAATCTCGGTTTATAGAATCTCGGTTTTAAATGACTGATTTTCAAATGACTGGTTTTCAAAATCACGGTTTTGAGAAATCTTGGTTTTGAAAAATCCTGGTTTTGAAAATCTTTTTCTTTTTTTGTTGTGATATACCTACTTACCTCCAAAGTTTTTCTTGCAGTTTTGGACAGGTTAATTAAGAGTATTTGTATTTTTATTTCAAACTAATAAAATTGATGATTCTGATATGCGCCGAAGTTTGGCAGAATTTTGCTTTTTTATTTAAAATTGTCTCAAAAGATTTTTAATTTTCTTTTATTATTTTTTATTTATTGAGTTTTTTCGGTGTTTTTATTACAATTACAACATATTAAAAATAAAAATAAAACTAAACTAACACACTTAGGGGTTGAACTTTGATAAACCATTATGGGCGATATTTTGCCCAGCTATTCGACTAGCATTTTCACTTGTGCAATTGAACTTGCGCAATTTAACTTCCAAAATCGAACATTGTTTTTAATAACCATTGCTGTTTACCAGCATAATTTGTTATTTGAAATTTGTTGGACCTGTTTCCTAGATCTTGGTTAGAGAAAAATATGTTATCAATCCGCGCCAACTAAACACACACACACAAACCCCCCTCCACACACACACACAGACACACACATACACACGTTTACCAAAATAATTTGTTATGTTACATTAACTGGAGCGGTTTTCAAAATCTTGGTTTTGAGAAAAATATTTTTATTGATAAAAAATCCGAATTGATAAAAATATTTTTCTCAAAACCGAGATTTTGAAAACCGAGATTTTGAAAACCAGTCATTTTAAAACCAGTCTTTTGAAACCGAGATTTTGAAACCAGTCTTTTGAAACCAAGATTTTGCTAACCAGTCTTATGTAGCCAACCCGTATTTTTGGTCTCTGATTACGGATCCATCACCTTTGGGTCAAAATGCTTTGTGTCGTTCCTAACCTCAAAAAACCTCGAAAAAACTAGTTTTTGGTATTTAACGAGGCTCAAGTCATACTAAAACTATGAGATAAGTTTACCTTTGTGTATTTTTGGTTGATTTGAAAACGCATTGTATTGTCCCTAACCTCAAAAATGTCCTAAAAATGCATTTTTGTGTACTTAACCATTGCTCAAATCATCACAAAATCTTAAAACTAGCTTCACATATTTTTATTTGCTAGATGTACGTCTATTCTTATTTGTGACAGAAAACGCACCACGCGTTGTTCCTAACCTTAAAAAAACCGGCAAATGCAATTTTTTGTGCCTAACATCCGCTCAAATCATCATAAAATCATGAAAATGGCTTATTATAATTCTTCTTTAACTCTGACCACATTTTTGACTAAAAACGCATTTTTTTTATTTCTAACCTCAAAAAGTGCAAAATTGATATAAGATAAAAAGCAGTTTTATGTGCTCAACAATCGTTCAAGTAAATCCGCCCTTGGAGAAGTGACTACATACACATTTGAAAAGTAACACATACATTTATTTAAATTTGTTTCATTGTGTAAAGGTATATTAAAATACATCACAGTCAAAATCGTCCAATTGTTCTTAAATACAAAAAAAAACTTACCTCATACTTTTCGTCATCGAATATTATTGCTACTTAAAATAAAATGATCAGGCATACTGTAATACCAAGTCCAAACAAATCGATCACAATCGTTTCGAAAGGAAATAATCTTTTGATAAATAATTATGTGATTTAGGATTCGTTCTTTCAAGGATTCTGAATATAGTACCGAGTTCTGAAAATATTTGCTTTACTTGAAACAAAAAATGGATCGTAGCGAAAGGCCGTATAATTTTATTTTTAGTCAAAGATTTCGAGAGATGGAATATTTTCCTTAGTACGAGTATAATATACAACCTATGTAAAACCATTATGTCTTCCAATATTCACATCGATATGACGATATGTAGCCTCAACTTTGTAAATGTAGTGGTAAGACAAAATAGTAATTATAATTTGCTGAGAAAATATAATTTATTCGAAATCTAAAATTAGTATCCGTCTGAAAAAGAAGGATGGGTAGATATCACACCATCAAGAAATGATTTAAATATTGTAGAGTGATGAAACCCCCTTATATGTATGTATATACATATAACTATTTATTAGTTTTTTTGAACAATTTCAAAACGTAATTATAAATTAACATGAGAGTTGATAATTGCCCCTTTTTGCCTTTTTAATAATAATCATCTAGAATGGATGTACAATTCACATGTCTTTTCCTCTTTGCACATTTGCACACACAAAATACATAGGGATGTTTGTCATTTATGTATAGATAATTTTGTTGGTTTTCATTTTAGATGCTTTTGTGTCTATTGCTGCAAGGAAAATAATACAGGGCCACAAAAAATTAAATAAACAAAAATATAAAATCGTAGAAAGGATTTATTTTATTTATATACTTGCGCTAGTGCTTTTGGGGGGTTTTACTGGCTTCATTTTAATTGCTTATGTATCTATACACCTACAAGAGTATGGGTATCGATGTACAGGAAAAGAACGACGTATATTGAGATGGAAAATTAATTTTGTCATTGTTGTTGTTATTGTTGGCGGTATTTTGTATGATATATTGTGTATAAAGCTGTGTGTGTGTGTGTGTGTGTGTGTGTGTGTGTGTGTGTGTGTGTGTGTGTGTGTGTGTGTGTGTGTGTGATTAAACCAAAATAAGAGGATATTGTTTTAATTGGAAGGGAAGTTCCAAATGTTATATGGGGGTTTATTTTGTATAAATCCATCTACATATTTATTTACGTGGACCTTTAATTAATTTTTTGCTGCTATTTTGTAAAGGGACGAAAGTAAATTGCTTACTAATAATAATTTAATACGATTACACAATTGGTTTAATTTTAAATTTGAGTTAATTACGAGAGTTCTATTCACTTCTAAGCCAATATTTTTTGCAGTAATTTTATTTGCTTTTTATAATTTGGTGTAAATACAGTATGTTCCACAATCTCAATTTATTGTTTCTGGTTAGCTCCCACCACAATATTGCAGGTACAATTCCGATTATTTCCACTTAAGATTATTTTCACTCTATTACCTTTTATGCTTTGAGATTTTCTTCAGTTGAGTTTGAGGATTTGATTGGTAAAGAACAATTTTCAAATGAGTTATAAGAAGCGTTTTGAAGTGGTATTCTTAGAAACCCATCCCAAAGGACAAACACCAAAACATCTGTACCATTTGTGAAGAAGTGGATTAAGCGATACAGAGACTGTGGAAGTGTGAAAAGTAAAAGTTGCACTGGGAGATGTCAGCCTCGTCAGACGTTCGATTGCCCCGGACATGTCTTGGCTTTTCAAATTTTGGCGAGCGTCCGAGAAAGGTTTTATATGGTCCTAGTTTTTAAATAATATTCGTTCAAGGTCATTAACCTTATTTGCGGCAATGCAAAACGTCGGAGAAATCGGAAAAATAATAGTTTAAACCCTTTTTATTAAGATAGATTGTGATAATTTAGAGATTAAAAATGTGCCAATATTTCTTGCCCTTGTATAAGACGAAAGTGAGCGAACATTTTCCTTTATAGTATTTCGATCCAGTGAAGCAAAGAAGAAATCAAATTTCAATTATGAACTGTGTGAACTTTTTAAATTGCCTCCAAGTAATTAGTACATATTTCTAACGTAAAAAATTTATTAACGAAACCAAACTCCACCCCAAATTATACGATCCAAGAAATATTTCTTTTAGGTTTTATAATAGGAGCTATTTACTGGGTCTAAAAAATATTTCAAATTTCACTAAAATCCACCAACAAAATGTTCCATTTGGTACTGGAGATTGAAAAGGCTACTCTCTTCTTTATTTGGCTAGATACGAAAAAATAAATTGATCGAATATAACTTTTGATTTAAGGTATACAGGCCTAAATATCATTGGCAGTGTTCTGCAATATGTTTTTTAAATAGAAACCATGGTTTAACTAAGAAATTCAACCACACCATATGGCCGAAGGAATTTTTCAGAGCTGGAGATTATCAATTTTGTATTAGGAACTACTTAAAGAATCGACTTCATAGCTCAAATCTCAGATATATTAAAATCTATTCACAAACATACTAATTCCATTTGAAGCTTGCGGCTTAGTAAACTGCCTGTTTTGAATTTTTGATTAATGGTACCAACCATAATATCATTAGTGGTGTCCGCAACATTTAAATTCCAGTCTTATTTTATTTAAGAAATACGACTCCAGATGATATGACTCAAGGAATACTTCAGAGCAGTAGTAGCTCGATTTTATATCAGGAAGTAATTGTAGAGTCGGCTTAATACCTGATTTTTAAAATTTAACTAAAATCCATTTGTAAACCTGCATATTCCGTTTGTTCTGAAAATGTATCATAGTAAAAGCATTTACATAAGTAACCAATCTAGTTACTTATGTAAAAAACAAATTTGCCTTTGGCGTTGTTTCTATTTGTACACCAAGAGTCCAAATTGTTTGCATAATTATTTTAGCAACCAAAATCATAGGTGAACATAATCAATCCTAAAGGATCAAACAATTGGCAAATCTCTGATAAAATATTTCGTTTAGTGCAAAACTTTCTAATGAGAACTTACAATTAGAAAAATTCATCTCGAACTTATCAGATGAAGTGTTCCAGGACAGACCAAGTACTAATGAAATATTCGAATCAGATTCAGAAGCTGATGAAATAAAAGGGAAGTTGGACGAACATTTTCTAACTTGAAATCCTTTTCTAACAATTTAACTAAGTTGACTTCATGCAAGGCTTTTTTGATTTTATCAGTCCCTGTTAAAACATCATCCATACATAAAAGTCGGGCATCCATGCTTTGGAAGCTATACAGAGAATGAAATTGTTTCATCTAAAGCTAATATTGTTTCAAATTTAATGTGCGAATTGTTAAATACGGAGTAATTTTAGTTCCATAAGTTACAGTGATCAGCTTGAAACATTTTATATTATCTGAAGGATTGACTCTCCACCATATCTGTTGTAAGTCTTGTTGATCTTCATCCAATACGATTTGCCTGTATATTTTGGTAATATCTACAGTAAAGGAAACAGGATGTTTCCGAAAATATAAAATTATGGCAACAAATATGTTTGAACAATGGGACCATTGAGTAAACAATCATTCAGCGATATTTTCCAAAAAGATTTGGACGATCCGTCAAATACAACACGAAATTGGGTTATGGTACTGCCTTCTAGGGGATGCCATATTTAGTAAATCAATTTACCGGGTTTTCGGTAAATTGCTTTCATTTGTGCGTGACAGTAGTTTGTACGAAATTGATAAACATCGAAACAAAAATTTGTTTTCTCAATTAGGTCAGTTAAGCCACAACGATCGCAAATGTACCCACTGGAAAACGGGCATAACTAAAAATCTTCCGGTAATTAAAATTCAATTACTGGAAGTTCGTTAATACATTTTTAGCACGGTATTCTCTACTCCTTATTTCTAACTTTCCAGGACCCACTATCCACTCCATACTTTTCGCTTTTCCCTTCTCACTATCCACTTCCCACTCTTCACTTTTCTACTCCAACTTCTAACTTTGTAGTTTCCACTTTCCACTTCTCCCTTTCGAATTTCCACTTCTCCGCACTTCCTACTTTAACTTCTTTCTTATCACTTTTCACATTTCAGTTCCGCCTTACTTTCCACTTCCAACTTACCTTATCTTACTTTCTGCCGCTTACTTTGTATTCCAATTCCCTCTTCCCACTTTCCACAATTATATTCCACTTCTCTCGTACCACTTTGTACTTTTTACTTAACACTTTCCACTTCTCACTTTACACTTTCACTTTTCATTATCTTACTTCTCGCTTCTCACTTTCCATGTCTCACTCACAACTTTTTTATTTCTTCTTCCGCTAGCGCTACATCTCATGAAAGGATTTGCCGTAAGAGAGCGCCAGACATGACGACCGAGTGTGTTTAGGACACCTTTTTATTTATTTATGTTAATCAAAGGCCCTGTTGGAAACAGAACGCCATTTATGATTTTAGACAATATACATTTTTCAACCGCATTTTCATACATCACACTGGCTCACGGAAAAACTGATATATGTACGCTGTTTAAATGGAGAAACAAGTAATTTGAGTGGTGCATGCAAGCGACAAAATTATAGGAGAGCAAATAATGTTATTTGTATTTTGTCGACCAAAACCCTGTTGTAGAGAATTGAGGCGCTCTTTTGTGATTATGATTTTGGTTTATTATTCAATATAAAGTATGATGGGCTCAATTCTGATCGAACCACAGAGTTTTTCTTAGGACTACGTAAAGCCTCTAATGATAAACCTAAAATAAAACAATTTGCATTATGAATAAATTGAACTATAACTATACAGCTCCTCGAAGGCCACATATTTATATATTCGGCGATTTCTGTACCCTATCTTAAAATTTACAGCGGTGGTTTTGATTAAACCGGCTTGGGACGCCTTGAAATTCGAAAAATTGTAAACATGCACAGCTTTTAATCTCTACTTTCCAAAACTGTGGGTTCTCCTTACTCTAGATCACTTTTTTACTTTAAGTTAGCTGATCTTCTGAAGCTCGACACCTCAAACGTCCGTATCAAATACCAAGATTTTTTTAGTTTGTTTGAAATTAGTTTCCAACAATTTATCTTTTTAAGGTTGAGTTTGTTTTTTGGGAAATCTAAGGGCGACCAAGTTGACAGTTTATGAAGAAATAAAAATTGTAGATTTGTGACTGAAAAGATATCTAATTGCACCAATCTGCTTCGAGCAATAATAACGTACATAACATCTCGAGTAATATTAAAAAACAAGATTATTCACAACAAATCTCGAATATGCCCGGAAAACTTCGACTAAACTTAGCATCCTATAATAATCTTTAAAAGTTAAGAAATCACTAACAATCTCAAATAATTCCTTGACAGAACTTCGGGAAATCTAACAAACACTAAAAACTCTAAAAACTCGAGTAATCTCGTAAAATCTATAAAATCTGGCGGAATTTCTATATGAATACTCAATCCCAAACAAACATCGAATGCTATAAATGCTACCTCGAAAAATCACATAAAATATTGAGAATCCCGATGAACTCGAATAATTTGGAATAATTCCTTTTAATACGTTTCCGATGTATAAAATTAGAGTTTATTTTTAAAAAAATATTTACATATCATCACCACATCATATAATCACCAAATCTTAAAATCGGAACGCCTGATGGCCGATTTGGTAAGCATAAATGAGTTTTTTTTTGTTTTGAAAATTCGACATAACACAATTATGTTAGACATTTAGAGTTCTCGTAATGCTTACATATCGCATTTTCTTATTACTTTTTTAACGACTTTCTCAATTACGCGTTTTCGACACTCATAATTCAAAATACGGGAGATTGCCTGGCTTATTTGTTGAAGAATATTTTTCTCAAACAGAGTTTTATATGCAATATCTTGATCACGTAGTAAAGTTGAGGAATCATACAACGCAATGGGTTATGAAATCCGCTTAAAATGTGTAAAGTGTACTGTATTGTATTTTTCACTACGACCACGTTCATGGCATAGTGTAGTATGTTTCTACAGAAAGACGTCATTTTTTCCATATCGGATACATCTATTCATGTTGTGGAATATAATTCTAATAAATAGGAGGTCAATTGTAAAAATGAAGGAAGTGGGAGGTATAGGTTGTAGAATGTAAACTTGGTGAGTTGTAAATTTTCCACAACAGATGTACTACGGTTGATTTACAAGTACAACACTATGCACCACTTCCACCATTGGTCCGATTATTTTTACAAATTCACGACACTACACTGAACCACGGGAGCAAGATAAAAGTTAAAATTGTTAAAAAATTTAATTCGGTTTATTGCATCCGAGAAAATTAAATCAGCCGCCACTAGATACAATTTTTAATTATATTTAATAAATCATGATATTTCAACTGAATTATTTAAATCTAAAAACTAAAAAGTTGTACGCAGCAATCTTAAGTAATTATATAGCGATAACCGTTTCACAGATAATAATAAAATTCAAAGAACCGAACTCTTCTCACTGGAAAGAGAGAAGTGTTAGGTTTTTTGAATTTTCTTCTTACTTTCCACTTCTCACTTGGCATTTTCCAATTCTCACTTACCACCTTTCACTTCTCACTTACCACCTTTCACTTATCACCTTCCAGCTTTCACTATCTACTTTTCTAAATGTGGCCATATTTTTGCAATGTATTTAATTGGCAATTAGGTCAGTTAAGCCACAAGTTACAGGAAAACGAGCAAAAGTAAAAATTTACCGGTAATTAAAATTCGATTACCAAGAATTCGGTAGTACACTTTTAAGGAGGTTTACCGGGTTATCGGTTAACCGGTTACCAATATTGCATTCCCTATACTGCCTTCCTTAATGATGTAGTGATGAAGTAAATAGTATGTCTTATTGTCAAAAAGACTGCTAATATTAGAATCAGGAATTAAAACCATGTGGCTTAATGATAAATACTCCGCCATGAATTGATATTGACGATCAATTTGAGGGCGCCTAACTAATTTTCTTTCAATGGCGGAAAATTGATTAAGAAAGGAAAAATTTAAAAAACCAAACTCACAGTATTTCTCTTAGAGAACATTGATTTTTCACTAAAATCGTTTCTATATCTCAGAAACGTTTAATATCGTTCTGTAAGTTCTCGACAGTACATATTGAAGTAGCGAAACTTTCTTCAACTCTTTGATTGGTTACTACTCGACCATAACCAAAGATCCTAGAGAATTTCGACAGGACTTAAACCTGGCGATTGGTACCGGTATTTACTTGACGGTAGACAATTCGTTATCTTTGGAATAATGAAAAATTCCAAATTAGTTAAAAAATTGGACGCTCTGAATGATGTGATCAAATTCACTTTAGTTTTTATCATTATTGCGTCGTTAGTTTTCGGAGGTTTAACAAATTCACAAGACTTTCACTAACAAAGTTTATTTGTGATCCACTGTCCAACAAGGCTCTACATAATAAGTTCTTGTGGGATTCAGATGTCAAATCAGTTATAGCTGTATAGATTAAAATTTCATTTGCCTATACCTAGCTTGAAGACATTAACCAATCCAAAATATTATCCAATCTTATTAAGTTCTCAAAAACAACAAATTTTCTAGCTATACCAAAACATATTTTTCTATAATCAACTAAAATGCATTGCCTGCCATCATTTATTGAGATAAATTAAAGATATATCGTGATGAGTTAAAGTGCAGATTGATTCTATTTATGCCCTCTATAATATTTTCGGGGTTTGTTACAATAGGTTCAGAAGTTTTGGCGTACAAGCCGGATAGCGCTATTGTGCAGACAGATAGAAAACAATTTTGAAAATGGCTATTTTCATATTCAACAAAAAAAACTGCGCGCTTGATTCTCAAAAAATGTTGTCAGTTGGAAAGTTACAATCAGTCGCATAAAGCAATATTTACTATACTAATAAAACTCTCTAACAACTACATAATGTTTAGCTTATATAGACTCATTAACTGAGGCAATAGCTTGAGCAAAGAAGGTTGAGCTCTAGTCAAGACAATTCTTTTAGAAGTATAAAATGGTTATGATAACTACAACACAATAGCATGGCTGTGGAATAAATACTAATTTTCCGCTGCTGCTCCCTGTTATTATTTCAGCTCTAATTAAATTTGAATTTAATTCTGTTATATGAAGTTATCTTCCATCATATAATCGTTCTGAGAATCGAAGATTTCTCATTATGATGTGGTGGAAGTTCACTAACGTTTCAATGAGTTAAGAAACTCAATTGGATCCAAATGTTAGTTTTCCAGTTCAGCAATTGAATTCAAACTTTGACACGTAAATATTTGGCTTTGAATTTTATCAGTATTAATTTGTACCACTAAATCATTCTTGTTGGTTAAAATAGTCCAATTATTGAGTAGAAGCGGATTATAGTGATTTCTTCAATAAAATTACCAAAATTTTAAAAATCTTTCACAAATCGTTGGATCGAGCTCTAAGTAATCGTCTTCAGTGTTAAATCTTCCTTCGTCAATTTTAAGTCTTAATTCTTTGAAATCATTATTACAATGTCTACTTGTTAACCGTTGGTTAACTTTAAGTTTCAAAATTCTAATTCTTTGTTTTTATTTCATATCTTGTGATCCGTGTGGAGTGGTAGGCATTATTTGTCTAAAATTTCCTCCAATTACAACCGTCTTACTTCCGAAGGGGTTGTGTGGGTCTTTCTCGCTTTGAAATATTCAGCCGTAGTCCCTTTCTTAAAAAAATAGATGCAATTTCTGTAGAAACGATGGTCAGAGCGATACAATTTTGAAAAGGAATTTATGCTAAAATAACATTGAAAAGGTATGTTTTTCTGTGTGTCTGTCTGTAGTGCTATTTGCATTAAATTAACAAATTGTTGATCTTCGAGATGAACTCATGAATTGCCGAATATTCTCCACAATTCTTTAGGTTACGTCATATTTCTAGTCTACAAAAATGTCTTTATTTCGTCGATATCATTCGGTATTTCAACCATTGGATTATCGTGCACTTTAGTGTGACTCGGCTTCACGGCTGAATTTCATTGGTGAATATTTATTTTACGACACAATCCATTTATTGCTGATACAGATTCCGTTTGTTTTTCGTTATTTCTATTTCCTAAGCTGAACGTGGTTTCTCCAGTGAGTCTAACCAATGAGGTAAATTTTTTTTTTTTGAAATTATGTCACGGATGTGCAGGCAATAACTTTTCCGAGGGCTTGTAAAAACTCTGTTTAGAAAATTTGGTCTTTCGTATGGTTGTTTTTTGCCGACAATTTGATTATTTGCATCATAAATATTCAATAAATTTTCTTTCACTTCTTTCCATTTCGGAATGCAGGTGAATGTAATGAATAGATCTGGTTTACCATAATTTCAATCAATTGCATTGCGTCTTGATATTTTCATTCATCCATAAAGAAGATCTTGTGAATGTATTCGGAAGGCTAAAGATTTTTGAATTCCTGTATTGATGAAATTTAGATTTAATTGCTTGTATTTAGCCCGTTTCCACGATTTGTGGTTGAAATAATTTTACTAACCGAAAACCTTCAAATAGGTCTTCTCTGCAGTGAAATTAACACATAAATATCCGTGAAATAAAACTTTTCTTATTTTATTTTATTTTTGATGTGAAAACATTTTTAGCGGCAGGAGTAAGTAAAAAATTGTATAGAAATCGGGTTACGGAAACAAAAATACCGAACAAAAAATATTGCTGGTATGTGTGAATATCGATAAGAACAAAAAAAAAACCGACGAGCTTGTGCCCGAGATACAACCTATTAACGTAGGACTACGTACGGACCAATTGAGAAAACTTTATTTGTACAGTTTAAGTCAAACCAAAATTTAGAAGTGCAAATTTAAAAAAAAAACGTTAATTGTCTAATGCTACCATCCTTATGCATTAGGCTATATCAGCCTAAATGTAGATTACCCGATATACATGTTTTTTTCTTATTTTTATATATACATAATACCACAGATAAGAATATCAGATGAACCAAGCCAGAATGATTTTGCGGTTTTTTGATCTGGAACCCAATAAAAAATGTGTCTGTAATATTTTATCTTGGACTCAAAATAATACAAAAATGATTCAAGTAACACCATCTATCGTAAATAAATATAAATAATTTTGAACAAATATTTACAATTATTAAACATTTTTGTTTGTTATGTTATATTCTAAAGTTAGATTATCAATGTAAAAATTGTAATTGTAATTTTGAACAATAAAAATAGGCAAAATCACCTAAAAAATAATTAGCTTATTAAAATGTGTCTCTACTAACTGTCTTTCTTTATTAAAGGTTAGATGGAACCTCAGTAAAAAAAACTTAAATTGGTTTGAGTTTCAGGTTTTGGGTTCCAGAATGAATTGCCAAAAATTTGTTCGGCTTGAACCATCTGATATTCTTATCTGTGATAATACTAAATTTTATACTTTTTCAAATTCATTGTGCCACAATGAAATGCCGTTTTAAAATAAAAATACAAAACTGAGTCTTTCCTTCTACTCGAATGACACTTTTCAAACAAAGCGTCCGTTACAGATCACCAAACCAACCATTTATATTTTACAAACATTTTCTGTTATTTTGGGCACGCATTTATTTTCTTAAATTTGGAGACCTCTTTTCCAATATCACAAATGGTCACGATAATATAAATCTTCTACTCTCATGCCGCCAAATCAACACTCACAAACACTCTTAGATTATTTAGAACTCACACGAGCTTTCATCTTCGACTTCAATAATTAGATCCAGTTATATATACATCTCTAGTATACTGTTGAAAATCCTTAAGAATTTAAATCACTCCGTTTAAAGAGGATCCACAATGTTTGAAAATTCGTGCCGTTTGTTCAGATCACAATATTACATGAGCCATATCAGAATTGACCGATGTGATTCTTCACTCAGTGCTTGGCATTACTGCGTGACCATTAGAGAATATATTTACAAAACAATAAAACACAAATAACAAAAATCAGAATTAATGTTAATTATCTTTTGTCACCGGATCTCACCTCCTCGTCACATACCATTTCATTTAATATATGTATCTTCCAGCGCCTTTCTGCTAAACTTGCTCCACCCTAATGGTGTGATATTATTTTAAAGGCAACCCATTATATTTTGCTATTAAGGTTTATATACGACCTTAACCAAGAGAATTTATTACTCAGAAATAATACCTTCAAATGCGATTTTAATAAAGCAATTCACAAATAATGTATCGATCAATATATCATTGAAATTTCAATCCTTAAAATGTCACAAAATATCAATAAAACGTCACAGAAATGTCAATTCACAGAAATGGGAACGTCCTGCTATTATTAAAAGCTTACTAGATAGCTATAATTTATTTTTAAATATTGACGATTCAAATGACGTATTAAATCAAATTAGTTTCCGGTCACTTGGAAACTTTGAAGTCCCATAACTCACAAACCTAAACATTTTTCGGTCTGATCTTTGCGCTATACATTTTTCTAGGATTGCATAGGTTATACAGCATATAAATTCAAAAAATTTATGCAATATTTTACATAATGAAAATAATTTTTTTTTAACTTTTTTATTTTTTTTTTGTATAGCTTTAAATCAATATGGCGTGCGGCATATTTGATCAAGTTCATCACTATTTAATTAAAATTGAAATTTACTTTTCCTTTCTTATAATTTTTTTCAATTCACAAATTTTTATTTAGCTTGTTTTGATTTTTACAGTTTTTAAAACATTACATTTATATTTATCAAGAGACATTGCTTTAATCAAATAAATTTCGTAAATACGTCAATTCCGTGACGCGCGTCATCACATTGAAATTTTGGTTTACCCCCATATATAATGATAACAAAGACGTAGTCCTACGTCAAAATAAATAAAACGTAAAATCAATGCAAAATCTACGCATACTCAGGGAATATACAACATCATCCGGCATTTCAGAAATATCGTGAGCCGAATACAAAAAAAAAATCTAAAAAAAACTGCCTACTTTAATTTATTTTGTTGTGAAAATACCTGCTGTATATGGTCGCAGCAGCAAGCGTTTTTGAAAATGAAAATTACATACGAGTAAAAGGACCACAAATTATGCTTGTGAAGTGTAATAGTTATTTACGTCACAAGGGCGGTAAATGAATTGTTACAGTACCAGTTCGATGTTTATTTGAGAATTTTGGACGGGTACTGTACAACGATCATTTAACAGACGTGTAACCTGGTTTTGCTTTGTTCGAGTTTTCCGTGACCATTTACTACTATGGAGGTTTAGGTGATTAACTTAACAGAACTGTACTTTGCTCATGCTTAATTATTGTCAGTATAAGGTTCGTCCTTCAAATTCAAAATAGAATTATAACTTACTGACTTTTTGAACCAAAAATGTAACTTAGTTTATGGAGGGGTTCCTGAGCCTTAACGAAATGGCTTGAAATGATTCAATAGTTATACAAAAAAGTTTTCACATAAATCTTTTGCGAGTTGAGGGTGAACTCGCTCGTTGTTTTTTTATTTAAGTTTGACATTAATAGCATAACGATCAGCAGTTGGTAACTTGAATTTTCTTAATTCAATGTTTTGATTTGCAATTAGTCTTAGCTTAACACGTTTTACACCGTGCATCTCAAAAACAATTGCCACTAGTTACGCTGTGTGTAGTGATAATAAATCATAATGGTGTGTTGCGGAAAATGTGAAGTAGAGTGGAATAGCCGGGAAGGGTGGTGTCCTTGCAGCGGTGTCTGTAAATTAAGTTTTCACCTCAAATGTGCGGGAATAAACACTACAACATACAACCAATTAATGAAGGCAAAGCAACTACGTTGGTTCTGTGCTGCGTGCTGCGAAATTACCATATTTGCTGTAATTCAAAAGATCGATGAGTTGACGAATGAAAGTGTCGAATGACTTTATGAAAGCATCAATTGATGCTCAACGTTTGTCTGCCCAGTCGTTGAAAATGCAAATTCCTGTCAATTCATCGACTAACCCACAATATTCTCAATGATGTGCCTGGCAACGATGTCTTATATGTGAGTAGACTGAACCCTCACACGGAAGAGGCTGCATTAGATGATTATTTAAAGTCGAAACTAAATAATCTAGACGGAGTTGATTGTCATCTACTGCTTCCTAAGGGGCGGGATAGAACTAAGCTCACGTTCGTCTCATTTAAACTTACTTTGGACAGAAGTTTCTCAAATCAAGTATTATCGCCTACTTTCTGGCCAAAAGGGGTTTTAATTCAACATTTTGTACGTAAAACTGGATGTCCAAAAAACGGCAGTGGAATTGTCCTACCACGAGTAGGGATCGACGATCATGTTTAGGAAAAATCAACCTATTTAACTCCAACCCAACTTTTTTTGTTTCAACATGCCAAGAAATTTTCTGCTACAGAATCATTACCATTACAGTAATGACAACAACGATAATCATAATTCATTAATTTCTTCGGGCCATTGTAATATCGGTTATGTATTTAATTGTTGTTTTTATAATTTTTATGTGTTACTCTCAAATGTTTTTTTATATTTTAGGTTTTTCACTAATTCCATTCTCAATCTGAACTCATCGCAGAAATGCTTATCTTCAACTAAAGATGCTACGATTAAGAACCGGAATGGTACTTGTCTGAATGTTGGATTTTTTAATGCTCGTAGTTTATTCTGCCATATTGACAAATTGAGAATATTTATCGATACCAAAGATTTCTATGTGTTTGGTGTCGTGGAAACATGGCTTACTAGTAAAATCGACAAATGAATCTGTTGCGCTGAATGGTTACAACATCTTGAGATTTGACAGACCTCATAAGAGGGGTGGGGGTGCTTTCATTTACTATAAGAAGTGTTTCAAGGTTAAAGTCGTTCATACCATACATAGACTATGGTAAAGCTGAAGTTCTGATGGCTGAAATGATACTACCATCTATGACTATATTGATTGTGGTTTGCTACAACCCGTCAACTCCTACGCAATCCGATTTAGACGATTTTCAGGAATTTCTATCATCACACGTTTTAAACTATAATCATTTCATAATTGGATGCGACATAAATTGTAACATGATTGATCAATCCAATAAGTTCTACAATCTTTTAAAAGCGAACAATTTAATATCGGTTCCATTTTCACATACCCATGATCGTACTTGGCTCGATCAATTTATGGTCCCTGAATCGGATTACTCTAGGATATTTTAGTCTAGTCAATATACGTTGCCTGATATTTCCGACCATGATTTACTGGCGATCTCTTATAAAGCTAAATCAAAGCGCATTAAAATGGATTACAGGCTTATCTACGACTATAGTCAGTTGGATGCTGAAATTATAATGAATTTTTTTTCTGACGTTGACTGGAGCTTTTTGCACTCGTCCAATAATGTCAATTTTACCTTCCAGTATTTTTATGATTGCCTATATTATTTTCATAATAATTGTGTACCAACGAAAAAAATAGTTAATAGCCAACCTGTTGCTCCATGGTTTAATAGTAGTATTGCTAAAAGTATACTAGCGAGGAATCATGCATTAAGTATAGGAGAACAGCCGATGTCAAGGACTTAGTAATATACCGTAATGAACGCAATGGGGTAACTACCTTGATAAGAATCTCAAAACAGAAATACTTTTTTAGAAATAGTAAATTATTATAGATTAGGGGCTGGTAAAGCTAGTTCTTTGATCGATTTAGACCCTTCAATCATCAATTCTTATTTCTGTAACGTACCCATTTTGTCGGTTGTTATTCCCTTACCTGAGTTTGAGTGCACAGGTAATCATACATCTCTCTCATTCAGTCGCATAAGTGAATTTGATATTTCCAAAGCTGTTTATCTTATTAAACCGAATTCATCAGGTCACGACAAAATCAACTCAAAATTTCTTAAGAATATTTTACCGTATGTTATATCACCTTTGACCTACCTGATTAATAACTGTATCATACGTTCCGAATTTCCAGATATTTGGAAAACGAATATAGTTATTCCGATTATAAAAAAGAAGGGCATTGATTCTTTGGATAATCTTAGACCGATTAGTTTAGTTTCGATTCTATCAAAAAATTTTGAAATCATTCTTCGTCACCAAATCAACCAGTATTTAACTAAATTTAATTATCTAAATCAGTTTCAATCCGGATTTCGTAATAGCCATAGTACAACAACGACCCTTCTTCATGTTGTCGACGATCTGGCTTGTCATCTTGACAAGATAAATTCATTTGCTGTTCTTATACTTTTCGATTACTCAAAAGCATTTGACTCTTTAAACCATGTCTTGTTATTAGATAAGTTAATGCTTTTCTTTAATTTTGATAATACAGAACTAAATCTTATGTTTAATTATTTAACAGACAGATATCAAAAAGTCATCATAAATGGAAAAGAATCGGAACCTGGGCGTATAATGTCAGGTGTATTTCAAGGAACGATAATCGGTCCAACTCTATTTTCTCTTTTTATAAATGACTTACCTCACGTAATAAAATATTCCAAATACCATTTGTATGCTGACGATTGTCAAATCTATCTGGGTGTTACTAGTGAAAATATGAAATTTTTATCAATAGTGTGAAAATTAATTTTACGAATCATGTTAACAATCTAGGAATTTGTATAAATAACAGATTCACATGGGATTCACATGTTGTTAATGTATGTGGCAAGATCAATTCCACTTTGTATGGTTTGAAGCTTCACAAAAATATTTGCCCTAAAAATGTTCGAACTTTGCTAGCACGATCATTAGTAATTCCCCACGTAGTTTATTGCGAATTTATTTTTTAAGTTGTGATTCTGTCTCAAGTGGTTTGCTGCAAGTTACTTTGAATAACATCGTGAGATACGTTAATGGACTCAGAAGATTTGATCATGTATCAGCTAATTTTAAAGAATTTTTCGGTTGCACTATGGTTCAATTCTTTTATTATAGAGCATTATTGCTTTTATATAAAGTCATTATCATTAATAAGCGGGTTCCTTCATATTTATATCATAAAATTAAAATTGGTTCCAGTCGAAATGGTAGAATAATACTGCCTGTTAACCGTACAAATATTTACAATAATTCACCTTTGTTTAATACATTTACTATTTGGGATGAGGTTCCGATTGAGATTAGAAGGGTGAAGCCTTTTGCAAAATTCAAAAAATTAGTATTTAATTTTATTCAAAATAAATTTTAATTTTGATTTATATTTTTTAATTTTTGTATATACATATGTATATTTTTAAAATTACATAGATAGAAAAGCTATGCTTTATCCTTTTTTTCTAAATAAATAAACATTTGCCTGTCCTTCAATAGGTAATTGAATCAACCATCGATGCGCCGTTTTCAAATTAATAATTTTGGGTTTTCTCTTTCCAACATTTGGAATATTTATGTAGTGGTGTTGACATTCATACGGTTGCCAATATGTTTAAATTTAATTGCATAAATGCACGTTCTCTATTTACCGGATGCTTTGGAAGAATAGTTTTGACTACACATGATGTCGCAAAATTCTCTGAATTCCTCACGGTTAGAGTTATTTCGGGTCACTAATGGCGTTAATTTAACAATAACGGTTGGAGTTGAGGAAGTATTCTTATACCATCACACCACCATCATACCATAATACCATAATTCCGTTTTACCATCAAACCATCATAACATCAAACAATCATACCATCATACAGCCTAACCATCATAGCGTGGCCATGTTACCATCTTACCATCATACAACCTTACCACCACACCACCATACCATCACACCATCTGATCAGTATATCATCATACTAACATATCATCATTCATCGTACCATCAAACCATCATACTATCATCTATCGTACGTACCATTATACCATAATATCATAATATCATCGGCCTTCAAAGCCTTTTTCGATTCTGCTTGTATCTCTTCAATCGAATCAAAACAATGTCAACGGAGCGGTTTTTTGAGTTTCGGGAATAGTCAGACGGAGCCAAGCGAAAAGAGCGGTTGCGGAACGAAAAGGAGTGAGTTTTTGGCGAAATAGTCTCGTACAATCAATGTAGTGTGAGACGGCAAATTACCATGGTGCAAAAACCAAGAGTTGTGTGCCCAAAATTCTGACCCAGGCGATATTTGCGTGATGTACTTGTCAAGCGAAGATTTTTGAGTACCAGGCTTATTTGACCAGCAGGGACGTTCATCGTCCTCAACGCGTTCTCTGCCTTATTTAAACAACTTATATCAATCAAAAATCCTTGCTCTGGACAGTGCATGGTCCTCAAAACCCTTTTCCAACATTTTCAATGTTTTGGAAGACGAAATTCCATTTTGGAAGCCAAATTTGATGCAACTTCTTTGCTGAACTTTTTAAAAAATCGCAAAATGCACTTTTCAGGCGTTCCTCATTAACTCTAATAATATTGACACGAAATTGACACTGATGTCTGTTATCGTGCTTCTAACCTAAGAAAAAAACTGCTCGTTTGGATAAGCTCGTGTGATTTAAATGAAGAATTCTTGGTAATTGTTGATCACAGTAGTAGGTATCGATGCCGCAATAATAAAACCATTTTAATTTGCAAATCAGTTGTTTATGGCAGCACCAAAGGGGTCGTATTTTTCGAAATTAAAATTGACTATATAACCGATTTTGAATATATTCACAACGTTTATCGAAATATCCCTGTACAAAATTAGTTGGTTCGATAAATATTCAAAAACGTATTTTCTTTGTATCAAAGCTTTTGTGAAATAAATTTCTTCGTAAATATACAAAAATTTAATATTAATAATTTCATATTTTATAAATTAAAAAAAAAATAAAAATTGAATTATAATGAATAAAATACAAATGATATCAATTGAACAGATGGTTCGCATAAAATTATAGAATTTTTCAAATTAAATTATTTTATATTTAGGGATGCGAGAAGATGTGATTCATTTTGTACATACAAATCTAGCAACGAGATAGTTTTTTGGAATATTTTAGAAATACAAAAATTAAAATATTATTTTCAATTTATGTTAAAGTTAGATTTAATTATAACGAATATCTGTAGTCTACGATTATATTGTTATAAACTAGATAGTGTGTGCGGAGCAATGGCGCTCTGCGAGTATAGTTTAATAAATTTATAAGCGAATTGATTTTATTGTTAAGCTTTGGAGTTTCAAAAATTGTTACGTTCTTCCTTCGGACCATCTAATGTATCGTTTAATGTACAGTTCATTTACTGCGTCAAATTTTGTTCAACTTTTTAGAGTAACGAAACGAAATCAACTTGTCGACTCATTTCAACTTCAAATCTTTAATTTTTTTGAATTTTCGTTGTAATTTGCCGTTTGAGTTAATTAAAAAATTATATCATATCATTATACTCTCTCGAATTTTAAAAGGAACGGTGTATAAATATTTTTTTTCCTATAAAGAAAAACACAAATTCAGTACTTAGAGACTGACTTCTGAATCATAATATTTTTTTCTTTTATTGTTGTATCATTCATTACATTTTGGAACGCAACATACAAAATAATATGGATGAAAAATTCTTCATTTATAAGTAAGCATGAACACATACTAACTAGAATGTTTAACCTTCCGAGAACACACAGGGTCAATTTGATCCTTACCTCAAAATTGATAATAAATATCTTGAAAGCTACCTGTATACGTTAAAATGTTTCCTTTGTAAAGTGGAACACGAAGCTGTTTCAGGATCATTCTGGCCCTGTTGTGTACCAAGCATCGGTTTACTGACAAAAAAATATTTTTTATTTGAGATGATATCATTGAGGAAGTTTAAAAGTAGAGCGCGAAATGATGAAAGAAAAAGTAAACAGCAAAAGTAAACCAGATATTCCCAACGAAATGCAAATTGCATCAACGGAATTGTATGCTTTAAAATTGTGTCTTAGTGGGGATGTGAATTTAGTAAGTTATACGTTTAAAAAACATGAAATTGTCGCTTTCTCAAAAGAAGAAATGTTGAAGATCACAATAAGCCTAAATAATAGCAGAATAGGAGAAAACACAAATAGAAGATTTACTTTGAATTGGACCCCTTACATTATAATAAAACGGAAGGTGATACAGTCGATTTCGGTAAACTGCGAAATGAATTCACCACAGCTCGTGCTACAACTATACAAAGTGTTTGACCAATGCGCTTCTTTTGCGGCATACTTGATCAAGCGCAAATAAGCCCAAGAATTTTGTATACTTGCAAGTATGAAGCGGCAAAATATTTGTCTGCTACGGCTACTGTAAAGAAATTTGCATTTCACGTACTTGCTCCATACTTGCAAGAAAAAATGCCACACTGAAATACGCAAAGGCGTTCAGCCAGCGGCGTAGCGAAGGGGGGGTTGCGGGGGGTTGAAACCCCCCCCTGAGTTTCACATATTATACTAAAATCATTACATGGTGATGTGTTAATCCACAAAAAATAATTTATAATTCGAATAAGGCTCATTACCTGTTATAATACGCATGTAACCTATTTTTGATTCTTCACATAAAAGAAATGTAAACAAAGCGGCGTAATATTAGACATAATTTTTACAGATCTGTGTAGACCTTTTTTCCAGATTAAGTTGAAATTAGATTACATAAGCGAAGTTAATTAAAATGTTTAAAAGACGGTCAGGTATCTACCGATTGAACGCTTGTACCTATTATATAATAACAAAATTAGCACAAAATATTTGTCAAATTTTTAGTAGTACTCTTAACCTGGATAATCTCTCTAATTGAAGAGTTCTAAGACCTTCAGGCGCCTTAAGAATTACCTAAGAAACACAATCGGTGGGAAGCGATAAGCGACTAATGATTGGCATCATTAAATATTCATAGAGATGTGGTTATATAAATAGAATGTGTCCTCGATGAATTGGCCTTAGTGTCACGACGAATCAATATAAAACTATAAAAAACTATTAAATAAATGAATTTAAATAAATTCGAATGCATTATTTTCTTATAGAAATTATTATTTTTTTAAAACCCCCTCCTCGACGAATTTCTGGCTACGCCACTGCGTTCAGCTTATTCTTGATGAAAAATCAGCTGTACTAGAAGATGATCAACCACAATCACTATAAGGTGCAATATGTTACTTTGCCCTTACGCAAAGAATAATAAACTAAAATGCAACGTCGATGAGTGCGATGAACATTTTGTCTATTTATATATAATGATATAATGAAGTAACGAATAAATATAAGCATGTAATTGATAGAACATTTACGTGCATGTAATAAAAAAATTAATTTCTTTAATTTTAACACAAAAATGTGCGATTTTTGTGACCTTAATTAAAAACCACATTCGTCACCTAGCCAAATAAATACCTGTTTTTAAAGGAACACTAAAGTACAAATTTTTTCTCGATTCTACTACATTTCAGGAATGTACGGATAACGTTTTAGCCAGAGATAATGAAAAATAAAAAAAATACGATTTTTTTTTTGCAAATTTCGCATTTTTTCAACAAAAAAAATTCCATGAATTTTTTCGAATATGTTAATTGTTCCACCGACACTTTTGAATTATAATATTTCGTAGCAAGTTTCGCAAAAGTTAAAGGCGGTATAACTAAAACCTCTTCCTATGCGAAGTTTCTTTTCGCAATGGCTCGACAAACTTAGTTTATTAATCAAGAACAATCAATGTAATTACAAATCACTAAATCACTATTCACGTCCTGATTAACAATATGCAATATGTATAATTTGCTGTTGAGCTCCCGAAAATTGGTTTTAATGCTACATTCTCTTATAAAGCTTATTGGATAAAAGTGTTTTGAGTAGTTTGCACTTCAAAGTACGGCGGCTGGCGTCAAAGCAGTTTTGAGTTCTTTAAATCCACAATCTGCTTGTCCATTCCAAGATAAATTCTGGTTTCCTTTTAATAGGTCGGTAAGTGGAGAATTGATAGTTGCAAAATTAGCTATACAACGATGGTGCCACCCTGCCATTCCGAGAAATCGGTGAAGATGCCGTGTTTCCTTGGGAGTTGGATATGCGAATAACTCCTTCCAATTTACAAGACCCAGAAATTTAGTCTCTTTTAGAACAAACAAGATCCTTTCCATATTATTACTGAGATTTGTAGATTTAAGCAATCTGGCAACTTATGCCTACCAACGTAAGAAGGGCACTGCATATGCCGAAGGGCATTATCGTGAAATGATAGAGGGGCGGCCCCGTACTGTGAATGCGGTCTTATCCTGGATTGCTCGTTGAAAGGGATTTTAAAAATGCCTTGTTTGATCCAACTGACTTAGCAATTCTTCAATCAACGGCAACGGATAAGAATTTTTCACTGTAACTTCATTCTCTTTCAGGACGTCAAGACATAACCTCACCCTACCACAGCCCTTTTGAACAACAAACATTCTATCTAACTCCCTGTAAATTTTTGCCGGAATAGCCGTTGAGACAAAGTACCTTTGCTTATGTAGGTACGACCGAGAAAATTGTTGGTTGAACACGGGAATATCTCGATAATCTCTCCCAAACGATATTAGGGTTCAATGGTAAGCTTATGCTTATTACTAGACATAAGATCAGGGACATCAACATCTAGATTTTCCGCCATCATTGGAGAATATCCAAACGGGTTCCAAAAACGCATTCCGAGATACGTATAGGTTTTACGAGTCCCAGAGCAATAGGAAAGCGTATACGTTTTTATTTCACTTTGTGAGATACGGTTAACTTATCCAACAAGTCGCTGTTTCTCTCCGCTTGCCATACTCAAGAATGACGAGAGGTAATGCAAATGTAATTTGTGTTGTATCAAAAATCCTTCGGAACCCGTATCAAGCACACTTACAATTGCGCTACTTTCTAGCAATCCCAAATATGGTATTTCAGTCAATATATGTAAGTTGACCATATATAAGTTACTTGTGATCCTTTATATCAACCATCGTTTCCGCAATCATTTTCCTCAGTTTTCGGTGTAGTCCCCAATATTTATTAGCACGGTTACCATGTTTAGCTTGAAGTAACGACATATATTTGCGTGTTTTAGACAATTTAGATTTATAATTATACTATTTTCAGTAGTTAATTCGACAGGTTCATAATTCCTAAAAAGCGACGGGTCAGTTTAAATTTGAAACATTAAATTCATGGCTGCTACCTCGAATGTCTTTCTCGATATTACTGGTTGTTGTAAATAAGAGGTTCATTTTGGGGTTTTCCGCAACATTATACGATTACAAGCCATACAGGTAAATCTGATAACATCCGGAGCATCGTATCCCAAACAGTATCTTGGTAAAGTGAAATTATTTGGGTGTTTCATCACACATCGATTAAGTTATCGACCCGAAGTATTTTGTAGGGGTAGAGTTTATCTTGCCGTAGAGACATCAACCTTTTGTTCCACAGAAACATAGCATGTTTCTGGAGAAAAATAGTATTCGTTGTTGTTATAATAGCAATTGCCTCCCGGATGGGGCTGTCTAATTATGTAGCGGTTGAATTGGGCTATCACTAGTGAGTTCGAGCAAATACCACCGAGGCGTATCAAGGTGTGCGTTTCATATTTTCCAAATATCCTCAATGTCAATGTATCACACAGGGTTCGATTGATTGACTGTTAGGTGAACCATCGAAGCTAATATTCCATTTATGTATATCAATTGTGTGTACTAGTCTGCTGAACAATATTTGTATTAGGATTATGCTTTGCCGCGGTATCGAAATTAGATTAATTATAGGGTTCTTATGATTTACTTGTATTTTTGATGTGCTGATACTTGAAGATTATCAATTGATATTTCCAAAGCATATCATTCTCAACTGTTAATCCAAGATATTTAAAGGATTTGAGAAAAGCAATTTTAAAACAACCGCCCAGACAGACCACTTGATCTCATTTGACTTCATGATAAACAAACATTTCGCTAGTTGTAATGCTCAAGAGCATATAATATGAAAGACTCCATAGCATCACAGCACTAGCATCCATGCCGACAACTAGTTGCGAATGAGAGGCCCAATCCCGTATTTCTTTAATTGCCTACTAATGCCCGCGTTCGACGACTCCTAAGCCATTACTTGCGAAAATGGTACATTTCATTAATAGATCCGCCTCCACAGGTCCTCCACGATAATAATACATAACTGCAATAACCGTTGATAACCCGGCCCTTTTCCCAAAAAGCGTGGTCAAGTTTTCTATTATAGACTATTTTCTAACCTTCTCATGCAGGATATGATTTTATTAGTTGTGACATCCTTCAATTAAATCATTATTGACCTACCATTCTAGCCTAATAAGAATATTGAGTTTTTATAGACTTCCCGACGGCAGATCGTGGCCACACATATTTCAATTTTCCATAATCGAAGCCTCCAGATAGATCTCATCGTTTCTTAATTGAATGCAAATTCTGAATGAACCCAATTTTGAGTTAGCTTTAAGCAAGTAATTTGGATGAACTAAATGACCCTAAGGTAGTAAGATTCGTATACTTATTTTTAACCCTTATTTTTTCAATCATCCTAATCGGATTAAAAACTTTTTTTTTTATTTTTTAGTGCCGATTTTATTCGAAGCCTTTATTGTATATTATGTTATGGGTTAATATTGTATTCGTTATGTCTAATTATTGTAATTGTACGATGTGTAAATATGATGGTAGTTGTTTATTTTGTATCTACAACGTTGATATTGTAATTATCGTTCCGAAGAATTATTCGTCAACCGTGTGTTGTTTGGATGAATTTAATGTTAATAAGTTATGAATTTGTTACGATGTTTTGTATCTAATCTTGATTAATATGTAGTTATTCTACGCTACGTTTCTTATATTGAAGTGTTAAGATTCTAATGTATAAAATTGCTCGTGTATCGTCTTCTATCAAGTATGTACTGATAAGTGTAGAGTATTTGTTTAATTCTATTCTGTTGTTAGTTTCAGAATAGAATTGTGTATGGAGAAGTTTTTGTCTTGGTTAGTAGACTAGGCTTAACTAAGGAATTTTCTCTTATTAACCAATCAATTATTACAGCAATTACGCCGTTTTTCTCTCGATTGGCTCGTCTTAGAAAATCCCGCTTTATCGGATTAGTAGGGTGTTTGTTAGTTTATAATTACCTATTATTTTCAGCAAATCTGGATTTCTGGATATTAAATCTGGATCTCTGGATACGGTGGTTTCTTTATAGATTATGTTAGATAAATTCTTTTCTTTTATTTTTAGATAAAAATTATTCTTTATTTGTTTTGTTTTATAGATGAATTTTACACTTGATAACTTTATTTTTACTTGTTTGCTTAGAATTTATTTTAAGTATACTGATTGATGTCGAAAAACTGAATACTGAATACCAAACTTGAATGAATTTTGTTTGTAAATTTCTGTGCTTATATACTAATTTTTCTGATATTTTACACTAACAATTTGTGTACTTAATTTCTATTTCTGCTAATTTGCATTATTCTAAGAATTATAACGCATGTGTATCAAATTTTTAACTCATCATAAATTATTTTGGGTCATTATATTGTGTTCGATTTAATTGAATTGCTTAATATTATTTTCTACTTTGGGTCAATATTCTTGGTATTCCAATTTTCGCTTTATTTTTGATGTTCTACATTTTATTTATTACATATTACAATTTTATAATTTTCTTTCGAATTGCATTGTCATCAACACATTAATTATGTATTTCTTTATTTCATTGTCAACGTTTTATTATATAACATATGTTTCATTTCCTACTATTTTTGTTTCCTTACTTTTACTCTTTTGTTTTGATCTTTTTATTTTGTCTTATCCTAGATTTTATTATCTATTATCCTATTTTGTATTCTGGGAAAAACACTTGTGAAACATTATTTCGAATTTTTGTGACTTTCTAAATTTAAATTTTTGTTATTTTTCGAAACTAGCCTTAATATTATCATGCTACAATTTCTACTGCATTATCTTTAATTTATCTTATTTTTCCTATTAGATTTTATACTTCATTTAAATGTTTCACAACACCTTTTAATTTCATGGCTTTACGATATGAATGGTATAGTGCGACAGATATGATAAAAAGTAAAATTTTATCGCCAGTAGTTCATCTTTCCATCCTACGTGCCATAAAATACAAGACAAGAGTTAATCGTTTTATGTATTTTGAATAGAGTAACAACCCTTCACAAAATAATGACTTTCCTCTCCTTTATACATTGTCTGATATTCCAAAACAGTTTAGTATAATTAATGATATACCGTTTTGACAAATGGTACATGACATTAACATAAAATTTTGAACAATCTTCTTCATTTATTTATACATCTGCGTGCATACGACAACTTTTGTACCGCTATATGGTCTTATGCTGCAAAAAATATAAGGGCGAGAGCAAATATGCAGTTTATAAATGAGACAAAATACAAACAAAATGACTAAATCACTTAATTATTTGTAGATTATAAATATCCGTCAATTAAAAGCTTAAATAGCTTTCAAAATAAACATAAATCTTGTTCAAACTGAATTCAATAGAATCAAAATGTATACATAAACCATTCCATGATTATTTTGAAAATTTACTATAACCATCCATCATGTGTACACTGATGTGTACCTAAATAGCAAACAATTAGAATTCCATTCGCTAAAGTAACAACAAAAATAACTACTATAGATGTAAGAAGTTAAGAAAACGAACCAATTGTTAAATTCTTAAATACTGGAGGAATTTAACAAAACAAAAAAAAACTTTCTTCTTTTTTCCAAGAAAACATTTTTGTGTATACTCGAATGAATGGGAATTTGGGTAGAAATTTTTTCAAATTTTCTCTTTACATTCATTTTCATTTTGGTAGACTCTCTATAGTATTTTGCCCCCCTCTCCTCATACATAATATTTACCGTATACAATTCCAACCCAAGTTCTAACCAAATTTCCTTCATATTTATACGAGTATGTTGATTATTTTGCCGTGTGTACCTAAACTACCGATGTTGACTTTCGTTGTGTTTTTTTTTTGGTGCGGTATGCGCGATATGTTGTTATTGTGTCGTTTACTATACTCAACTACATATATATATATATAGGTATAATATACTTATGAAAATATGAACTCCCCTCGAGGGAAATTTAAATAACATGAAAATTTATTACCAATATTGTTAAATTTCTTGTTTCAATCGTTGTGAATGAAGAAAAGAAAAAATGAAAAGAAAATTACACAATTTTCCTGAATTCTCCCCTCTGGTATGAAAATACATTTTTTTAACGTTTTTCCTTCCTTTCATCTCGCATAGATCAAACAAAAAAAAACTTGGATTTTACTGTTAATACTAAAGAAAGAAAATTGTATAACATCTTTCGAACTACTTTATGTTTCGCGGGGCCCATCTTTCTAAACCAAAAAAAAAGAATTTTTGATTCGTTTTTAATGGTTGGAATGTCACAATTAATTGAACATTCACTTAGGGGGAAATGATAAAGTGCGCGACTGTTGGTACAACACCTTGGAGAAAACATCACGTTTTGCATGTGGTTGTTATGGAAATAATTACTTGGTCAATTATTTACACAACCATCAAAAGAAAATTATGTTTAACTTGATTGTTGTAACAAGTGAGCAGCTCCCATTATTCGCCATTTAGGTTTAAATGAGTTTATAAATTAAAACTAACAAATGCTTGATAAAGATAAGTATCCTTTTAGCCAAAAAATTCGGTTCGAAAAAAATTTAAATATGACTAGGCTTCCAAAACAATGGCAACACCAATGGTTTACATCTTCAATATTCTACTTTTAGTACAAGTTATCACAGAAGTGGTTTGAGTATTGCTACATACAAAAGGATTTACTATTATATTATTTAAAACTAACTAGTGGCCGCTGTTTCTTTACGCACAAATTGACACCAGAATTGATCCGATCATATGAAGCATTCTCTCGCCACAGTGGTCTCAATCAATAAAAATCGCTTGAAAAGAGACGTTCGCAATGCAGCTTTTTTCTCCGCCTCATGACGTAGTTGAGCTAATATTATGCGTGTGGCATGAAGAGAATTATTATTGAAGCGTAATTGCTCACGTCCAAGGGCAAAATTTCGTGTCGCTCACTGTCGGAACATAAAGCTCTGAGATGTAAGATGTTACCACGTCAAAAGTGAATACGTAATAAAGGCGAAACACCTCTAAATATTTGAAAAATCGAAGTCAAAAATACCTTTCAATTCAGGCCGCAAAAACATTTCATGACACTGATTCAGCTACATGTCTGATTTCCGCATATATGTAAACCATCCCTTTACAGTGCTCCAAAGTAATTTTAACGATTTACGTACGACCAATTCAAAAGCTTCTTACCTGCTCACATTTATCCAATTTGAAATTTTTCAGATGAACTATATTTACATTTTAGGGTTTCTCAAACGAGATACCGGGATCCCGTTTTCTACCTTAAAAGTGTAACCGGGAAATCCCGCGATTTTCGATTTATTTATTTTACTATTTTAACTCGATAACCATATTGAAGTAAAACCTTAATATCTCGTCTTAAAGTTTATCCATACTATATACAGCATTTTCAAGTCAGGTTTATGCCAATTAAGAAGGCACTTGGTTATTTCGAACCGATTATCATGAAATTCAGCATGAACCTTGGAAATGGGATTCTAAAATGCGTCTTAGATGATGTTCTGGGATATTACAAATGAGAAAGAAATTTGGCTGTTTCTTAACCGATTTTACCGAAATTCGATTTATACGATGGAAATTGGATTCTAAAATCATATTTAGAAGAAATTCTAGAATAAGGCCAATTAGCAAAGGATTCGGTTATTTCTTAACCGATTATGATGAGAGGTTAAGAAATAACTGAGTTCCTTAATTTACTCCTTATAAAAATAATTTTCTAATCCTACTTTCCTTGCAAGTCCCGAATATAATCACGATCGGTTAAGAAATATTCAAGTCATCTTAGAAACCCATTTCCATTGTACTGGCTGAATTTCATCATAATCACATTCTTATGAATTCAGGCATAAGAATTAAATCATTAATTCAACCGTTGGTTTCTCAACTCCAGTTATTATTCCATTGTGTACCAAGTGATCGATTTCATTTTCGAAATAAATCTATGCCAAATTTGCGAAGTTCAAAATAGCTTGAACTGAATTATAGCCTGAATTTTACAAATGAACCGATTCTTTTTAAAGTAAATGAACCGTTATTATTCGTTAATAATAAATGTTATCGATAATCATCATAACCGCAAGCCACACAACTTAAGAAAAGCCGACACAAGAAAACTTCATATATACATACACTCCTTGTCACTAGGTTAAGGCCACGTTAAATTTTTATATTTTTTCTAGTTCAAGAGTTCCAAAAATTTTCAAAACTTAAAATATATATTCTTATAAACTAAACAGGTTATACACAATTGAAAAATTAAAAACTATTTGAGAGTAGAAAAAAATATTTTTTTGATTGATTGATACGGATGTACGACCAAGCGTCAGCAAGATTCCCGGATACGCCGGATCCACCGTACACCACCTTACATATAACAAGACCGAAGGATAGGAAAGGAATGTTAGCATTATAGACTCGACCCGGTTTCAGCCACCTATGCAGTCGATAGTTAGTTAATTTTTGTTAGTATTTTTTTTTTTTTTTTTTTTTTTTGAGAGTAGAAAAAAATATGAGCAAAAATACCGGATTTACATTTTCAGTAGGTTAAGGCCACATGAAAATTCAAATTATCAGTTCATTTTAAAAAAAATGTCATTTTAAAAAAATTACTATTAATAACTTCAAAAATCTTGTTAGAGAGTGAGTTTCACAGTGATTGGATACAGTCTTGGCTCATTTCACTCCATGCAATTTTTATGGCAACTACAAGCTCGCTTGGTGTTTCAAATTGGAGTCCTCATACATAAACCTTCCTCGACAGCAATCCCCATGTGTTCTCGATGATATTGAGATCAGGTGAATAAGGCAGACAGGCAAGAAGTTCGATATTGTCAGGTCTAATCCAATCTTTCACTACCTAGTATTGTGTATGGGGGCGTTGTCTTGTTGAAATATAAATAACTGAGGTCCATATTTCTCACGTAGTGACGGGAAAACATTTTGTAATAAAGTTTTGTAAGTTTCAATGTTCATTGTAATACTTCTGAACTCCAAATCTATAGTACCATAGCAAGTGATAACACCCCAAACCATAATACCAGATGTACGGCTATGGCGGCGTATCAAAATGATCTCTTCTTTACGGAAATCGTGAAAGTAATATTTGTGTTCATCAGGCCCATCCAGATTGAATTTTTTTTTCGTCCGAGAAAACACGTTCTGCCATTCATTATTCCAGGTCATGTGAGTACGTGCAAAATCAAAGCGTTTCTTTTTATTTATTGTCAAAAACCGACTTTTGCTTACATTTACGATGCACTAGATGATCACTATAGCGAATACTTGCCAAACAGTTGTAACACTTGTAACGGAATCCTAAAAATTCGTAAAGAAATCTTAAGATTTCGTTAACAGACATAACGTCAGCGGTCTGGTGCGGTATAGTAGCTGGCTACAGCTCAGGGTTGGCGTGGGGATTTCCAGACATGGCGAAATGCTTGAATAACCGCAGTTCGAAGGGTAAGCAAGAAAAAAAGAAAAGGACACAACTACTTGGTTCACAGGAAAATAAACATCGATATTACAGCTGCGGAGCAACCGGGGAATTCAGAAACGGTCGCCCCAGGACGAGCATCGCACCCCCTACATTCATCACGACCTCCCACGTTCTAATCTACTCCATCATTTTACCCTTACCAAAAGAGCGAGGAGCCAGGAAAACGAATGGCGATTAATTGTTGTAATTATTAATGATAATAATGAATACCACAATTAGAATATTTAAATTAGAAAAAAAAAACAGAAAAAAATATGAAAATAAAGGCTAACAACCGTTAATAATAGTAATGAATAATAAATGATGTACGCAGTGGGAACGGTACGCCCGCGAGTACAATATCATGCGAAAGCTGGAAAAAAATTTATATAATAATAGGAAAAAATATATATATATATATAATACGTAACGAAACCCGCGGAAAATCAAGTTTAGCTTACATAAAACTTTGAAACTAATTAACTAATTTATAAATTTTAATTTCTGGTATAAATCAAAAGAACAACAAAAAAAATGAATTGAATTTACTATTAATTTAAATTTAAATTTACAGACAAAATAATCTTTAAAGTCACCAAAGAATGTATTTACTTTATTTTATACAAATTTTCGAATGTTTCGTTGCATGTAGAAAAGAAGCCAGAGTACCTGAGTTTTAACACAGCTGATATCTGATGATGCCGGTACCCCCCTCTTGTTGTAACGACAAATTTTAACCCTCAGCAGCAAAGGTTCACGATCCGCAACACAAGATTTTCGTATTTACTCTTCTTCTTAAATGTTTGTAGTAAACTCTCAAATTATCAGCGTCACGCCAATCATATGGTAAATTTTACAACACGAACTGGTGGTAAGGCGTGCACTCAATTTCTACTCAATGAATTATGCCGCAGGCCCCAAACAGACTCAATAATTCGGCGAAAAATAATTACTTGAGGAATTTTATGGCCCAATGGATTCACGTTGCACTTGAAACAATATTTTTTTTTTTTTATTATTATTTACGGAATTAGGATTGTTTGCCAGGTAAATAAATGAAATGATCGGTAACAGTTTTTTTTTTTCAATAAAAAAAATTTATTTATAACAATTCACTGTTTCGTTTATAGATTTGAATAAAATATTTATTTTTTTCTTATTTTTATTCATGCAATACAGATACACACAAATTTCCAAGTTTATCATTTTAATTTTATAATCACCAGAAAAGAAACTAATTACTAAATTGTTCATAACACAGGTAATTAAATTATTGATACAGAGCTAATCATACAATTTTGATATAGATTTTTAACAGATTACTCATTGAATTACATTTATTGGTATTTTAGATAATATACATAACTTTTCAATGTCACTCTGTTCAAGAACAATTTTCTTTTCTTTTCAAATTTTTAAACTATTAATTTTTTTTTATTATTTTATTTAGTTCATAACATTATTTTATTAATTATTAAAAAAATCACAATTATATTATTAACAATTATAATCTTAAAATATTTTCTTAAATAGCATTCAGTGCAAAATTATCAAAAAAAAAAAAACACATTTTCAAATTTTGGCCGATCATAACTTGATTTTATTATTTTTTTTTTATTCCGTACTGGTTAAAAACTTACACTCAACTGCCATGTAGGAAAAAAATCCGAAGCAACAAAAACCCGGTACGCGTACATGTAAGATTTTTATTTTTAAATATTCAACCGCTCTCGCATAATCGTACTTACGCACCGACACCCACCAATACATCATTAAATTCATTACATAACAAAAATTTGTTCTCATTACCGAACCATCTTGAATATCACGCCACCGACTGCACCAATCACGTTGTCCCATGTAAACAATACACCGACAACGCGAGATACAATTGGCACGTCTTAATTTACTCATTTGAGATTGAGCAAAACCCCTCACTCTTTATGGCAATAATACAAACAAGGCAGTATAATGTTCATCCGAACTTTTTAATCGTCATTTAGGAGTAACCATCTCAAGTTCAACCGATGATGAACAGCGATGGTTAAACACACTTACGCGCACCAGACTAAGGGAACGCCAAGGCTTGTTACGCAGACGAGGATGACGGCGTAACACACTAGCTGCAACTTCAGTTTAAGGCTTGATTCTATAAACAGAAAGACCAAAATTAGAAGCCTTACGAAGAATTAACCGCCGTTTTCTTTTCGGTGTAGCCAAAGAAGTAAGCCTTTCTGCCTGGCATTGTAGTTTTCGATATTCGAGAAGTAATTATTAATCGCAGTATTACTTCGGTTAATTTTTTCGGCAATTTTTCTGCTTGAAGACCCTTGCTCACTATAAACATCAATTTTGGCTCTTTCAACATCACTGAGGGTCTTAACTTTTGGCATTTTAATTCAAAATTCAATTAGTAATTTTAATATTAATTTAATAAACGTAGTTAGTTTTTAAAAATACTTAAATTTATTGACTAATCAAGTATAAACTTAAATGGCCTTATCCTACTGAAACACTAAAAATTCATACGTTTTACATTAGTATTTGAAATAAATGAATAAAGTAACGGTAAATCCCGTTTAAAATTAATTATTTCTGTAATTTTGTTTAATTATACATAATGTTTGAACTTTTACTTCCAACTAATCTCAACATGTTGTTCTAACACACAAAAAATTGAAAGGAAACTGAAAATTTATGGTGGCCTTAACCAAGTGAAACGGAATGTATCTTGAGCGAATTAACTGCGAGAAGGAACTTATTAGAAATTCTACAAAATTATATTTAACAGCATAGAACTATTCGCTCCTACTGCTGTGGCCAAATCGAACAAATCGCTGCGCGTCCTGAAGAGTGTCGTAAGTCCAAAAAATCCACTTTTTGTTTTATTTCATAATATGATTTGTCTATTACATACAGGGTGTCCGGGTTTGGGATGCTGACCCGTCAAAGGGTGATTCCTTGGTTCATTCTGAGAAAAAAATCGTAAGGGGAGGGGGGGTCCATTTTTAATATCCTTTGAGATACAGGGTGTTTAAAAAATTTGGTTCAGAAAAAAAGTACACTCAAATATTAAACTGTAACTTCCAAAATATTTATCGGAGAGTAACCGACTTAGTCTTATTTGACTGGTAATTGTATAGGCTATTATTAAGATCTAGGTGGTTATCTTGCATCAGCATCCGTTTGAGAGCTATGATCCTTTGAAGTAAAAAAAAAATATTTTTTTTTTATAAAATTGAGTTTTTCTCAAAAAAAACCGTTATAATTTTTTTATTTTTTTTATTTAATTTTAATTCGCCATGATGTCCCCTACAATCCCCCAATACAAAGTTTGAGCCTAGGAGTTATAAAATGTGCTCAAATTGCCCTCCTTTTGATTGAATATCGGCTAATATTTGTTTAAGTATACCTTTGGTTATTTCATTTCTTGGTAATTCTTTCCTTATCTAGTGTGCTGCTGTGTGAATTCGTTGTATGAGTTCTACTGTTGTTTCAATTTTTTGGAGTATACAACCGCCTTCATTGTTCTCCATACATAAAAATCCAATACCATACGATCGGCCAATGAATTGGACCATTTCTTCCAATCCATTTATTTGGATAATTTTGGTTTAACCAATTCTTAACATTTTTATCGTAGCGACAAGATGCACCATATTGTTGGTATGTGTGCGAGACTCTACTTCAAAGGGGAACATCATCAAAAAGGAGTGGCAAATCCTTTTGTAAAAATTGTAAATAACGATCACTATTTAATCTAGATGGTAATATGAATGATACATTATCCCCAATTACACCAGCACATACGCGGTGCAGAAATAATGTTTGCTTTTTCGAATGAGGATTTTCAGCAGCCCACTCGTGTAGATTCTGAAAGTTTGTTATGTTATCTCTTTTGAATTATGATTCATCCCGCCACAGGATACGTTTCACAAAACTATCATTGTCCAAATTCCTTTCCATCAACCAATTATTAAACACCAATCTTTTATCGCTAATAGTTCTTGAACGGGTGTTATATGGTATGGATGAAGTTTCTCCTTGTGTAATTCTTGATGAATTCGGTAGCAAGAGACGTTCAATTGTACTGCGAACTTCCTTATGCTAATAGAAGGATTTGCTGTTACATTACGAATTATTTTTTCGTCGACATCCAAATGATTTGGTGAGACTGAAAGGGGCTCCACCCGGGTATTTGATGTTGTTACGATATCTCGCAGTCTTCTATGAATATTTGTAAATACTCTTGCGTCAGGAACGCGACCTCTCCCACAAAGTTTGTAGGCAAAGAGGTAAGAAACGAGGAAGTGTTGCGTAGCAATGCATGCAGGTGTAGACCTTAGTATGAAAATGTTTAATTTTTGTTTTTTCAAGATTTAAACAAAGGAAGTGATAATCGCCTACTGTTTCAGTGATCAAAAAAAAAATTGTTACACTATTAACACTTCAACATCTCTTAATTAGATTGAGAATAATCGATATACGTAAAAAACTACGGTACGTGGGCACAAATAATGTATTGGGAGATTGTAGGAGAGATCATGGCGAATTAAAATTAAATAAAAAGATTTTTTTGAGTTTTTTTGAGGTTTTTTTTGAGGAAAACTCAATTTTATAAAAAAAAAATATTTTTTTTTTACTTCAAAGGATCATAGCTCTCAAACGGATGCTGATGCAAGATAATAGCCTATACAATTACCAGTCAAATAAGACTAAGTCGGTTACTCTCCGATAAATATTTTGGAAGTTACAGTTTAATATTTGAGTGTACTTTTTTTCTGAACCAAATTTTTTAAACACCCTGTATCTCAAAGGATATTAAAAATGGAACCCCCCTCCCCTTACGATTTTTTTCTCAGAATGAACCAAGGAATCACCCTTTGACGGGTCAGCATCCCAAACCCGGACACCCTGTATATCCATGTGGGTTAATTCTTGAAACTTAGCAACAAATACAACAGTTTTTTAATTATTTGATAAAAATGTGTTATGGCCATTTTAAAATACATAAATAATTATTTGTAATACATTATTACCTTGGCAAATAAAATTATCTTTCAAAATACTAATAAACATTAATGAGCAGTTGAACTTTCAATGTCGATTTCCCAAAAGCTTCAAGTTCTGAGATGTTACAGCCTTTGGGACGCGTAGCGAAACATCATTGAATGAATTCAAGTATATGGATAACCACGTCATGTTTAACGAAGAGACGTCATAGAATCCGATCTATCAGACTTTGAGAATACTAACTAAGCGGTGTTGGCAACGCTAAACGCTAATATTTGAAAGTGCAATGTAACCACACCATTGATGTCTTCTCAGTTGAATAATATTTACGACTATAAATGGTTCGCAGTTGCATCTTGCATGGAGCTGAAGTTTGCTTCCAAAGGTCACAATCGCCACTTTCGCCGGAAATTGGAAGTATAGCATTCGTTATACGATATGTATACATCCCCCGTTCATAATAAAGACCCTGGCCACCGAGCTCCGCTCTAAAAGTTGAATGTGGCTAAACATTTTTCTATTTCTTTATGTTACTAGGGGAGTTCAATAAGTTCGGTAAATCTATATGAAATAACGGTAAATTGTATTCAAAAATAATTTTATTCGTCAATATAATATCCACCTACGCTAATGCACTTATTACAGCTGTCAATTAATTTGTACAAAACATCAAAACAAAATGATTCCTCCTGTTCTTCAAAATATTCCTCTACAGCGAACATTACCTTACTATCATTTGAAAATCTTAGGTCCCTTAATTTTTTGTTTTCAAATTTGTAAAAAAGGAAATAATCACTTGGGGCCAGATCTGGACTGTAAGGTAGATGCGGTATTTCATTGAAAATTCGCCTTATGTACTGGTGCGTTGTCATGTAAAAGTATAATATTTAATATTTTTTGCTTGATTTGACCTCGTCGTTTTTCAATGATAGCATTTTTCAATTTATGCATGCCCAGCATAATAAGCCCCTGTTATTGTGGTCTTATGAGGTAAGTAGATAATCATCAAAATTCCATCAGCATTCCAAAAAATTGTTGCCATTATCTTACCGGTAGATGGTTATGAACCTTAAATTTTTTCAGTGGTGGATTTCTGGATGGATTCCTGTTTCGACTCTGGATAAAAGTGATGAATCCACGATTCATCACCGGTGACTATAATCTGGTTTATAAATTTAACCGGATCGCCTTCACTCATTTCTAATATTACCTTAGAAGTTTCCACTCGATATTTTTTTTTTGTTCCATAGTCAACATTCGAGGAACCCATCTTGCACTAACTTTTGAAAGCTTAAGATGCGATTGTGTAAAATAGTGCTAATACTGCCAATAGATATATTTATTACAGAATCACAAATATAAACCAAGCACAAGAAGATTTAGCAGATATCGGACAGAAGAATTCAATATTAGACGCCTATTTCCTACATAATCAAGCGTTGAGACTATAAGAATAAGAAGACCGTCGTTTAAATATAATTTCGGAAACAGTTTACCATTATTATTGGCAGATACCAGAACATTATAAATGGGTAGGAACATCAAGTAACTGGGTAACTAGAAAACGTCGTCTACGCGTCATTGGCGGAATTAATAATGTAAATTTCGCCGCCCAACCGGAACTCTATGACATGCGACTGTTGTTGTATCACGTTCAGAACGCAACAAGTTTCAATCATCTTTTAATGTTTAACAACACTCAATATGCGACATACAAGCAAGCCTGTCTTGCCCAAGGACTCGTATACGACGATCAACAGTGGATAGAAGGTTTGCAGGAATCTTTCGTGTCAAAAATGCCAAGAGTAATGAGAACGTTGTCCGTACAGATCCTAATCCTTGGTTCTCCCGAAAACCCAAAACGTTGATGGGAGATGTTTAACTGGCAGAAATGTCCGTTTCTGGGTGGAACGATTCGGTATAGACAATATTGAAACGACTATTAGAACCAGCTAAACGAACAAGTCTTCAACATCAATATTCAACTACCCTTGGCAGACGCATGTACGAGATGCTTGGCACAGGCAAGACTTTAATCTATGAAGCACTTTACTACATCCTATACAGGGTTAAAATTGTACCGTCAAGTGTACGGCATTCACAGGAATTGCGTCGATTTTGCTACCGCATGGACTAACTGCCCATAAGACTTTGGACTCAAAGTACCATTGACATCTGAATAAATCTCAAACCTAAAACCGAGATCAGTTAGAGCACCCGAACTTGCAAAAGTTCACGTTTTTTTAATGGATGAAGCACGTATGCAACCAAAATATGGACAACATAGATCAACTATTGCGCAAAATTGGAAATTCTAATTTACCATTTGGAGGAACGAGTATGATCCTGGAAGGTGATTTTCATCAATGCTTCAGCCACGAGCCAACAAAAGTGTGCTGTTGGATCCATCAATTAAACGAAGCAACCTCTGGAGACACTTCACTTCATTTTCACTGGTGGATAATATGGGAGACGGCAAACTTCCGATTAACCAGTTTGAAATGAAATTACCGGACGATCTCCTGTCTAATGACAGTCTAATTAATGAAGTGTTCGGAAATTGCCTCGCCAATTACAACTATGAAGAAACGAAGAATCAAACTATACTGCAGAAGGGTCGCCCCAATTCACATCTGAATTTATTAATTCCATCGAAATTGCCATTACAAGCCTTTTAAAATTGGTAAGTTAATTTCTAGAACTAGTTTCATGCCAATCTGTGAAGATCTGAGTTAGTTCCAATTTTTAGAACCACATCCGAAATTCATATACTGAAATCAAATTTTAATCATAGAAACAAAACAAAATAAGCCAGTTCCCAGAACAATATTTGGAACTCATATTGGAATTCCATTTACATTATACAAATTCAAGTTTCATCCCAATCAGTTGAGAAATGCAGACTCCCATTCAAATTAGTACTTTTTCAAAACAACACCAGGACCTCATGTTAGAGTTTCATTTTCATGAAACACACCGTGTTTTATCTCAATCGGATAAGAAATGGCGTAATTCCATTCAAACAGGAAATTTTCTAGAGCCATACCCGGAATTCATTTTGACATCTCATTTTCATCATACAAACCGAATATTATCCAAATCGGTTGAAAAATGGCTTAATTCCATTCAAATTGGGCATTTTCCAGAACCACATTCGGAACTCTTATTAGAATCTCATTTTCATCGTAATCACTGAGTTTCATTCCAATCTCACTTCTTAAACGAATTTTTCTGAAATCAAGACTAGTCGCAATCGCTTCCTGGCACTCGAACCCCTCCCTCCGCCCCTCACCAATTTTTATCAAAATGGATCGTGCCGTTTCCGAAACTCATGATACAAACAAACATATAAACAATTTTGTGGCGTTTAAATATAGTAGATAGAGCTTAACAGCGGCCCAGAAATTTGAATATTTAAAAAGTTTAATCTTATAGATGAGCTGGCTGATTTGATCGACGCATTTAAACAATTAATTCAGTGGTACGATCGGAAATATCCTATACGAATCAACTCATTTATTAAATTGTTCATTAAGCAACCGATTATTAATCAACCTCAACCAATATAAGAAAAATGGCGGATGCGTTCGAGGAGGACATCAAAGTATGTACTTAAGGAACTAGGCGAAAATGCAAAGACACGAGATTATTATAGGCACAAGAAAACGTAGGAGCAAATCTGCCAACATTTAACGAGTTATTGAAATTTCTCAAAAAGCGGACAGTCACGTTAGAAACAGAAAACGGTTCAGTATTCAACTAAGGTGAACACTTAGTTAAAACTTTAAGAGTATGCCCGCTGATCAACGATCAACATTGATAAAATCAATGTTCTTCTGTTTCAAATGCCTAAGTAAAAACTACTGCGTATGCGAATCTAAATCAAAAGTGCTGTGTCAAAAGTGTCATCGAAAACATCATTCTTCTACATGCTATAAAAGATGTCACCAATCGAGCGACTGCAAAAGTTGAGAAATCACAGGGTACAACCAATATGACGACGTGTGGCAACACATCAGTAAACACTACAAAAACTTTATTGCCAACAGCCATGATAAAAATCAGAGATCGCAATGAAAAATTTCATTCGTTTCGCACTTTTAGATTCAGCATCTCAATCCTCATTCATTTATGAATCATGTGTCCAACAACTGGCTAAAAAATGGAAAACCGTAGCATTCATTGTATCCAAAATTGCCGCAAATTTTAATCGGTATACCAGTGTTTACGATGGCGAGGTAATATTAAGCTATATGCAACCAGCCGACTCTACATTCAATGTAGCGACCACCGTAGATGTACTACTTGGAATTGACATTTTTGCAAAAACCATGCAAGATCATACGCGTTAATTAAATAATGACTTCATTGCCATCAACACAGTATTTGGATGGGTAATAGCCTCAACAGAAACGAAGAATTTTAACATTTTAATTTTTACTGATTGTAGTCTGACCCAATTTTGGGAAATTCGAGGAAATAGAACCACATACCATGCAATAACAACCGAAGAAGAAGAAGTATGCTAGAAACCTTACAAGACTACTACGACCAAAGGTGCGCACAATAAATTCACTGTGAAAAAAAATGTTACTAATTAAATATCCTGACGTATGTATGGGACTGCCTCTGAACCATTTCTATCGAAATTCGAAGCTCACAAAAAGTCGATATTAGGAACCTTCAAACACCAGCAGCAGCAAGAAAAATTATACGCGATTTTTACGTCGATCATCTAATGTCCGCAGCGGACACCAACGTAGAGCTCTTGATAGTAGTGAAAGATATCGTCAACATATTGAACTGCTACTGTATTAATCTGTGATAATTTCTGTCGAACAGTATCTCAATAAAATCTTGCTTCGAAAATAACGAGACTAATACTGAGAAATCAATCGTTAAGTATCCAACATCAATTAAGGTACTGGGGTTATCATGGGAACCAACACAAGATATCACAGCAGAGTTTACCTCGGTTACAAATGAGGGGTGCGCTCCTACTATCAAAATTGGAAAAAATCACGTATAGCCTTTAAACCGCACAATTTTGTGAACCGATTTCAGCATCGTACTATATAGATTGGTTGTCAGCCCAACCAAGTCGATGGTCAACAACGTTCATTGCGAATAGAACCAGCGAAATAATCGTCGTTCATCCCAATCAGTAAGGACAATTCATCAGATATGGCATCCAGAGGAGTATCATTAGTCGAGCTAGTGCAAAATAATTTATGTTGGAATGGGGACCGCACTAGTTGGCTGATGAAACCGCTTTGCTGAAACAGTACCTAAAAAAGAATCCCAATCAGTTAACTGCTAAAGAAATGACGCCATCTGTAAAAGCGATGCTTACTACACTGGAGAAAACAATCTATCAGAGATCATTTAAAATTCTTGCGATTATTTAACAGTATCAATCCAGTCTAAAACCAAGGCCAAGAAACCACAACAATATTACGAGATGCAACTTGTCAAAAGCAGAACAAACTGTTATCAAATATGTGCCACTGAAAGAATTTCCAGATGACATCAAACAAATTGCTAAGAGTAAACCACTTCCAGGTAGCAGTAAATTGAAAAGTCTTAATCTGTTTCTACATGAAAATGCTTCGAGTTAAAGGATGTTTTGAAATATTTCGTCCTGTTAGTACTAAAGGGTCCTCTACACGCCATTTTGCAAAAAATCGAATTTTAGATTTCCAGCTAAAATTTGTTCACATTCCAAATAAAATGTTGATGGATTGTCAATTTTGGTTTAATGTTCTAACATTTCTGAATATTTTACAAACAAGAAATATTAAATTTCCTTTCAATTAGAATCGGAAACCCAACTTTCTCCTACAAAGTCAAATAAAATAAAAAATGGATATAGGACACTATAGTACTCACATGACGATTTGTTGCCTCATTCTCCGTTAAATATAAGATAATCCTATCTTAGCGATCTACACAAGAAGCATCACCATGCAGGAATTGGAAATTTAGTTAATATCATTCGCCAAAGGTTTTGGATTCTAACAATGAGACAATTGGCCAAATTAATAGTACATAAGTCTTAACATCTCTTATATGGAAGAGTAACTTTGCACTCGACTCTTTATTTCAGTATCTGGATAATCCAAAATTTGCAGTCAGAAAATACTTATTGAATATTAATCAAACGCGCTTTGGCACCAAAATTTAGTAGCACATGCTCAAAATATGGCTCTGCAAAAACGGGGCTTAGCCAAAAAAATTCTACTGAAGTGATGATATGATGAACGTCGGTTTTTTCTGATCTTTGCGATAATTGCAGCAGTATTCAATACTCATCATTTCATAATTCGGGAAATTTTAACAGAAATAAGAAATTTGTTTAAAATGATAAAGTAATAAAAAGCAATGATTCGGTAAAAAAAAGATTGGAATTTAAATGTTTAAGGTTACCTTAATATAGGAGCTTTCAAGATTATCCCAAATCTACTCGGTAAATTTAAGTCCATTTACTTAGACCAAACGGTAAACACAATGCGTAACTCCATAATAAACAACCGTGTAATTTCTCCATTGCTTCATTTCTAGAATTTGGTAAATAAATGTGTCCACATAAATTTTTGTTCAACACAAAAAAAGTTGGTACCAAATATTTTCGCCACCACTGGCAGATACATAATTTCATCACGCCTAAATGCTGATTATTATACAGTATACCTAAAAATCATAAAGATGTCACTTAACTCAATTAAAATGATCTTGATCAGATTGATGAAATTTTAATGAGCTTTTTATGAAATTATTTAATTTGTTTTTTCTTGTCTCTCTTGATAGACGATACAAATTAATTTGCTAAAATTTATTATTTTGAGTTTATGACATAATTAATTATGTATTTTCATGTTTCAAACATTTGATTTATTAATCTAATTAAATTCCAATTCATTAAGATATTGAAACTTTTATAAACGAGTAGGTATGTATGTATATATAACGAATTTTTTTTTTTTTGTGTTTTTTGTACGAGTATCTGTGTTTTCTGTCAACTCGTCATTTTGAAAAGTTTTGTAGCGTGATAAGGAGGTGAACAAACTAAGAATTTATTTTTAAGAAATATTTTATATTTTGTGAAAATTTTAATAAAGTTTTAATTGATTTTGATTTAATTTTTTGGTGTGGGAGGTTGAATTCTACTTCATTACGCTCCATTGACCAAAATTGCAGAAGACCGACGATATATAAAAAACCAAACATATTTATCTGTGGGAAACCTATTTTTCTAGGTTTGTTTTATTGTGTAAAATTAAAACGAGATAAAGTGTTGTCTGTGTAAAAGATGAATGTACCAAAGCTGAAGAAATTTAGGAAAATGGCATAGACACATACGTATGTACATGTATTTGAATACATTAAAAAACTTTAAGATGAATGATGTTCTTTTTATCATTAATTAGTATGTATGAAGCAGGTTTATGTTGATAAAATGTGATATTCTAATACTGGTGGAACATTTTGATTTCTTCATATAAACGAGAAGGGATGAGATACAATTAAACGTGAATATAGGAAATCTATTTTCACTTAGTTTTCATATAGTTTGTTAATGCGTTGGATACGAAAACTATAATCTGCTTATAACAAGTTGGTTTAGTATTAGAATAAGGGGATTAGGTTTGCTTACTGTTGAAATAAGCGGATTCAATTGATCTTGTTATTAACTTTACTCAATATTTTCATACGAAACAGCTGCACTAATTTTAAATTCTTTTAAATTGGGTTAATGTCGATCGGTGGAAGAAATCAGTTCAGTACGATCATTAATTTGGATGAGCTGGAACACAACTATACGTGTATGCCGCAACTGTATAATTTAATAACCGTGAATACAAAATTAATTTAAAACTCAATGCAGAAATCATATAATTATTAGAAATTTGTTTAACTTTTTTATATAAAAGAATTGAACGCCAACCACGCGTTCGGTGTAAGAGTAGAATTTTGTGAAAAACTTCGAAAATGGAGAAAAAATATTTGTGGTGATGATAACCAGTATAATTTCGACGGTTGTTCCTGCAGCCATTCCTCAAAATTGCCAAAATTGTTCGCCAATTGTAATTATGATAGTTTAACTGATATTAAATTTTTCGTTAAATTAATGATTTTTAATACAGGATACCCGGAATATTTTGAATAAGAAAGATGAAGAAAATTTTGTTTTATTATAATGATCATGGTGTTTGGCGCTTGCCGCTTTATAAAAGTCAAATTGCACCACAACTAGTAAGATATTACACATATTTATTTAAATATAATTAACAAACAAATGTGTGTATTGTATTGTATGTAGTTTTGCTAATGAGTTTAACACTAATTTTTCAGATAGATGCTGATTTTGAAAACTGCTGTCCTGGAAAGTCAAACTGATGTTTCAAAAATGGAAGACTTTTAGGAAAGATATTTTGAAGATTTTCAAAACAAAGATGAAAGATTTACCAACATTACTTCTACTTAATCAAATCGAAGCATTCAGAAATGAAAGGGTGTATTTTATTTATTATTTTGAATAAACATTGAATAATATTCGTTTCATTTTTTCAGATTTCATCAACTTAAACATTTTTAAGATCCTAACCTACATACTTCCACCAGTTGCAAGGTACGAGGTTTGTAAAAAATAATAAAAAGAAGGAAACCGGGAAAATCACGATCAAAGAAGCAGAGGATTCGCTCGTAGTCCACATCAATTTGTTATCTGAGTATGCACGAAGTAATTAAGTCTAGAGAAAATTGTGCATGGGAGAATAAAACCAGCGTTCAACCAATGATAATTTTTATTGGTGATATAAATAGCGTTGAACCCCAAGACAATTGTAAATACTACTTCAACAATTTTATATCTTGCTTGTCGGTGTGCTTTAAGATATTTCAGAGTTTCAACTTAAAATATCCATTAGCCGCAGCTTCCCAGTTTGGCTTTTTATTGAGAAATACTTTTTCAACATTGATACAGAGTATGATGAGTAATTTCAAGCGTGTCATGCTTATCATCTTCTTTCAGTAACTAAAGGTTATCAAATAAATCTAAATATTGAAAACATTTAAAATTTATACATGGGCTAACAGGATCCGGTACTTAACAATGCGCTGAAACTAATGGTAAGATGAAATTTGAATATTTAAAGAACTTTAGAAAACATTCATGAAATTTCCATTGCGATAATGAAAGCAAATCTGCATGACAAGAAGAACCAAATTTGGTAGAAAATGAAAATATAAGTTTAACTACTGAAAATTCCCTTAATATTACATCGGTTAAGCTAAATGAAACTTTTAGTTTGGTTGCTGGGGAAGACAAAATGTTTATTCTACTATTCCTTCCCAACCATACCCCAATTTTTACAATCCAAGTTATAAAACATTGTAGTTGGTGGTTTTACTAAAAGTACAGGTATGAAATCGCAAGGTCGTGATTCGGCATTGTGCGAACTTATAAGCCAAATTAAATCGTTAGAACAACATGGCATAATGAAAACGTACACGTCTACTTTATTCTCGGTATAATATTAGGAGATAATTTTGGATTAAACGACAACCTTTGAAATTTTCGGCGGCGATTTAATTCAGTTGGGTTTTGTCGTGCATGTAAAGGAAATAAAAAAGAGATCCAATCAGACTACTGTGAAATTGCTGATGCAATGAGATTCAATCTTACAGTCGGTATTAAACAAAAATGCGTATTTAATGAAATTCCTTCATTTCATGTTATCAATAATTTTGTTTTTGATATTATACATGAACTATTTGAGGGAGTCTATATCTATGATATTTGTCATGTTATACTATTTTACATTAATACTAAAGTATTTACTCTGGAAACCCTAAATATATCGAAAAAGATGTTTCAATTATGGTGCAACTGAAACTGTAAATGTATCAGTACCAATAACATTAAATAGATTGAAAACTAATAATTTAAAAATGTCTGCAAGCGAAACATGAATTTTATTCATTTTTGATGTGAGAACATCTTTAACGGGGGTAAGTCAAAAATTTCATGTAAAAAATGGAAAGGAAAATCCGGTACGACCGAAATTGCAAATTAAATACGAGAAAAACGAACATAAAATGCACCGAACTTGCATACGATACAATTCGAATTACAATTTCCGTTAGATTAAAATGAAAAGGCACAAAAAGTATGCATGTGTAGTGTAAGTGATTCAACAAACTGAAATGGAAGTACGTTAAACAAAGACAAATGCACCCATACTTTAAATATTAAATATCATACATCTTAGCGACAGCGCTGCCAAAAGGGACACTATAGTGCAAATCAAGAAAATAGGGCACTGAAAAATTAAGTAAGTGCCTCTTAAAAGAATTGAATTATTGTTTTATCATTGGTTGTATCATTTGGGTAATCTATATATTAATACGTGAAGAGAAAACTTTGTACCCCTTTTACGACGAAACCACCCAACCGATTTTTATAAAAATTACACCATTCGAAAGGTATTCTTTTGTAGGTGTGCGCAATCTTTGTTAAACGAAAATCGGTTGCATAGTTCAGGAAAAATCGAATGAGGTAGTTTCCTTTACAATACATACACATAAAAGCCAAAAACGATCAAAGTAGTACAATAATACTTTAATTTTATTCTGTGAATGAATGAATGAAAATGATTTTGTTTGTATGTATGTATGTATGTAACCAAAATAGATTTTTTTTTAATTACACTCCTCAACGAAAATGGTATACATGTAACTCCAATCGAAAATGTTATACATGTAACTCTAATCCCGAAAATGTTATGCATGTAATTCCAACGTAATATAAAAGTTTACTTTATACAGAGAAACCCACTACATAGGACTTCGACGGGACCAAAAATGGTGTCCGTTGTACTGAGGTTCCTTGAACTGAGGATTTGTGATTTTTTTTTATAAGAATTTTGTTTGAAAATGAGATTCTAAAATGATTTTAGATAAAATTCTGGAGTTGTATGACTGGAGGAAAGAATTTGTTATCCGAATTTGATGAAATTCCGCATGTACGATGAAAATGGGATTCTAAAGTGATTTTCAGATAAAATTCTGAAATATGGCCAATAAGGAAGGAAGATATTGGCCATTTCTTATCCGATTTTGAAGAAATTCAGCTTTTACGATGGAAATGGGATTCTAAAACGATTTCAAGAAGAAGTTCTGGAATACAGCAAATTAGGAACTCTTTTGGACATTTCTAATCCGATTTTGATTAAATTCAGGAACTTGGTAATTTCTTATCCGATTTTCATGAAATTTAGAATATACGATGGAAAAGGGATTCTAAAATGATTTTTAGATAAAGTTCTGGAATTTGGCCAATGACGAAGGAATTTGGCCATTTCTTATCCGATTTTGATGAAATTCAGGTACTTGGCCATTTCTTATCCGATTTTGATGAAATTCCGCATGTACGATGGAAATGGGATTCTAAAGTGATTTTCAGATAAAGTTCTGCAATATGACCAATAAGGAAGGGAGAGCTTGGCCGTTTTTAATCCGATTTTGATGAAATTCTGCATGGGATCCTAAAATGATTTTTAGATAAAGTTCTGGAATGTGGCCATAGGAGGAACTTGGCCAATCTTATCCGATTTTGATGAAATTCAGCATGTACGATGGAAATGGGATTCCAAAATGATTTTTATATTAAGTCCTGGAATATGGCCAATTAGGAAGAAACTTGGCCATTTCCTATCCGATTTTGATGAAATTCAGCTTTTACGAAGGAAATGGGATTCTAACATGATTTTTTGATAAAGTTCTGGAATATGGCCAATTAGGAAGAAATTTGGCCATTTCTTATCCGATTTTAATGAAATTCTGCATGTACGATGGAAATGGGATTCTAAAACGGTTTTTAGAAAAAATTCTGGAATTCGGTCAATTCGGAAGGGTGATGGCAATTTCTGGATGGGATCTAAAATGATTTTTTAGATTAAGTGCTGGAATGTGGCCATAGGAGGAACTTGGCCAATCTTATCCGATTTTGATAAAATTCAGCATGTACGATGGAAATGGGATTCTGAAATGATTTTTATATTGAGTCCTGGAATATGGCGAATTAGGAAGAAACTTGGTCATTTCCTATCCGATTTTGATGAAATTCAGCTTTTACGAAGGAAATGGGATTCTAACATGATTTTAGATAAAGTTCTGGAATACGCCAATTAGAAAGGAACTTGGCCATTTCTTATCATGTTTTGATGAAATTCAGCATGCACGATGAAAATGGGTTTCCAAAACGATTTTCAGATAAAGTTCTTGAATGTGGACAATTAGGAAGGAATTTGGCCATTTCTTATTCGATTTTAATGAAATTCTGCATGAACGATGGAAAAGGGATTCTAAAACGATTTTTAGAAAAAGTTATATAGGTATTGCAGGGAATTAAGGCAAACAATACACGCTAATGGCGTATTTTTACACGCAAAATTCAAAACAATTATATGCAATTATTATAGGTATACTCTTTGACAAAAGAACCTCAATAACGCTCAAACTTAAAAATTTTGAGAATTACGGTCGAATTTCGACCCACTGGGCGACCACTAGTCTATATATTAATACGTGAAGAGAAAACTTTGTACCCCTTTTACGACGAAACTACCCAACGGATTTTCATAAAAATTACATCATTCGAAAGGTATTCTTTTGTAGGTGTGCGCAAAATATGTTAGACGAAAATCGGTTGGATAGTTCAGGAAAAATCGCCTGAGGTAGTTTCCTTTACAATCCATACACGTAAAACCCAAACGATCAAAGTAGTACCATAGACATTCATACTAGATTTCTCATTTCATAGTAACTAAAGGAAAAAAACAAAAACTTCTGATAATTCCAATGTATCGTTGTGTTGTGTATTTTATAAGGCAATAATTTTAGAATGCGTTGCAAATATAATACGTATATGCAATACACCGATAATATTTGAATGGAAAATTTTTGTTTTCATTTTCTGTTTTTAGTCAAATGAGAGATCTATTATGATTGTCTATGGTAGTACAATAATACTTTAATTTTATTCTGTGAATGAATGAATGAAAATTATTTTGTTTGTATGTATGTAAATAAAATAGATTTTTTTTAATTACACCGCTCAACGAAAATGTTATATACATACATGTAACTCCAATTATTACGTAACATAAAAATTTTCTCTATACAGAGAAACCTATCACTACAAAGGACTTCGACGGAACCAAAAATGGTGTCCGTTGTAGTAAGGTTCTTTGAACTGAGGGTTTGTGATTTTTTTTTTATAAGAATTTTATTGGGATTCTATTTCTTATCCGATTTTCATGAAATTCAGCTTGTACGATGGAAATAGGATTCTAAAACGGTTTTTAGATAAAGTTCTGGAATATGGCTAATTAGGAAGGAATTTGACCATTTCTGATCTGATTTTGAGAAATTCAGGTACTTGGCAATTCTTATCCGATTTAGATGAAATTTAGGATGTACGATGGAAATGCGATTCTAAAACGATTTTTAGATAAAGTTCTGAAATATGGCCAATTAGGAAGAAACTTCGCCATTTCTTATCCGATTTTGGTAAAATTCAGTATGTCCGATGGATGGAAATGTGATTCTAAAATGATTTTAGATAAAGTTCTGGAACTGGCCAATTAGTAACGCTTTTCGCCATTTCTAATCCGATTTTGATTAAATTCAGATACTTGGCTATTTCTTATCTCCCATTTCCATCGTACGATGGAAATTTGATTCTAAAATGATCTTTTATATAAAGTTCTGAAATATGGCCAATAATGAAGAAAAAACTTGGCCATATTTATCCAATTTAATGAAATTCTGCATGGGAATCTACACTGAATTTTAGATAAAGTCCTGGAATATCGCCAATTAGGAAGGAACTTGGAAATTTCTTATTCGATTTTGATGAAATTCAGCATCACGATGAATGATGAAATCATTTTAGAGTCCATTTTCCATCGTTGTATACTGAATTTCATCATAATCGGATAAAAAATGGTCAAGTTCCTTCCTAATTGGACATATTCCAGAATTTCATCTAAGAATCATTTTAGAATCCTATTTGCAACAAACAAGTCAAATTTCATCATAATCGGTTGAGAACTAGGCAAGTTTCATCATACTTGCCCATATTACAAAACTTCATCCAATAATAATTTGAGAATCCCATTTCCATCGTGCATGCTACATTTTATCAAAATCGGATAATTTTAATCGGATTTATATATAATATGTGTTGCAAATACATTAAATAAAATAAAATAAAACATTCATTGTTTACGTTTATGTCAAACACATAATAGTCCGTCGTTTGCTTACATTCATACTGCCAATGTCAAACACATAATAGTCTGTGGCCAAACAGTCGCACAGGGTAGAGATTGTCGTTAAAAAATTTTGAAATGTTGTCTAACAAATAATTACTGACAGATTAACTGAATGAGCTGTGTATTTTGTGTGATTTCAAATATTCCTTTTTTCAATAGCCTGTGAAGTGTATGTCAAGTGAAAAAGGCGTTTGTTTTATATTTTGAACATACATCTGTTGCAAAAGGAAATTGTGAGCAGTAATTTGAATTGACTAACTGTCGACAAAATATTATAATACCTATTAATGTTTTCAACAAAGTGAGTAGGTAAGTACATTTTATTACTTACCGTATTTGCCGGACCATAAGACGCACCTTTTTACTCTGAAAATTTAACCGAAAATTGAGGTGCGACTTATGGAACGAAGTGCGTCTTATAGTCCGATCGAGAAATCCCACGAAAATAAATTAGGGATTTACATAAAATTAATCGGGGACTCACGTAAAATTTAGCAAATTTTTAGTCCGATTGGGAAATTTTACGAACATAAATTGGGAATTCACATAAATTGAATCGGGGACTCCCGTAAATTTTAGCAACCATGAAAATGAATCGGGGATCCCCACGGGAATGTCAATATTAGTTAGTGTAGTAGCGTATGTGATTTCGTACGGTTTAATACAGTATTTTTATAATTTGAATTTATTCTTTAAATGTTATAAAACCAGAAAATGAGTTTAAAACAAAAGAGACTTTCTTATAATGTGAATTTTAAATTAGAAGTGATAAAATATGCCAAAGAACATGGAAACCGCGCAGCAGAAAGAGATTTTGGTCCACCACCTACAGAAAAAATGATTCGTGAATGGAAAAAACAAGAAGAGCAATTGAAACTGCTCAGTAAACATAAGAAAACATTTCGTTCACACTTGCCAAAATGGCCGGAATTTGAAATACAAATAAAAAATTGGATAACAGATCACCAAAGCAATGGAATATCGGTTTCTACGAAAATGATAATTTGTGTCTGCGAATGGTATTGGTGATTTCTTCACAGGATCAACTTCTTGGTGCTTCAGATTTATGAAGAGACACGGGGCTATTCATGCGTACGAAAACCAGTCTAGCCCAAAAAATGCCGGTTGACTATGAAGCTAAAATTATAGAATTTCATAGATTTATCATATCAGCTAGACGGAATTTTAACTTTGATCTTAGCCAAATTGTTAATATGGATGAAGTGCCTCTAACATTTGATGTTCCTTCAAATCGTACTGTAGATTCTAAAGGCACAAGGACAACAGGTCACGAAAAAACGCACTACACTGTAGTTTTAGCATGTTGTGCGGATGGTAAAAAGCTACCCCCTATGTTAATCTTTAAAAGAAAAACATTACTAAAGATGAAATCCCCCGTGGAATTATAATCCACGTTCAAGATAAAGGTTGGATGGATGAAATGGGGATTAAATTATGGCTAGAAAGGATTTGGGAAAAACGTCCAGGTGCGATGTCAAAAAAGCGCGTGTTGTTAGTGTGGGATCAATTTAGAGCACATACAACAGATTCAACTAAAACGCTTTTAAGAAAAATGAACACAGAAATAGCGGTCATTCCTGGAGGCCTTACAAGCCAATTACAACCTCTTGATGTGTCAATTAACAAGCCATTTAAAGATTTGATGCGGGAGGAGTGTAACAAATGGATGTCAAAACTAAATCACGATAGGACCGCAACAGGAAGAATAAAACGACGTACAATTATTGAAGTGTGTACTTGGGTGAAAAATTCTTGGGAAAAAATAAAACAAGAAACAATTGTAAAGTCTTTCAAAAAATGTGGGATTAGTAACGCGATGGACGGAACAGAAGATGATTTTGTATTCGAATAATGTGAAGAAGCCAACAGCAGTTCAGAAAACATTTTAATAAGCGACAGTAGCGAGTCGAGTGAAGATGAGTTGAATAATGCAGGAAAATGAATGTTTAATATTTGTAAATACCAATTATGAAGTAAAATATATTAATTTTTTTGTTTTTGTAAAAATTGTGTCTTTGTGCGTCTTATCGTCCAAAATATATTTTTTTCGAAAAATTGATAGATACATTTTGGGGTGCGTCTCATAATCCGATGCGTCTTATCGTCCGGCAAATACGATAAATTAAACCTTGTGTAATCTTAGCTTCAGTAATTTCATTACATGTTTTTTTTACATTTAGATATTCGCACCTACTTCCATTATGCCACGACATAGAACATTGACTGGCCGGAGTGAGAGACAAAGAAGAAGGAATATATATTCGCGTGGAAGTCTAAATCATAATAGACCAAATTTAAATTTAAATAGTGTAAATATTGTACAAAATGATGATATTACTTTGGGGGATACATTTAAATGTGCACTGAATGTCGTTCAAATAAATTTTAATAGTTTTGATTGCGGATTAATGCATTTGCAATGCAGGTTTTGCAATGCAAAACATTTCGAATCTGAAGTCACTTTAGGTGAAAGGACTGCATTCACTTCATGTTGTCATAAGGGTAAAGCATTATTACCGGCATTAAGTCAAAATGATTATTTTAAATCATTATATGATGGACTTGCTTCAAACGAACCTTTAATAAAAAGAAAGTCAAAAAATTATTTTGAAAATGTTCGTAAGTACAATTCATCATTTGCTATGGTTAGCTCAGAAGCTAAAATATCGGATACAGTTACGCGTGGAGTGTACCATTTCAAAATACATGATGTTTTTTATCACAGATCTGGACCAATGACTGCTGGATATGGCCGCTCGCCCATGCTATGCGCAATTATATTTCTATGATGTTGACACTGCTGTCAATTATAGATTAAATGAACACTTTAATCAAACATGCAATAACAATATAATGCGCGAAATTTCTTTTGAATTGGGACTCATTAATCCTTTCGTTCAGTCATTCATTGCAATGAAAGATCATTGCCAGAGGGTTGAAAATCAAAATAAAGAAATTTGTATGCTCATTAAAGTAAATCGTGATTTAGACCTACGCCGTTATAACGATGCAATTCAAACTGACGTAGCAGTAATATTTAGTACAGTTGATGGTGAGCCACAATTTGAACGAAATATGGTTTTCTTTTCAAAAGTTAATGGTACCATCAAAAATATCTCTGTTTTGGATTCATCACTAGACCCTTTAGCGTATCCATTACTTTTTCCAAATGGTGATACTGGGTGGCACATCAATATTTCTCAAAATGTACCAACTACATCTAATTCAAGAGCGCCCAGAAATAAACTAACAATGCTTCAGTATGCAGCCTATAGACTTGCAATTAGAGAAAATTTTAGCATGTTGCACCATTCACAAAAATTATTTCTACAGTGGATAGTTGATATGTATGTAAGAATAGAGGGCACAAGGTTACATTTCATTCGACAAAATCAAACAATTCTTAGGTCTGAAGTTTACAACAATTTAACAGATCATTTAGAATTAAACCCCAATGCCAATAATGTTGGCCGTAGAGTAATTTTACCATCTTCATTCAATGGATCTCCAAGAAATATGTACCAGAATTATTTAGATGCAATGTCAATTGTACAACATTTCGGAAAGCCTTCTTTGTTTATTACAAAGACTTGCAATCCAAGTTGGCCTGAAATAGTTAGCAATATTGGTGTAGGGGAGTCTGCTAATTTTCGACCTGAAATTGTTGTGCGTGTATTCAAGTCAAAACTGAAAGCATTAATTGAGGGCATTACAATAAACAAAATCTTCGGTAAAGTTGAAGCACTCATTTATACAATTGAGTTTCAAAAGAGAGGATTGCCTCATGCTCACATTTTACTCTCTTTAAATGGACAAGATAAAATTGTTAACGCTACGGATATTGATAAAGTTGTATCTGCGGAGATTCCTAACATTCAAACACATTATACATTACATGAATATGTTGTAAAACACATGATGCATGGTCCATGCGGTGTACTTAATCCAAATTCTGTATGTATGAGAGATGGAAAATGCACAAAAGATTATCCAAAACATTTTAATGAATTTACATGTGAATCATTAAATGGATATCCATCATACAGAAGGCGTGATAATGGTATTAATGCTGAAGTTCGCGGTAGTTGCCTCGACAATCGGTAAGTTGCACCGTACAATCCGTATTTACTTACCAAATTTAACTGCCATATAAATGTTGAAGTATGTACTACAGTTAAAAGTGTTAAATACATTTATAAATACGTGTATAAAGGCTATGATAGTGCATCTGTTGAATTAGATGCAGAGGGAGATCAACCTGGTCAAGAAATACAAATTGATGAAGTGAAAATTTTTTAAATGGTCGTTATGTCGGATCAACTGAAGCTGTATGGCGCATCTATGAGTTACCAATGCATTTTCAATCACATGTCATCGTTAGACTCGACATTCATTTACCACTTAGGCAGAATGTTTACTTTCGAGAAGGGCAAGAACGTCAAGCAATTGAAAATGCAAGACAAACAAAATTATTAGCATTTTTTGAATTGAATCTATCAGATCCTTCAGCGCTTGAATATAAGTATATTGAAATTCCTTTGCATTATGTGTGGGATGATTCTCGAAAAAAATGGAAGAAAAGAAGACGTGGAGGTGGTAAAATCATTACACGCATATATGTAGTATCACCAAAAGACATCGAACTTTTCCATTTACGATTGCTTTTATTACATGTCTGTGGTCCAAAATCATTTGAGGATGTTAGAACATACAATTGAATTATACACACTTCTTTTGTTGAAGCGTGCCATGCTCGCGGCATTGCTTCAAATGATAGTGAATGGCGCGAATGTTTAAATGAAGCAAAAAAATTACATTCACCAAAACAAATGCGAAATTTATTTGGTTACATTTGTGCATTAAATATGCCAGCCAATGCATTCGCGCTATGGAACGAATTTAAAGTATATCTTAGTGAAGATTTTTTGAGAGCTAACAACGAACAAGTATCCTTTAATAGAGCTCTGTTAGAAATTGAAGATATTTTGAATGTTCATAATTTGTCATGTCAAGAACTTGGTTTACCAGTTCCCACATATTCGCAGAGAACAGACGAAGCAAATGCTATTGATCCAATAGAAGAAGAGTTTCTGTTTTGTGAACTTTATGAAACTGCAAATATTGAACAGCGTGATTTAATTGATCGTGTGATTCGTGAAGTTTTGCATCATGATACTGGATCTAATGTTTTTTGTTTAACCGCTCATGCAGGTTTTAGAAAAACATTCACACAAACAGCAATCATTCACAAATTAAATTCGCTTAATCTTCGTTGCATTTCAACAGCGTTCAGTGGCATAGCTTCAACTCTATTACTTGGAGGTAGGACTTTACACAATGTATTTAAATTGCCTATTCCCATTCTGGAAAATTCTGTAGCGAATATTACCGCAAATAGTAGCTATGGACGTTACATAAATTCATCATCATTGATAATTATTGATGAAATTTCTATGTGCCCACTGCAGGTGGTTTGGCGTCTATTGGAAGGGGCTCCGTAACCTTCCAGTAGGCGCAAGTGTACGTACTGCCTCCTCGTGGCAACCACCGGTAACTGTAACCATTAGGCTGAATATAGACTTTTGTGACAGGCTAAAGTACGGCGCTAAAGGAGAAAACCTTGACAAAAAATCCCTAATCTAAGGTGGAACAGCATATGCCGATGGATGAATGGCTGATAGGTTAATCAGTCTATATATGCGGACTCTGGATACCAGGCACCCTCCAGTTTTATTTAGCCTTCCTGTAGTAAACCTGGGTGACCTACAGGCGACTTTTTTATTCCCAGCAACTCGCAAGAGTCAAATCAAAACGGTAGACGAGGCACGGGAAGGAATACACGGGAGTGGGTCTGCCCTCTCAAAGTCCTTGAGTCCCAATGCTACCGCTTTTCTAGCAGAAGTAAATGTTATTACATCTAGGAGGGAGAGCAATGAGCCCAGATAGTATGTAACGCGTGTAGAAGTATTTCCTACAGTAGACATCTAGGAGGGAGAGCAATGAGCCCAGATAGTATGTATCACGTGTAGAAGTACTTCCAACAGTAAACATCTAGGAGGGAGAGCAATGAGCCCAGATAGTATGTCCCAGCAACTCGCAAGAGTAAAATCAAAACGGTAGACGAGGCACGGATAGGAATATACGGGAGTGGGTCTGCCCTCTCGAAGTCCTTGAGTCCCAATGCTACCGCTCTTCTAGCAGAAGTAAATGTTATTACATCTAGGAGGGAGAGCAATGAGCCCAGATAGTATGTAACGCGTACCGGTCGGCAGTATTATCAGGTTCATTAAGAGCCTGAATATTGGCTGGACGGATAATTAAAACATCTAGGAGGGAGAGCAATGAGCCCAGATAGTATGCATCACGTACCGTTAGGCAGTATTATCAGGTTCATTAAGAGCCTGAATATTGACTGGACGGATAATTAAGTAGGGCTTATGCACAAAAGATCTTTTAGGTCGCAGTGCGGGGTGGCTTGAGCCCCCACATGGCCCTCAAGTAATAATAATAATAATAATGTGCCCACTGCAAGTGTTGAAAATCATAGAGAGATTACTGCAGGATCTATGCGATGAAAATAATAAACATAAACCATTTGGACGGAAAACGATACTTCTGTGCGGTGATTTTCGGCAAATCTTACCAGTTGTCCCACATGGATCACGTGCAACTTTAATTGAAAATTGTGTCACGAGTTGGCATAAATTTATGTATTTTCATAAAGTAACGTTTACTCAAAATATGAGAGCCTTGCCAAGTGAAATAGAATTTGTCGAATTCTTGAAAAAAATTGGTAATGATGAAGCCCCACAATTCCCTCAGTTTGGTGAAAATATTATTGAAATACCGCAGCAATTAATAGGAGAAGAAAATAATATTATTAATGAGGTGTATGGAAATATTTCCGAAAACCTACTCTCAGATAACATATTGAAGTCAGTTATTTTAGCACCTAAAAATGATGATTGTACTTTTATTAATACTGAAATACTTAATCGAATACCGGGTGAACAGAAAACTTATCATAGCTACGATAAAATAATTTGTGATGATGACAATGAAATCAATAATTATCCAGTAGAGTTTATGAATTCTTTGACGATTAGTGGTTTGCCACCACATAAGTTAGTATTGAAAGTTAATTGCATCGTTTTACTGATCAGAAACTTAAATACAAAGGAAGCATTAGTCAATGGAACAAGAATGCGCATCAAGTGTATGCATCGTAATGCCATTGATTGCGAAGTCTTAACAGGAACCGCACGCAATAAGAGAATTTTGATTCCACGTATAAATTTAACATATTCTGGTACTGTTTTACCATTTAACTTTCAAAGAACTCAATTTCCAATTATACCTGCATTTGCGATGACAATAAATAAATCTCAAGGACAAACATTCGGAAAAATTGGAATTTTATTGAGGCAGCCAGTTTTTACACATGGTCAATTGTACGTCGCAGCAAGTAGAGTTCGATCATTCAATGGTTTGAGATTTTATATTTTCGAATATAATGGCCAAGGGCATTTAGCAAATGATGAAAGAGTTTTTACAAAAAACATCGTTTACACAGAAGTTCTGAATCATTAAATTCATTTTTAAACTATTTTATTTTCAATAAACAATATATGAAAATCTATGAGAAACGCAAGTTTTTATTTAAATTTGAGACCTGATCAGTTTTGGTTTATTTGATTCTATAATAACACAAAAAAAAATTAAAACTGAAAATGATATGTAGCTATATAAAAAAATAAATACGATTACAAGCTGTATTTTGTTTTTTTTTCAATTGTTACTAACATTATATTTTACATTTCATATGTATTGCAGGGAATTAAGGCAAACCAATACACGCTAATCACGTATTTGTACTGCGAGCGTGTTGACGCAATAGGGCAAAATGCAAAAAAAATGATATGCAATGATTATAGAGGTATACTCTTTGACAAAAGAACCTCAATAACTCTCAAACTTAAAAATTTTATGAATAACGGTCGAATTTCGACCCACTGGGCGACCACTAGTTATAATTAATTTGCTGAATATCTTTCATTGTTGTGTGTTTGCGTGATTCAATTATAAAGATTATTTGTACCGTTTCATTAATTTTTTTTTTTTAATTCTTTGTCGAAAATCGACAGTTTCGAATTCTTCTAAAGACCCATTAAAATTACAAAAAACAAAATGTTTAACATTATACTGATCGGCTATCAAATACAATAAAAGATGTTTTAACACGAAACTGATTTGTGACGTCACGCGTTTCAAAGAGCCAATCTTTCACACTGGACAAAAACGACTTAGAATGAATTAGCCTCCTAATCCTATTAATTGTCATGTTGGTAATTTATTTCTATTTTTAAAGAGATACTTGCGCAGTATTTTAGCGTTTCAGTATCGGTTTTGTTTTTTTTATAATTGTTATAATTGATGGGGCAACGGACCTAAGACCCAAAAAATACTTAGCACTAATATTTAGCCAGGTACGCTGACAATGAAAACAATATAACGAAAGATAAGTTTCTCGCTCTGCTAGAACTAGAGTGTTTTGATGCCCACTTAATAATTTAATCGGATTTGAGGCAGATAGTGCCAGTGTCCTGATAGGAAAAACTGGCGGAGTTCGGGCATTGCTTAAAGAAAAAAACCTTACCTGTTTTCATTAAATTGTACTTGCCATTCCCTTCATCTGTGCTCGTCAAATACAGCAAAATAACTTCCAGATTACAGCTCGTAATGTATATTATTATTTTTCCCATAGTGCAAAAAGGCAAAATGATTTCAAGTCGTTTCGAAAAAATTTCAATGTACCAGTTCACAAAATTATGAAAACTTCTACAGCTAGATGGTTATCACTAGAAGGTGATATTTCACGAATTATAGAGCAGTGGCAGCCACTTAAAAATTATTTTATTCTCGAGAAGTTCGAAAATAAAAATTTATTTCAAGACTTAGCTTGTGATATTTCCGACCAATTAACTGGCCAAAATTTAGTGTATTTTTATTTCTTGTCTTCCATTTTAAAATTAACAAATAATTTAAATAAGGAATTTCAATGTGAAACTGCCAAAATCTGCATACTCCTGCCGTCTGTAAAAAGTTTCATATTATTAGTTATCCACAATTTTGTGTTAAATCAATTTATAGATTAAATGAAATTAAATATGTACTATCAATTTTAAGAACGCTTCTATATTTATAGATTTCAATTCGGTTTACTTAGGTCCAAAAGCGGAACAATTTATCAGACAGTCTAATTTACCTCAAGAAAGTGTGCTTAAAATTAAAGAAAATTGTAACTGTTACTATCAATAGCTTTGTCAACCCTGAACGGCTAGGGTTAAGGCTTATACCATTAATCAATTTATTTCCCCAATTATGTGATAAGAAAAGTATAGATGAAATTGAGGAAGAATTCCGAACAGTAATTTTCCAAAAATTTATTCCAGTAACTCAAAATTTAAAGGAGTTTTGGGACCAAATTTTTTAAGGGGAAAAACATTTTGGTTGAGATGAGGTTTCATCATTTAAAGCAATTTCTTGCTAGTTTACTTATTTTACCTCATAGTAGTGCAGCGGCAGAGCGATGTTCTTCTGACTTGAACCATATCAAAACACAAAATCGAAATTCCTTAAAAACCGAAACCATTAATGATTTAATGATAAGCAAAAACTGGATTTTGAATAAAATGTCTATCTCACCAATTATAGTGAGACGTCTCATTTTTGGAAGACTATGATTCGAGTGTCATTAAGAACCCGTTACCACAAAAAAGGTTTTTGCATATTTGCATATTTCGCATATTTTACAGAAGCAAAAAATTTCAATTTAATGCATTGCATATTTAGCTTTTTTTGAATATGTTTGATGCCTTGTAAAATAAAAGAATTTTAGTTTGAATAAACATTGTTCACGATAAATTGTTCCAACCACTCTATAGTAATGTCGGAAAAATTATTAATAAATATTTAAAAGAGTTTCGCCCTGAAGGTATTGAAACTACTGATGGGAAATTAGTCTGCACACTATGTGAATGCGATGTTAAATTAAAAAAATACCTCATTCAGCAGCATTTAAAAATATTGAAGCATATAGAATGAAAAAAATCAACCCGAAAAAACGTCAACCAGAAACCTATAATATGGTTAAAATGTGTAAAAGGTTTTTCTATTTTGTACCCCAACTTGATACATGTAACATGCGTTGCATATGAGTTGCATAGACTTGCAGAGCATATCCGATCCATTTTCTCTGACGGTGACACGTTCATCAACAACTTAAAAAAAATATTCTTAAAATCACCTTCCAGAATAGGCATTTTTAAAAGGTTAGCGCCAAATTTATCACTACCACCTCAACCTGTTGTTACACTATGGGGCATATGGTTACGGGCAGTAGAATATTGTTCCAATAATTTCAATATATTAAAAATTGTCTTCGCGGAATTGGAAAAGGATGCTGCGTCAATTGTCAAGTGTGCACATCTCACCGAAAAAATTGATTTGCGCCATGATATTGATTTCATCACTGCCAACTATGGATTTATTCCAAATAAAATTGAGCAATTAGAAGCCTCAACGTTGTCCCTCAATCAAAGCCTTACAGTAATTGAGGAGGTTTTTAGAAATATTGAGAATGTACCGGGATCATCTGGTGAACAAATAAAAACCAAATTAAAAACAATTTTTCAAAAGAATTCAGGTTTACAGAAGCTAAAAGAAATTAACAAGTTTATGTAATGAGAGGTTATGATCCACCAAGTCAAAAGCCTTTTTAATATCAATGAACAGGCATTTAGGAATTCAATTAAAACAGTTTCATTAGAAAATTTACTTCTAAACCCGTGTTGACAGCTACTAATTATATTGTGGCTCTCTAAAAAAAGGTCCATTCTATTTATAATAACTTTTCCATAACTTTTAATAAAACCGGTTGCAATGCAATAGGCCGATAGTTATTAAGGTCACAACGCGAACCATTTTTGTGCAATGGAAGTACAATTGCTGTTTTTAACATTTCCGGATCAATACCATTTACAAAACTATGATTAAAAATATGTGTTAATATAGGAACAGTAACATTTACAACTTGCTTTATCAAATAATTACTCATACCAAAAATATCATACGTCAAGCTGGAAGCCTTTTGCAAAATTCAAAAAATTAGTATTTAATTTTATTCAAAATAAATTTTAATTTTGTATTATTTTTCTTTTTTAAATTTTTGTATATATGTATATTTTTAAAATTATATTGTATGGATAGAAAAGCTATGCTTTATCCTTTTTTTTCTAAATAAATAAATAAATTTCAAAGAACAAATTGCTCTCGAAACTTCAAAGTGCTCAATTGGATGGAATACAAAAGTTTCACTGACATAATCACTATTGAATTCCTCCGAGTTGCTATTTAAAGGTAACATATCAGATTTAAGCTTCGAAACAACATTACCAAGATAATTTCCAAATTCATCAGCAATATCAGAAGCAGTAGTTAAATTTTCATTACTAGATGCTACAATTGAACTAATATGATTTACATCAGAAGAACTGTTACTTAATAAATCATTAACAGTACGCCACATAGACTTAGCATCTTTGCAACAATTTCCGAATTCCTTCCCGCGCAATTTCAATTTGTGTTTTTACTTTATTAATATAACCAACAACATACTGTTGGAAGCGATTTTAACACGCTTGGCCTTTTGTAACCACTTTTTACGTTCAATCATATTCAATAAGGTTTCAGATATCCATGGCTTAATAGGAAAGCTTTCTAAATAAACTAGATTCCATAGTTATAAAAGTTTATTAGTTGCCAGCAAAAAATTAATTTTCTACTTATCAGTTTTGCAACTATATCTCTTAAACTTGATGATACTAAGCTTAATGTGTATATAAGATGATATTCACTAATCATATACTAGTTCAATAACGAAACGTTAATTCGAGAGAAGTCATTGCCATTTAATCTACAGAAGCAATAATCTAGGACGAGCTATATGTAACTCTGGTCGGTTCACTAATACAATAATATAGACCGTCAGATGACATCATACAAATATAATTATCGCAATTAGTACACAGTTAAAAACTTGCTTGATTTTTAAACGCAAGCTTTGCCTTTAACGCTATTTAATGCAAGCGTGTATCATACTATAAACAAAGTAACATTAACCAAATTTTTAGTGTAACTTGAGATACTTTTTAATATTTGTTTTGTATTAAATGATATGTAGTAAATATTGTATTCCAATTTAAAGCAGGGCTATTTACATTTTTTTTGTTAAAGTTTGTGCTTTATATTTTGAAGGAAGATTTATTTTACCAGAATATGTAAAGCAATGATTTGAAAATTTTACAGCAAGCTACTTTATTTTATGCTTTTATATTATATTTAGGTTGCCCAAATTTACCATTCGGGTTTTAATTAAAATTCTGTGATACACAACAATCACATTTTATAAAGTTCTACGGGAAATAAATTAGCCGATAAAATTTTGTTCTTAAACCTGATACGAAAAACAGGAGTATAAAAATAAATATATCGTAATTTATTAAAAAATGATTGGTGATTATTTCAATGTAAGGCCCCAATTTTTTTAGACATCTTTGAGTTAATGCAACCTGTATTGTTTTTCATGGGAAAGTAATGTTTTGTTGTGTAATGTTGTTTCATTACACCTACCTTTTTCTAATCGTCTCGAATATTTTACTCGTTTTTGTTTTAATAAACGTTAGGTAGAGAGAAACAAAAGTATGATAATTTTAACGGTTTTTATGATAGAAGACAAAATTATTATTCTACGTATATCCTCATTGTGTTGATAAATTTCGTTTGTGAAGTGTGAAAAAAAAGTGTGAGTATTTTGAAAATAAATGGAGAAAGCTGAAGCGTTTTGCAAAGCGGATTTAAACGGAAAAATCGTTTACGCTAAATTTGTAAAAAGGGGCATAACCTGGGAGTATAGCGATTTTATATTAGCCCGTAAGTATCCAAGATGTATTTAATCGTAATTATTAATTCGTAGTACAATTTTGCACGTGTTTATTTTATATCCCGTTACACTGGTGGGTTACAGGAATTTTCTAAATTACCTCAATAGATTAGTGTTATATTTGTGTTGTGATTGATTCAAGTAAGCATAAGCCATTTTTGTAAAAAATTATAATTTTTTCAGTTGGGATTCATGCTGATATACCAGCATTCGATATAGCTAATATCACGGATAAGTTTGGAGTAGTGATTCCCGAAGAAGATTTTGTTAAAATATTTTTTGAAAGATATACGCACCCTGAATTTATCCTGAAAATCAAAAGAAATGACGAAATAAGTGCTTCTACCTCAACATCGGTTTATCGTCAAAATTGCAGGATAGGTCATGACATGTACTTTACGTCAGAGGTGGAAAAAAATAATATTTACGCGAAATCGTGATTAATCTGTGAATTTAATTAGTGATTATAAATGAGCTTGTGTATTAGATGTGTGTGAGGGGCAGGTATGTTAGTTTGTGTTTGTGTGTGTGATTTTGTGTTTGTTTGTATAATTTATAAACAAGCAAATTCAATTGATTTAGTGGTTTTTGGGTGAATGAAGTATGTTTGCCCGTATATGTATTTCTGGTTCTGTTTGTATGATGTACGTGGGCATAACAATGTGTGGCTACTTATGTGTACATTTGTAAATTAATGCTTACGCATATTGTGTGTGCGCTTTGTGATATTTGAATGAGTATGCTTTTGTGTAAGTATTTGTATGAGAATTTGTATTTTATTATGTATTTTTGAATTTATTATTACCAACGCATTTATTTACGTCTGCAGGAACTTGAAAATTCTCTATTGAAAACTCCTTACTCGTATGTCTTGTTAAAAAAACATAAATCGGATAAATCAGAGATACCTGATTTATCAGATATAGAAAGAAGAGCTATAATACGTGTGGCCGTTAATTTAATGGTGGAAAAGTATACATATCATCCTGAGCATGACCATAAGCTTGCATTAGCTTATGCAATTGTTAAGCTTTTTCCACAGCTAAAAACAAATGATTCATCCAATGAAGGAGTGGTAAATTTTACGCATTTGTTCATCTACCAGTATCTTAGACACATGATTATATTTCCAGGATCTATTATACAATAGAAATCAAAATCGTGGCTACATAATCACCAAACTAAACAACATTAGAAATAAACTCTACAAAATTGAAGCAGAGGAAACAAACACTCCGATTTCTAAGAAAAGACTCAGCGCCGTGGATAAGAAAAAATTCAAAAAATCAAAAATTCAAAGTGAGGCCTCTTCAATTCCGATTGCCATTGAGGAAGACTATTTAATTTTAAAAAATTTAAATGTCGCTACTCAAAAAGGTTATATCAAAGAAAAGCTAAGATCAACATTAACATACAGAGAAGACGCTTTAAAAAAAAATTGTTTTAAAAAAATATCCCAAGCGTTCCCCTTTTTTTTTACATCTCCAGACTTGGTAAGTTTTGCACTTTGTACAGGTTTTTTTTACCGTTACACAACTATTTATTTTTATTGTTTTAGATTTTATTTGATTTTGATTTGAGATACCCACAATCCTCAAACAATTTTATTAACGATTGGCCTAACGTATCAGAGCTCATTGAAAAAGTTTGGAGAGGGTTTAAAGGATCATCTGTTGTGCCGCTCCTTGACATCGAAGGTAAGCAAAGGTTCTTAAGTAGTTTATTTTTATTAAATTTTAAAGAGATTTCTTATAATTTTTATTTATTTTGATTTACACTCACCGAAAAAGTTTATACATAAACATGTAATATGATTTTACATAATAATTATACTAGTATACTTTTATCGGTAAGTTATCTTAGTCAAAATTGTTTGTGCAAGCTAAATTTCCATTGAAACGTCAACACAAATATCTTTAAAAATGAAACAAATAATGATTTTTTATAAATTTTTAATGAATTAAATTAAAGGGCATTTTTATTTCCATATAATATTTTGTTTTCATGCTGGGGAAAAGTACAGCTGATAATGTTTTGTCAAAATTGTTTGTGCATTTAAATTTTGATTCAAAATTGTTTGGGTACATTAAAACTTTAGACAATAAAATGGTAAATTAATTTAAATTTGTTCACTAATTAAATAGAGATTTAGGAACTTATGTCACTGTACCCTTTTCAGTTTTTATCAGAGACGTAGGTTATCTCGCAAGTGTTCCAAATTTGTTGATAAAATCACAGAAAATCATTTCTCTCATGGTTTAATTAGCCGCCTACTAGAATTGAACATACATTTCTATATACAAGAAAAGATGCCAATATTTCAATTTTAATAAATATATGTACTTTTTTTTGTTTTGATTTTTAATGTCAAACAAACAATTTTGACTACGATAGTTGTTACAAAGTTTTATAATTTTTTAATATTGTATTTTATTGTTACTATGTCTATTTTTGCTTAGATTGGGTGCCGTCGTATCAGAAATTTTTTTATTTGTTAAGTTTGTTACCCCAAACTGCCTTAGGCAAAACATCTGCGCAAACTAAAAGGTTGCCTTTTCGAGACAGCATTAGTCGTATTATTCATTTTAAACCGGTATGTTTTTAAAATCTGTAAAATTTAGAAAATAAAACAAATTTTAATACACTATGTTTCTTTTATAGCTTAATTTAACAAATGAAGAATTTCTGCAAACCACAAATATTTCAGCTCCTTATTTAATTGGAAGTGGAGAAAATACCAAAGCAATAACCAATTTTATGTTGTGTATCGAAAACGAACTTATACCGCTACCTGCTAATTTTTGCTTGATGGATGCTATTGATATTTTAAGCATGTTCGTTTGTGGTGAATTAACTGAACTGATATTGAGTTACTATTCCGATAATTGAGTAATTATTCAGATAATTAAGCTACTGAAGTGAATTGGTCGTTCGTTTGCTACAATTCAGACAAATGTCAAATTGTTAAAAAGTAATTGGCGTGCGTATATTTGTAAAAGTAATAAGTATGTATAATGTTTATATATATATATACATATATATATATATATACATATATATATATATATATATATATATATATATATATATATATATATATATGTATATAAAATTACAGATACTTACATTGTGATTCTTCATCTATTGAATTGAATTCTCATTTGCAAAATCTTCGTAATTTGCGAAACTGACATATTCGATCAAATCGTCATCCATTATAACAGGAAAATAATTTAAAATTCTCTAAAATATCCTGGCTTCTTCGATGCGTAAAACAAAATAATGTCAAAAAACAACAAAAACAATTATCTGAATTATCTACACAAGAAAAATTATTAATCAGATAAATCAGTAGCTCAATATTTTTAAGTGAAGTGAAGCATACCAAACGAACGGGCAAATCACTTCAGTTAATTCAGTAAATTCAGATAATTCAGTTAATTCACCACAAACGAACACACTTTTTATTCAAAGCACACTATGTGTTCAATCAACATTTTGATGTGAATGTAAAAACATTTGGTTGTTCATGTCTTACTTTTTTTACAAAATTGAAAACAATGCGTTACCCACCAAAATAAAAGACGTGGCAAACAAAATCAATACTGAAATTTTGAAGCTCAAAAATTAATACTATTAAAAATTATTTGTTTAATGTGCATTTAGATTAAAATTTTATTTTTTAATACTATAAAATATATAATACCACTGAATTTATATTATTATATATTTAGTTAAGCTTTCTTTTGTTATAAACCAATATTAAACCTTAACAATTTATAATGGAGTATTTTTGTTTTAAGTGCGAAGCACAATTTTCTGATATTAAATTTATTATAAGGCATTTAAAATTAAAAGAACATATTCATGAAGGGTGTTCGAAAAAAATAATCAAATGTGTAATAAATAAAAATTGTAACAGTACTTTTGTAACATTTTCGGGGTTACGGAAGCATGTAAAAAAAAAATCTTGTATAATAGCATATACTGGCTCTGAGATTGAACCAGCTACTCCAAAAGAGAATAGTGAATGGGCAAGCTTACATAATGAAATGATTCCACAAAATGATTCAGTACGTTTAAAACATTCAAATTTACTACGTTCAAAAATGGATATGGCAACCACTTGTGAAACAAATTTGAAGATATTATATAGCACAATGAATCAGCTAGGCATCCCAGAGGATTCAATTTCAAAAATATTTGTTGCCACGAAAGCCTTAGTTCAAGGCATTGCACAATCTTTAGATTTCTCTGATTCAAGTCAGAACCAGTCCAAAACTGCTGAAGTTAATGATACACTCAACAAATATTGCTCAAAGTATCGTAGGCGTAACACGTTTAAAGATAACCCGTTTTATGTATCAGCAGAATCATTTTCCATAGGGTTTAGATGGGAAATGAGATTTAACCAAGCTACAAATTCATATAGGCAGGTTATTGAACAAAACAATTTTTATTTCGTGCCTATAACGGAAACTTTAACAAGATTATTTTTGAACAAAAATTTTAAGCAAAATTTTCAAGTACATAATTTTTCTCATTATTGTGAGCCAGACATCTTCAAATATGCATGTTGTGGCCGAATTCTAAACGCAGTGAAAGAAAAATTCGATCAGCAGCTTTGTTTACAACTGCAGTTATATTATGACGATTTTGAAATAGCAAAAGTATTAGGAAGTAAGGTAATCATACACAAAATTGGAGCAATATATTTTAATATTCAAAATTACCCGAATTACATGAATTCGAATTTAGGCAATATTTTTCTGGTTAGCTTATTTTATGTTAATGACCTCCACGGAGAATTTAATTTAAATAATATTCTGCGACCTATTGTAAATAACATAAAAATTCTTGAAACTAAGGGAATTTTCGTGGATAATATTGGAACTATGCGTGGCACATTAGCATCTTTATCTCATGATAACCTGGCGGCGAACGATATGTTGGGTTTTACGAAATCATTTTCGTCTCTCTATTTCTGCCGGATTTGTGTAATGCATAAAGAAAGTACCAAAATTTCAACCAGAGAAAATAGCCATCTTTTAAGGAACAAAGAATGTTACAATATTTTATCAGAACAACCGCCAAATAAAAAAATTAAACTAGCTAATACACAGGGTATTTGGCGTGAATCTGCTTTAAACGATTTAAATTATTTTCATATGATAAAAAACAGCAGCGTAGATTTTATGCATGACGGATTAGAGGGGTTTGTGGCTCTAGTTTTAAAATATGTGATAGAGTTTTTTCTAGATAAAAAGATATTTTGTGACCTAAATAAACTGAATGATTGTGTAACTGCCTATAATTTTGGCTATATTGACAGGAAAAGTAAGCCATCACATATTAACTTAGAAAAAAGCAACTTAGGGCAAAATGCAATACAAATCCTGTGTTTAATCACACATTTCCCTATCATATTTGCTCGTTATTATAAACCTGATTTTGCTGAACAATGGGAGGGTGTGTGTACTATGCTAAAAATTTTAAAAATAATATTTTCTTATATCATATAATTCTTGAAAGTGAGATTTTAAGCTTGGAAAAATTAATAGAATCACATTTAAACATAATTATAAACGTATTTAAAAAAAAACTTACCCCTAAACAGCATCTTTTAACTCATTATCCGAATATAATTAGAAGAATGGGCCCAATTATATATTTGTGGACAATGCGCTATGAAGCAAAACATAGATATTTCACAAGGCTGAAACTACAAAATTATATAAATGTGTGTAAAACTCTTACCGAGCGACATCAAGAGATGCTGGCTAACGTGTGGCTTAATTCAGATTTTGAAAAAAAAATTGTCATGGGTAAAAAAACAAAAATTGATAGTCAAACAGCTCCTGTTTATAAATTAAATTTTTTCGAACACTTCTTTCATTATAAGTCTGGATTTTTTTTATTAAAAGAAAAAGTTAGTGATTTTGTTATGTATTTTTATAGAATTGAAGAAATTATAGAAAAACAAAATTCGATTTATTTTAATGTGAAAGAATTTATTGGAACATATGATGAATTTTATTGTGCCTATAATATATTTGTAAAACCAATTGAAATAAAATGTATTAAATATTCAGAAATAATTTATAAAAAGGCTTATGAAAGCGTTTATTGTAATCATAATAATAAAAAATATATATTAGCTTATAATATTAATTTAATCTGACAAATACATATGTACCTAAACTTATTTTATAATTTGTTTACCTTAATTATTGAAGTTTACAATTTTTAATTTAATAAAACTAATAGTCTGATAATGGAAAAGGTATGTGTTTTATTAATTTTGATATATTAGAATTTAACAATCGCTAAGCTACCTTCTAATGGAAGAGATCATTATAAAATACTATAAACTGCAGTTAGTAAGTATACTTTTATATATTAATACAACACTACGAGGTTTTTTAAATGCTGTGTTACATTACAATAAACATTATATTTTAATGTATTGCTGTATTACTTTTTGTAATGTTGAAAACGTCACTTAATAATGTTGCTTAGTTTAGATTAAATAAAGTAAGTAGATTTTAATTTTAATGCAACACAACGTGATTTTTATAATGCAGTATGCAACATTTTTTAATGTAAATACAATATTAAGTTTTAAATCAAGTTTATTTTGATTTTAATACAGTGCTCCATTAAATTGTAATAAAATGTATGTATTAGATTTAAATGTTTCTTACATTAAATTTTTTTTAATGTAACCTTTGCATTATTTGGCGAAGTAACATTGCTCTGGACCTATATGAAATACATCTTGCATTGCATAGCCCTACTTTTTTTTAACTGTGTAGAGTCGCTTAAAATGTCAACATTGAAGTCACCCGAAACGATAAGATTATTGTTGCGAATTTGTCTTAAATAAATAGAAAATTCATCAAAAAAATCATTCAGAGAAACCGAATGCAAACGATACACACAAACAAAAATATACGTTTCATTACTTATCGACAGTTTAACCTTGACAACCTCAGCTGATAAAAGGTTTGTAGCTTAACTAAACAATTCAAATCATTTTTGTAGAACACTAAAACTCCTCCAGAATGGTAACCATTATTACAGCAACAAACTGGCTTTACATCAAAAGAATCTAAGTGAGCTAAGAAATTAATGAAATTTATTCTTAAGATTCGAATATTTTGATGCAAGATTTGAACACCCTGAAAATCATGAGATAACAAATTATTAGATGATAAATTACTAAACTAATTAACGAAACTATGATCTTGTGAATTAAAATTATATAATGATTAAGAGATTTAAAACCCAACTAAGACAAATTTTCCAGATCATCCACAAATGTTAGTTTCATGACTTTACCACCGACTCCTTCCTTACTAAAATGTATCCATTCCTAAGCCAAACAAATTTCCACCTTCCATCCTTCTTGGTTTTCCTAGCCGAATTGTATAGTACCTAGCCGATATTCAGGAATAAGACATTGGTTGATGAAAATCTTATTATTTCCATTGAAACTCAAATCATTAACATGTATCAGATAAGACCACATGTTTAATTAGCCGTAGTTAGTTTAACATGAATTGGACCACTGTTGTTCTTCATATAAACATTTTTCACTGAAAGACTGATATTCACACATTTATCAAGCACACAACAAAATAATAGCCAAAACAATCATTATTTTCCTCACTTTTGCATAATAATCATCTACAAAAAATTTACGAATAATAAATTAAACAAAACCGCATCCTCGCCGCTATTAATGCGAACGCCATTTACTTAAAATCGACAATATTGTTATGTTGTCAATAAACCATTTATCATTATTCCAAATTTCAATAATATCCGTTAAAAAGTTTCTTAATTTAAAAACAAAAATAAAAGAAAAAATCGCGCCATAACCATAAAAGTCACACCGCATCTATCGCACACAAAACAAAACAAAAAGTTAATAACGCTCCTCACAATAATAATGCGGAAAAAGTTTTCCCCGCTTCGACAAAATTAAAAAAATTCACTTGACTTAATTTTTCGATTATGCGTTTTATGGAAAATTTCTATTATTCGTTTAAAATTTGTTAACATTTTCTAAACAACAACACACCAATTTTATACAGAAGTGTATAAAGAAGAAAATATTATTTGATAAGAAAAAATAAATTTTCCTTTCGTTTCGTTCTGTTTTTTTTTAATATTGATAAAATTTTCAAAACAAAATAAAATTTTCAAACCCATATTTGTATATATGGAGGTATTGAAAATAAAATGTGAAAAATTCAATTTCCTTTTTTTTTATAAATATATAAATTTTATATTTATTTATTATGATTATTTTCGTTTTTGACAATAGGAAAATTTAAAAAAAAAAATTTGTTTTCCTCATCTTCTTGTTGCTGTTATGAAAAGGAAATTCGACTTTTTCAAATATATTTTTCGCTACATTACGTATCCCAGTTTATATTTTGTGTTCGATTTTTTTTTTATATATTTTCCGGCATATTGCTATTAACTTTACCTATTTAGGCTACCTGAGGAAGGTTGATACTTTACTGTCGCAAAATAACAAAACGTATGTCTATTTAATTTTAAAATGAAAATTAAATTTTGGAAGAAATAAAAGAGCAAAAACAACTTTGAACAAAATTGCCTTTGCACAGTTCTAAGCCCTCGTCACTATTATTAGTCGATCAGCAAAAGAAAACACAAAACAAAACTAACAACATCAATCAACTTCACAGCAGGCAAGACAGCAATAACAACAAAATCAATCAAAATCTCAAGACAAACAATTATTAGTAAATTAAACTCATCAATCGCAACAAAGCAACCATATGTTACAGTGACAACAATATACGATAAATCAGCAAACAAACATTTACGTGTGTGTGGGTACAACCCGAACCAGACAAAAGATATTCGGTTGTAAGCCTAACCACGATTTATACATTTTTACTCTTCATTTTTGCGACTACTCTTAATCCACTGAGATACAGAAAATATTTAGTCATCTGCATATTGCAATGAAAAAAAATCTGTTGAATGTGGTGAACTTCTAAGAGCAACAAAGAATTCATCAAGGCGACGACTTTTTAATTGTTTAGCAATATCTAATGTAAAATGGCATTTCTGCTTGGATTAGTTATTGTCTGACGCCAAATATATTATAGAAGCAGGGCATATTATATTACATCTATTGCTTAAAGAAATCCCGGAAATTGGTCCAAAACAAAGTCTGCTCTTAACAATATCCGAACTATTGCTATTAAAATATCATCGGCAGACAACCTAGCGATTGCACATTTCACGTTTTGCATCCAATAGGGTTTGTTATGAATTATTCGTTATCCACTAAAGTATATGTATGTACTCTGGTGATATCCCAAACCAGTGGCAAACTCAGAGTAAGCGAAATATTAAGAAATAGTAAAATTATAAAGATTATTTAAGATCTTTTTAATACATTAGCGCTCTAGCAAACATTTGTAGCGCCTCACGCAATCATTTATATAAATTATTTATTTATATAAATTGATTTACGTTGGCCACCACATACACATTTTGGGTTTACGCACAAGATTCTTCTTAGCGTAACTAATTTCATTTTCACCTAGCGTAAATGATGCGGAACTCTAAAATTATTTTTAGTGATATTTGTTCCATCTCGTTTTCGCTAACAGTATCAGAAATTTCTTTGGTTTACTATTGTTTTGTTTTGCTCCATCTCGTTCTTGTCACGACAACGACGATTTGACATACGATTGTTCGTATGTCAACACCAAAAAGAAAAACAAAAATGAAATAATTTCCTTTCGTCGAAAATAAAATAAAGAACCAAAAATTACGACGAAACAAAAAATAATACGAATGACGTGGCATTATAAGTATACAATTCTTGGAGAGTACGCGATCTTGCATAGCGACGTTTTCGACTTTTAAAAATTCTATTAAATTGTGGTGAAAAATTATAATTGAAATAATATTAAAATTGTTAATCCTAATTAAATATCATAATAATAAATTCCGTGTATTAATAATAATAATAAATATCTTAATTAAATAAAGTTTATTAAAATTGTAAACCATACGGAAAGTGTTCGTGTATAATTATTTATTTTAACACTGGAATGCGCAGTGGGATTTTAACCCCATAACACCCAGTGTTATAATTGGTGACCCTCAGACGCCCTTTTTAGGGATTAAATACAAATATTTATTGGATTTTCTTTACAAATCATACACGGAAACCTGGCCCGGTGCTACCGCGCCAGGTAAATAGGTTCGTATTGTTAAAAAATACATTATTTTATAACCTAAACAGAATTACATACAATCAAATAACACGTTATTTTTCTCAATTTTATTTTCGATGGTATAAATGAACCAACGGCATCGAGAGCCACAACAACGTATAACATTGGCTGCATTTATAAATAGTTCTATTTATTAAAACACGCCACATCATACATATAACATTTTTTTTGTTGTTCTGGATAATTCAACAACTTAACGGTTACAAAGAACCGCAACAACAACAAAATAACACAAACAAATACATGTTTGTACAATTTATATAAAAATATACAACCAGTGACCTTGAGAAGAAAATAAATGTGGACATCTTACCACCATACAACATAGTAATCAATTTGGAATTTTTACAATAATTCGACGGCGTGGATATACATAATTACATAGCAATTCAAATCGCGGGAAATTTGACAACCAAGCGCAATTTAAGCCAAGAGACATACTACAACCAGGAAACAACGGGGTATAAAAATCATCAGCTGCAGAAACAACGACATCAGCACCAGAAAACATCAGCTAAGTGTTTTTTTTTTTTTTTTTTTTTTTTTTTGTTTGATTGATCATTAAATTTACATATATATATATCAAAATTTTTTTTCACGATAACATATAAAATTATATTCAAATTTATACACGTGAAAACAACAACAACAAAATTATTGTTCAAAAATTTTTTTTTTCCTTTTTATACTGTAAATTTTTTTTCACCACGTGTTATTATCTTTCTGGTTTCGCGAAAATTTCCGCGATAGGTTTTTTTTTGTTTCGATAGTGATTTGGTTTGATTATTTTGCGGTATTAATTACATCTACATTAAATTATAGTTTTAATTTTCTGATTATTTACAAATTTCAACGAGCCCTTCCAACACGAAGTGACACGCTCGCCCCGTAATTGGGAGGTATCTCGAGGCCTTAGTGCCATATTTTTTTTTAAATTTGCAATTTAAGGTAACCATTTCGGTTATTTGCGAAAAAAAATATTTTTTTTTTTTTTTTATTATCCTCTTTAATTTTTATTATCGGTGTATCAAATAGTTAGTCAACCTAAAGTGTGTAACATCACATATATACTGTGTATCTATTCAAAATTTCCTTTGGGGTATTTCATCTCGTTACTCATTAAATTCAAATTTATTGAACATTTCGTTTATTTGTCTCATAAATTGATTTATTACCCGTTATATCAAAATGGTCAAAGGTAACGAATCCACGGAGGAGAACAAAACAGAACCTCAAGAGATGCATATAGATGAAGACACACCCTTGGAGATTTCAGCCACAAGTAGCAAGGTTAAGCTACAACCATTTTGGCCGCAAAAAGCGACCAACTGGTTTTTAATGGCAGAAATACAGTTTAATCTCCAAGGAGTAAAATCTGAAAAGCAAAAATTTCTGCACACTTTGTCGTCATTGTCGCCGGAGACGTGCGACATCATTTCAGATTTTTTGACCAATCCTCCTGACACAGAACAATATTCGATTTTGAAGAAAACATTGTTGGAACGTTTAGCGCCGTCTTCTGAGAGACAGCTTGAAGCTCTCATCACGGGCCAAGATATTGGAGACCGTAAGCCATCAGACGCGCTAAGGCATATTCGAACATTGGCTGGAAAGAATTTTAACGACTCGGTTATTAAATCCTTATGGATACGAAAAATGCCGGAGATCATTAAAATCGCTCTTATCGCCCAACCCGACGCATTGGGGATCGACACTCTCGCTAGAACAGCTGATAAAATGTTTGATCACATTGGCATGAACCAACAAAGTCTTGATATTTCACAAATGAGTAGGCAATCCCGTCCCACGGTACGCTTCGATCGTGCCCCACCTTCCAGACAAAACTCTGGATCACTCGAAAACAGAGTTGCTCGGCTAGAGGAAAAGTTAAACGACTTATTCCGAGACCGATCAGGGGGGCAACGAGGATCATCTCGTTCACGATCGCGATCCCGCAGTACCAGCAATTATTCTCGCCGTCACGGCAGATGCTGGTACCATGTCAAATTTGGTCCTGCGGCAAAGAAGTGCGTACCGCCGTGCAACTACGACGCGTCGAAGCAGTCGACGTCTCAGCAAATCAATAAACTTGATGCTGATCCGTGTTGTTCAAAAAACCACTAAACTATGGGGTCGGAACCTCAATAAATCCCAAGAATTATACGTCTCGTTTATTTGTATTCGACAGAATAAACAAAATAACCTATTTAGTCGACACTGGCGCTGACCTTTCGGTTATTCCAGCTTACAACTTTAAAAACGAATATAACATAATAAATCGCAATTCAAATCTAGTTCTGTCAGCCGCCAATGGCACTAATATCCACACCTACGGCACAAAGTTGCTTCAGGTGGATATTGGACTAAAACGAACATTCACGCATGCTTTCATTCTAGCTGCTGTGAATCGTCCTATCATTGGCGCTGACTTCTTGGTTAAATTTGGACTATTGGTTGATCTTCGGAATAAACGGCTGGTTGATTCAGCGACAAAGCTGTCAATCGATGCCACCATGGGTCACGTCGACACACCGACTCCGATCCATTATTCGATCACCAACGGCTATGGTACTCTGCTTAAAAAGTTTCCGCAACTTACAGCAGAACCAAACTATAAATTGTCAGTCCGACACAATGTGGTCCATCACATTGTCACAGAAGGACATCTTCCTGTATCACGACCAAGAAGACTAGATCAAGTCCGCCATAAAGCCGCCTTTACGGAGTTTCAGCATATGGTGGAATTAGGAATTTGCAGGCCATCTGCATCTCCTGTCTCTTGTCCATTGCACATGGTTAAGAAAAAAGATCATGATTGGAGACCATGTGGGGATTATCGGCGTTTAAACACGGTAACAACACCGGATCGCTACCCGATACCTCACATTCAAAATTTCTCCATGCACTTGCATGGATGCAAATTTTTCTCTAAGATTGATTTAGTCAGAGCTTATCATTTGATTCCCGTTTCACCTGATGATGTTTTTAAAACGGCAATTACAACTCCTTTTGGCCTGTTCGAATTTACTCGAATGCCTGTTTGGATTACGTAATGCCGCTCAAACATTTCAGCGTTTTATGAACGAAGTCGTTCGTAACTTAGATTTTGTTTTCGTCTATATTGACGATATTCTAGTGGCATCACAATCTGAGGAACAGCACAAACTCCATCTGGAACAACTTTTCCAAAGATTATCTGAGTTTGATGTTCATATCAACAGTTCGAAATGCGTCTTTGGCGTAACAACTCTTGATTTCCTTAGCCACAAAATAACCCCTAATGGTATTTTGCCGTCTGAAGAACGAATTAACGCCATTAGGGAATTTCCAGCTCCAAGCTCAATCAAGCATATTCAGCGATTCATCGGAATGGTAAATTATTATCACCGATTTATACCAAAGCTTGCTGAAATACTCGCACCTGTTCACAGCCATCTGGTCGTACTTCTACGTAAGCCCAAAACGCCTAAGAATTTCTCTTGGACTGACGAATGTCAACAGGCATTTACGTCACTTAAGGCTGAACTTGCGAAAACAACACTGCTTGCACATCCACTGAGCGATTCAAAGCTTAGTTTAACTACTGACGCATCTAACACTGCCGTTGGGGCAGTACTGCAACAGTATAACAATGAGTGTTGGGAGCCATTGGGATTTTTCTCAAGAAAATTATCGGATGCTGAAAAGAAATATTCCGCATTCGATCGGGAATTACTCGCGATATATCTGGCAGTGAAACACTTCAGATATTTCGTCGAAGGTCGGGAATTTACGATTTTTACCGATCATAAGCCACTGACTAGAGCAATTCAGTCTAAAACTGAACGTAATCCGAGGCAAGCTCGCCACTTGGATTATATTAGTCAATTTACCACGGACATTCAGCATGTTCACGGACATGACAATGTTGTTGCAGATACACTCTCTCGCACAACAGACAATGAAACGGCCGCAGTCGAGACACAATTCGACTTAAACAAAATTGCAATTTTACAAAAAGCTGACCTAGAACTTCAGGATTTATTTTCTGGTTCCGAATGTCACTCTGGTTCATCTATGAAACTGGAACTTTTTCAATTGCCTGGCCTCGAAATTATCTGCGAAACATCTACTGGGTACAACCGCCCATTTATCGTAGATTCACTGCGTCGAACTATCTTCGATACTTTACATAACATTTCGCATCCTGGTGTTCGTGCTACTCGTAAATTGATTACTGCTCGATATTTTTGGCCTAGTATGAACAAAGACGTAAGCCAATGGGCTCAGTCTTGTTTATCCTGCCAACGTGCCAAAGTTCAACGGCACACTAAATCTATCCATGGACAATTCCAAATACCATCTGGTCGTTTTGAACATATCCATATAGACATCGTAGGACCTCTTCCTCCATCCAATGGATATTCATATATATTAACTTGTGTCGATCGTTTCACTCGGTGGCCCGAAGCCTACTGCATGACTAACATGTCAGCTGCAACCATTGCCTTGACTTTTGTCAACAATTACGTTTCACGATTCGGAGTGCCCCTTAATATCACTACTGATCAAGGAACGCAGTTTGAGTCCAAGCTTTTCAGCGAGTTAACAAAACTCCTGGGCTCACATCGTATTCGTACAACGGCTTACCACCCTCAAGCCAACGGCATGGTCGAACGCTTCCACCGGCAACTTAAAGCTGCGTTAATGGCCAGAGGAAACACGATCAACTGGAGTTCGGAAATACCCATCGTATTACTGGGAATCCGAGCAACAGTAAAAGAAGATCTGAAGTGCTCACCAGCTGAAATGGTTTATGGACAAACCATCAAGCTACCAGGTGAGTTCTTCGTCGAAAATCCTCTTTTACCTCTACCAACCAGCGACACAGTTATCGACCAACTTTGTGAAACAATGCAAAACCTTATTCCGAAATCCACTCGGCAAGCCAAACAAGATGACACTTTTGTTCCTAAGGCACTTGCCGACTGCGATTTTGTGTTCGTAAGAACAGATAAGGTTCGCACAGGCTTATCTACTCCCTATGAAGGCCCGTTTAAAGTCATTCGACGCCTTCGGAAACAATTCACCGTATCAATTAATGGAAAAAATCAAACCATTTCAATTGATCGGCTCAAACCGGCTTACGGCATACTGTGTTCCACTGATGCAAAATCAGTTCAATGCTCACATAAACATGTTCGTTTCGCAGCCGAATAAACTTTTCCATAGAGAGGGGGGACTCACTTGCGGGGGAGTCCTGTAGCGCCTCACGCAATCATTTATATAAATTATTTATTTATATAAATTGATTTACGTTGGCCACCACATACACATTTTGGGTTTACGCACAAGATTCTTCTTAGCGTAACTAATTTCATTTTCACCTAGCGTAAATGATGCGGAACTCTAAAATTATTTTTAGTGATATTTGTTCCATCTCGTTTTCGCTAACAGTATCAGAAATTTCTTTGGTTTACTATTGTTTTGTTTTGCTCCATCTCGTTCTTGTCACGACAACGACGATTTGACATACGATTGTTCGTATGTCAACACCAAAAAGAAAAACAAAAATGAAATAATTTCCTTTCGTCGAAAATAAAATAAAGAACCAAAAATTACGACGAAACAAAAAATAATACGAATGACGTGGCATTATAAGTATACAATTCTTGGAGAGTACGCGATCTTGCATAGCGACGTTTTCGACTTTTAAAAATTCTATTAAATTGTGGTGAAAAATTATAATTGAAATAATATTAAAATTGTTAATCCTAATTAAATATCATAATAATAAATTCCGTGTATTAATAATAATAATAAATATCTTAATTAAATAAAGTTTATTAAAATTGTAAACCATACGGAAAGTGTTCGTGTATAATTATTTATTTTAACACTGGAATGCGCAGTGGGATTTTAACCCCATAACACCCAGTGTTATAATTGGTGACCCTCAGACGCCCTTTTTAGGGATTAAATACAAATATTTATTGGATTTTCTTTACAAATCATACACGGAAACCTGGCCCGGTGCTACCGCGCCAGGTAAATAGGTTCGTATTGTTAAAAAATACATTATTTTATAACCTAAACAGAATTACATACAATCAAATAACACGTTATTTTTCTCAATTTTATTTTCGATGGTATAAATGAACCAACGGCATCGAGAGCCACAACAACGTATAACATTGGCTGCATTTATAAATAGTTCTATTTATTAAAACACGCCACATCATACATATAACATTTTTTTTGTTGTTCTGGATAATTCAACAACTTAACGGTTACAAAGAACCGCAACAACAACAAAATAACACAAACAAATACATGTTTGTACAATTTATATAAAAATATACAACCAGTGACCTTGAGAAGAAAATAAATGTGGACATCTTACCACCATACAACATAGTAATCAATTTGGAATTTTTACAATAATTCGACGGCGTGGATATACATAATTACATAGCAATTCAAATCGCGGGAAATTTGACAACCAAGCGCAATTTAAGCCAAGAGACATACTACAACCAGGAAACAACGGGGTATAAAAATCATCAGCTGCAGAAACAACGACATCAGCACCAGAAAACATCAGCTAAGTGTTTTTTTTTTTTTTTTTTTTTTTTTTTGTTTGATTGATCATTAAATTTACATATATATATATCAAAATTTTTTTTCACGATAACATATAAAATTATATTCAAATTTATACACGTGAAAACAACAACAACAAAATTATTGTTCAAAAATTTTTTTTTTCCTTTTTATACTGTAAATTTTTTTTCACCACGTGTTATTATCTTTCTGGTTTCGCGAAAATTTCCGCGATAGGTTTTTTTTTGTTTCGATAGTGATTTGGTTTGATTATTTTGCGGTATTAATTACATCTACATTAAATTATAGTTTTAATTTTCTGATTATTTACAAATTTCAACGAGCCCTTCCAACACGAAGTGACACGCTCGCCCCGTAATTGGGAGGTATCTCGAGGCCTTAGTGCCATATTTTTTTTTAAATTTGCAATTTAAGGTAACCATTTCGGTTATTTGCGAAAAAAAATATTTTTTTTTTTTTTTTATTATCCTCTTTAATTTTTATTATCGGTGTATCAAATAGTTAGTCAACCTAAAGTGTGTAACATCACATATATACTGTGTATCTATTCAAAATTTCCTTTGGGGTATTTCATCTCGTTACTCATTAAATTCAAATTTATTGAACATTTCGTTTATTTGTCTCATAAATTGATTTATTACCCGTTATATCAAAATGGTCAAAGGTAACGAATCCACGGAGGAGAACAAAACAGAACCTCAAGAGATGCATATAGATGAAGACACACCCTTGGAGATTTCAGCCACAAGTAGCAAGGTTAAGCTACAACCATTTTGGCCGCAAAAAGCGACCAACTGGTTTTTAATGGCAGAAATACAGTTTAATCTCCAAGGAGTAAAATCTGAAAAGCAAAAATTTCTGCACACTTTGTCGTCATTGTCGCCGGAGACGTGCGACATCATTTCAGATTTTTTGACCAATCCTCCTGACACAGAACAATATTCGATTTTGAAGAAAACATTGTTGGAACGTTTAGCGCCGTCTTCTGAGAGACAGCTTGAAGCTCTCATCACGGGCCAAGATATTGGAGACCGTAAGCCATCAGACGCGCTAAGGCATATTCGAACATTGGCTGGAAAGAATTTTAACGACTCGGTTATTAAATCCTTATGGATACGAAAAATGCCGGAGATCATTAAAATCGCTCTTATCGCCCAACCCGACGCATTGGGGATCGACACTCTCGCTAGAACAGCTGATAAAATGTTTGATCACATTGGCATGAACCAACAAAGTCTTGATATTTCACAAATGAGTAGGCAATCCCGTCCCACGGTACGCTTCGATCGTGCCCCACCTTCCAGACAAAACTCTGGATCACTCGAAAACAGAGTTGCTCGGCTAGAGGAAAAGTTAAACGACTTATTCCGAGACCGATCAGGGGGGCAACGAGGATCATCTCGTTCACGATCGCGATCCCGCAGTACCAGCAATTATTCTCGCCGTCACGGCAGATGCTGGTACCATGTCAAATTTGGTCCTGCGGCAAAGAAGTGCGTACCGCCGTGCAACTACGACGCGTCGAAGCAGTCGACGTCTCAGCAAATCAATAAACTTGATGCTGATCCGTGTTGTTCAAAAAACCACTAAACTATGGGGTCGGAACCTCAATAAATCCCAAGAATTATACGTCTCGTTTATTTGTATTCGACAGAATAAACAAAATAACCTATTTAGTCGACACTGGCGCTGACCTTTCGGTTATTCCAGCTTACAACTTTAAAAACGAATATAACATAATAAATCGCAATTCAAATCTAGTTCTGTCAGCCGCCAATGGCACTAATATCCACACCTACGGCACAAAGTTGCTTCAGGTGGATATTGGACTAAAACGAACATTCACGCATGCTTTCATTCTAGCTGCTGTGAATCGTCCTATCATTGGCGCTGACTTCTTGGTTAAATTTGGACTATTGGTTGATCTTCGGAATAAACGGCTGGTTGATTCAGCGACAAAGCTGTCAATCGATGCCACCATGGGTCACGTCGACACACCGACTCCGATCCATTATTCGATCACCAACGGCTATGGTACTCTGCTTAAAAAGTTTCCGCAACTTACAGCAGAACCAAACTATAAATTGTCAGTCCGACACAATGTGGTCCATCACATTGTCACAGAAGGACATCTTCCTGTATCACGACCAAGAAGACTAGATCAAGTCCGCCATAAAGCCGCCTTTACGGAGTTTCAGCATATGGTGGAATTAGGAATTTGCAGGCCATCTGCATCTCCTGTCTCTTGTCCATTGCACATGGTTAAGAAAAAAGATCATGATTGGAGACCATGTGGGGATTATCGGCGTTTAAACACGGTAACAACACCGGATCGCTACCCGATACCTCACATTCAAAATTTCTCCATGCACTTGCATGGATGCAAATTTTTCTCTAAGATTGATTTAGTCAGAGCTTATCATTTGATTCCCGTTTCACCTGATGATGTTTTTAAAACGGCAATTACAACTCCTTTTGGCCTGTTCGAATTTACTCGAATGCCTGTTTGGATTACGTAATGCCGCTCAAACATTTCAGCGTTTTATGAACGAAGTCGTTCGTAACTTAGATTTTGTTTTCGTCTATATTGACGATATTCTAGTGGCATCACAATCTGAGGAACAGCACAAACTCCATCTGGAACAACTTTTCCAAAGATTATCTGAGTTTGATGTTCATATCAACAGTTCGAAATGCGTCTTTGGCGTAACAACTCTTGATTTCCTTAGCCACAAAATAACCCCTAATGGTATTTTGCCGTCTGAAGAACGAATTAACGCCATTAGGGAATTTCCAGCTCCAAGCTCAATCAAGCATATTCAGCGATTCATCGGAATGGTAAATTATTATCACCGATTTATACCAAAGCTTGCTGAAATACTCGCACCTGTTCACAGCCATCTGGTCGTACTTCTACGTAAGCCCAAAACGCCTAAGAATTTCTCTTGGACTGACGAATGTCAACAGGCATTTACGTCACTTAAGGCTGAACTTGCGAAAACAACACTGCTTGCACATCCACTGAGCGATTCAAAGCTTAGTTTAACTACTGACGCATCTAACACTGCCGTTGGGGCAGTACTGCAACAGTATAACAATGAGTGTTGGGAGCCATTGGGATTTTTCTCAAGAAAATTATCGGATGCTGAAAAGAAATATTCCGCATTCGATCGGGAATTACTCGCGATATATCTGGCAGTGAAACACTTCAGATATTTCGTCGAAGGTCGGGAATTTACGATTTTTACCGATCATAAGCCACTGACTAGAGCAATTCAGTCTAAAACTGAACGTAATCCGAGGCAAGCTCGCCACTTGGATTATATTAGTCAATTTACCACGGACATTCAGCATGTTCACGGACATGACAATGTTGTTGCAGATACACTCTCTCGCACAACAGACAATGAAACGGCCGCAGTCGAGACACAATTCGACTTAAACAAAATTGCAATTTTACAAAAAGCTGACCTAGAACTTCAGGATTTATTTTCTGGTTCCGAATGTCACTCTGGTTCATCTATGAAACTGGAACTTTTTCAATTGCCTGGCCTCGAAATTATCTGCGAAACATCTACTGGGTACAACCGCCCATTTATCGTAGATTCACTGCGTCGAACTATCTTCGATACTTTACATAACATTTCGCATCCTGGTGTTCGTGCTACTCGTAAATTGATTACTGCTCGATATTTTTGGCCTAGTATGAACAAAGACGTAAGCCAATGGGCTCAGTCTTGTTTATCCTGCCAACGTGCCAAAGTTCAACGGCACACTAAATCTATCCATGGACAATTCCAAATACCATCTGGTCGTTTTGAACATATCCATATAGACATCGTAGGACCTCTTCCTCCATCCAATGGATATTCATATATATTAACTTGTGTCGATCGTTTCACTCGGTGGCCCGAAGCCTACTGCATGACTAACATGTCAGCTGCAACCATTGCCTTGACTTTTGTCAACAATTACGTTTCACGATTCGGAGTGCCCCTTAATATCACTACTGATCAAGGAACGCAGTTTGAGTCCAAGCTTTTCAGCGAGTTAACAAAACTCCTGGGCTCACATCGTATTCGTACAACGGCTTACCACCCTCAAGCCAACGGCATGGTCGAACGCTTCCACCGGCAACTTAAAGCTGCGTTAATGGCCAGAGGAAACACGATCAACTGGAGTTCGGAAATACCCATCGTATTACTGGGAATCCGAGCAACAGTAAAAGAAGATCTGAAGTGCTCACCAGCTGAAATGGTTTATGGACAAACCATCAAGCTACCAGGTGAGTTCTTCGTCGAAAATCCTCTTTTACCTCTACCAACCAGCGACACAGTTATCGACCAACTTTGTGAAACAATGCAAAACCTTATTCCGAAATCCACTCGGCAAGCCAAACAAGATGACACTTTTGTTCCTAAGGCACTTGCCGACTGCGATTTTGTGTTCGTAAGAACAGATAAGGTTCGCACAGGCTTATCTACTCCCTATGAAGGCCCGTTTAAAGTCATTCGACGCCTTCGGAAACAATTCACCGTATCAATTAATGGAAAAAATCAAACCATTTCAATTGATCGGCTCAAACCGGCTTACGGCATACTGTGTTCCACTGATGCAAAATCAGTTCAATGCTCACATAAACATGTTCGTTTCGCAGCCGAATAAACTTTTCCATAGAGAGGGGGGACTCACTTGCGGGGGAGTCCTGTAGCGCCTCACGCAATCATTTATATAAATTATTTATTTATATAAATTGATTTACGTTCGCCACCACATACACATTTTGGGTTTACGCACAAGATTCTTCTTAGCGTAACTAATTTCATTTTCACCTAGCGTAAATGATGCGGAACTCTAAAATTATTTTTAGTGATATTTGTTCCATCTCGTTTTCGCTAACAGTATCAGAAATTTCTTTGGTTTACTATTGTTTTGTTTTGCTCCATCTCGTTCTTGTCACGACAACGACGATTTGACATACGATTGTTCGTATGTCAACACCAAAAAGAAAAACAAAAATGAAATAATTTCCTTTCGTCGAAAATAAAATAAAGAACCAAAAATTACGACGAAACAAAAAATAATACGAATGACGTGGCATTATAAGTATACAATTCTTGGAGAGTACGCGATCTTGCATAGCGACGTTTTCGACTTTTAAAAATTCTATTAAATTGTGGTGAAAAATTATAATTGAAATAATATTAAAATTGTTAATCCTAATTAAATATCATAATAATAAATTCCGTGTATTAATAATAATAATAAATATCTTAATTAAATAAAGTTTATTAAAATTGTAAACCATACGGAAAGTGTTCGTGTATAATTATTTATTTTAACACTGGAATGCGCAGTGGGATTTTAACCCCATAACACCCAGTGTTATAATTGGTGACCCTCAGACGCCCTTTTTAGGGATTAAATACAAATATTTATTGGATTTTCTTTACAAATCATACACGGAAACCTGGCCCGGTGCTACCGCGCCAGGTAAATAGGTTCGTATTGTTAAAAAATACATTATTTTATAACCTAAACAGAATTACATACAATCAAATAACACGTTATTTTTCTCAATTTTATTTTCGATGGTATAAATGAACCAACGGCATCGAGAGCCACAACAACGTATAACATTGGCTGCATTTATAAATAGTTCTATTTATTAAAACACGCCACATCATACATATAACATTTTTTTTGTTGTTCTGGATAATTCAACAACTTAACGGTTACAAAGAACCGCAACAACAACAAAATAACACAAACAAATACATGTTTGTACAATTTATATAAAAATATACAACCAGTGACCTTGAGAAGAAAATAAATGTGGACATCTTACCACCATACAACATAGTAATCAATTTGGAATTTTTACAATAATTCGACGGCGTGGATATACATAATTACATAGCAATTCAAATCGCGGGAAATTTGACAACCAAGCGCAATTTAAGCCAAGAGACATACTACAACCAGGAAACAACGGGGTATAAAAATCATCAGCTGCAGAAACAACGACATCAGCACCAGAAAACATCAGCTAAGTGTTTTTTTTTTTTTTTTTTTTTTTTTTTGTTTGATTGATCATTAAATTTACATATATATATATCAAAATTTTTTTTCACGATAACATATAAAATTATATTCAAATTTATACACGTGAAAACAACAACAACAAAATTATTGTTCAAAAATTTTTTTTTTCCTTTTTATACTGTAAATTTTTTTTCACCACGTGTTATTATCTTTCTGGTTTCGCGAAAATTTCCGCGATAGGTTTTTTTTTGTTTCGATAGTGATTTGGTTTGATTATTTTGCGGTATTAATTACATCTACATTAAATTATAGTTTTAATTTTCTGATTATTTACAAATTTCAACGAGCCCTTCCAACACGAAGTGACACGCTCGCCCCGTAATTGGGAGGTATCTCGAGGCCTTAGTGCCATATTTTTTTTTAAATTTGCAATTTAAGGTAACCATTTCGGTTATTTGCGAAAAAAAATATTTTTTTTTTTTTTTTATTATCCTCTTTAATTTTTATTATCGGTGTATCAAATAGTTAGTCAACCTAAAGTGTGTAACATCACATATATACTGTGTATCTATTCAAAATTTCCTTTGGGGTATTTCATCTCGTTACTCATTAAATTCAAATTTATTGAACATTTCGTTTATTTGTCTCATAAATTGATTTATTACCCGTTATATCAAAATGGTCAAAGGTAACGAATCCACGGAGGAGAACAAAACAGAACCTCAAGAGATGCATATAGATGAAGACACACCCTTGGAGATTTCAGCCACAAGTAGCAAGGTTAAGCTACAACCATTTTGGCCGCAAAAAGCGACCAACTGGTTTTTAATGGCAGAAATACAGTTTAATCTCCAAGGAGTAAAATCTGAAAAGCAAAAATTTCTGCACACTTTGTCGTCATTGTCGCCGGAGACGTGCGACATCATTTCAGATTTTTTGACCAATCCTCCTGACACAGAACAATATTCGATTTTGAAGAAAACATTGTTGGAACGTTTAGCGCCGTCTTCTGAGAGACAGCTTGAAGCTCTCATCACGGGCCAAGATATTGGAGACCGTAAGCCATCAGACGCGCTAAGGCATATTCGAACATTGGCTGGAAAGAATTTTAACGACTCGGTTATTAAATCCTTATGGATACGAAAAATGCCGGAGATCATTAAAATCGCTCTTATCGCCCAACCCGACGCATTGGGGATCGACACTCTCGCTAGAACAGCTGATAAAATGTTTGATCACATTGGCATGAACCAACAAAGTCTTGATATTTCACAAATGAGTAGGCAATCCCGTCCCACGGTACGCTTCGATCGTGCCCCACCTTCCAGACAAAACTCTGGATCACTCGAAAACAGAGTTGCTCGGCTAGAGGAAAAGTTAAACGACTTATTCCGAGACCGATCAGGGGGGCAACGAGGATCATCTCGTTCACGATCGCGATCCCGCAGTACCAGCAATTATTCTCGCCGTCACGGCAGATGCTGGTACCATGTCAAATTTGGTCCTGCGGCAAAGAAGTGCGTACCGCCGTGCAACTACGACGCGTCGAAGCAGTCGACGTCTCAGCAAATCAATAAACTTGATGCTGATCCGTGTTGTTCAAAAAACCACTAAACTATGGGGTCGGAACCTCAATAAATCCCAAGAATTATACGTCTCGTTTATTTGTATTCGACAGAATAAACAAAATAACCTATTTAGTCGACACTGGCGCTGACCTTTCGGTTATTCCAGCTTACAACTTTAAAAACGAATATAACATAATAAATCGCAATTCAAATCTAGTTCTGTCAGCCGCCAATGGCACTAATATCCACACCTACGGCACAAAGTTGCTTCAGGTGGATATTGGACTAAAACGAACATTCACGCATGCTTTCATTCTAGCTGCTGTGAATCGTCCTATCATTGGCGCTGACTTCTTGGTTAAATTTGGACTATTGGTTGATCTTCGGAATAAACGGCTGGTTGATTCAGCGACAAAGCTGTCAATCGATGCCACCATGGGTCACGTCGACACACCGACTCCGATCCATTATTCGATCACCAACGGCTATGGTACTCTGCTTAAAAAGTTTCCGCAACTTACAGCAGAACCAAACTATAAATTGTCAGTCCGACACAATGTGGTCCATCACATTGTCACAGAAGGACATCTTCCTGTATCACGACCAAGAAGACTAGATCAAGTCCGCCATAAAGCCGCCTTTACGGAGTTTCAGCATATGGTGGAATTAGGAATTTGCAGGCCATCTGCATCTCCTGTCTCTTGTCCATTGCACATGGTTAAGAAAAAAGATCATGATTGGAGACCATGTGGGGATTATCGGCGTTTAAACACGGTAACAACACCGGATCGCTACCCGATACCTCACATTCAAAATTTCTCCATGCACTTGCATGGATGCAAATTTTTCTCTAAGATTGATTTAGTCAGAGCTTATCATTTGATTCCCGTTTCACCTGATGATGTTTTTAAAACGGCAATTACAACTCCTTTTGGCCTGTTCGAATTTACTCGAATGCCTGTTTGGATTACGTAATGCCGCTCAAACATTTCAGCGTTTTATGAACGAAGTCGTTCGTAACTTAGATTTTGTTTTCGTCTATATTGACGATATTCTAGTGGCATCACAATCTGAGGAACAGCACAAACTCCATCTGGAACAACTTTTCCAAAGATTATCTGAGTTTGATGTTCATATCAACAGTTCGAAATGCGTCTTTGGCGTAACAACTCTTGATTTCCTTAGCCACAAAATAACCCCTAATGGTATTTTGCCGTCTGAAGAACGAATTAACGCCATTAGGGAATTTCCAGCTCCAAGCTCAATCAAGCATATTCAGCGATTCATCGGAATGGTAAATTATTATCACCGATTTATACCAAAGCTTGCTGAAATACTCGCACCTGTTCACAGCCATCTGGTCGTACTTCTACGTAAGCCCAAAACGCCTAAGAATTTCTCTTGGACTGACGAATGTCAACAGGCATTTACGTCACTTAAGGCTGAACTTGCGAAAACAACACTGCTTGCACATCCACTGAGCGATTCAAAGCTTAGTTTAACTACTGACGCATCTAACACTGCCGTTGGGGCAGTACTGCAACAGTATAACAATGAGTGTTGGGAGCCATTGGGATTTTTCTCAAGAAAATTATCGGATGCTGAAAAGAAATATTCCGCATTCGATCGGGAATTACTCGCGATATATCTGGCAGTGAAACACTTCAGATATTTCGTCGAAGGTCGGGAATTTACGATTTTTACCGATCATAAGCCACTGACTAGAGCAATTCAGTCTAAAACTGAACGTAATCCGAGGCAAGCTCGCCACTTGGATTATATTAGTCAATTTACCACGGACATTCAGCATGTTCACGGACATGACAATGTTGTTGCAGATACACTCTCTCGCACAACAGACAATGAAACGGCCGCAGTCGAGACACAATTCGACTTAAACAAAATTGCAATTTTACAAAAAGCTGACCTAGAACTTCAGGATTTATTTTCTGGTTCCGAATGTCACTCTGGTTCATCTATGAAACTGGAACTTTTTCAATTGCCTGGCCTCGAAATTATCTGCGAAACATCTACTGGGTACAACCGCCCATTTATCGTAGATTCACTGCGTCGAACTATCTTCGATACTTTACATAACATTTCGCATCCTGGTGTTCGTGCTACTCGTAAATTGATTACTGCTCGATATTTTTGGCCTAGTATGAACAAAGACGTAAGCCAATGGGCTCAGTCTTGTTTATCCTGCCAACGTGCCAAAGTTCAACGGCACACTAAATCTATCCATGGACAATTCCAAATACCATCTGGTCGTTTTGAACATATCCATATAGACATCGTAGGACCTCTTCCTCCATCCAATGGATATTCATATATATTAACTTGTGTCGATCGTTTCACTCGGTGGCCCGAAGCCTACTGCATGACTAACATGTCAGCTGCAACCATTGCCTTGACTTTTGTCAACAATTACGTTTCACGATTCGGAGTGCCCCTTAATATCACTACTGATCAAGGAACGCAGTTTGAGTCCAAGCTTTTCAGCGAGTTAACAAAACTCCTGGGCTCACATCGTATTCGTACAACGGCTTACCACCCTCAAGCCAACGGCATGGTCGAACGCTTCCACCGGCAACTTAAAGCTGCGTTAATGGCCAGAGGAAACACGATCAACTGGAGTTCGGAAATACCCATCGTATTACTGGGAATCCGAGCAACAGTAAAAGAAGATCTGAAGTGCTCACCAGCTGAAATGGTTTATGGACAAACCATCAAGCTACCAGGTGAGTTCTTCGTCGAAAATCCTCTTTTACCTCTACCAACCAGCGACACAGTTATCGACCAACTTTGTGAAACAATGCAAAACCTTATTCCGAAATCCACTCGGCAAGCCAAACAAGATGACACTTTTGTTCCTAAGGCACTTGCCGACTGCGATTTTGTGTTCGTAAGAACAGATAAGGTTCGCACAGGCTTATCTACTCCCTATGAAGGCCCGTTTAAAGTCATTCGACGCCTTCGGAAACAATTCACCGTATCAATTAATGGAAAAAATCAAACCATTTCAATTGATCGGCTCAAACCGGCTTACGGCATACTGTGTTCCACTGATGCAAAATCAGTTCAATGCTCACATAAACATGTTCGTTTCGCAGCCGAATAAACTTTTCCATAGAGAGGGGGGACTCACTTGCGGGGGAGTCCTGTAGCGCCTCACGCAATCATTTATATAAATTATTTATTTATATAAATTGATTTACGTTCGCCACCACATACACATTTTGGGTTTACGCACAAGATTCTTCTTAGCGTAACTAATTTCATTTTCACCTAGCGTAAATGATGCGGAACTCTAAAATTATTTTTAGTGATATTTGTTCCATCTCGTTTTCGCTAACAGTATCAGAAATTTCTTTGGTTTACTATTGTTTTGTTTTGCTCCATCTCGTTCTTGTCACGACAACGACGATTTGACATACGATTGTTCGTATGTCAACACCAAAAAGAAAAACAAAAATGAAATAATTTCCTTTCGTCGAAAATAAAATAAAGAACCAAAAATTACGACGAAACAAAAAATAATACGAATGACGTGGCATTATAAGTATACAATTCTTGGAGAGTACGCGATCTTGCATAGCGACGTTTTCGACTTTTAAAAATTCTATTAAATTGTGGTGAAAAATTATAATTGAAATAATATTAAAATTGTTAATCCTAATTAAATATCATAATAATAAATTCCGTGTATTAATAATAATAATAAATATCTTAATTAAATAAAGTTTATTAAAATTGTAAACCATACGGAAAGTGTTCGTGTATAATTATTTATTTTAACACTGGAATGCGCAGTGGGATTTTAACCCCATAACACCCAGTGTTATACATTCATGACGTTTTTCTTTTCCACTATTTGTTCGCATTATTTAGTTGTTTGTTTTTATCTTGCATTAAGTTTATGCAAGATACACAAAAAATGACAACAAGAAATCGGCTTGCTAGTGACTCCGAGCTTAAATTAGAGCCAGCACTAACAAAATTCCGCAAACCGGTGTACAGGAAAATAAAGTTAAACAAGGGTACCAATATCCTACTGTCAACACGACGGTGGCCAAAAAGAAAATTTCACGAATTCTGATAAATTAGGTTACGACGCTGTGGTATGGCGTACACAATAGTGAAAAATTCGAAAGTTCAAATCTTAAATTAACTTTACAAAATCATCACGAAAAAGTTCCTGCCATCACACTCAATCGAATCCCTGAGTAACAGATTGTACTCAGCCAGTCAGGGCACATCGGAAAATTGCTCTGATTTTGGGGCAAAACTACAAGGTTACGCATTAGACTACGAGGTGGGAGTTCAAACAAAATTGGGTGATGGAAATGTGTTGCCAAAACATGCCAGCCTTTATTAGAAGATTAAGCAACGAAATCATCAAAGCTCATCTGACAATGATTTCGGAAACACCGATGAAGAAGCTGGTGGTAACCGCCGATTGGTTAGAAAAGCAACTAGACTATAAACAAAGCTATAACAAGTTAAGAATCAAGTCAATCAGAATGCCACATTATAGTCAATATAGACATGCCAGCTCTCTGAAGGAATTGGACATGAAGCAAGGGATTATCCAGAGAACATTCATACCCAAAAGCAAAAGGAGCAATACTCATCCCCAAAGTTCTGCAGGTACTTCAAGAAGCGTGGACATTTAATAGCAGGCTGCGGAAGGAAGAAAGCAAAATTTAGGTATGAAGAATCAACCTTTACGCAACCAAGAGCATCATTGATACAACTCCCACACAACAGCTTTGCAAACAGCCAACAAAATTTCTTGCAATGTATGCCCATTGCTTCAACTTTGTGACTTGTGATATTATTTTGAACCTTCTGATTTAAAAAGAAATGGACAGTAGACAGCAGAAATCGGTAGATCGCCCTTATGAGAGTAAAAAGATCGAAATAATTGCAACAATGCCGAAGAAAGTGGTAGCCAATGGGAGTTGTATTAGTAAGTTGCCAACTCTTGCTCTACATTGATACCTATTGCAAATGAGTATGAGCTTATGTTCAAAATGAGAATCTCAAAATTTTTGTAAATCAGTAAATAAATACACAATTGTAAAAAGTCTTCCGAATCCGAATTGGTGAAACTTTTGACCTGAAATGAATTGGAGGTAGAATTTCAAGTAAGCGGTCTTGTACAAAATCGACAAGGGGCAGAACAAAACGATCCCCTTCGAAGGCCAAAAGATAGCCATATTATCATATCACCAGAGCAGGAAAGTGATTTTTGTTGTCAGAAATCTCAAGAGATTTCCAAACTGGTTTCAGAATTTCCACGGGAGTTTTCTTCTTTCTACATTATTTAAATCGTGCCATTCGTTTACAGAATACTCAAGGGGAGCTTGTTAATCTAAACATTATTATTGATCAATTACAAAGACCAACGCGGTTTATTCAGACATTTTACATAACCTCCTAAAGCAACAAAACAGATTAATATGATAAAACATCAAGAAGATTCAGCGTTATCAAAAAAACCTTCAAACCCAAGTTTAATGGATCATAAAAATCATAACGAAATAACTGATGAACAGAAGAGTTTCAGCCTCGAGAAAAACCTTGCTGACAACATTATACAAACTATTCAATATATACAAGTGCAATAATCGGGGATATTAGCAATCCGCAGTGGTCATTAAACTATACATCAATAAAGTCCGGATCATTCACAAATAAAAATACCTGCATTTTTCCCTGGCTCACATCAGGAAATTATTAATGCATTTGGTCCACTTGGCGGCAACGAACTGACTATTAATCATCAGTTAGAAATACCCAAATCTCGAATTTTGTCAGAAAACCAAAATCCGTTCCAATGAAACCCATGACATAAATGAGTTTATATTTAGAATCGAAACAATGGTAGTTCGTGGAAATAATATCCAGATTCTACAAACCAGAAAATGATGATGAAGTTAGACGGCATTATCTAAAGCAAGTTTCAACGTCCAAATGAATCTTTTAACGATTTCATACTAGAGATTCAAACGTTAAATATGAACTGATTTACTGAAGCTGAACTCCTTACACGTCTGAAAAAAAAATATGAATACTCACTTAAAAGAAAGGACGCTTCCACTTTATTACAATATCCATCACAAGATTTGTGGAATTCTAACTCTATAGTGTAAAAGTTCCAGGTACTTCGTTCCCCTAATATAAATCAGGTAACTTTTGATTACTGTTCAGACTTTGATGGTAATGAACTAATGAACAATCAAACTCTGCTGACTTGTTTAAAGTTCAACCAGCTTACTTAAAATTCCCTCAAACTGATATCAATTTACAAGCTATTAAGAGCAATGACTGCGGAATTCGGATACGCCAAGGACATCAAAATTTAACAATTACAGACGGTAATTTGTATACCGGTACATACTCGTACGGTAATTCCAGCTATAAACAAAACACCTATTGGACCAGTTTTAGATAAACCAAATTTTCTTAATATGTTGGAATTGCCAAGACATTGGTCACACATATCATGACTGCCCACGTGAGTTTTTAAAAGTATTCTGGTTTGGATGTGGTCGGCTAAGTCCTGCAAAACCCCACTGTGTCAAAAAAAATTATCGGAAAACTTGTATCCAAATGTAAAGGCTGGGAGAATGCGTTCGGAGACCAATTTAAACAGCCCCAGATCGTTAGACCAACTGAATTCAAAAACAGAGCCAAACTATTTCTCTTAAAGTCTACCACAAATAGTAAATTAATCAGTATAATCGTCGTTCTCTAATTCGGCGTTGAACCCTCTAGCTATCGAAAACCAATAATTATTAAGAAAAATATCTGCTACCTTAATTCGCGATATCAAAAGAAATACAACAGAACCACGTCCCTTCGTAAATATTCATATTTGCGATAAACCGATTACAGGCATTCTTGATTCTTATGCGTTAATAAGTATATTGGGGAAAAATTGTTTGAATTTTATAGAGAAAAACCAACAAGTTTTTAAAAAATTTACCGCGTATGTGAAAGCCGCTGATAGTACGGCCAATATAACTGATTATATTAATGTGCTTATTAAGTTTGATAATCATCAAAAAATTGTTCGTTTCATTTTAGTCCGTTTTATCCAACTGTACGTACAAAAATTTCTATCCTATCGGTTGAATCCGATCCAAACAAACATCTTCCTTCCCTTGACCAAGAGGAAAGACTGCATAAAATTAAACTAATGTTTCCGTCGTCAGGTAGTCTCGGAGAAACAAGTCTTGAACAAACAACGTCACTTTCCAACATCAACCAGCTATTCAAAAATTAGTTTATGCTTGGAGCTTTCCGGTTGTTATATCGCCGAAAGCCAATGGTAAAATCCGTTTATGCCTAGACTCCCGCAAAATAAATGCAATCAATAAAAAAAGTGCGTCATCCACTGATTGATTATTTGATAGATCGAAAGCCACAAAATTGAAAAGCGACGTAAAAGATGGCTTCTAGCAAATTCCTCTAGCCGAAGCATCCAGAGAGATAATCACGTTTACTGTTGCCGGAAGACCTGTATATCACTTCAAAGTTGTGTCCTTTGGATTTAATGCCGCTCAGAGATTCTGCAGAGTCATGCAAAAAAGTCATTCCTCATAGATACCATGGCCGTATTTTTACTGACCTTGATGATAATCTATTGAGGAACATATCTGTTTTTTTGCGATTTGTGAATTAACAATCAATTTGGAAAAAAGCCACTTCTTAATGACGGAAATTAAGTATGATAGACGATCTTCCCTGAACCTAGAATATATACAACGTTCTCAACATTTCAGATTCAAAATGATCGGATATTCTTCTGACTGGAGCCTAAGGTCAGAGAAAAATTGACAGATTTGCCGTGCCGGTATGGAAGTTGAGGATACCATAATCTTTATTCAACAAAACCATGATGATCCGACAGCTGCCCACAATGGTGTAGCTAAAACGATTGATCGTCTAAGGTGTTTTTATATCTGGCCCGAAATGGCAAAAGAGGTTCATGACTATGTATCGAATTGTATGGTTTATATGTAAGAGTATCAAAGCCCCAAACAGAATTTTAAAACCATTAATGGGTGCACGAGACTCGATCCGGTTACACACACCCAAGCGATCGATAGTTAATAAAATTTGTTAGTATTTTTTTGACATTTTGTTAATCACAATACAACACAATTTGTTTCTATTACAGCGCCCCGCCCGCTGGTTGTAACCGCAAGATCTAAAAAGCATTAATTATTTGTTTATGTAAGTGTGTGTCAGTTTGTGTTTGTGTATGTGCTTCCATCGGTGGTTGAACGGTGGGAAAGGCGAGATTTCGTTCCATCATCATGTTCCTAAGCGGTCACCCAAATTTGTACTAACCTAAGGAAATGATGCTTGACATCGTTGTTTAAGTTGTTGCATCTCTTCTCTCTTGTCTACTCGCCCCTCAACACTTACGTCAAGCCTTGAACAAAGCTTGAAGAAGCCTTGAACGAGCCGCCATTTCGATCAATGGAGAGTAAACGAGTTTTTGTTACCCAGAATTGAAGAGGAGAACACACACGACATTTGGTTTCAACAGGATGGCGCAACTTGACACACAGCAAACGAAACAATCGATCTTTTGCACACTGTCTTCGGGGATCGAATAATCAGCCGTAACGGAGATGTCATTTGGCCACCATGCAGCTGCGATTTGAATCCGTTGGACTTTTTTTTGTCCCCACAAGGATAAGTGAAAAAAAGGGCTTTGACTTTCGAGTCAGTCAGACGTTTTTTTTTTTTGTTTTTAAATTTTCATTTTAATTAAAAATGTTTTTTTAAAATTATAATTTGCTAATTAAATATGTTGCTGAGCCGGACCTGCTGAAAATAAAATCCATGGGGTAATTACCGAGCTAAGGATATTAAAACGGGGAATTGAAGAAATAACCAGGAAAATTATCTAAACAGAAATATGCAGTATTAATGGTCTCTGGTTAGAGAAAAGCGGAAAGCTCGAAAAATCTGGCAGAGGAATCGAGCACCACAAAGCAAATCACGACTTAATTATTTAAGCAACAAATTAAAAATGCTTATCAAAGAAGTCAAGAACAAATCTTTTAATGAATACCTGGCTGGCCTTTCTGGCAACAAAGACACTAATTACTCCCTTTGGAAAGCAACTAAAGGTCTTAAAAGGCCTAAAGTACAAATAGCTCCTATCAAGAATGACGATGGAACTTGGGCTAGAAGTGCCAAAGAAAAAGCTGCATTGTTTGCAGACTATCTTGAAAACACATTTCAACCCCTCCCAAGGCAAACAGCTGAAGAAAATATAATTTCAGTAAATAAAGTGGATAACCTAAACATAAAACCTGTAACACTACAAGAGCTAAAAGATGAAATTAAAAACAACTTAAGTTCAAAAAAATCCCCTGGTTATGATTTAATCACTGGACTTATAGTTAAAACTCTCCCAGAAAAAGGAGTACGAAAATTACTGCAAGTAATCAATGCAGCCTTCAGATTAAAATACGTTCCATACCAGTGGAAAGTGGCAGAGGTGATAATGATTATAAAACCTAACAAGCCGCCAAACAAGAAAACATCGTACAGGCCGATTTCCCTACTTCCTATAATTTCAAAATTATTTGAAAAGTTACTACTCAAGAGATTAAAATCAGTAATAGAAGACAGAAAACTCATTCCTCCTCACCAATTTGGATTTATAGAGAGACACTCTACCATAGATCAAGTGCATAGAATCACAGATCTAATTGAAGATGCTCTGGAAAATAAAAAAATATGCTCAAGTGTATTCTTGGACGTATCTCAAGCCTTTGACAAAGTATGGCACCGAGGCCTGGAATATAAACTACACAGAGATCTGCCGAAGCAGTTTTACCTGATTTTAAAGTCATATCTAGCTGATCGACGCTTTCGTGTGAAACATGAAGAGGAATACTCCGAATTAAAGAAAATATCGGCGGGAGTTCCACAAGGGAGTGTTCTGGGGCCGATACTCTATATACTTTATACGCGAGATGTGCCAAGCACAAAAGGAACAAATATTGCAACATTTGCGGATGATACTGCAATCTTGGCAACTGGAAACAACATAGAGGAGTCAACCAGCAAATTACAAAACGCTGCTAATTCATTGAGTAATTGGACGAAGAAATGGCGCCTTCAACTCAACGAAACTAAATCTGTACATATAAACTTTACCAACAAAAATGTTAATTGGTTACCTGTTCGACTGAATTCACAACTTATTCCACATGCAAACACGGCAAAATATTTAGGAATGACCCTTGATGCTAAACTCAAGTGGAAAGAGCATGTTAAAAAGAAAAAAGAAGAGTTAAACATCAAATATAGAAAAATGTATTGGCTCATAGGAAGGAACTCTGAGCTAACATTACATAATAAACTGCTATTATATCGGCAGATATTGAAACCTGTATGGACGTATGGTATACAGCTATGGGGCTGTACCAAGAAAACTAACGTAAAAGTAATTCAAACTTTTCAAAATAAAGTCTTGCGTAGTATGGTCAACGCACCATGGTATATAAGGAATGATAACCTTCATAAGGATCTAAAGATGGAGTACGTCAGTGAAGAAATTAAGAAATATGCTAGGAAACACGTACAGCGCCTCAGTCAACATGAAAATGCGGATTTGCGTCGTATGCTGAACAACCAAAATCCAGTAAGACGGCTTCGAAGAACGAAGCCCTTAGAACTAGGACAGATAAATTAATGAAGTATCCAACCTGGAGCTAACCGATGGGTTATTCTCCTCAAACAGTTAACATCATTTAATATAGATAAATTACTAGATGAAATTGTATTCAGTTGTAATATTTGTTAAATAAAAAAAAAAAAAAAAAAAAAAAAAAAAAAAAAAAATTAATGGTGGGACCGCAGGCCTGGCTACATTTTCTTTTATTTTTTGTTATTTATATATGTTGTCAACCCCTTTCTACATACTCTATTATGGGATTGAATCGGTTCACCGCGAAAATAAGCTCACCGCTTTACGTTATACCGCCTGTTTAATTCACCGTTTTTACGATTCACCGTCATAATAGTTCACCGCTTACGATTTACCGTTTTCACTATAATTTTTTTTGGGACAATTTAAACGGGCATACAAGAAAATATTAATATTTGATGGGGGATCGATATAAAATATTGTAGTGTCATTAATAGATTATATATATAATCCGCACCTACGTGCGGCACGCAGTGCGACATGTTTGCTTATCCTGGCTCCTAAGTTAAATTAGGGATCTCCATTTTCCAGAATATTTTAAAACTAATTTAATTTTTTTATTTATAAATTTGTTGCCAGTTAATTATTTTTGTGCGCGGTGAAATTTGCTGTCGGTAAACCGTCGCGGTGAAATTTGCTGTCGGTAAACCGTGTGCGGTGAACTGTTAAGCGGCGAACCATGGGCGGTAAACCATGAGGCGGTGAACCGTACCCAACCCCTCTATTATAAATGAGCACCTGCTCAAAATAGGGTGTAAAGGAAAGCCGGAGAGTATTTTAGTGATAATAAATAAATAAATAAAGTAAAAAAAAAAAAAAAAAAAAAAAAAAAAGTGTTACGCTAACCACCCAGAGACGAACCAAGACTTGAGAGATCAAATCGAAGTTGCCATTGATGAGATAGGAGCCCATACAATCGAAAATGTTCTGAAAAATTGGGTTGACAAAACCTTCTTCGTTTTGTTACACATGAAACAAATTTATTTTTTAACGCAAGAAAACTATTTGAAGGCATTACAATCATTTATTGATACGTTTTGGAAACATTTTAATTCGCTTAAAGCTCTCAAGATTCCTGTAGCTGAATGGGATCTCTATTTAGTAGTCATGTGGCCCAACTTGGTAATGCTCAATCTCGCTAATTACTTGAAACCAAAAGGCGTTTAGATCGGATTCCTACAATTAAAGAGATAACAGATATTTTATTCCACTGAAGTCAGTTTTAATCATATATGGTCACCTGTTATAATATATCTTGCCCTTTCTGTAAATCAAATCATTCAATTTTCAAATGTAACAAATTTGAGGATTTATCTTGGTCTCAACGAAATGATTGGATCCCAGATAAAGGAAAATATTTGTCAAAACTGTTTTTACAAACATCATATCAGTCAATGTATAGACCAAAGGGTTGTAGAACATGTCATCGCCTGCATCATTATAGTTTTCATCCCACTAATAATTTCAAAGAAACCTCAAACGAGAGTCTTACCCAATCTCAATTAGGTAAGAGTGATTCAATTTCCGCGAATCCCAACATAAATTTTAACAATCAAGATAAATCTAGCATTGACAATTTTAACGGACCATCAGATCAAAGGAATTCTGTTGTTGATTCATCTGGAGCTAATACAACGTCAGCTGTCACGCAGATTCTTCTGTGTCTAATATTAGCAGCGTTATGGAGAATAACTGTTTTTATTCCTCGCCAACTCAAATATTGGTGTCAACTTGCCTTTCGTAACCGAAAGTGTATGCCAACAAATCTTGGCTCACAAAAAATCTATACATGTGCCTCTAACTGGTATAAACCAAAAAATTACTCAAATATGTCATCAAACAAACTTATCAATTGGATCTCGAGTTTCGGATTTTAAAATAAGTTTAAATTTTTTGGTGTGACCCAAAATAACCAATTTACCCTTATACCCTGTGAAATTTAATGTAAACAATGTAATTTATGTATGCGAAACAACAATATAATCAGTTCTTGGTTGAATATATAAAATTAAACCACGATCCCTCTAAGGTTGTTGACTCAACATCAAACCGCTCGTATTTTATGCCACATCATACGGTTTTTAAGGACGCTAGCCTCACTATGAAAGTGCGGGTTGTGTTTAATGCATCAGCTAAAACCACATCCGGACTATCGTTAAACGATACTCTTACGACTGGACCAACAATCCAACAGGATCTTTTTACAATTATTATTTGATTCAGAAAGTATCGCATAGCATTAACTGCGCACATTACAAAAATGTACCGGCAGCTAAACGTCCATAAGTCTGGACGGAATCTTCAACAAATACTTTGGCGCAAATCCCTTGAAACAGTTAAATACAGTGACATATGGCACTGCGTGTGCACCAGTTTTGGCCGTACGAACTTTGAAACTTTGATAATTAGCGATCGATGAATGTTCAAAGTTTTCGTTAGCCTCAAAGTTATTAATCAAGGATTTTTACGTCGATGATTTTTTGTCAGGTTCAAATAATTTAGAGGAAGCGAAATTGATTAAAGAACAAATGACCACATTGTTAGCTAAAGATGATTTCACTCTTTATAAATGGGCTTCAAATAGTTCCAAAATAAATTCAGATATTGAAGATAAAAATTTAAACATTATTAGAACATTAGGTATTCTTTGGAATTCACATACTGATAAGATTCAGATTTCATTAGGAAAAATTTCTTCTGACAATAGTTTCACAAAAAGATCGGTTCTATCACAAAAACCGCAACTATTTGACCCAATGGGCCTATTTACTCCTGTAGTCTTTACAGGCAAATTAATTATCCAAAAGCTATGGGTTACTGATTGTCAATGGGATGAAAAAAATCCTGAGCTGTTTGCACTCAGAATGACTCTCGTTTATAAATGAGCTAAATATATTAAATAAGATTCAAATTTCTAGATGCATATCCCCATATGAAAAGATAAAAGCTATTGAATTTCACGGATTTGGAGATGCATCCGAAAGTGGTTATGGTTGCTGCTTCTATTTCTGTCCAAGGTATCGCCATTAAAAAGGCAAACCATAGCCCGCCTTGAGCTGTGTGCTTTTGTTTTGTTGGCTGAACTATTCCGAACGGTAAAAGAAAATATGAAAATTGAGTTGAATAATATCGTGTTATAGTAACTCTATATAGAATAAATTCAACACCGTCAAGGTATGCCACTTTCGTTGCAAATAGAATATCGAAAATTCAGGACATCACTCCACCCACAGTTTGGGCATATATTCCCACAAATTAAAACCCTGCTGACATACTTTCACGTGGGTTGATGCCTTCACAATTGGATTCTTCATCCGTGTGGTGGAGTGGACCCAACCTCATAAATTGTCTAACGGTAATATAGTGGATCCTGAATTTAATAAATCTGAAAATTTATTAGAGATTGAAAATAGGAAGCCGGATGAGATAATTGAACGGTTTTCTGATTTTAATAAATTATTGCGCGTTTCCGGGCTTTGTTTGCGATTTGCAAATAATTGTAGAACTGTTAAAAGTAGTCGTGTATTTAAATACGGTGAATTAAAGTTAACAGTAAATGAAGTTGACAATGCTTTAAAGGGACTTATTAAATTCATTCAAGGTGAAACTTACACAAATGAAATTAAAAATTTGAAAAATGGGAATTTTGTTGATAAACAATGTTCAATTCAAAAACTAAACCCTTATATTAATTCATTTGATATATGACGCGTTGATGGCCGGTTGACAAACTCTGACTTCTGCGTATACCATCGAATAATCATTTTACTCGCCTTTTTGTGAAAAATGAGCATTATCCAAACCTACAGGACTTCAAGCGCTGCTTAGCTTTATAAGGCAACGATTTTGGGTACCAGGAGGAAAAATGTTATGCCGTAAAATAATTTTTGAATGTATTAGATGTTTTAGGACAAATTCTACACCTGTTGATCAAATCATTGTTCAATTCCCCAAGGAACGAGCTACAGTATCTAAACCGTTCACACGAACGTTAACATAGGTTATTGCGGGTCGTTTGAAGTAACCTATAAAATTCGATCAAATGTGAAATCTAAAGCTTATATCTCTAAATTGCTCAAGATTTAACGTCCGATGGGTTTGTTGCAGCGTTTCGGCGGTTTGTGTCACGTAGAGGTCGTGTACAAACGTGTAACGCAACGATAATGCTACAAATTTTATTTGAGCGCGTTGAGAGTTGCAAGTACTCCATCGTTGACTAGATTCTGAACTACACGAACATGAAGTGTTAAAGTACTGTACATAAGAAGGTATTAATTGGCATTCCATACCACCTCGTTCACCGCATTTCGGGGGATACGCTCTAAAAAATATTTCATTATAAAGTATACTACAGTCTTTATTCTAAGAGTACAAAGTTTTCCTATTGATCTATAAATAATTTGCTACAATATGCAACAAAGATACCAGACCAAATCTATGACATATCCATATGTCAATACGGTCATTTTACTCAGAACCCCCCCCCCCTCCCCTTTTTCTTTGGCACAACTTAACAACAATCCATATTAAATATAATTTGCGGTTTACGAAATCTTTATTTGTACTTTGGCACCATGATTGCGAGTTTTTCAGTATTACAATATATGCGGCTAAAATTAAATCAATTTGCGGCTTAAAAGGCGTAAAAATTTAACGCGTTGTTTCAGAACTTTAAAAGAGGTCTTTTCATTTATCAAATAACAAAATCACACATTTGTCAAACGTATAATAACCGATATTAGTTTTCAATAATAAAAAGGAAATCTTCCTCTATATACAAACAACCACTCAAATAATTGTTAATCCCTAAGAAGATTACTCTACAATTAAATGCAAATTCACTAAAATTTACATTGCCATCATTTCGTCATACTAGAAACTTTAAATATGTAAATAAAATTAATTTTTGTCAATGTTATTATGAAATGTTATTATTTATTGTTATTCTTCGTCTGTTTTATTTTAAATCGAAAAACGAAAAAAAACTGTTTACTTTTAGTGCGAGCATCTAAAGATTGTTTATCTAATTTAAAACGATAAACAAAAATATGTCACGTTCGAAGAATTAATTTTAAAATTTATTTTTTACAGCAAGCACAAAAAATCAAATAGAATTAATTTGAGATTTACAATTATAATTAAATACAGAAAATATTGAAGATGTGGATATAATGGGGTCACTCCCTATATGAATGCGCTTTCTAGTACTTAGAGTGGTTTATTGTTATAAAAGCATTGTTTACATATTCCCACTCCCAAGTCACAATCAATCAATTTAAAATTTATTTGATTTTCCATTTTGGAATTCCTAAATCAATTAAATTTAACCTTGTTAAGTATGAAGACATCTTAAAACATCTTTTCATTATCATTTCCTTTATATCTGTTCAATTAAAACCAAAATAATATTTTTAGAAATAGTACAGTTAGTCTTACCGCCCTTTATATAAAAAAAAAAAATCCCTCCTCTCGCTTCTATTACAGATAATATTCGGATTTGATACGATCAAAATTTGATTGATCAATTCATTAATTTATTCGAATAAAATAATTAAAAAATAAAAATCTAATTGAAGCTCTCTCGTACGATAATAATATTTGATAGACGACTGTATACCATAGAGAGGAGTTATAGTACCACACAAACCAAAAAATTACAAAATCTGTCTATCATTTTGTCAATCAATTAACAACTCATTGAACAAATTAAATTGGATATTTTATAATTTGTAGTAATTTTTGTATTGTTGCATGTACATTATGTAGATATACTATACGAATATTAGAAAATATTTCAAATTCTATTTCTATTATGGTGTACTCATCTAAATTAGTACATTGTTTTCGTGCTGCCAATTGGTAAATTGGAAGTTGATGGATTACATTTTTGAGAAATTGACATATAGGTCATAATTTAATTGGCATTTTGGTTTCAATTTCTTATCGTATATGTGTGTCATTCATAAATATAACTCGAAATGGGTCCGGGTCATAATGTCGATTGAGAAAATATCGCCTGAGAAAATGTCGACTGAGGAAATGTTGTCTGAGAAAATTTCCAATGGAAAATATATGCCTGTCAGCAGGTTACAGATGTGGTTTACGGCAATGTACATATTAAACTAGGCCGACAGATTGAACCTTCCTCTTTCGATAGTTCTACTAAACTCTTTTATGTAGTGGTACCGAGATCGTTAATTGGGGTTTATACTTTGACATTTCAACCATTTCTGAATGTTACTTACGAGAAGTAAAATCAGCACAAAATGTTTACGTGTATCTCACCCTGAAATATCGTGCAAATGTCCATCATTAAATTGCCACAAAAAGGTATTCATAAATCTGTTAGAATACTTAAACATAAAAGTGCAATCTGACCGAAATTTTATTAAAACGTACTATACAGCTGATTTAATTAGAAGTTCATTCTATGGTATTGGTATTAGTATAGTACTTTTTAGGGGGATATATGCATGAATATATATTAAGAAATCTCTCATTTCAGATAGCCTAGAGTTATTTTTCGCATTTTTATTAACCCATAAATCTAACATAATTAAAAGACATAACCAAAAATATGCATCCACCTTCTGTTTGTCCTATGCACACAGAAAACAAATAATACATTTTTGGTGTATGTTGTATATGAACATGCATTCTAATTGACTCAGATGTAAGTTAAAAGCTGTAATAAATATTCCCCATGAGAACGTAAAGAGCATTATTATATGGGATACATATACATATCTAGAGTAGATAGTTACCCTATCTAGCCCCCCAGCAAAATCTACGTAGAGACATTAAACCATATAAATTCTATTTTCTCAAAATAGCCAACCACAAAAACACTGTATAGTAACTTTTTGCTTGTTGTATGTTTTTCAGGATAATAAAGTAAACAACAACAACAACGAGCAATATTTTCCCGTTTAACTACATAAATACAATACAAACAAAGAGACGCAAAACAGTAAAACAGTTTTTCCTGCATTTTCATTTCATTTTCTTTGCGCTCTTTATTTCAATTTTTATTTTCTTTTAATGAAATTTTATTACACTTTATTTTACGGTGTGCACATAAAAATAACAGTACAATGACATAAACTGTGTGTCTGTGTGTACGAGGATAAAAATGGACCAGTACAAATTATTTAGTTTCTTTCTTGTTCGTATATGTCTGTTGGTACAACATTTTCGTTAGATATTTCAATAATTTTGTTTGCAAGACTCTGAAAATCTTGAGGGATTACCATCAATATGTCAATTCTTTTAATTAAAACTAATAAAATGTTTTGTCCATAAATAACCAGAAGCATCCGGATGAGTTTGTATTCTGGCCCAGCTGATTTGTCTACTCGAAATGCCTCTGCAAACGCGGAAGCCCTTTTTAGAGGCTGTGCCTAAAAATAAAACGGTATACCCGACCACTGTTAATAACTTCCTTAGGGCCGATTTTTATTGCCCCTTCGTCAAATACAATTTAAGTAAATCAGATTTCGGCAAAGTTTTTTCTTCCACTGAATGCGATTTCATAAGGAAGTGGAAGATTTCTTTCGTAACAAATGTCGGTAAATTGTATAGCCACAGTTCTTATTTCTTTGAATCAATTTGATTTTGCTCCTGTTGTCGTAAAGAGTAACGCAATCTTTTTGTTCAATGCACGTAGCTTACTAGTGTTCTTTACAGGTAGGTTTTACTTTAGAGTGTCATCAACAAATTCCTATAGGATTTGATACCTCGATGAAATTTGAAAAGGCTTGACCATCAATAGACCAAACAACATATCGCCCGTCTTTCATATATTTAGAGCGCACAAAAGCCATAACGAGTTCAACTAATTTATGTCATTAGGCAGACAGAAAGACTTCATTCCGAACATCAAATTTTCTAACTAAGGAGCCCTAAAACGGTTAATTAAAAAAAATCAGCCTGTATTATAGTTTCTCATGTTAGTTTTCATGAATTTTACGAAATTTAAAATTTTTTACAATGTCTTCTACAAAAAAATGTATATATTATAGTTAGGTTTACTCCCGAATATGATAATTAAAGCTAAAAGAGTTTGAAATTAAACAAGAGTACGACAAAATATAAAATATAACCTCAAAGTTCTTTCAATTTTAACCCTTTTGATAAAAATAAAAATCACCGCATCATCAACCAAAAAAAATAAAATAAAAAATAATAATCATATCATTGGGAATAAAGAGAAATCCCCTCGAGACTTTTAAATTATCTTTCGTTCACCAACAAAGTTTTTTTTATTTTATATCTGTTCGTTTCATATTTTGATTGGCTTCAATGAACCTTGTGAACTATATACGCAAGGTGAAACACTCGTAAAATGAAAATTTAAATCTTACAGATTTTTTGGTATATTGTTCCGCGACTTTCAGTTAAGATACAAAAAAAAACGGCAACTAATAAAATGTTTTGTCTTCCGGAATTGTGTTGATTTGCTTAGGGTTGCCTGATTTTGTTTTTTCTAAGATTAATTAAAAATAGAATTGGTCGATTTATGATGTCCCATGGTTGTGATAAAAATGTATTTGGGTATAAAGCATAAAGCATACACATCCATGAAACAAAATAAACAACAAAGTGGGGGGAATTATTACATTATGTGTACGCATTTCCTTTAATTTGATATTTGATCCTATTTATATTCGAGTTTTGTTGATGCTTTTGCTCCTGTTATTATTATTATTTTCCATATTTTCCAGTTCCTTGTAAGAACATATGATAATATGTACCTACATAATATATTATTATTTAATACGTTCTGCGCGTCGATGTCGTCATCTTATTCGTTAGATTTTTTTTTTTTTTTGCCTTATTAGATTTATAATGATCAAAGGTGAACTGCAGTCTTGAGGGACTGGAATAATTGATTTATGCAATGTGATGGGATATTCGTAGGCAGTGTTAAATAATATCAAGGCATAAAATAACACAAATAATTTATATAAGTTGAATATATGTTGTGTGCTTAATGGAAGTGATAATACAAATATATGTAGAAAATGCGGAAAATCTAATTCCGAAGGGAATCCTACAAATTACTTTTTGTCAATGAATGTGTGTCATTAATTATAAAAAATAAATTGTCAAACAAATTTAAATAATGTGTCTCAACAAATTTTTGGCAATGTCCAAAGTTTATGTGTCCGATTTTAATTTTTACTTTTCCCACTATAACCAAGTTATGGGGTAAATATTGTAATCGTGAAAAAATGTTATGTTAGGACTTCCCAGCTACTTAAATAAAAAAGTGTTGTGTCCGTCCTTCTGTCTTTCTCTTTCATACAGTTTGGATATTTTTGTTTTTCATCCCAATATAATAAATAATCAGAGTTTTGATAAATACGATAATCCACCACCTAGCTGTTTACCAAATTTGATGTCAATTGAGGCATTTCATGGGGTTCATTTTAATTACACAAAGACAAATTCCAACAATTATTTCATAGGCGCATTTAAGACAAAATTTACTTAAAATACTATGCCGGTGGTAAATAATAAGGTCAATATTTATATACACACATATACCTTGTCTTGACGGTATAATTAATTGGAGCATAATTTGATTTAGCAGTGAATATTACACAGCTAATGTAAAATACGAACATAATTTAATCATTTTTAGTACACTTTAGTACTATAATTAATTATCTTAAATACTCATAATTAATTGGAATATACTTCTACTTCTCGGAAAATATGGGTGGATCGCTTCAATCAGTTTGCCAAATATTATAAAATATGAATGTTTTCTGTGTGCTATTGTGTATGCGCGCGTTTGTTTTATTTTTCAAACATTCACTGATAAAGCTCAGTATGCAGCTCACGCTAAGAGAAATTTTCAACAACAAGTCTCCATTAAATTACAGATAAATCGACAAGCTAAAAATTTGTGTAGAGATAAATTTAAATTTTTTCTTTACTCGTTTGTTTTTGAATGAAGTTTCTGTTGTTTATTACTTTTTGACACTTCTAAAAAATTGTTCAAAATTGCTAAGAAGTTTATAAAAAGTATTCAAAATAATGGATTCCAGTGACGAAGAGGATATAATTTTTATTGGTGTTGCAGCCGTTGCTGTTCAATTAATAAAATATGGTGTAAAACGAAGAAGCCCTGTTTATAGAGTAAGGCTGTTTTCCAAACGCCGACTTATTTCAGACTTATTGACTTATTTGACGCCATCTTGAATAAGTCAATGAAGTCATTCCAATTGCTTTTATCGACTTATTTCGAAAAATTTTGACAATACACAATAATTAGACTGAATGTTTCCATGACACCAAAAATAAATAAGTTTCTGTAGGAAAAATGATTAAAGAATAAGCCACCTTTTCAGCAGACTTATTTGAATAAGTTCGAATAAGTCAATAAGTCGGTGTTTGGAAAACAGCCTAAATCCTTATTTACAAGACAGGCGAAACATGGGACGCTTTAAAGATGTATATGTTTTAATTTGGTAGTTTGTTTTGTTTATTTCATTAATTGTTTTGATATTTGCGCTTATTTTAATTTATCTAGTTTAATGATATGAGAGCCAACTCGAGAATTTTTTACGAAAACTTCCATATGAATGTGATAGATTTTGACAACTTGTACCAAATGTTGCAGCCATTATTAATGCCGAAAATCCAATCTCGATCAAATGATGGAATCAGTTCCAAAGAGAAGCTCGCTATCGTTTTGGAGTAAGAAATTTCAGCTTATTGTATTTTAAAATAAATAGCTACATACATCTTTCTTTGTTCAAGTACACTGAGTTTTATATATTGGCAACGAAACTTTATGTATTGATTTCTGCACACATAAAAAATTATAATAATAAAGGTGTCTGTTATTCACAGATATTTTGCATCCGGTACAATACAAAGGCATATGTCAGCAATGTACCGTATCAGCAAGCAACATTTTGGTAAAATATTGGATGAAGTGAGCGATGCAATTTCCATTGCTTTAAAAGCTGAAATACCAATATTAAGTAAGTACTCTTTTCTGGACACAGCCAATCAATTTAATGCCAGTTGGAACTTTCCAAACTGTCTCGGTGCAATTGATGGTAAACACATTGCGTTAAAATGTCCAGTTAATTCCGGGAGCCTTTTTTTTAACCATAAAGTAAAGATAGTAATTACATAAATTGCGAACATTTAATTTAAACGTGCTTCTTTTAGGAGTTCCATAGTATTATTTTGATGGGTGTTGCTGATGGAAATTACAGATTTCAATATTTAGATATTGGAGCACATGGCAGTGAAGGTGATGCTAGTGTATTTAGTGCAACCAAATTTGGGCAAGCGGTTCTAGCCGATGAAATGCCTTTTCCGGAAGACTGTTCCATTGGGAATATACAACTTCCATTTTATTCTGTCGGCGACGATGCATTCCCCTTACATAAACGGATTTTGAAGCCGTACGTACCTCGCAGGACACAGCGCTTGACTGACCAAGAACGCGTATTTAATTACAGACTCAGTAGAGCAAGGCGCGTGGTGGAAAATACTTTTGGTATTCTATGTGCAAAGTGGCATTGCCTGAAGAGGACAATGTTCTGCGGACCTGACAGGGTACAAAAAATAGTAACAGCTTGTTGCTATCTGCATAATTATTTAATAAAATCAAATAAAATGAGTTACGTACCGGCCAATTACGCCGATTATTATGAGAATGGAAAGCTGGTACAAGGCGTTTGGTGAAATAAAATCAATCAAAGTTCTCTATTCTCGAGCAGAATTTCAGTTAATGCCGGCAGGCAGAATAATGTTGGCAAAGCTGTACGAGACGCCGTAAAAGATTACGTGAATTCGGAAGTCGGCGCATTGGAGTGGCAACGCAGGTCCGTGTTTTTGGAATAATATTTTTTCTTAATTCAGTTTTCTAATGAAATAGCTATGTAATTAAACAATAAAATGAATAATTAAACAAAAATATATTTCAAATACTTATTTCAAATGTCCATTTAATTTTCGGATTTGTTCCAGTGTTTGTTCCTGGAATTTGAAATTTAATTCCTCAACTACATCGTCAGGTAACTTCTGCAGCATCCTGTCTAAATTATTTAAAATCACCTCGTGTTTCTGTTGGTAACGCACAGAATCTCGAGAAGTCGATGGCATTTTTTTTTTTTTTTCAAATTTATAAACTCATTGAGGGAGTTTGTTAAGCTTTCCGCACTGCTCAATGCAACCGCAGCTTTTGAATTTCTTTTCCCCATCTATATTTTGAATAAATAATTTGCGAATTAAAAATAAAATTTTGGAAATAAACGAACAAACTTGCATAGGAATAATTTGAAGCATTACTGTCTTCAATGCCACTTTCATGTTGTTGTGAGTCCTCATCCCTTGTACTTGTAGAAAACGTTCTGAATAGATGACGTACAAGTTTTTAGAAAATTTTTTGTCATGGACATTAAGGCTAAATCTTACCGTCTCCTGCTATCTGAAGATGCAAATGATATGAATGACATGTCTCTTTCGAATTCCCAATCAATCATCTCATCCGCGTTGAAAAACAAGTCTTCTTCATCCATATCCATGTCATGATCAGGAGCTGGATTTCCGGACTTTGATGGTTTTCTCGCCTTTAATTTATGATAGCGTTGGCTATTCTTTAGAGATTTCCTGGCTGATTTGCACTCTTCAACTAAATTTTAATAAAATAAATGTTTAGCATGCATATGTATAATTATTGCAATAAGTTAAATTATTATTTTACCTTGTTTTTCTATTTCTTTGGTTATCTGGGACCAAGCACCGGCAACAGCATGGCAATTTTTATGAAGTTTGTCTTCTAATTTCCAAATACATGGATTGATTTTTACTAGCGCACATAACTTTCTTTTTCCACTGAATTGAACTAATTTTTTTTTGACTTTTGGGTTTTCTTTGTTAATTTTTGTGCGGATTTGCTTTCAACGGTTTGGATTATTATATCCACACTATCCACAGCATTATCGTCATCCAAATAATCCTCTAAATATTCGACTTCGTAATGTTGGTCGGCCATTTAGATTTCTGTCTTCTTTATTTATATAAAAATAAATAATTTTAATTCGTGGCTACTTCGATTATAAAATGAATCAAAATTCAAAACCGTCAAAATGTATCTTCAAATTATTGTCGTTGTGAGATAAATTGCGGCTAAAATGTTTAGAGAATTTATGGTGGCGCAATCTAGATTTGAATGAAACAATTGATATTTTTTCAAATTTTTCACGCAAAAGTGCATACCGCTCAGCGAAATTGTCAGCTAAAAAAAAACTATTTTATTTAGCTAGCTAAATTTTACGTCAAATTTGTATGGAAAATTTATCTTAGCGCGAGCTGCATTCTGAGCTTTAGAAATAAATAAAATACTTTGGCTTCATCGTTTCTTGATTTTTTGGTTTGTTAATACTTTTCAAATAAAAATTAAAAAGATTTGAGTGCTAAAAGTAAATCACATTCATTGACGCCTAATTCAAAATTTGACGTTCAATAACAATAACAAACTAATTAGTTCGCGCGTTCGACGAAAGGAGGAAGAGTAGTAATTTACTTTTATCGTCAAGACGAAAACTCCAAATTATGATCATAAAATTAATTTTTAGAACTACTACTTATAACTAATTTTGCCGTCAAGACAAGGCTATATGTTTGTAGTAAGCTTTTAGGCCGATATTCACTAAGCCATCGATATAAGTATTAATACCTAGTTAGAGAAGAAAAAAAACCGACGAACTTGTATTCGATCCACGACCTATTAACGAAATTCTAGTAAAAAAATAATACAGCACTCATTACTCAATCTAAAATTGATTTTTAGTTTAAGATTATGGAAATGCCAGGCTCAAGTTCAATTTTAAACTTTCGATAAAAGTTTAACATTTTTGATGTCATATGACCTAATACACGTTAACTTTTTGACTCGTAATGTACACAATTGCGTACATACAATTTAAACCTAATTTTTGGGATACAATGTACTAATAATGCATTTTCTTAAGTATTATTATGTTGGCTCTTATAGCAATCTAAATGCTGATTTTATACAAATTTTCTAATTATTTTATATAAAACATCACATAATTGGGTTGTGCATTATCGACTTTTTACTTTCGGCTGGAAATTCTCGGTTAACTTTAACAATATTGGCGATTGGAATACTGAATGCAATACCTATCTGAAATAATGTATACCCTACGCTATAGTGAAACTTAAACACTTACGAAGAACTTAAACACTTTGTAGTGAAACTATCGAAATTAAATTAAACCCGATGCTCTACATGCCAAATCATGACAGTCCAATCGTCAATTGAATAAAATTGGTTTACAAAAAAACAGCGAGCGAGTTCACCCTCAACTCGCAAAAGATTCATGTGAAAACTTTTTTATATAACTATTGAATCATTTCAAGCCATTTCGTTAAGGCTCAAAAACCCCTCCATAAAGACGGATGTTGTTCGCTCAGTGTTTAAACTAAGTTACATTTTTGGTTCAAAAAGTCAGTAAGTTATAATTCTATTTTGAATTTGAAGGACGAACCTTACTGACAATAACTAAGCATGAGCAAAGTAAACTTCTGTTAAGTTAATCACCTAAACCTCCATAGTAGTAAATGGTCACGGCAAATTCACTGAACAAAGCAAAATCACGTTACACGTACGTTAAATGATCGTTACAGTACTCGTTCAAAATTCTCAAATAAACATCGAACTCGTACTGTAACTACTCATTTACCGCCTTTGTGACGTAAATAACTATTACTCTTCACAAGCATAATCTGTGGTCCTTTTACTCGTATGTAATTTTCATTTTCAAAAACACTTGCTGCTGCGCACATATACCATATAGCAGATATTTTCACAACAAAATAAATTAAAGTAGGCGGTTTCTTTTAGTTTTTTTTTGTATTCGGCTCACGATGTTTTTGAAATGCCGGATGATGTTGTTTATTGGATGAGTATGAGTAGATTTTGCATTGATTTTACCTTTTATTTATTTTTTGTTCTTATCGATATTCACACATACCAGCAATATTTTTTGTTCGGCATTTTTGTTTCCGTAACCCGATTTCTATACAATTTTTTACTTACTCCTGCCGCTAAAGATGTTTTCACATCAAAAATGTGAATTAGGGTTCCATCTGTGGGGTTTTATCACCCAACAAGAATTTTGGTTGGAATGTTCAACCATAGATGGCGGTTGAAGGGTGAATTATTGTTACGTTTTTGCCTTGTCAATCAAGGTTCGTATCATTGGATTGTGAATAAAACACAACACTTCAATTTATCACAAACGATTTTATTTCTTGATTATAAAAATTATTCCAACACAATTTATTAACAAAAATTCACAAAATCTCTTATTATACTTTTTACACAATTCCACTGTTCACTTATAACTTTTATTTCACACTAAAACACCTTTTAAATCACTTTTTAATTTTCTTTTTAATCTTCACTTATCGCTTAACGCTTACCAAAAACTTAATGTTCTAATTCGAATTGGTGCGCTCCTTATATACTCAAACTAAATCTTCTCGAAATTTCATTATTGTTCCAGTAAGAATAGTTTAGAAACATTTAGAATAGAAGTAACTGGAAATCCACATTATAAATATTTAAAAATTGTTTCATGTTGGGTTTTTGGTTACATATAATTGCTTGCTTAGTATTAACTTATTTCTTTATACATGTAATTTAGTGTTGTTTATCATTTAAAATAGATTAGCAGTTAAAATGACAAATTTTGAGTTAAAAAAAATTAAATCTCTTAGAAGCGAAACCCAGTGGGAATAAAAAAGATATACTAAACAGGTGATTTTTATTATTTGCAATAATAGTATACCTAGTGCGCTGTATAAACTTTACGAAACTTTTATGTATCAAAATCACGTCAGCAAGAGACGGAGATATATCGCCTTCGCCGATTAGTAAAATGCATTAAATTCGAAAAGGGCACATCTCCAAGAGTTGTGACCTTTTCGAAATTATTGTCATACATATCAACACTGGTAGCAGTATTAATACAAGAGATGTGCCTATTTCAAACAAAATAGGTGAGGGGATATATTTCCATCACATTAACGTGAAAAAACGGTTTTGTCAAAATTTTCGAGATGTGCCCTTTTCGAAATTGCATATTCAATTGGTTTCAATATTTTTTTTAAAATTACATGTAGCGCCGAGACCAAAAAATCGGTCGACTATAATATTCACCTACATGTAAATAAAGCAGACAGATTAATTATGAAGGCTTCATGCACTTGTCCTGCTGGTTCTAACATAAGTTCGGCTGGTAAGCATATAAGCGCTAGCATATATTCCATAGAATTATATGGTTTAATTGGCGAAATTTAGTTAAATAAAAGTTGCACAGAACAACTCCAAACATGGGACCAACCTAAAGCTGGGCGAAGCTTGAAGAAAATAACCGTTGATGAAATGCTAAATTCAGCAATCATACCCGTTCCTTCTCTTTCTACATCGAAAACGGATGATTTCGCTAATGGGCTAATCAATTTTGGGATTTCGTCGCCGGCATTACATTGCCGTAATGCCAGTTTAAAGAACATATTTCACGACCACGACTATACAGAACATTTTGAGTTAAAATATTTAAATAAAATTAATTTTGTTGATGATCGAAGCCGGTTGAATATTGAGAGAAAACCCGTAAACCAAAGTGTGTTGTGGAAAAACGAGAGGAAAACACGAATAACAGCCTCAATATGCCACAGCGTTCTCACTACGATGAGAACAAAAAAATACACCACTTCATTTTAAAAAAATCATATCAAGAGATCAGAATTGTACTCCAAAGCTATTAAATGGGGCATAAACAATGAAGAGATTGCCAGAAGAGAATATTGTAGAGTTATGGGGAAAAAAATTTTAAATGTGGTTTATTTATAGACTTAGATAACAATTTTTTAGCAGCCACGCCTCACGCCTGACGGGACTAATGCAGGTAAAACTATTATCTTAGAAATTAAATGTCCTTTCAGCTGCAGGAATGGTAAGCCCTCTGATGCTAAATACATCAAGGATGGGCGATTAAAAACAAACCATCAATATTACACTCAGTGTCAGGTACAAATGCATGTCACGAAGGTACATAAACTTGATTTTGTTGTGTGGACTCCACAAGGGATTTTAATTGATAACATCACGTATAATGAAGGTATGATGGCCCAAAATAGTGTACAAATAAAAATATATTATTTAGAATATTTTGTTCCATATTATTTTGAGCATAGTATGTATACTAGCTTTGCATGATTTCTTATTTTATTAATTATTTTTTATTTATTTAGGTACCTGAACTAATAATTTAATTTTATGCATGTTTCGTTTAGCTTAACTTTTCCTTGCTTTTATGCTTTCCACCAATTAATTTGCTATTTCTTATCAAATAAAGTACTTAAATTAATGTACATTACATCTAACCTATCATCGAACTTAATCTAATCAAACATTTTTTTTTTTTTAAATATTTAAATATTTTAATTTGCGGCCGGATTGAAATTCATTTTACCTAGTTCAATTAAATTGTTATTTTTTAAATTTGTTATTGATTTGTAAATACTTGTGAATTTTGTAGTATTAGGTAAAACTTAGTATGTAGAGTACTAACAATTAATATTTTGTATATTGATTCTATTTTAATTTTCGTTTGAAATATATAATCTAGCACATCAAATTATATTTTAATTAACATATCTATTATTTTAACGTTAGCGCTGGAAAGTCAATATTTTATAAAATAAACAATTGAATCAAAAAACCAATGAATTTCAGTATTTTTTTCTTTTTTATTCTAACAATTAAATAATAATGGTAAGTTAAAAAGATGATACAATGGGAGAATGTAAATTGCACAAATAAAACACATTTTGAATTATTTCATTGGCAAAGGGCCACATTATTGTAGGCATTGGTGTTATTAATATTTGGTTAACTTTAGCCAATCCAATCACTCGTTCTACGATAATTCGTTTGTTGGATATAACCCTGGTATATGCGATTTCTGCCTCCGTTAATTGGCTTTTACCTCTTAAAAACGGAGGTATATTTAAAACCACACCCTTATTTTCTAAAAAATCAGAGATGTCACACCTTCTATCGGCTAATAAAAAGTCTCCTCGCTGTAATTTACCTAAAATATTCGATTTTTGGAAGATTTCTCTGTCCGAAATCGCACCTCCAAAAATTTCCGACATAAAAATTACCAATCCATTTTCATCAACGGCAATTAATATTTTGTAGGTGGTCCTATTCTTATAACTTAAAAAGGTTAATTGATGATAATTCCGATTTTCTGATTTCTCCACTGGCATCTCAGTGCAATCAATTATTGCGCGATACAAAGGAATTATCTTTCGATAATTTCCAAAATTCAATTTGCCGCAACATCTTATATAAGACTTCGGTTTTATCATGAATATATTTTGCATGAAAATAAAATCGTATTGTGCCGATATTTAAATAATGTTATTAGCAGTTGGTCATTGAGACCTATTTCAGGATGAATCATTCATATTTTTCTTTCGCTATCATGCTTGCTAAAAAATCATAATGTTTTAAGTCCAACCCAGTAAAATATTTTAATTGATCAGTCGGGGTCCCCAGCGGGACCTGCGAGAGTTTGTGTCATCTTGCTTTTAGTTTACATGGTGGTTTTGTGTTGTCGCTTGTATTATAACAGTTATTGAAATTACTTTACCTGCAATGATGTCGTCGGTTGATTTGATATTTGCGATGCAACTGTTGTTGGATCTGTGGATGAACCGGACATCCTCTGGCTGTACCTTTTCTCGCGTTTCTTAGTACTGGGTCTAACCTTATTTTCAAATTTCCTGAGTGGAATATTTTTTGACGGTATTGAACCAGGTTTGAACACTTTATTATCGCCTAGAAAAAAATCAAATTTTGTAGGTGCAAAAAATTACTTGCCGTATAATCATTTACTTCAAAATGAGCACTACATACTTGGAATCATTTTGACGGATATTTTCCTAGTCGCAGTTTTAAGATCCACTTTTTTTTTTAAATGCGTTGGCTTGGAAAGCGATGAAATTTTATTCCCGCATTTTTTAAAAATTTGTTGTTGCATTTCGGCACACAACAGGTTGTAACCATTTTTGAAAACTTCTTTTCAACTGAAATTAAAGTAAAGAACCTCTTGTTTGTTAATTTTTAAATGTATTAAAAATGAATAAATTAATGGAAGTCAACTTACTTTTCAGTATAAAATGCAAATAGCAAATTTAAACTTATCCTTTAAACTGGCATGCTGCCATCTGGTGACTGGTAAAAGTACTATATCCGTTTTGCATGCCCCATTGTTGTTTTCATTATATTTTGTTATTCCAAAAGCATGATAAACCAATTGAAAGGTATGATTGACCGTTGTTTGAAATTCGTCTTTTCTTGCGCATGTCGTCATTCGGTGCGATAAAATCACCATGTTGTTTTCACAAAATTTTCACAAAAACTATCACCGCAAAATAATTCGATTTGTTTTTGGTTGCTATGAACTAGTGTTTATAAAAAAAAAGTATAGCACAAATCACCGAATGACGTAATTTTTTAGTGAAAGAGATAGCAATACATGCGCTTGACCATACCTCTTAAATTGGTTTATCATAAGTGTGTTCGTTTGTGGTGAATTAACTGAATTATCTGAATTTACTGAATTAACTGAAGTGATTTGCCCGTTCGTTTGGTATGCTTCACTTCACTTAAAAATACTGAGCTACTGATTTATCTGAATAATAATTTTTCTTGTGTAGATAATTCAGATAATTGTTTTTGTTGTTTTTTGACATTATTTTGTTTTACGCATCGAAGAAGCCAGGATATTTTAGAGAATTTTAAATTATTTTCCTGTTATAATGGATGACGATTTGATCGAATATGTCAGTTTCGCAAATTACGAAGATTTTGCAAATGAGAATTCAATAGATGAAGAATCACAATGTAAGTATTTGTAATTTTATATACATATATATATATATATATATATATATATATATATATATATATATATATATATATATATATATATATATATATATATATATATATATATATATATATATATATATATATATATATATATATGTATATATATATAAACATTATACATACATACTTATTACTTTTACAAATATACGCACGCCAATTACTTTTTAACAATTTGACATTTGTCTGAATTGTAGCAAACGAACGACCAATTCACTTCAGTAGCTTAATTATCTGAATAATTACTCAATTATCGGAATAGTAACTCAATATCAGTTCAGTTAATTCACCACAAACGAACATGCTTCATGTTCCAAAAGTATAAATACATGAGGAAAAGTAGGACTACATTTTATCCATATATAAAAATGAGACGGACATACTAAAACATTTTTTCTTTCAAAATGTTACTATGATCTTTTAAATGTTGAGCAACTTTTACGAAAAGTGATAAACAGGTTCATTTTTCGATTTTGCCATTCTTCTTCGAAAAAAGAACTTGTGGATTGCGGTAACACATTTTGAATATACCCCTTCATAATAAAACGAAATAATAAAAAGATGAATACTTTTATCGTACATCTTCTATCTTTTACAATAGAGCAAAAGATTAGGGCCCGAATTTATAGTCGTCTATTGCTATTGTTATAGCAACGATTCTTGAAAATCATTTCAAAATCATGTCTAAAATTCGATTCGAATTTCGAATTTATTTTCCTGTTTTGAATATTTTATAGCAATGTTTATAGACCGGAGTGAAGTTTCTAACGTTAATTTAAAGTGTAGTTTAACACTAAAAAAAAGTGTAAGAAATAAGTGGTAGAAAAAGTGTCAAAAAAATTTACTAACGTTAAAAAGTGTAGCTACACAAAAAAGCGTCACAAATGAGAAATAAATAAAAAATCATTTTATAGAATTTTAATTTAAAATTAATAAAGCAAAATGGTTTCACAAAATTGTTGAAACTTACCTAATTTGGAATTAATCAAAACGTTATTATGTTATTTCAACTAATTTAATAAACCACTAAAAAGTTTTGAATGCTAAAATGAGGGCGAAAGTACAGCATTTAGCCAAATAACACAAATCTCAGAGATTTGCTCATATACTCACTATATTCGATGGATTGGGAATATAATAAGCTGGTCAGAAATGCCTAAGCCATTCTGTTATGATGAGTTGGGCTCAAATAACAAATTTTCAAAAAATGATAAATTTTCAAAACTTAACAAATTTTACGGAAATTATTTGGAAGCGGTACTACACTAAGTCAATTAACACAAATCTCAGAGATGTGCTCATATACTCACTATATTCGATGGATTGGAAATATAATAAGCTGGTCATAAATGCCTAAGCCATTCTGTTATGATGAGTTGGGCTCAAATAACAAATTTTCAAAAAATGATAAATTTTCAAAACTTAACAAATTTTCCAGAAATTATTTGGAAGTGGTACTACACTAAGTCAATTAACACAAATCTCAGAGATGTGCTCATATACTCACTATATTCGATGGATTGGAAATATAATAAGCTGGTCATAAATGCCTAAGCCATTCTGTTATGATGAGTTGGGCTCAAATAACAAATTTTCAAAAAATGATAAATTTTCAAAACTTAACAAATTTTACGGAAATTATTTGGAAGCGGTACTACACTAAGTCAATTAACACAAATCTCAGAGATGTGCTCATATACTCACTATATTCGATGGATTGGAAATATAATAAGCTGGTCATAAATGCCTAAGCCATTCTGTTATGATGAGTTGGGCTCAAATAACAAATTTTCAAAAAATGATAAATTTTCAAAACTTAACAAATTTTCCAGAAATTATTTGGAAGTGGTACTACACTAAGTCAATTAACACAAATCTCAGAGATGTGCTCATATACTCACTATATTCGATGGATTGGAAATATAATAAGCTGGTCATAAATGCCTAAGCCATTCTGTTATGATGAGTTGGGCTCAAATAACAAATTTTCAAAAAATGATAAATTTTCAAAACTTAACAAATTTTACGGAAATTATTTGGAAGCGGTACTACACTAAGTCAATTAACACAAATCTCAGAGATGTGCTCATATACTCACTATATTCGATGGATTGGGAATATAATAAGCTGGGCAGACATGTCTAAGCCATTCTGTTATGATGAGTTGGGCTCAAATAACAAATTTTCAAAAATGATAAATTTTCAAAACTTAACAAATTTTACGGAAATTATTTGGAAGCGGGCCAAAAAAAAATAAGTATATTTACAACACATCTGTGGAGCCACTAAAGTTTGTTTGCTTTCGGCAGTCGACGTTACAGCTTTTAAACAAGTATTCTGTAAAAGGCATATATTTTGACGCTACCGGAAAGGTAGTGAAACACCCTATTTGTCACCCTTATCATAGTTACAAGAGGATTTTATATTATGCATGTGTGGTTAATATTAATTCCCAATTAATTCCTATTAATAATAATAAATATGCCTAAAGCTTTTCTACCGAAATATTTTGTGACAGATTGGTCTTGGGCTTTGATAAAGTCAATGCAGCAAAGCTTTAATTCAATGAGCGTTTTAGAATATTTATGCTATACTTATGATGTGTTAACATCAAACAAACTTCCAGATAAAGTCGGCAGTTTTATATGTTGTAGCCACTTCGTGAATATAATTTCCACTCAAGTCACACACAAATACAAGAAAGTGACTTCGGAGATTCGGAATTTTATTTTAGATGTTTTTTGTATGTTACTAAATAGTAAACATTTATCCGAAATTGATTCTATTTTTGAATCATTTTGTTTTATATTGTGTTCGAGGTTTTCAAGCGGATTGGTTTCAGAATCCCTTAATTCTTTAAAAAAAGTGTTAAATGGTGCATGTGAAAATTTAAAAATAACCCCTTCTGAATCTACAGAATGGAGAACTGTACAAAGGACTTCATTTTTTAATAAATCAATATTTAGTAGCAGCCCCTATTATGCCAGATACAATAATATTTATTTAAATGTAAAACAAAAAATTGAAACTGAAACCGATAATAGCCAAATTAATAGTTTTTTTAACGAAGAATTTTTAGTTTTTTCTATTAAAAGTTATATGGCGTATTTGCCACTTTGGGGAGTATGCTTTGCATTTGAAATGGGAATTGAGGGAAGACTATCGAACGCTAGTGTTGAGAGTTGGTTTTCAATTGTCAAAAACCACTACACTAAACACGAAATATTACGAATTGGTAGATTTGTTAATATTATGAGGGAGAAAACTAGCAAGCTAGAAAGAATGGTCCAATTGTCATCCATGGTTACTGAATCAAAAAATTTAAAACGAAAAATTCACAATCCCAGGCCAGATGATCCAGACAGCGATATGCATGAAGAGATGTGGAGTAAAAAAATAAAAATTGCGAATTCTCCGAAACATTTTGGAAAAAGAGTTTTAACACGATTTTCACAAATAAACACAAAAATGAATGATTCTTTTGAAAATAATGAAACTGAAGACTGCCGAATTCTTCAGAATGGGTTTAATTGTGAAGAAGAGTCCAAATTTATCAGAATTACAAATACTTGTGCTTTTGATTCGACAGCACAAATTTTTATGTGCCTGTACTTGGATTTCGAATATTACAATGGCTTTTTTCGATCATCGGAAAACAATTTTTTTAAATTTATTCGTGAAATGGCAAATTCCAATGAATCCGATTCAGTTCACAGCAGCAGATCAAAGTTGATATTAAAGATCTATACGAAAACAGCATTAGTTTCAACAAAAAATAACATTTCATTAGATGCTTCCTGTCCAATATCTTTCATATTAGAAAAAGTTCTTCCGTCGCTTCTAACTGAAACCCGAAATTGCTCGAAATGTGAACCAACACCTGCCTTGAGACCAACGTTTTATGTTCCTCTTAAAAATGTTTTTAAATTAAATCAACGCTCGCTCAGCAATTTGCAATCAAGCATAGACTTTGAGAGATCGTGTTGTTCGAAGTGCTTTGCAGAGCGACCAAGACGATTTTTTACTAACTATGGAATTGCAATTGTTGACGTAAAACCTGTGAATAACGTGTACAATATTAAAATAAATGATATTAGCCAACAATTATCGCTAGATCATGAAGATCTCTAATTAAAAGGAATAATTCACTTTGAATCAATGAAGCTGAAAAATTCGAATGGTCATTTTCGTGCCTATATTAAGCGACAAAATAATAATTGGGAGTTACACGACGATATGGTGCAATTTCCTGTACAAATCAGTGCAGCAACTAAAATAAATCCGGATATTCTAATTTATTCAAAACATTAGTTATAAACATAATTTTTGAAAATTTATTTCTTGACCCATAAAAAAAGAATGATAAAAGGGATACTTTATGTTCCATAAAATAAATTCAATATACGAGCACATCTCTGAGATTTGTGTTAATTGACTTAGTGTAGTACCGCTTCCAAATAATTTCCGTAAAATTTGTTAAGTTTTGAAAATTTATCATTTTTGAAAATTTGTTATTTGAGCCCAACTCATCATAACAGAATGACATAGACATGTCTGCCCAGCTTATTATATTCCCAATCCATCGAATATAGTGAGTATATGAGCACATCTCTGAGATTTGTGTTAATTGACTTAGTGTAGTACCGCTTCCAAATAATTTCCGTAAAATTTGTTAAGTTTTGAAAATTTATCATTTTTTGAAAATTTGTTATTTGAGCCCAACTTATCATAACAGAATGGCTTAGGCATTTCTGACCAGCTTATTATATTTCCAATCCATCGAATATAGTGAGTATATGAGCACATCTCTGAGATTTGTGTTAATTGACTTAGTGTAGTACCGCTTCCAAATAATTTCCGTAAAATTTGTTAAGTTTTGAAAATTTATCATTTTTGAAAATTTGTTATTTGAGCCCAACTCATCATAACAGAATGACATAGACATGTCTGCCCAGCTTATTATATTCCCAATCCATCGAATATAGTGAGTATATGAGCACATCTCTGAGATTTGTGTTAATTGACTTAGTGTAGTACCGCTTCCAAATAATTTCCGTAAAATTTGTTAAGTTTTGAAAATTTATCATTTTTTGAAAATTTGTTATTTGAGCCCAACTTATCATAACAGAATGGCTTAGGCATTTCTGACCAGCTTATTATATTTCCAATCCATCGAATATAGTGAGTATATGAGCACATCTCTGAGATTTGTGTTAATTGACTTAGTGTAGTACCGCTTCCAAATAATTTCCGTAAAATTTGTTAAGTTTTGAAAATTTATCATTTTTTGAAAATTTGTTATTTGAGCCCAACTCATCATAACAGAATGGCTTAGGCATTTCTGACCAGCTTATTATATTTCCAATCCATCGAATATAGTGAGTATATGAGCACATCTCTGAGATTTGTGTTAATTGACTTAGTGTAGTACCGCTTCCAAATAATTTTCGTAAAATTTGTTAAGTTTTGAAAATTTATCATTTTTGAAAATTTGTTATTTGAGCCCAACTCATCATAACAGAATTACATAGACATGTCTGCCCAGCTTATTATATTTCCAATCCATCGAATATAGTGAGTATATGAGCACATCTCTGAGATTTGTGTTAATTGACTTAGTGTAGTACCGCTTCCAAATAATTTCCGTAAAATTTGTTAAGTTTTGAAAATTTATCATTTTTGAAAATTTGTTATTTGAGCCCAACTCATCATAACAGAATGACATAGACATGTCTGCCTAGCTTATTATATTCCCAATCCATCGAATATAGTGAGTATATGAGCACATCTCTGAGATTTGTGTTAATTGACTTAGTGTAGTACCGCTTCCAAATAATTTCCGTAAAATTTGTTAAGTTTTGAAAATTTATCATTTTTTGAAAATTTGTTATTTGAGCCCAACTCATCATAACAGAATGACATAGACATGTCTGCCCAGCTTATTATATTCCCAATCCATCGAATATAGTGAGTATATGAGCACATCTCTGAGATTTGTGTTAATTGACTTAGTGTAGTACCGCTTCCAAATAATTTCCGTAAAATTTGTTAAGTTTTGAAAATTTATCATTTTTTGAAAATTTGTTATTTGAGCCCAACTTATCATAACAGAATGGCTTAGGCATTTCTGACCAGCTTATTATATTTCCAATCCATCGAATATAGTGAGTATATGAGCACATCTCTGAGATTTGTGTTAATTGACTTAGTGTAGTACCGCTTCCAAATAATTTCCGTAAAATTTGTTAAGTTTTGAAAATTTATCATTTTTGAAAATTTGTTATTTGAGCCCAACTCATCATAACAGAATGACATAGACATGTCTGCCCAGCTTATTATATTCCCAATCCATCGAATATAGTGAGTATATGAGCACATCTCTGAGATTTGTGTTAATTGACTTAGTGTAGTACCGCTTCCAAATAATTTTCGTAAAATTTGTTAAGTTTTGAAAATTTATCATTTTTGAAAATTTGTTATTCGAGCCCAACTCATCATAACAGAATTACATAGACATGTCTGCCCAGCTTATTATATTTCCAATCCATCGAATATAGTGAGTATATGAGCACATCTCTGAGATTTGTGTTAATTGACTTAGTGTAGTACCGCTTCCAAATAATTTCCGTAAAATTTGTTAAGTTTTGAAAATTTATCATTTTTGAAAATTTGTTATTTGAGCCCAACTCATCATAACAGAATGGCTTAGGCATTTCTGACCAGCTTATTATATTTCCAATCCATCGAATATAGTGAGTATATGAGCACATCTCTGAGATTTGTGTTAATTGACTTAGTGTAGTACCGCTTCCAAATAATTTCCGTAAAATTTGTTAAGTTTTGAAAATTTATCATTTTTGAAAATTTGTTATTTGAGCCCAACTCATCATAACAGAATGACATAGACATGTCTGCCTAGCTTATTATATTCCCAATCCATCGAATATAGTGAGTATATGAGCACATCTCTGAGATTTGTGTTAATTGACTTAGTGTAGTACCGCTTCCAAATAATTTCCGTAAAATTTGTTAAGTTTTGAAAATTTATCATTTTTTGAAAATTTGTTATTTGAGCCCAACTCATCATAACAGAATGACATAGACATGTCTGCCCAGCTTATTATATTCCCAATCCATCGAATATAGTGAGTATATGAGCACATCTCTGAGATTTGTGTTAATTGACTTAGTGTAGTACCGCTTCCAAATAATTTCCGTAAAATTTGTTAAGTTTTGAAAATTTATCATTTTTTGAAAATTTGTTATTTGAGCCCAACTTATCATAACAGAATGGCTTAGGCATTTCTGACCAGCTTATTATATTTCCAATCCATCGAATATAGTGAGTATATGAGCACATCTCTGAGATTTGTGTTAATTGACTTAGTGTAGTACCGCTTCCAAATAATTTCCGTAAAATTTGTTAAGTTTTGAAAATTTATCATTTTTGAAAATTTGTTATTTGAGCCCAACTCATCATAACAGAATTACATAGACATGTCTGCCCAGCTTATTATATTCCCAATCCATCGAATATAGTGAGTATATGAGCACATCTCTGAGATTTGTGTTAATTGACTTAGTGTAGTACCGCTTCCAAATAATTTCCGTAAAATTTGTTAAGTTTTGAAAATTTATCATTTTTTGAAAATTTGTTATTTGAGCCCAACTTATCATAACAGAATGGCTTAGGCATTTCTGACCAGCTTATTATATTTCCAATCCATCGAATATAGTGAGTATATGAGCACATCTCTGAGATTTGTGTTAATTGACTTAGTGTAGTACCGCTTCCAAATAATTTCCGTAAAATTTGTTAAGTTTTGAAAATTTATCATTTTTGAAAATTTGTTATTTGAGCCCAACTCATCATAACAGAATGACATAGACATGTCTGCCTAGCTTATTATATTCCCAATCCATCGAATATAGTGAGTATATGAGCACATCTCTGAGATTTGTGTTAATTGACTTAGTGTAGTACCGCTTCCAAATAATTTCCGTAAAATTTGTTAAGTTTTGAAAATTTATCATTTTTTGAAAATTTGTTATTTGAGCCCAACTCATCATAACAGAATGACATAGACATGTCTGCCCAGCTTATTATATTCCCAATCCATCGAATATAGTGAGTATATGAGCACATCTCTGAGATTTGTGTTAATTGACTTAGTGTAGTACCGCTTCCAAATAATTTCCGTAAAATTTGTTAAGTTTTGAAAATTTATCATTTTTTGAAAATTTGTTATTTGAGCCCAACTCATCATAACAGAATGACATAGACATGTCTGCCCAGCTTATTATATTCCCAATCCATCGAATATAGTGAGTATATGAGCACATCTCTGAGATTTGTGTTAATTGACTTAGTGTAGTACCGCTTCCAAATAATTTTCGTAAAATTTGTTAAGTTTTGAAAATTTATCATTTTTGAAAATTTGTTATTTGAGCCCAACTCATCATAACAGAATTACATAGACATGTCTGCCCAGCTTATTATATTCCCAATCCATCGAATATAGTGAGTATATGAGCACATCTCTGAGATTTGTGTTAATTGACTTAGTGTAGTACCGCTTCCAAATAATTTCCGTAAAATTTGTTAAGTTTTGAAAATTTATCATTTTTTGAAAATTTGTTATTTGAGCCCAACTTATCATAACAGAATGGCTTAGGCATTTCTGACCAGCTTATTATATTTCCAATCCATCGAATATAGTGAGTATATGAGCACATCTCTGAGATTTGTGTTAATTGACTTAGTGTAGTACCGCTTCCAAATAATTTCCGTAAAATTTGTTAAGTTTTGAAAATTTATCATTTTTGAAAATTTGTTATTTGAGCCCAACTCATCATAACAGAATGACATAGACATGTCTGCCTAGCTTATTATATTCCCAATCCATCGAATATAGTGAGTATATGAGCACATCTCTGAGATTTGTGTTAATTGACTTAGTGTAGTACCGCTTCCAAATAATTTCCGTAAAATTTGTTAAGTTTTGAAAATTTATCATTTTTTGAAAATTTGTTATTTGAGCCCAACTCATCATAACAGAATGACATAGACATGTCTGCCCAGCTTATTATATTCCCAATCCATCGAATATAGTGAGTATATGAGCACATCTCTGAGATTTGTGTTAATTGACTTAGTGTAGTACCGCTTCCAAATAATTTCCGTAAAATTTGTTAAGTTTTGAAAATTTATCATTTTTTGAAAATTTGTTATTTGAGCCCAACTCATCATAACAGAATGACATAGACATGTCTGCCCAGCTTATTATATTCCCAATCCATCGAATATAGTGAGTATATGAGCACATCTCTGAGATTTGTGTTAATTGACTTAGTGTAGTACCGCTTCCAAATAATTTCCGTAAAATTTGTTAAGTTTTGAAAATTTATCATTTTTTGAAAATTTGTTATTTGAGCCCAACTTATCATAACAGAATGGCTTAGGCATTTCTGACCAGCTTATTATATTTCCAATCCATCGAATATAGTGAGTATATGAGCACATCTCTGAGATTTGTGTTAATTGACTTAGTGTAGTACCGCTTCCAAATAATTTCCGTAAAATTTGTTAAGTTTTGAAAATTTATCATTTTTGAAAATTTGTTATTTGAGCCCAACTCATCATAACAGAATGACATAGACATGTCTGCCCAGCTTATTATATTCCCAATCCATCGAATATAGTGAGTATATGAGCACATCTCTGAGATTTGTGTTAATTGACTTAGTGTAGTACCGCTTCCAAATAATTTCCGTAAAATTTGTTAAGTTTTGAAAATTTATCATTTTTTGAAAATTTGTTATTTGAGCCCAACTCATCATAACAGAATGACATAGACATGTCTGCCCAGCTTATTATATTCCCAATCCATCGAATATAGTGAGTATATGAGCACATCTCTGAGATTTGTGTTAATTGACTTAGTGTAGTACCGCTTCCAAATAATTTCCGTAAAATTTGTTAAGTTTTGAAAATTTATCATTTTTTGAAAATTTGTTATTTGAGCCCAACTCATCATAACAGAATGACATAGACATGTCTGCCCAGCTTATTATATTCCCAATCCATCGAATATAGTGAGTATATGAGCACATCTCTGAGATTTGTGTTAATTGACTTAGTGTAGTACCGCTTCCAAATAATTTCCGTAAAATTTGTTAAGTTTTGAAAATTTATCATTTTTTGAAAATTTGTTATTTGAGCCCAACTCATCATAACAGAATGACATAGACATGTCTGCCCAGCTTATTATATTCCCAATCCATCGAATATAGTGAGTATATGAGCACATCTCTGAGATTTGTGTTAATTGACTTAGTGTAGTACCGCTTCCAAATAATTTTCGTAAAATTTGTTAAGTTTTGAAAATTTATCATTTTTGAAAATTTGTTATTTGAGCCCAACTCATCATAACAGAATTACATAGACATGTCTGCCCAGCTTATTATATTTCCAATCCATCGAATATAGTGAGTATATGAGCACATCTCTGAGATTTGTGTTAATTGACTTAGTGTAGTACCGCTTCCAAATAATTTCCGTAAAATTTGTTAAGTTTTGAAAATTTATCATTTTTTGAAAATTTGTTATTTGAGCCCAACTCATCATAACAGAATGGCTTAGGCATTTCTGACCAGCTTATTATATTTCCAATCCATCGAATATAGTGAGTATATGAGCACATCTCTGAGATTTGTGTTAATTGACTTAGTGTAGTACCGCTTCCAAATAATTTTCGTAAAATTTGTTAAGTTTTGAAAATTTATCATTTTTGAAAATTTGTTATTTGAGCCCAACTCATCATAACAGAATTACATAGACATGTCTGCCCAGCTTATTATATTCCCAATCCATCGAATATAGTGAGTATATGAGCACATCTCTGAGATTTGTGTTAATTGACTTAGTGTAGTACCGCTTCCAAATAATTTCCGTAAAATTTGTTAAGTTTTGAAAATTTATCATTTTTGAAAATTTGTTATTTGAGCCCAACTTATCATAACAGAATGGCTTAGGCATTTCTGACCAGCTTATTATATTTCCAATCCATCGAATATAGTGAGTATATGAGCACATCTCTGAGATTTGTGTTAATTGACTTAGTGTAGTACCGCTTCCAAATAATTTCCGTAAAATTTGTTAAGTTTTGAAAATTTATCATTTTTTGAAAATTTGTTATTTGAGCCCAACTCATCATAACAGAATGGCTTAGGCATTTCTGACCAGCTTATTATATTTCCAATCCATCGAATATAGTGAGTATATGAGCACATCTCTGAGATTTGTGTTAATTGACTTAGTGTAGTACCGCTTCCAAATAATTTTCGTAAAATTTGTTAAGTTTTGAAAATTTATCATTTTTGAAAATTTGTTATTTGAGCCCAACTCATCATAACAGAATGACATAGACATGTCTGCCCAGCTTATTATATTCCCAATCCATCGAATATAGTGAGTATATGAGCACATCTCTGAGATTTGTGTTAATTGACTTAGTGTAGTACCGCTTCCAAATAATTTCCGTAAAATTTGTTAAGTTTTGAAAATTTATCATTTTTTGAAAATTTGTTATTTGAGCCCAACTTATCATAACAGAATGGCTTAGGCATTTCTGACCAGCTTATTATATTTCCAATCCATCGAATATAGTGAGTATATGAGCACATCTCTGAGATTTGTGTTAATTGACTTAGTGTAGTACCGCTTCCAAATAATTTCCGTAAAATTTGTTAAGTTTTGAAAATTTATCATTTTTTGAAAATTTGTTATTTGAGCCCAACTCATCATAACAGAATGGCTTAGGCATTTCTGACCAGCTTATTATATTTCCAATCCATCGAATATAGTGAGTATATGAGCACATCTCTGAGATTTGTGTTAATTGACTTAGTGTAGTACCGCTTCCAAATAATTTTCGTAAAATTTGTTAAGTTTTGAAAATTTATCATTTTTGAAAATTTGTTATTTGAGCCCAACTCATCATAACAGAATTACATAGACATGTCTGCCCAGCTTATTATATTTCCAATCCATCGAATATAGTGAGTATATGAGCACATCTCTGAGATTTGTGTTAATTGACTTAGTGTAGTACCGCTTCCAAATAATTTCCGTAAAATTTGTTAAGTTTTGAAAATTTATCATTTTTGAAAATTTGTTATTTGAGCCCAACTCATCATAACAGAATGGCTTAGGCATTTCTGACCAGCTTATTATATTTCCAATCCATCGAATATAGTGAGTATATGAGCACATCTCTGAGATTTGTGTTAATTGACTTAGTGTAGTACCGCTTCCAAATAATTTCCGTAAAATTTGTTAAGTTTTGAAAATTTATCATTTTTGAAAATTTGTTATTTGAGCCCAACTCATCATAACAGAATGACATAGACATGTCTGCCTAGCTTATTATATTCCCAATCCATCGAATATAGTGAGTATATGAGCACATCTCTGAGATTTGTGTTAATTGACTTAGTGTAGTACCGCTTCCAAATAATTTCCGTAAAATTTGTTAAGTTTTGAAAATTTATCATTTTTTGAAAATTTGTTATTTGAGCCCAACTCATCATAACAGAATGACATAGACATGTCTGCCCAGCTTATTATATTCCCAATCCATCGAATATAGTGAGTATATGAGCACATCTCTGAGATTTGTGTTAATTGACTTAGTGTAGTACCGCTTCCAAATAATTTCCGTAAAATTTGTTAAGTTTTGAAAATTTATCATTTTTGAAAATTTGTTATTTGAGCCCAACTCATCATAACAGAATGGCTTAGGCATTTCTGACCAGCTTATTATATTTCCAATCCATCGAATATAGTGAGTATATGAGCACATCTCTGAGATTTGTGTTAATTGACTTAGTGTAGTACCGCTTCCAAATAATTTTCGTAAAATTTGTTAAGTTTTGAAAATTTATCATTTTTGAAAATTTGTTATTTGAGCCCAACTCATCATAACAGAATTACATAGACATGTCTGCCCAGCTTATTATATTCCCAATCCATCGAATATAGTGAGTATATGAGCACATCTCTGAGATTTGTGTTAATTGACTTAGTGTAGTACCGCTTCCAAATAATTTCCGTAAAATTTGTTAAGTTTTGAAAATTTATCATTTTTTGAAAATTTGTTATTTGAGCCCAACTTATCATAACAGAATGGCTTAGGCATTTCTGACCAGCTTATTATATTTCCAATCCATCGAATATAGTGAGTATATGAGCACATCTCTGAGATTTGTGTTAATTGACTTAGTGTAGTACCGCTTCCAAATAATTTCCGTAAAATTTGTTAAGTTTTGAAAATTTATCATTTTTTGAAAATTTGTTATTTGAGCCCAACTCATCATAACAGAATGGCTTAGGCATTTCTGACCAGCTTATTATATTTCCAATCCATCGAATATAGTGAGTATATGAGCACATCTCTGAGATTTGTGTTAATTGACTTAGTGTAGTACCGCTTCCAAATAATTTTCGTAAAATTTGTTAAGTTTTGAAAATTTATCATTTTTGAAAATTTGTTATTTGAGCCCAACTCATCATAACAGAATGACATAGACATGTCTGCCCAGCTTATTATATTCCCAATCCATCGAATATAGTGAGTATATGAGCACATCTCTGAGATTTGTGTTAATTGACTTAGTGTAGTACCGCTTCCAAATAATTTCCGTAAAATTTGTTAAGTTTTGAAAATTTATCATTTTTTGAAAATTTGTTATTTGAGCCCAACTTATCATAACAGAATGGCTTAGGCATTTCTGACCAGCTTATTATATTTCCAATCCATCGAATATAGTGAGTATATGAGCACATCTCTGAGATTTGTGTTAATTGACTTAGTGTAGTACCGCTTCCAAATAATTTCCGTAAAATTTGTTAAGTTTTGAAAATTTATCATTTTTTGAAAATTTGTTATTTGAGCCCAACTCATCATAACAGAATGGCTTAGGCATTTCTGACCAGCTTATTATATTTCCAATCCATCGAATATAGTGAGTATATGAGCACATCTCTGAGATTTGTGTTAATTGACTTAGTGTAGTACCGCTTCCAAATAATTTTCGTAAAATTTGTTAAGTTTTGAAAATTTATCATTTTTGAAAATTTGTTATTTGAGCCCAACTCATCATAACAGAATTACATAGACATGTCTGCCCAGCTTATTATATTTCCAATCCATCGAATATAGTGAGTATATGAGCACATCTCTGAGATTTGTGTTAATTGACTTAGTGTAGTACCGCTTCCAAATAATTTCCGTAAAATTTGTTAAGTTTTGAAAATTTATCATTTTTGAAAATTTGTTATTTGAGCCCAACTCATCATAACAGAATGGCTTAGGCATTTCTGACCAGCTTATTATATTTCCAATCCATCGAATATAGTGAGTATATGAGCACATCTCTGAGATTTGTGTTAATTGACTTAGTGTAGTACCGCTTCCAAATAATTTCCGTAAAATTTGTTAAGTTTTGAAAATTTATCATTTTTGAAAATTTGTTATTTGAGCCCAACTCATCATAACAGAATGACATAGACATGTCTGCCTAGCTTATTATATTCCCAATCCATCGAATATAGTGAGTATATGAGCACATCTCTGAGATTTGTGTTAATTGACTTAGTGTAGTACCGCTTCCAAATAATTTCCGTAAAATTTGTTAAGTTTTGAAAATTTATCATTTTTTGAAAATTTGTTATTTGAGCCCAACTCATCATAACAGAATGACATAGACATGTCTGCCCAGCTTATTATATTCCCAATCCATCGAATATAGTGAGTATATGAGCACATCTCTGAGATTTGTGTTAATTGACTTAGTGTAGTACCGCTTCCAAATAATTTCCGTAAAATTTGTTAAGTTTTGAAAATTTATCATTTTTTGAAAATTTGTTATTTGAGCCCAACTCATCATAACAGAATGACATAGACATGTCTGCCCAGCTTATTATATTCCCAATCCATCGAATATAGTGAGTATATCAGCACATCTCTGAGATTTGTGTTAATTGACTTAGTGTAGTACCGCTTCCAAATAATTTTCGTAAAATTTGTTAAGTTTTGAAAATTTATCATTTTTGAAAATTTGTTATTTGAGCCCAACTCATCATAACAGAATTACATAGACATGTCTGCCCAGCTTATTATATTTCCAATCCATCGAATATAGTGAGTATATGAGCACATCTCTGAGATTTGTGTTAATTGACTTAGTGTAGTACCGCTTCCAAATAATTTCCGTAAAATTTGTTAAGTTTTGAAAATTTATCATTTTTTGAAAATTTGTTATTTGAGCCCAACTCATCATAACAGAATGGCTTAGGCATTTCTGACCAGCTTATTATATTTCCAATCCATCGAATATAGTGAGTATATGAGCACATCTCTGAGATTTGTGTTAATTGACTTAGTGTAGTACCGCTTCCAAATAATTTTCGTAAAATTTGTTAAGTTTTGAAAATTTATCATTTTTGAAAATTTGTTATTTGAGCCCAACTCATCATAACAGAATTACATAGACATGTCTGCCCAGCTTATTATATTCCCAATCCATCGAATATAGTGAGTATATGAGCACATCTCTGAGATTTGTGTTAATTGACTTAGTGTAGTACCGCTTCCAAATAATTTCCGTAAAATTTGTTAAGTTTTGAAAATTTATCATTTTTTGAAAATTTGTTATTTGAGCCCAACTTATCATAACAGAATGGCTTAGGCATTTCTGACCAGCTTATTATATTTCCAATCCATCGAATATAGTGAGTATATGAGCACATCTCTGAGATTTGTGTTAATTGACTTAGTGTAGTACCGCTTCCAAATAATTTCCGTAAAATTTGTTAAGTTTTGAAAATTTATCATTTTTTGAAAATTTGTTATTTGAGCCCAACTCATCATAACAGAATGGCTTAGGCATTTCTGACCAGCTTATTATATTTCCAATCCATCGAATATAGTGAGTATATGAGCACATCTCTGAGATTTGTGTTAATTGACTTAGTGTAGTACCGCTTCCAAATAATTTTCGTAAAATTTGTTAAGTTTTGAAAATTTATCATTTTTGAAAATTTGTTATTTGAGCCCAACTCATCATAACAGAATGACATAGACATGTCTGCCCAGCTTATTATATTCCCAATCCATCGAATATAGTGAGTATATGAGCACATCTCTGAGATTTGTGTTAATTGACTTAGTGTAGTACCGCTTCCAAATAATTTCCGTAAAATTTGTTAAGTTTTGAAAATTTATCATTTTTTGAAAATTTGTTATTTGAGCCCAACTTATCATAACAGAATGGCTTAGGCATTTCTGACCAGCTTATTATATTTCCAATCCATCGAATATAGTGAGTATATGAGCACATCTCTGAGATTTGTGTTAATTGACTTAGTGTAGTACCGCTTCCAAATAATTTCCGTAAAATTTGTTAAGTTTTGAAAATTTATCATTTTTTGAAAATTTGTTATTTGAGCCCAACTCATCATAACAGAATGGCTTAGGCATTTCTGACCAGCTTATTATATTTCCAATCCATCGAATATAGTGAGTATATGAGCACATCTCTGAGATTTGTGTTAATTGACTTAGTGTAGTACCGCTTCCAAATAATTTTCGTAAAATTTGTTAAGTTTTGAAAATTTATCATTTTTGAAAATTTGTTATTTGAGCCCAACTCATCATAACAGAATTACATAGACATGTCTGCCCAGCTTATTATATTTCCAATCCATCGAATATAGTGAGTATATGAGCACATCTCTGAGATTTGTGTTAATTGACTTAGTGTAGTACCGCTTCCAAATAATTTCCGTAAAATTTGTTAAGTTTTGAAAATTTATCATTTTTGAAAATTTGTTATTTGAGCCCAACTCATCATAACAGAATGGCTTAGGCATTTCTGACCAGCTTATTATATTTCCAATCCATCGAATATAGTGAGTATATGAGCACATCTCTGAGATTTGTGTTAATTGACTTAGTGTAGTACCGCTTCCAAATAATTTCCGTAAAATTTGTTAAGTTTTGAAAATTTATCATTTTTGAAAATTTGTTATTTGAGCCCAACTCATCATAACAGAATGACATAGACATGTCTGCCTAGCTTATTATATTCCCAATCCATCGAATATAGTGAGTATATGAGCACATCTCTGAGATTTGTGTTAATTGACTTAGTGTAGTACCGCTTCCAAATAATTTCCGTAAAATTTGTTAAGTTTTGAAAATTTATCATTTTTTGAAAATTTGTTATTTGAGCCCAACTCATCATAACAGAATGACATAGACATGTCTGCCCAGCTTATTATATTCCCAATCCATCGAATATAGTGAGTATATGAGCACATCTCTGAGATTTGTGTTAATTGACTTAGTGTAGTACCGCTTCCAAATAATTTCCGTAAAATTTGTTAAGTTTTGAAAATTTATCATTTTTTGAAAATTTGTTATTTGAGCCCAACTTATCATAACAGAATGGCTTAGGCATTTCTGACCAGCTTATTATATTTCCAATCCATCGAATATAGTGAGTATATGAGCACATCTCTGAGATTTGTGTTAATTGACTTAGTGTAGTACCGCTTCCAAATAATTTCCGTAAAATTTGTTAAGTTTTGAAAATTTATCATTTTTGAAAATTTGTTATTTGAGCCCAACTCATCATAACAGAATGACATAGACATGTCTGCCCAGCTTATTATATTCCCAATCCATCGAATATAGTGAGTATATGAGCACATCTCTGAGATTTGTGTTAATTGACTTAGTGTAGTACCGCTTCCAAATAATTTTCGTAAAATTTGTTAAGTTTTGAAAATTTATCATTTTTGAAAATTTGTTATTTGAGCCCAACTCATCATAACAGAATTACATAGACATGTCTGCCCAGCTTATTATATTTCCAATCCATCGAATATAGTGAGTATATGAGCACATCTCTGAGATTTGTGTTAATTGACTTAGTGTAGTACCGCTTCCAAATAATTTCCGTAAAATTTGTTAAGTTTTGAAAATTTATCATTTTTTGAAAATTTGTTATTTGAGCCCAACTCATCATAACAGAATGGCTTAGGCATTTCTGACCAGCTTATTATATTTCCAATCCATCGAATATAGTGAGTATATGAGCACATCTCTGAGATTTGTGTTAATTGACTTAGTGTAGTACCGCTTCCAAATAATTTTCGTAAAATTTGTTAAGTTTTGAAAATTTATCATTTTTGAAAATTTGTTATTTGAGCCCAACTCATCATAACAGAATTACATAGACATGTCTGCCCAGCTTATTATATTCCCAATCCATCGAATATAGTGAGTATATGAGCACATCTCTGAGATTTGTGTTAATTGACTTAGTGTAGTACCGCTTCCAAATAATTTCCGTAAAATTTGTTAAGTTTTGAAAATTTATCATTTTTTGAAAATTTGTTATTTGAGCCCAACTCATCATAACAGAATGGCTTAGGCATTTCTGACCAGCTTATTATATTTCCAATCCATCGAATATAGTGAGTATATGAGCACATCTCTGAGATTTGTGTTAATTGACTTAGTGTAGTACCGCTTCCAAATAATTTCCGTAAAATTTGTTAAGTTTTAAAAATTTATCATTTTTGAAAATTTGTTATTTGAGCCCAACTCATCATAACAGAATGGCTTAGGCATTTCTGACCAGCTTATTATATTTCCAATCCATCGAATATAGTGAGTATATGAGCACATCTCTGAGATTTGTGTTAATTGACTTAGTGTAGTACCGCTTCCAAATAATTTCCGTAAAATTTGTTAAGTTTTGAAAATTTATCATTTTTGAAAATTTGTTATTTGAGCCCAACTCATCATAACAGAATGACATAGACATGTCTGCCCAGGTTATTATATTCCCAATCCATCGAATATAGTGAGTATATGAGCACATCTCTGAGATTTGTGTTAATTGACTTAGTGTAGTACCGCTTCCAAATAATTTCCGTAAAATTTGTTAAGTTTTGAAAATTTATCATTTTTGAAAATTTGTTATTTGAGCCCAACTCATCATAACAGAATGACATAGACATGTCTGCCCAGGTTATTATATTCCCAATCCATCGAATATAGTGAGTATATGAGCACATCTCTGAGATTTGTGTTAATTGACTTAGTGTAGTACCGCTTCCAAATAATTTCCGTAAAATTTGTTAAGTTTTGAAAATTTATCATTTTTGAAAATTTGTTATTTGAGCCCAACTCATCATAATAGAATGGCTTAGACATGTCTGACCAGCTTATTATATTCCCAATCCATCGAATATAGTGAGTATATGAGCACATCTCTGAGATTTGTGTTAATTGACTTAGTGTAGTACCGCTTCCAAATAATTTCCGTAAAATTTGTTAAGTTTTGAAAATTTATCATTTTTTGAAAATTTGTTATTTGAGCCCAACTCATCATAACAGAATGGCTTAGGCATTTCTGACCAGCTTATTATATTTCCAATCCATCGAATATAGTGAGTATATGAGCACATCTCTGAGATTTGTGTTAATTGACTTAGTGTAGTACCGCTTCCAAATAATTTCCGTAAAATTTGTTAAGTTTTGAAAATTTATCATTTTTGAAAATTTGTTATTTGAGCCCAACTCATCATAACAGAATGGCTTAGGCATTTCTGACCAGCTTATTATATTTCCAATCCATCGAATATAGTGAGTATATGAGCACATCTCTGAGATTTGTGTTAATTGACTTAGTGTAGTACCGCTTCCAAATAATTTCCGTAAAATTTGTTAAGTTTTGAAAATTTATCATTTTTGAAAATTTGTTATTTGAGCCCAACTCATCATAACAGAATGACATAGACATGTCTGCCTAGCTTATTATATTCCCAATCCATCGAATATAGTGAGTATATGAGCACATCTCTGAGATTTGTGTTAATTGACTTAGTGTAGTACCGCTTCCAAATAATTTCCGTAAAATTTGTTAAGTTTTGAAAATTTATCATTTTTTGAAAATTTGTTATTTGAGCCCAACTCATCATAACAGAATGGCTTAGGCATTTCTGACCAGCTTATTATATTTCCAATCCATCGAATATAGTGAGTATATGAGCACATCTCTGAGATTTGTGTTAATTGACTTAGTGTAGTACCGCTTCCAAATAATTTCCGTAAAATTTGTTAAGTTTTGAAAATTTATCATTTTTCGAAAATTTGTTATTTGGGCCCAACACATCATAACCGAATGGCTTTGGCATTTCTGACCAGCTTATTTCCAATCCATCGAATATAGTGAGTATATGAGCAAATCTCTGAGATTCTACTTTCGCCCTCATTTTAGCATACAATACTTTTTAGTGGTTTATTAAATTAGTTGAAATAACATAAAACCTTTTGATTAATTTCAAATTAGGTAAGTTTCAACAATTTTGTAAAACCATTTTGTTTTATTAATTTTAAATTAAAATTCTAGAAAATGATTTTTTATTTATTTCTCAATTGTGACGCTTTTTTGTGTAGCTACACTTTTTAACGTTAGTAAATTTTTTTGACACTTTTTCCACCACTTATTTCTTACACTTTTTTTTAGTGTCAAACTACACTTTAAATTAACGTTAGAAACTTCACTCCGGCTGTTTATAGTGATGGATTTTGATCACTATAACTATTGTTACATTACAAACAAATCTTATAGTGAGGATTATAAATACGAAAACTGTTACTATAACAGTAGTTATAGTTGTAGCAACGACTATAAATTTGGGCCTAAATGTAAATCAGCTAGTAAACTAGTTTCCTATTGTACTAAATGAAAATGGTAGATGTACTAAAAATTAACGTTGGTATGTTTCCATGCTAAAATACAAATGTTTAATATGTGTCTGTACTCAAAAAAGGGAAAATCTGTAGTCTTGATAGAATATCTGTATAAAAAGCAACATTTTCATGTACAATTAATAAGTTGGGTAATTCAAGAAAATATATTAAAAATGATAAAATGTAGCGTAAAAGGTCCTTGGATGAAATTAAATTGAATTAATTTCAATTCAACCACAAAAATATAGAAAGACTTGGAGGAAATTTATAGAGATCTATCGACTTTGTACGTATTGAAAATTATATTAATCAAAGGTATAAGGAACCTTCTAAATATATGGATAATTGCTTCGTCAATTTATTAAAATAACGGGTTCGCCGAAATACCGAGAACCAGGTTTCTTAAAAGTACAAAAAACGGGTTCGTCGAAATACCGGTACTAGGTATCTTCAAAATTACAAAGAACGGGTGTGTCGAAATTACGAGAACCACGTTTCTTCAAAACTAAAAATAAAGAATTTTTAGAAATTGCATCAGCCATAAGTTCAACTGAATAAGCGGGATGCAGGAACTCTAGGAATTAGAGAATGAGGTATTAAAGTTTGAGTTAATTGTCGACAATTATATAGATGGCATTAGAAAATATTCGTAACGTAATAACAAAGTAATTCGAATAAATAATTTTATTAAAAATTTTAATTGAACTACTATAGATAGTACCTAGTTTATTTCAAGTGATAGTAATACATATTACATATTATATATAATATATAATTTTTAAAAGTTTAGATTTAAAATGTCTGATGACAAGGACGTAACGGTTGCGAATATCAAACAATTGGAAAATAAACGTCAAGCCAAGTTACTTATTTTACCAAAAAATTATCACGTGGTAAGATTAAAACGTTGGGGGAATTGCAGCAAGCCCTCACCAGATTGCGTCTGACTTATTCGCGGTTTGACGAAGCGCAAACGGAAATTGAAAGCACTGAACCGATAGAAATCGAAATCAGATATAAATTAGAAGATGATTATAGGTGAATCATCAATTTTAGATTTGATTGCTTTTCTCAGTAACAATTTAGAAGCAGGGGTTAGTGGATTTGGTGATAATGCTAATTCATCGTCAATTGCTCAAAGTATAGTGCATCACTGCTGAAATTGCCTGAATTACTGAAATTAAGCTACCATCATTCGATGGCGATCAGATGAAATGGCTGAGCTTTAGGAATATTTATTTAGATTTGATACGAGTAATCGGTTAGGTCTTACTACAAAATTTCATTATGTTATTTTTTGCGTTAAGACGGGTCAGATATATCATCACATAGAGAATCTGCCAATCACAAGTGATAATATCCGATTGCTTAGAAGGCTATATATGATAATTATAACAATGAAAATTCAATTAAAAGAAACCATATGCATAATATATATGAAGTCGAAAAGCCAAAAGAGCATTCGTCTAATTCACTTAACGGTTTCATAAATACTGTTGAAAAACATTATAATTCGATTCGAGCCTTAGGAGTAGATACGACTAGGTGGGTTTTTTTCTTAAATCATCATCTTCTTCAAAAGTTGAATAATTCGTCACGTGTTGAGATAGTTACTAAAACACCATATGATAGACTACTTAATTAAGCGGAATTCATTGACATTCTTAAAAACCGTGTTAAGGACCTTGAATCTTTGTCTAATACTACCGCCAAGGCAAACTGTTCCTCATTGAATAATTTACCATCAAAATAATTTACCATAAGATCACTCCAGAACCATAAAGACATGACATATAACCATAAAGTTTCAAAATGTACTGACAAACCATGTCAAATATGTAATCTGAAATATAATACATTGTTACATTTTGGAAATACAGCCAATTCGAGATTTGGATCAAATTGTAGTTTTTCTGGAAATAGAGGAATCTCAAATGCCAATACATCATCAACTAATAACAATGTTTTATCAAAGATGAGTGAAACCTCTTCATTCAATTAATCCTAGCAAATAAAGTCATTGATCCCCAGTGACGTACAAAACACATTGTGTACGCAAGCTCAAAATATGGTTTCTCCAAACGGCGAATCGAATGTAAAGGTGCATCAAATTCTTTTGACAACTGCTATTATTTATGTGAAAAATACCAATGAGCATAAGTTAAAGATTCGAGTCTTACTTATTAGTGGGTCTCAGACCAACTTTATCGCAGAAAGGGTTTGTCAATTTTTGAACATTAAAAAGCAACCTGTTTCTATAAAAATAAATGTTGGATATCCTTCCGAATTAAAGACATGATTATTTTCCGAAAAGGTTTCAATGCCAATAGTCTCAGTAAAAATTTAAGTTTCGTAAAGCAGACGATTTACACCAAAATATTTGTCTGAGGATATCCCCCTTAAAGTACCAAGTGGGGAATTTTTTATCTTCGCTTTTTCTAAAGGTACCTCCAGTAAAAACGTTTTCAACGTTAAAAACTAAACTATACCATAGTCGTGTGTCGTGTCGATTGGTGATTGACTCCTCACTCAAACATAATGTACTGACAAATTGTTTTTGAACTATTCGGTGGAAGGGGTGGGGGGCCCATAAACGAAAGTTTGGGCTCCTATGACTTTGTGGAGCATGGAAACGAAAGCTTGCCTAGGACCTGGATTTCCTTAATCCGCAACTGCACTGCATCCATCCACTAACATGCAATCGTCAAGAAATTAGTTTGGTATATTATTATGTTTGAAATTACTATAAATTATTTAAACGAAAAACAAAATTTGTCAATTATGTTAAAACCGCATAAAATAGCTATCTATTTATCTTTCATCTCAAACATTTCGACAATAATGTTTAAAAAGCTGTATTTCAAATCTCGGTCAGCAGGAAATAAATTAATCTACTCAATACTAATTTTCGTTGTTATTTTTTTAATGACAAACACAACACAAACGGAAGCTTCGAGACAAATATGTGTATAACGGGAAAAAATATTAATTAAATTTTGGAAAAATTCCAAAAAGAAACAAAACAGTAGACAAAAAGTCATTTTGAAAAGCCACAAAATTGTTTCCCAATATAATATAGTACCTAAAAACAAAAAAAAAATCAATTTTTCATTTTTCCCATTACTCTATCTCTCCAAAAAACAATGAGAAATCAGGATGAACATCAAAATAACATAAAAAAAGACGCCCATTCCATACTTTACAACCACCACCTTCTGTGTGATATAACATCTCATATAAACCAAAAAATGTTTGTCTTGTTTTGTTCTCTTTCGAATAATGACATTGTGAAATGAAAATATATCGTTCAATTTTTCAAAAAAAAAAAAAAACTGTGAACAACAACAAAATTCTAAACTTTTGAGGATATATTTGGGTCAATAGATTTCGATTATGCAATAAAAAAATATCCTTTCACATCTTGGACGAGACCGCAAACAAGTAAATTGCAATAAATAAAGAAAAAGGATTTTCATTTCGTTGGTTGTTGTTTTTGTTGTTGTGCGATGTCTTGTGTATATTATGTTAAAAAAAAAAAAGTTGGATTTTTCAAATAAAAAATCGGCAAAGAAATTTAAGTTTCCCAAAAGAAAATTTGTCAGTGTTTTTTCTATTACACTGAACAACCTCTCATCATCAATATTGTGTATAAACACACACATATACACACACACACGGATAAAATATGTGAATTGCGGAAGATGTGTAAGGAAACGAGAAAGTAACGAAAAAGTTACAATATCCACCTACCCGTAAGGCACATAATAGTTGAAATAATTTGGAGGGGGGAACAGCAATCAAAAAATGTACAAAAATATTTTGATTTAAAACACAAAAATGTTTAGGAAGCACAAAAAAGGACTAAACTTTGGGAAAAGAATAATATTATCCTTTAGTCCTTAAAAAGAAGAAAAAAATTCATTTCGTTTCGTATTATGTATCTTTGGATGTTGTGATTTTTTTTTTTTGGTTCACATCGTCTTAAGCGGAAGTTAAATTTGTTTTTATTTGAGTTTAGTTTTGTCAAAAAAAAAAACGGGAAAAAACATATTCATCGAGTCTGTCTGTATATGCCTTCTGGAAAAGCTTTTTACGGTTCGCTTTGATATTTTTGTGTTTTTCCATGTTGATTTGAATAACAAATCATCAGGATGTACATGTGTATAATTTACCATCATTAGAATGATTTTAGAATAACATACAAATTTATTTATTTTTTTTTGTTTGGTGGAAATACAAATTTAATGTACTGCGGAAAATTTATAGGATTTTGAAGGGAATAATAGATTTAATGGATGGAAATAAATTCTAATGTAAGGCCAAGTATGTCACCGAATCGATTTGGAAACAGATTACAATTATTTTCAATTACGCTCGCTCAAAAATAAACAAAAACACTAACTTAATGAACTCCTTTTACTTTCATTTACTGTAACTTGTATTCTAATTACTCCACTTGAAATTAATTGTAAATTGTGTTTTAATTACTGAGTTTACTGTAATTCGTAAAAGTATTTTAATTACTCAGTATAATGTAATTTGCCCAGCCTTACCTACTCGTATAATTAAGGCGCTGAAATTGGATGAAAACTATTGCTGTAATTCTTTTAATGAGGTGCCGCATTTCATTCCACATCCGCTAGTTTTTTGAGATAATTTCGATAGCTTCAACGTTTCTATATATCCCAAAATACACCAATTTAACCTAGACCCCAAAGCAGTTGGGCTAACCTTCTATAAAATATTCAGCAACCAAATTTCATTATGCACACTGAAATCGCCCAAAGCGACCACTACAGACATTGGTGAAGACTGGTATCCTGTTTTATTAATGGAATCATCATCATCATCATCATAATCGAACAATTTAAAATTAATTTCTGAGGTTAAAAAATCGAAAACATTCCTTTCAATTTTTTTTTCGCAATTCCGAGTCGAATTTTGAACATTCTTAAATTTGGCTATGTTGTGTATAATAAAGCAGGCCGTAATTATCTGTACACTTTTTTCCACTCCATAAGATATAAAACCGCTGTAAATCCGGAATTTACTTTTTAGTACCCCGAATGATTGTTCAACTAGTTTTCTGGAAGCCTTGTGGCAGTTATTGTATTGAATTTTCCCATTTGTCAATGGCTTTATTATTGACGTCATCAAACAATGCATTAAAAGGTACCCATTATCATCTAGAAGCCATGAATTGTCTGGAAATCTGTTGGACAGTAAAAACTCATATAACGCACTATTTTTAAAAATATGCGAATCGTGAGTTGATCCGGGCCAACGAACAACAATATTAGTAAAATATAATATTCTACATAGGTATGCACCTATAAAATATTTAGGACAAAGTTGTTTTGTTTTCACTTTGATAAAGCTATTTCTGTTTATATATTTATGGAAAAAAGCGTAAATACGGCTTGTTGATAGAAACAGGGGTTCCATCGATGCATCCGATCTCATTGGGAAACCCATATTTTCTATAAAATTCCCGTTTAGTTTGATTGATATCCTCTTTAGTCGTTGGAAATGTATGCAATAAATTCTTTAATATATAGCTATTTAATAGCAAGTAAACTCCCTTTAATAATTTGCTAATAATTGGTTGACCCAGTTGGTGATAATTTAGTTCTCCAGTTACAAACTGAAAACTTTATATTTAATATATTTAAAGAAGTAAGCACCTACAATTGTAAAAAGTATATTTATTTCTAAAATACATAAATTAAAAGAACATTAGATAGTTTATTGTGAGATAGCGCGGTATTGCTTTACTCCTTCTGGTTCCATTTTGTAAGTTGCCAATTTAGTGAACCGATACCACTTAAAAAATATTTCGTCGTGACATTCAAAACCAGCTCTAATGTCACGAAATAATTTTCTTGGGATTCTATGTATATATTATTCGCCTTACTAAAAAGGCTTCCATGAGAAAGAGCAACAACAGTCAGGTCACAAAAAATGTATTATGTACTCGAATACACAATTACCCTGCTTACGAGGAAGTCGCAAAAACGCCCGAACATACCAAAGTGTCATTTTCAGCTCGCAAATTGCTAATTAGTTTGCTAGAACGTATTTTATTTATCCCATAATGTAGAGGTGAAACTTTGGTACAAACACGGAAATTTTGATATAATATTTTTAGTTGAACAGTACATATTTTTTCTTAAATTATTTATCAATTTTCGTCTGATTTTAGATTGATTTGATATAAAATACAACAAGTTACCCGATATAAATCAAAGAGGAATTTACATTTGGAATTGTTTTCAGGTTAAGTAGCTATACAAAAAATTATTTTATACTATGGATTGACATTTAATAAAACAAAATTAATTTATTTCAGCGGCGGCTTACTAATGGCTTCGCGATTTTTTTTTCACATGCGAAGGCCAATTTTTTTTTTTTGAGTCATCCAAATCCTTGAACATAGAAATATCCTTTATTCTCATAAGCATAATATTTTACTATTAATGAAATAACTTTTTACCTTTAATTTTTTAACTTTAACGTTTTAACTTTAACTTTTTAACAAACTTTTTAATTTTTACTTTCAAATTTTGTATTTGTAACTTTAACTTTTAAACTTTTAAATTTTTTGACATTAACTTTTAAACTATAACTTTTTAATAAACCTTTTAACTTTAATTTTTAGCTTATCTTTTTAACTTTAACTTTTTAATTTTAGCTTTTTAACTTTAACTTTATAACTTTAACTATAATTTTTAAATTTTAACGTTAACTTTTTAACATTAACATTTTAACTTTAACTTTTTTTTTTACTTTGACTTTTTAATAAACTTATAAACTTTAACATTTTAACTTAACTTTTAAACTTTAACTTTTTAACATAAACTTTTCAACTTTATCTTTTTGACTTTAATTTTTCAACTTTAACTTTTTTAAATTAACTTCTTAACTTTTGAACTAAAAATTTAAATTAACTCTTTAACTTAAACTTTTTAACTTTAACTTTTTTAATTTTTTTAATTTTTAACTTTAACTTTAACTTTTGAACTTTTTAATTTTAACTTTTTTAATTTTTTAACTTTAACTTTTAAACTTTTTAAATTGTATACATTTTAACTTTAACTTTTTAACTTTAACTTTTAAACTCTGACTTTAACTTTTTAACTTTATCTTTTTGTTTTAATTTCAACGTTTCAACAAACTTTTTAACTTTAATTTTTAACTTACATTTTAAACTTTAACTTTTTACTTTAGCTTTTTAACTTTAACTTTAAACTTTAACTTTTTTTAACTTTAACTTTTTATTTTTTTTTAATTCTATAACTTTAACTTTTAAACTTTTTATATTTTAAACTTTTTAACTTTTAAACTCTATCTTTAACTTTTAAACTTTACGTTTTATCTTCAATTTTTTAACAAAATTTTTAACTTTAATTTTTTACTTACCTTTTCAACTTTAACTTTTTGATTTTAGCTTCTTAACTTTAACTTTATAACTTTATGATTTTAACTTTTTAATTTTAACTTTTTCACGTAACTTTTGACTTTAACTTTTTAATTTTAACTTTCAAATTTTTAATTTGTAACTTTAAATTTTAACCTTTGTAACTTTTTAACTTTAACTTTTTAATTTTAGCTTTTTAACTTTAACTTTATAACTTTAACTATAATTTTTAAATGTTAACGTTAACTTTTTAACATTAACATTTTAACTTTAACTTTTTTTTTTAACTTTGACTTTTTAACCCTTAGCTGCCACACTTCTGCCGAATAACATAGCTGCCACACTGGGGTCATTTCGTACCCCAGCGTTAAAAAAATAGATTGCGAAGCGTATATTGATTTTTGTTCTTAACAAAAATTTTCTGATATTCGTTAATACGTACTTTAAAATATAGAATGGTTGTTTTTAAGAATAAGTAATTTTTAGTATTGAAAAAAAATTGTTAAATGCAAAAAAATTGTGAAAATGCCTATTTCCACTAAAAAAAACTTGTATTTTTTTAATTTTTTCATATTAAGAGCTAAAAATTGAGTGGATTACTCTTGGAATATGTATCTTTAAGGAAAAAAATAGTTTGATAGTCGGCGTTAAAAAAAAGGTATTTATTTAGAAGTTTGAAGTTGGTTATTTTGACAAAATACAGATTTTATTCGAATTTATTTAAATGCCAGTACTCATAATAATATCATACATATAATATGTTATATTATATTATAATGACTATACAACTCATTGGAAAATAAACCAATCAGATAGTTGAATTTTCCTTAGTTACGCTGTATAATATCGGTTATTTGCGTTGCTAAGTAGTGTTTCGCGAAACACCACTAGTGGTGTTTCGGCCGCAAACAAATAAATCATATCTTCCATGAATATAAACAAACAATTAATATTTTTGATATTTGACATGGTTGATTCGTTGTATAGTCTTAACATATACAACTCGAGCTTCGAAAATCATCTGAATATACAGTTGCGGACTCGATGTGTTACCTAAGAAACACAACTCCACCTGCGGTGTCGTTGTGTTTCCTAGGCAACACAACTCGTCCTATAAACTGTACATTCGATTATTTTCGAACCTCTTGTTGTATAACTAGGGATTATTTTATAATCATAATATAATAATATAAAATCATTGGAATATAAAAACTGTGAAAAAAAAAATTGTAGATGAGTCAAAATTAAATCAATATCTCTCCTCTCCTATCTTTTGTGTTTTATATGGGGAGAGATATTTTACCTTTTTCGATTTCGTTCCCGGGGGAAAGAAACAAACAAAAATATTTTCTGTTTTCTTTCACAAAGAGAGGAAAAAAAGATAAAAGCAGGGAACGAAAAAATGAATTTAAACACTTCGGAAAAACAAAATTTTTTAATTCGATGAATAATTGTAGCTGCCACACTGGGGTCTTTTACGGCACCACTCAACTTTGTAAAGCTGCCAGAGCTACACTAACGCTTTCTAATACTTGATTTGGGCTCGAGGGGTCGGGGACACTCTTCAATTAACGACAGGTGGCGTTTATAATTCATATTTGTAAAAGCGGCAGTTTTGAATTGGACTTGAATACGGCTTGGGTCAGCCCGACCCCAGTGTGGCAGCTAAGGGTTAATAAACTTATAAACTTTAACATTTTAACTTAACTTTTAAACTTTAACTTTTTAACTTAAACTTTTCAACTTTATCTTTTTGAATTTAATTTTTCAACTTTAACTTTTTTAACTTAACTTCTTAACTTTTGAACTAAAAATTTAAATTAACTCTTTAACTTAAACTTTTTAACTTAAACTTTTTTAATTTTTTTAATTTTTAACTTTAACTTTAACTTTTAAACTTTTTAGTTTTATGATAACTTTTTTAATTTTTTAACTTTAACTTTTAAACTTTTTAAATTGTATACCTTTTAACTTTAACTTTTTAACTTTAACTTTTAAACTCTGTCTTTAACTTTTTAACTTTAACTTTTTGTTTTAATTTCAACGTTTCAAAAAACTTTTTAACTTTAATTTTTAACTTACAATTTAAACTTTAACTTTCTACTTTAGCTTTTTAAATTTAACTTTAAACTTTAACTTTTTTTAACTTTAACTTTTTATTTTTTTTTAATTCTATAACTTTAACTTTTAAACTTTTTATATTTTAAACTTTTTAACTTTTAAACTCTATCTTTAACTTTTTAACTTTACGTTTTATCTTCAACTTTTTAACAAAATTTTTAACTTTAATTTTTTACTTACCTTTTCAACTTTAACTTTTTGATTTTAGCTTCTTAACTTTAACTTTATAACATTATGATTTTAACTTTCAAATTTTTAATTTGTAACTTTAAATTTTAAACTTTGTAACTTTTTAACTTTAACTTTTAAACTTTATTTTTTTAACAAACTTTTTAATTTTAATTTTTAACTTATATTTTTAACTTAAACTTTATAACTTTAACTATGATATAATTTTTAAATGTATAACTTTAATTTTTTAACATTAATATTTTAACTTTAACCTTTTAATAAACTTTTAAACTTTAACATTTTAACTTAACTTTTTAACTTTAACTTTTTAACTTAAACTATTCAAATTTATCTTTTCGACTTTAACTTTTCAACTTTAACTTTTTTAACTTTAACTTTTTAACAAACTTTTGAACTTTAAATTTAACTTAACTCTTTTACTTAAACTTACTTTGTAACTTTCACTTTTAAACTTTCTAATTTTTTAACTTAAACTTTAAATTTTAAACTTTTTAAATTTTATACCTATTAACTTTAACTTTTTTAACTTTAACTTTTTAACAAACTTTTTAATTTTAACTTTTTAATTTAACTTTTGACTTTAACATTTTAATTTTAACTTTCAAATTTTTAATTTGTAACTTTAGCTTTTAAACTTTTTAAATTTTTTAACTTTTTAATTTCTTAACTTTAACTTTATAACAAACTTTTTAACCTTATTTTTTAACTTAGCTTTTTAACTATAACTTTTTAATTTTAGCTTTTTAACTTTAACTTTAAATTTTAAACTGTTTAAATTTTATACCTTTTAACTTTAACTTTCTTAGCTTTAACATTTTTACCATTAACTTTTAAACTTTAACTTTAACTTTTCATTGTAACTTCAACTTTTCAACTTTAATTTTTAACTTACTTTTTAAAATTTAACTTTTTAATTTTAGCTTTCTAAGTTTAACTTTTTAACTTTAATTTTTTAACTTATCTTTTTTAACATATTTTAATTTTAACTTTTAAATTTCTTAATTTTTTTAACTTTAACTTTTATACTTTTTTAAATTCTAAACTTTTTAACTTTAACTTTTTTAACTTTAACTTGTAAACTCTAACATTTCAACTGTTACGTTTTAACTTCAAATTTTTAACATATTTTTAAATTTAATTTTTAACTTAACTTTTTAACTTTAACTTTTTAACTTTACATTTTATCTTCAACATTTTAACAAACATTTTAACTTTAATTTTTAACTTACCTTTTTAACTTTAACTTTTTAATTTTAGCTTTCTAGCTTTAACTTTATAACTTTATGAGTTTAACTTTTCAACTTTATAAATGTTAACTTTAACTTTTTACCAAACTTTTGAACTTTAAATTAAACTTAACTCTTTGACTTAAGCTTTTTAACTATAATTTTTTTTAATTTTTTAACTTTAACTTTAACTTTTAAACTTTTCAAATTGTATACCTTTCAGCTTTAACTTTTTTAACTTTAACTTTTAAACTCTAACTTTAACTTTTCGTTTTAAGTTTAACTTTTCAACAAACTTTATAACTTTATTTTTTAACTTACCTTTTTAACTTTAACTTTTTAATTTTAGCTTTTTAACTTTAACATTTTAACTTTAATTTTATAAATTATCTTTTTTAACTTTAACATTTTAATTTTAACTTTTAAATTTATTAATTTTGGTAACTTTAACTTTTAAACTTTTTTAAATTTTAAACTTTTTAACTTTAACTTTTTTAACTTTAACTTTTAAACTCTAACTTTTTAACTTTTAACATATTTTGAAATTTAATTTTTAACTTAATTTTTAACTTTAACTTTTTAACTTTAGCTTTTTAACTATAACTTAATTTTTTTTAACTTTAACTTTTTAATTTTAACATTTTAATTTATTTAATTCTTTAACTTTAACTTTTAAATTTTTTAAATTTTAATCTTTTTAATTTTAACTTTTTTAACTTTAATTTTGAAACTCTAACTTTAACTTTTTAACTTTAACTTTAATTTTTAACTTGCCTTTTTAACTTTTTAATTTTAGCTTTTTAATTTTATCTTTATAACTTCAACTTTAACTTTAACTTTTAACTTAAACTTTTAACTTTAACTTTGAAACTTTAACTTTTTAACATTAAATTACAACAAAATAGTGCATCAAAATTTACATCATTCATGAAAGATTTCATCACGGAGCAATAACGATATTTTGTTGTCATTCATGATGACTCGAAATTCTTACATATGATCATGAGACACGGTTGTTCTTGTTCAGATTTGTAATGTATGGTGGAACAATACAACAACAATAATGGGTCAATTAATATTATTGAACAAGAATTTTGGTATGTGCCATAATCTTCATTTATCCTCATCCAGATAAATACTTCTTATGTAAAATTTCGGCAAACTTTCAATATGGCCTCTATTTACAGAAAAATTTATTGTTTTGAATATTTATACAATATTACAATGAATCATAATAGAACGATTGCTTATTTATACATATCAATAATTAAATATACACGTTTGTTCTTGTACAGATTTGTAATGTATAGCAAAAAAATTCAATAACAGCAGTGTGGCAACGTTAAAATGCTGATCACCGGTCACACAAAATAAAAATATATTACTAAAAATGATCATTTGTTCACTAAAATATGATAACGTTCTAGCCAGGTTTACGAACAATATGTCAGATATAAGTAGTACTGCCCCCAAATATTAAATATGAATTTAATGTCAGGAAAATCATCATTTATTATCTACCGTAACTTTGCGTAATCTCTAAGTTCTGTTTTTTTTTCATCTTTGATATGACACTCTTCATTCCATGTTTTTGTTGAGGTAGTTTTTTTACATTGTATCAATCAGATTACATTTTTTTTTTGTTTTGTTTCGTTTTGTAAAAATGTATCTATAAATTAAAGTACAGCGCATTAACCTCAAATATTAATTGTGAATTCAATGTCATCATGCATATGCTTAGAGATATGTAAGTATATTCCACACACATTTACATATAATCATCGAATTATTACTAATCAGTTATCACGATCCGTTCATAACTGTTCAATCATGTTCTCATTTTTGTTTGTAAATTTTTAAAATTCATGTATAAAATATAAAATAGTTATTTAGTAACGTTCGTAACAAATTCTGAAACGTTTGAATTTTAAAATTCATAATGTTGACCAAATTTTATTACTAATTTAAATAATTAAAATTGAATTCTATAATATTTCTAAATTTGAGTTTCGAAGAATTTACTAAAATGGCAAAAATTTGACAGTTCGTAAAATTTTAAAAATTCTTTATAATTCAAAATAGATTCCAATTACTAGAAAGGCTTTAAAAATTTTAAATTTTTGTTATTCTAATTTATAAAAAAAAAATCAAAGTTCTAACTAATATCTTTAAAAATTCCAAGTTCGTTTAAAATATCTTGCTTTGAAGTGAGGGAATCCTTTAAATTCGTTCAATTTAAATTTCTAAACTAAATTTAACTGATCATCACTACTCTTTAACCAGTCTATTTTCCGACTAAAATATGATGTTAAAAAGATTCGGAACAATTTTATATTTTTTTTTTCTGAAATTTTCCAAATTTCAAATATAATTTTTGTAGAAACATTTAATATTCAAGCAGATTCATAGAATTTTATTTTAAATCGTAAACCTCGTAGCGAATTTTAAAAATTCTAACTTCTATGAAAATTTTCAAAAAATTTTAAAATTCCCCAGCTTTAAAAATCAAATATGTATAACCCAACAAGTATAGTAAATGTTGCCAAGCCAACAAACCATAAACGAAAAATGCATACATTATGATCGCACGCCCTGTTACTTTATGGATACACATGCATCCGAACATTTTACAAGAATAATGCGAAATATACGCGATTTGGGGAATGATTGTGTGCAAAGCTGATTGCATACTGAGCGCATGCTTTGTAACTTAAAGGCTTTCGTTTTTACAAAAATGTAGCTGTCAGTATACATATACATTTTAGTTACATACGATACATTTTTTGTGATAATGCGAGTGTGATATATGCATACATATACCTAACATTGCGACTGAAAATTACGCAATTACACAGTCACAAAATATTCTCACCTCATTCTGGTTATACATGTGCACTTTCGTTTTACAGACTTAAGTAAATAATAATCAATCACTTTTATAATATCCATATTTTGAAACTTTATATTTCATAAATATTAAAAAATATTATTACTCTGTCTATTAAAAAAAAAAATATTATTTATAAAAATTAATGCAATCGCATATTTATAGTAAATCAAACCGTTCTACTTCCAAAAACACAAAGGGCTTCAAAATTATTCGGCATTAAAAAAATTATATTATTTTAAAAAAAAAATACATATCTTGTTTAACCTAAAACAATCAGTGATTCGATATACAACAACAATACCTCACTTCGAGCGGTTTTTAGCGGGTATTAAATAACCACCAATTCTCAGATAATTCCGCATACAAAGCTAGTTTCTAAATCTTTTATACCCAAAGTTATTAGCCATTTTAAGAATCTTAAAAATTCAAAAAAAATAATGAAATAATAAAACTAAAGTACCGTTATTTATTTTTGCTCAACACATAGAGGTGGGGATTTTTCTGAAAAGTTGTGCCGCAGTATAGGGATTAACATTATATTAGTTCAAAGTTTATTGGAATTATTTACAAGTTTATATGGAGCCCTTTGTTTCCGGGACTACAAAATAAAATGGCGATAATATCAGAAATTAATTAGATGCTAATAGTTCTCTAAATGTGCACTTAAAGTAAAAATATAACATTCGCGATGGCCATAATGATTTTATGTGAACACTTCCATGATAAAATTCTCAAAATTTCCCGAAATGGTACCGAAATGTAAACCTATGTGAAAGTTTTGAATTACCGAAATGTTTTCAGAATTTTGAGATGCGTACTTTTAGTTACATAAAATCCTTTTATAAATAAGGCAAAATGACATTGAAAAGCGTGAATAAGATAAAAATTATCAATATTGACTTTACGCATACATTTCAGTGAGAAATTAGTCAAAAAGACACAAAATATGTAGTACCGAAACGTATGCGTTAGGTGACAATTTCCAACAATTAAAATGATTTTCGTACTTTGCACCTTTATCCGAACATTTCAGTAATAAACCTTCCTAAATAATGCAAAATGATACTGAAATGTGTACTTAAGGTGACAATTAACATTATTCAAATGCATTTTATAATTTGCGACTGTGACGGAAGTTTACTGTTAAATGTGTTCGGATGTTCGTTTTTGGAGTATATACAAATTAAAATTATAAATTAAAAAATAAAACCAATAAAAAAACATTTTAAAACGGCTTATCGTTTAGATAATTAAAAATAAATTTTCAGCCAGTGACGTTATATCACTGGCTAAAAATTTTGCTCTGAAATTGTAGTCACCATGTACCCAACCAATAAGGCATCTTTTCATTAGCCCGCAATCTCCAACAAATGCAACGAATCCGCTAATATAAAATGTTCGACTAAATTCATCTGCTTCATAAGTTGGTAAAAGCATGATTAATGGTGATACTGTATGCGTACATTACATAACATGAAACCAAATATAACCTTCTTGAAGCCATAAGTACTTATTTAGTTTTACAAATCACTCTTTAGTCACGGTAATGTCGCCGTATTTTCTTATTGAGAGTAAAATAATACTAAGTTCATAAATTTGTGTATGCTTATGTACGGGTTTGGTTAGTTGGGAATCTAATAATTTTTATTTAAAAAATAAAATAAATAAATGTATCTTGAAGTTTATTAAAATTGGAAACATCATTTAAAAATTATCTAAAAAAGTTAATTTAAAAAACCACAGAAAACGAAAATTTCTAAATGCACATCTAAATTCTAAAATATCGGTCTTTTAGTAGATTCATACCAAATTCTGAAATACTTTTATAAAATTATAAAACATCTTAAGTTTTAAAATTCACAAAATTGACAAAACATTCTTCTCAACTTTCATTCATTTCTTCTTTAAAAAAAAAACAAGAACTTTCCTTAAGTTTTTCCTTGGTAGTTTGGTTTCTTACTGAGAAGTTCGGTCTACTCATCAGGTAGCTACGACCAAACTACAAAAATACATTTCGAACTTTATACCCTAGTATAAAGTAAGACCGTACTGATTTAGCGAATTATTATATTCGCCAAAAATAAAAAAAACTAAGCAAATTCTCTTTGTGTGTATTAAATCCCACACTAATACATATTTTAGAAATTTTGAAAATTTGTCTGTTTTTAACAATTTGATTTTTCGGCTTTGTTTATAGACAAATATATTATTTTTAATAGCATTCCAATATTTATGATTTGGTGAGCCAGTGAAATAGAGAAGCCATCTACTCATAACATATCTACTCTAACAAAAAAGTAAAAATATCTCCTCCCCCATATAACCTTTAAAAAAAACACCGCGAACTTTCCTTAAGTCTTTTTTCTTGGTAGTTTGGTTTCGTACTGAAAAGTTCGGAATGCTAATAAAAATAATATATTTGTCTATAAGCAAAGCCGAAAAATCATATTGTCAAAAACAGACAAATTTTCGAAATTTCCAAAGTATTTAATAGAAACTGGTATAACATTTGTCATTTTTAAAAAATTGTAAATTGAAAATGGATACCAATCCTAAGCATTTTTAATTCTAAACAATTTTAATTTGTCATTTCTTCTTTCTATTTGTTATTATTTCTACGAGAGCTAGGTGCAATTTTGAAACAATCGATAAATTTGTGGATTTTTTTTAATCGTATCGTGCTTTCCTTGAAATAATAAAAGAATCGAAGAAAACACAAACGCCAATAGCAGAATAGAAGAAAAGAAAAATAAAAGATTTAGAAACGACATGGGGCATCTAATGTGAAATAAACGAAATTATGATTGGTTCGGGAATGTTTCTGTTGCATAACGTTTTTATAAAACAAAACTCACTGTCGTCCCTAGGTAATAAATCATAACCAATCATGAACCCCGCCCTTCCTCCTCCATAAAGCGTTACGTATTATGTGAACGGGCCAAGTTTGTTAAAATCGAATCAAAAATTATCAGTTAGAAAATTTCAAGTTCCAAGATTTAAAAAAACGAAAAATGCACTGAGCCCTTTGGCTTGAAGAATGTTTATCGTTTTCGTATGGAATACAAATAATATTCCGAGACGAAATTTAAAACGGAGTGAAAATATGATCGGAAATCTGATTCTAATAAGTGCGTTTGGGAAAGAAAAGGATAAAAGAACAGGAAGTGAACAATGTAAAGGCTGGGGTGGCCGCTAGTACTTGTAGTGATCGGTCTGGCCATAAGAGGCGGGAGCATGGTCCCACTAGTAAATTATAATCTTACCCCCCGATTCTGACGTTAAGACTCCTAAGACGGTCTTAGCTAAGACATTTTTTGGGAAGACTTTTTTTTAAGACTACAGATTATATTGGTATTCTGATCGTAGCAGTCTTAATTTTTTGGCTGCAAATTCTCCAAAACGTTTGTAGACCTGTCAAACGCCAATGTTTCCCTTCTTTTCATTAGGTTTTCAGCTTTAATTTGTATTTTGAGATATTTTCACGATTGGACTACGAATAAACAAATATATTTAAATGCTTTCATTTCGATACATACAATTTATCATGACACTTTGTTGTAAAAGCGTCATCAATTTGCTACAAGAGAAATGTCAACTTAAGACCGTTAAGACCATCAAAATTGTTGGTCTTACATAAAACAATTTTGTAAGACGAATGACAGCTAATTTTACTTGTTGAATACGAAATGGGTCTTAACTAACACAAAAGTCTTAACTAACAGAAAAAGTCTTACATAAGACTGTTCTTTTATCAGTGGATGGGCATCAGAATCGGGCGGTTAGTCAATCGGGCATAAAATATTTATAGGGATTTCTAAAAGCAGCACCGTCAGTCCTGTAGAGAATGACAATTGACATTAGTGTTGCATATCGAAATCGACATGTAAGCTGATTTGCAATAACAAGAAATAATTTTTAAATTTTAGCCATGTCAATAAAAACATAAGTAACAAATAAGATATCAAATTAGACAGTTCCTTGCAAAATCCTAATTTAAATTGTGAGTTTCAAACTTAACCATCAAAAATCTTTTTAAGAGCTGAGTTAAAGGAATTAAAAATTAAAAACTTTATTTGACACAATATTTATAAATATTGTAACATCGTCTTTTGTTCCATTTTAGGATATTTATTAATTTACAAAAATAATTTCTACATACGTTGAACCAATTTGCTGTGTTTTCCTAGCATTAACTTAAAATACTACATATTTTGTTGTAAGCTACGTAGGCTCGTTGAAAAACTATGAATTTGAATTCCAATTTTTCGGGAAATTTCTTGCCATAATTCAACTTCAACAGTGCGTAAGATTTGCCTAGCAACATTTAGCATGCGTATTGCTGCACCGTTTACAAGAGGTTGTGAAGCGAATTATTTCAATGGTTAAGTCCATATTGTTGCTCAATAAAAGTGTAATAAAGAAAGCCTACCTGTTTAAATTGTCTTTGTAAGTCAAACTGGTTTGAAAATCTGTAGGTGGTGTAAAGTTTATGACAAATTGACAATAAACATCACAACAGCCTAAAAGTGTAGCAGCCAACATTACACTTTCAGCCAAATCCGATAAGAATAATGATTCATACATTTTGTCGTTTGTTATCTGGCTATACCGTGGTAGAATTTTATGAATATTTGTGCCACACGATATTTTTGCGTTACTCTCAGGGGCTGAAATTTGCATTTTGACAAATTTCCTTGGCACAAAAAAATGTATAAGTGGAGTTTGATGGCTATTATAACAGGTAATCGAAGATATAGGGGCGCATACCTAACTATGCTATGGTATTCAGTAGGATTTCAAGAATATTTGTGCCAAACAAATTAACGATTTGCTGTGGAACGACATACGCCAAAAGAGCGGTTGGGATTGCTTAAATTGTTTTATGAAAATAATTCTTCGGTTGTCTGCATTCGATCAAAATATCGGTGTGTTAATGCCCCAGCCAGAAATCTCCTTGAATTTATTTAATTAAATTCAAGATTTATTGTTATTAGGGATCGGCAACAAAACATAGCAACAAAAAAAACGATATCCATCCCTTCCGTTCGGAAATGGCATTTTTAAGATTTCTTGCTATTCACCGCAAATGTAAAACTACCCAAACAATAGGAATCAGAAATATATATTTCACTCAAAATTACAATAAGAAATTGTACTAACAGTGTATTTACTTACTAATACATGTTAATGTTATTTGGTGTGATCTTCACTACAGTTAAAAGAGTTTGATCTCTGATAAAGTTTTTTGATAAAGGGTGAAGGATAAAACCATGGCATAGTCATATCTGCGTGCCTATCTATGATTACTGGTCAATGGCCATCAAACTCCACAAACACTTATTTTGATTCAGGGAAATTTACTCTTATAAAAATCTCAGCCCCTGAGAGTCGCACCAAACTATTGCTTAGCACAAATATTCATGAAATCCTACTGATTACCATGTCATAATCAGATTTGCTTACTTATCTCTGAGATTAGCTGTTTTCTTCTTCAAACTCCACCTCCACATTTTTTGTGCCAGGGAAATTGGTTAAAATACAAATCTCAGCATCTGAGGGTCGCGCAAAAATATCGTTTGGCACAAATATTCATGAAATTCATATTCAGATCTGCGTACCAATTTCTTGTTAATGATCATTAAACTTCACCTACACTTTTTCTACTGATGTCAAGTTTTGCATTTTTGGTCATTATTTTTTTGTCAGACATTTTTTTGTCACTTTTGTAAATCTGTTAATCAAAATATTTTGTAAAATTGTTAATTTGGTTTGAAATTAATTTATCTTAAAATATGTAAATCGTATTTGAATAATTTTCAATTTAGGTACGCTTAAGAATCGATAATTTTTTTCAAATATCAGTAATCTGAATTCCAATATCCCAATCGCTTCGCCCAGAGCATATAAGATGTAAAGCAAAGGAAGAGGCAACGCCAACGATGCACAATTCATTACAAACTCGGCTGAAGCGCCCTTTCTTCTTTATAGCGGAGATTTGATTAACAAAACAAGTAAATTTCCTTTCTACCAAACTATTTATTTAAAAATATTTCCCTCTTCTCCATAATATGTCCCCCTTTTCCAGAATATTTTTAAAGCCGTTATCTCGAGAGTCCTTTACTCATGAAAGTTGTTATTTAAGAATTCTTTTAAATTTGATTTTTAATCTAGTATTTTGGCTTAAACGATTTTATTAACTATACAACTCATTGGAAAATAAACCAATCAGATAGTTGAATTTTCCTTAGTTACGCTGTATAATATTGGTTATTTGCGTTGCTAAGTAGTGTTTCGCGAAACACCACTAGTGGTGTTTCGGCCGCAAACAAATAAATCATATCTTCCATGAATATAAACAAACAATTATTAATATTTTTGATATTTGACATAGTTGATTCGTTGTATAGTCTTAACATATACAACTCGAGCTTCGAAAATCATCTGAATATACAGTTGCGGACTCGTTGTGTTACCTAAGAAACACAACTCCACCTGCGGTGTCGTTGTGTTTCCTAGGCAACACAACTCGTCCTATAAACTGTATATTCGATTATTTTCGAACCTCTTGTTGTATAACTAGTGAAAATTGCATCGAATCTAAATAAATCACTATACCACAATATTCAGAAAACTTTGATTATCACTATGATACAAAATAATATTTAGAGCCATTAAAATTGAACGTTTCCAAGGTCTTCACAGTAAACATCAACACCATCAATATATGTAATTTGTATTTGGTGGTTTAGCTACGAAAACTCTTGTTTAATACCACATACCATATAAAGGCATTTATTTCCTAGCTTGGAAATCAAGCTGTAACAGTGTGGGGTTTCATTATGTTTTAAGTACCCTTAATCAATAATTTATTAGTTCTCACGCACTTAAAATAAATAATTACCACCTTGCTTGTCCTCAAAACGGATATTTTGAATGAATTGACTAAATCTCGAGTCGATAAAATAATATCACCCCGCAAACCATATCGATAATAACCGCACACCATTTACCCATAGCCTATTACCATAATGATTCTAACAAGTTGAAAAGCATAAAAAAAACAAAATTAATTTTTTTTTATTGGAAATGACATAAATTGATTGATGTAATTACATTTCACCTGGGTCTGAAGTACGAGTGCTATACTATACACGACGACGTCGAAAAGAAAAATTGTATGTCTCGAGACTCGAGTCGATTGAAAGAAGAAAAGCACTTAAGAACTTAATTGAATTTTTAGTGTTCTAGATAGCTGGTATATATCTATCTAATACCACTTAATATCACACAATATGACAATAGCAATATCGAAGCAAAAAAAAAAAATTGATTTAATGTTTGAAGAAGTTAAAGTACCAAGATATAAATATATGAAGATAAAGTTAAGAAGAATTTTTTTTTATCTCGTCTTTTATTATTAGATAGGTAAGTCAACTATATTTATTCGTTATTGATCAATTTCGATTAAGGACGATGACAAAAAGGTGTGTTTTGGTTTTGAATCATATATCCAATTTTGTAGATGGTGAAGATTTCCGATTAGCTGGCTAAAATTATTCGACTGTTATAACTACTGTTGGATTTAATTTATTTCTATTCAAAATTAAACTCAGCGTAGAGTTTAATCGGGATTATTGAACTTTATTTATTTTATCACTTTAGGGAAAGGGAACAAAGCCCATATATTCAAAGTACGTCGAACGAGTTTATTTCGTAAATGTCATAAAAAATAGAATGTATGACAAGCACGCGCAGTGAAGATTCTAATAGTCGTGTACTATTCTGGAATTTCAAAAATCATTTCTATTGTAAGTGTTAAACTTCACCTGTTAAAAAGTAACTAGTTTTTGCCTGCACAGAGTTGCGTTAAATTATATAATCGGCACACACCCTAGAGTGGTGCATTCCAGCGGATCGTAATTTTATATTAATTATTTTTTATTCAATTAGACCGGTACTAAAAATTTCGATTTGGAAGATACTAAAAATTTCAGAAAAAAATTGAACGGAGTAGGGATAATTTTGTTTGTTGAAAAATAGAGCGGTCCCACGCACCGCACAACTCTCTTTACGGGTTAACTATGGTCCTCCAAATAGTTCTATACACTGCAAGAGATCGCCAGACACCAATTGTCTTACAGTTTCTTTCAACATCATCTATCAAGCGGGTAGGTGGCCTCCCGTGAGATCCTACATTCGTTGTTACTGACTCCAAGGCCCGTTTGGTGGTCTGATTTTGCGAACAAAGAAATTGTCCAGCCATCTTGACTTGATGAATTTATAAATTCAATGAGTAGACTCTATCGAGATCATTTCTGATCTTTGATGGGGCCGAGAATCATTCAAAGGTGAAAACTGGTCTTGGAGACTTGAATGTTTTAATTTTAGAAATAAATGTTCGGTAAACTGGTGCGATCCTCGATACAATTTTTACAGAAACAGAGTTTTGCTCAGTGATCCTAGATGTTTAAACTCGTTCACCTTCTATTACTGTGTCTCCTGAAATGAAATCTTAGTGTCGCTGCCTTCTCGATTTTACCATATAGTATATACTGTAAGTAGTTCTTTCTTTGATGGGACCGAGAATTATTCAAATAAGCTATCAGTTCCATCGAACTTGTTTAAAATTTCGTTATCAGTTAAAGATCAAGTGATACGCTAATTTGCCAAATTCTTAAATTTAATCTAAAAATAATTAAAGAATCACATTTACATTTCGAATCATAATAAATAACAAAGATTGAAAATAACAAAGTTCCTTAAAATGTACAACTGTTCCAAAATCACCTAAAATTATTTTAAAAACCCTATTTTCACCGTTCATCTCAAATTTCATCGTAATCGGTTAAAAAATAGCTCAGCTTCGAATTGGCCGTGCTCCAAAACTTCATAGAAAATAGTTTTATAAACCGATTTCCATAGTACATGTCGAAAGACATCATAATCGGGTAAAAAGAAATAGCCAAATTCCATTCTGACTGGTCGTGTTACAACTCCAATACTTGATCAAAAAATCATTTAAGAATCCAATTTATATCAGTACGTGACCACTTAACGATGTTTTTCATTAAATTGTAAATAAATTCTAAACCACATGCATAGTAAAACGCAAGAGAGTCTGATAATAGCGCAGAGGAATAATACCAGAGACTTATCTTCTACACAAATTTGATACCTGAAAATAAAAGTTGTTATAATTTTTCGAACAGTCTTCCACGAAAGGGAGATATATTTGATCTCGCTTCAACATCGTATTCACGAGACTGTTATATTTATGTTCCTACTACACACCCGCCCATACATATATGTACCTACATGCATTTTACAAAATAATATTTTTCGTTGGGCACATGCGTATAACTCGGTTTTTATATTATTATTCTTGTCACTATTTCCAATTTTGTTTCATTTATTAATTTCAACTATGTGTAAATGATTATTATTACATGTGTAGGAGATCAAAGATAAATACGAAATTGGGTTTTGTATGGCTGTGTACGTTTGCTCACAGCAATTACTTCGGTCTAAAAAGACCAAAGTATTGAAATCCTGTCAAAAATGACGAAAAATTTGGTTGGTCCAAAACCACTTTTCTCGACGTTTTGAAAGTCCCTGAGTCTGAAAATGCAAAAAAAAAAAAAATGTCCGTCCGTCTGTCTGGATGTCTGTGTGTCTGGACCCACGCGGTATCTCGAGAACGGCTTGTCCGATTTTGATTTTTTTTCGCCAATCTGTTTCTATGGTCAAGGCGGAGATTTGAAAAGCTTTTGGAGACTGTACGTCAAGGGGGTGGGGTACCTGCCATACGAATTGACCCAAAATACCTGCTTTTATAAATATTTACGATTTTTTTATATATGCTTATTTGATTATTGAATTGGGCATTGACTTGGGAATTGATTTGAAGGTTAAATTAGGGGACAATTTGCGCGTTGAGTTGAAGTTGAGTTGGAGTTGAGTTGGAGTTGAGTTGGGGTTGGATTTGGATGTAGTGAATAGTTAACAAACTATTTATATGATGGAACTTGCCTATTTATCAACCGATTACGATGAAATTCGACATTTGTATTTGAAATGGGATTCTAAAATGTTTTTTGGATGAAGTTCTGGAATTTTAAAACGATTTCTGGATGAAGTTCTGGAATATGGCCAAGTATGATGGAACTTGTCTATTTCTCAACCGATTATGATGAAATTCGACATGTGTAATGGAAATGGGATTCTAAAATTAGTTTTGTATCAGGTTCTGGAATATGGCTAAATATGATGAAACTTGCCCATTTTTCAACCGATTATGATAAAATTCGACATGTGTATTCAAATTGGGAATCTGAAATGAGTTTTGGACGAAGTTCAGGAATATGGACAAGTATGATGGAACTTTGCTATTTCTTAACCGATTATGATGAAATTTGATATGTGTGTTGGAAATGAGATTATAAAATGATTTTTGGATAAAGCTTTGGAATATGGCTTTATAGGATGGAACTTAGTTATTCCTTACCCGTTTGTTATGAAATTTGACATGCGAGTTGTAAATGGGATTCTAAAATTAGTTTTTAGATAAGTTTCTGGAATATGGTCAGTTAAACGGTTAGAAGTATCAGTATAATTTGTTATACTATTTTCGGTATAAAGTTCTAGAATACGATTTTTCGTTTTAAATTGGATGCCTGTACCCATGTTATTGAAGCTTTTGACCTGTTTGGCTGTTGTTGTATAAGTAATATAATTTCGTTAAAATAGAAATCAATAATGTCAAAACTGTCACACCAACTTTATGACATTATTGAAGATACCAAAGACCGAAGTTCTGATCACCTCTTGAGGTTTCAGCCCTTTATATTTTTGTCCTTGAAATTCACATGCCATGCCAAACAATTGTTTTTTGATTTTATATCGCTTTTCGATTTTTGAATACATATTTTGACGAATTTTAATAAGTTTCTTTCTTGTTGAAGAATAATTCAGCCAGACAGTGAACTTTACAAAATGTATTTTACAGAAAGTTCAATTTGTACAATTATTTTAGCCATAGAAAAATTTGTTGATTTCTACAAAAGGTCATTAACCTTTCGTGTTTTGATGATATTTCCCTTTACATTCGATATGTTGCTTCTTCCTGATTCGAATCTAAAGAATATTTTTGGCGACGGTGCGGTTTATTGCATTTAAATGTTCCATTTAATTAAAACATTTAATTAAAAATAAATTAATATTTTATTTTAATAATTTTAAATTCCTTATTGTTATTGTGAAATAAATTAAAAACAAAAAAAACGAAAATCTTTTATTTTGTCTTAAGAAGTTTAAATTTAATAAGAACTACCTGCCCCTATTTACGTGCACATTACTAATTTCAGTTTCAGATATTCAATTGTTTACCGTTAAATATTACGGTTGCGGTCGAATTCTGGAGTAAATCCATTAAATACTATAAATGCAATTACCTTTTTTATGGAGGGTAAACGGAATAAAAAAGGTAAATGTTTCACGTTTAGATACTTTATTCTCTATTGTTATAAGAATTGGTCGAGTATAAAATAGAAAAAAAATCGTAATTTAACAAAAAACGAACACTAAATATCTAAATTTACCATAGTAAATTATTTACCCAAAAATTTGACCGCAGCCTATAGACGAAATTTATAAAAAGTACAATTCACAAAAAACAGGTGTTTGATCAGACGACTAACACTGTGAATTTTCACCTAAATGGCTTCGCGATTATTCTATTAGTCTATAAATTCTAAATTTTTTCTCTTTAATATGGACGTTCAAAAATTTACAAGGAAAGTCCTCCAAGTTAGCTGTTTATCCAACCTGTTAAGAAATGCCTTATTTTATGTGACGGATAGGATATTTGCGGTACGAGCGAAGCGATCACACAATTTACACTAAATTGAATTTCCTAAAGTGTTTCATATAAGATTTCACCAATTTTGATAAAAAAAGTATTTAAATTGATAAAATTTCATATTAATTATAATTTTGTTGTAAATGAAGTAGGCACAATCTAGAGTTGAAATGAACATTTCATCACTACCTGTGAAATATTCTTAATCAGTTTTAATCTTTGATTTTAGTAATGGTGATTATGTCTCTCTAAATGGATATCTTGAAAATATTTCCTGGGATTTCTTTTATAATGAGATGGATATCAAAATTATGACTAACCGGTTTTACGAAATTTTGTATGCGGGGATGGATCTATTTATTAAAAAAACTGTCAACAAACATAAATTGTATTGTAAAAAGTGGTTCAACAAAAACTTGTTAATTTATATAACCGTAAAACCAAGGCACACAAACGGTATAAAAGGACGAACGCATCTGCTGATTATGCATTGTATTCTCACCTTCGGTACTGAGGAGTAATACCTCTTCGTACATAATATTCCTATGTGCCTTCGGTATGAGTTTAAGGCTTTGAATCAATTTATGTATGGTTATTACTTGTTAGGAATTGAATCTGGTATCAAGTCAAATCCATCGTGCTTTTGGAATTATATAAACTCTAACAGGAAATCTGTTGGTTATCCAATACCCAATACCCATGAGTTATATGGATAAGGAAACTCATGATCTAAATTCTGTTTGCGAATTATTTGCAACGTTTTCCAAATCCTGAATAAACGGATTTGAAAAACGTAGCATAATGTTTTGACATCTGTCTCTGACCATGACATTTTCAAAAATCATATTCACGGTATTTCTTCTTTTACGGGGGAACAAATTAAAACGGTTTTAGATGGTTTTAATACTAAATTGTCTATGGGCCCTGATGGTATTCCCTCATTACTTTTATATAATTGTTCCGAAGCCTAAAGTGGCCATTTAGCTCATTTATTTAATTATAGCCTTAGGCAAGGTATCTTTCCCCAGTGTTGGAAACCCTTGTATGTAGAATTATAGAGGAATAGCTATTTTATCTGTTATCCCTAAACTTTTTGAAAAACTGGTTAAAGATTGTATTTATTTTAATATCAAAAACTTAATTGTTCCCAACAACACGGTTTTTTTCTCGTATATCAACGACAACCAATCTGGCGGTATTTGTTAATGATACGATATCTTGTTTAGAAAAAGGTACCCAAGTTGACACTATCTATACAGATTTTAGCGAGACCTTTGACCTGCTTTTCATACCTTGTGAAGGTCGTAGAGGAGGTGTGAGCGCTGAACGATATATCGAGGACATTGTCTTGGATCATGTAGCGCACTACGCAGAATATATAGGGGAAGATTTCATATTGATGCACGACAATGCCTGGGTCATAGAGCTCGAACCACTAGGCAGTTCATGGATAAGGTTGGGCTCGAGACGATGAGGTTGCCAACCCTCAGTCCAGACATGAATCCAATTGAGCATTAATGGGACGAACTAAAACGGAGGGTCCGAGCCAGAAATCAGGTACCATCTAATATCAGTTACCGCAAGATTGCGTTGGATCTGGGGTAGGGTGACATCCCCCAAGTCTTTGTCGAAACCTTAATAAGGTCAATCAGGCCGCATGCGAACTAAGCTAAGGGAAATACTAAGTATTAACCAATAAAATTGTTTTTGTTTTGGTTGAATTTTTTGTTGTAATTTACATTTTATCCCCAATATTTTTTTTTTCATGATCATCAATTTTGGTTGCGTTTTCATTCAAAATTCATTATTAAAAAAAGTACTGAACCAATTCTCATGAAAATAGTGCCATTTTAAAGTAAAAATATTAGGCTTTCAAAAAAATAATAATATGTGAAAATCGGTTTAGCCGTTTAAAAAAAAACCTTTCTGTGAGCGCTGAAGGTTTGAGTCGATTTAGTTGCTTGGGAGTAGGTTGCGAAACAACCTATTTTTCGCAACTAGTTAGGACATGAAGCATATTTCATAACTAGTGACGAAACATTCATTTCAAAACTAGCCCATGCCAAGTAGGCATAATAACAAGAAGTGCTATTTTGTGTAACTTGTGTGATTTCCGCAACTCGCTGCGCTCATTTAGCAAATATCCCACTTGTTACACAAAATGAGACATTTTCTAACTGGTTTCATAAATAGCTATCTATTATGAAATTCAGGGCTTTATTTGAGAAATACTAAAATAAAATATTCAAATATGTCCCAAATAATTTACTAATTCTCAAAAGAAAACCTCTGAAACATTTGTCGATTATGTATGATTTATATAAAATAATTATTAGAGGCAAACAAAAAAATAAAGCAATTTTCGTCAAAATACCAAAAATTAAAAAAAAAAATTTAATAATTTAAAAAACAAACACGACAAAATTAAAAATAGTAGTGTTGACGAGACGATCGATCAAATAACTTCAACAAACAAACCCACTCGTAATGTATGCAAACTTCTTCTGAAAGAGGACTATTACTACACGGAAAGTGACAAAACGTTTGCGCAATGTTTGTATTGTACTACAAATCAGCGACAGCCTATAAATATCTAAAAAAACATTTGAATTAAAGCTGCCTTCTGTTTCTTCAATTTATAAATGGTCCCCTATCAAGTTTATATCACCAGGAACAAATCATATTTTAATTAATCAAATGAAGCATTTATTTCAAAATATGCCACTTTCATCCCGCATATGTGTTTTAAGCTTCGATGAAATACAATTAAAAAAGACTTAACAGTTAATCTGCTAACCGACAAAGTCGATGGGTATTGTGATAATGGGTACACGCGATCAAATAAAATCGCTACTTCAGCTTTATTTTTTATGCTACGTGGTTTAGTAGGGAGTTGAAAACACGTTTTAAATTACGTGCTAATAAACAATTCCATCAACGTGAACGAGTTAGCAGACTTAATAATAAATAATATAAAATTGTGCCAAGAAGTGTTAAATTTAGAAGTCGTGATGTTAACATGTGATCAAGCCGCAAAGAACGTCGCCGTTTATAGACATTTTGGCATTGGCCCCGAAAAGCCTTTTATTAAAGTTAATTAAAAAAAATTTTTCGTACAGATGATCCACCGCATCTCATAAAATCTGTTCGGAATGCATTTATTAAACATCAGTTTCAACATTCGGACTTCGGTGCAACTGACTTTAATGTAGTTAAAGCCATTTATGAGCATAACAACACTCAAAAAATTAAATTGGTACCAAAGTTAACCAAAAACCATATAAACCCAAATAATTTCCAAAAAATGGGTGTTAACCCTTTAATGCATACTGTAGCATATCTGCATCATGTTATTCTAATTTGAACTGCATCTACATTAGAGCATATTTTTTCTGTTTTGTTTCGTATATCTGTTGTTCATTTGTTTTTCTCTCTCGTTTCACACATTTTTTTGTTTTTTTCTGCGTTTTGAAAATAAAATCGCCATTTAAAATTAGTTAGTCGATGTTTTGCATAAAGTTAGTAGTAAACATACATTTACATAATTAATTTTTTATAAATAAGAATATTGTTTTTGAATATTTATTTTAATTTTGAACGAATTGTCTCTTTATAAAGAAGCGTTATAAATGGAAAAATATTTAAATTTTATACCACAACTGCATAATGATGCAAATAGGCATCATGTCATAAAATCAATTTTCCGGGAAAACTATCTACTTCCAACCATTTTTAGTTTGAAATTCGTTTCACCCAAATACATCTTTATAAGAAAAAAACTATTACAATTAAAAAGAAAAAATCATGCATTAAAGGGTTAAATTGGCAGTTCAGATATTAAGTAGTACTGTTTCTTGTGCTATACGTACGGCTTTTTAAACTACTCCATCAATTTTTGGAAACTATTTGGAACATGTAATTCCGACAGCGAATATTATTGAGAGATTCAACAATATTTTTGATTGCCTCAATTGCCGTAATTTTTCATCAATGAATCCTAAAGAACAGCCACTTAGAGTAAATAACGAAATATACGTTTATTTAGAACAAAGCTTGGAATTTTTAGTAAAACTATTTCAAATTTGTTAAAGGGCTTGACCTAACCATACGCGCTCAATTAGGATTGATGAACCACTTAAGCGAAGAACCAACTAGAATAGAATTTCTGCTAACTGGGAAAACGAACCAAGGCGCCCTAGAAATTTTTTTCTCTGCATTAAGAGGCAAAGGAGGGTATAACTACATGCCATCGAGCTATATGACATTGGAATACATTTTGCCAATATCATCGTCATGAAAGTTTTATTTCATTCCGTCCATGCCAATTGTTTACCTGACGACGCTGTAAATTTAAAACTAGATTGGAAAGCATTTAAGGATGACTATAACATCAGTCTTAAATATACAGAAACGGAAGAATCTGGTCCATCTGAAATAGAAACGTTATTCAACCGGTCAGAATTTAGCGTCTTAACATCCAACGCAATATAGAAAAAAATTTCAAAAAAGACATTTCCAATTTCGGGTCGTTAGAAGCACCATCGGACGAATGGTTTCAACCTGCAAGCGTTTTGGTTCAAATATTTGAAAATTATTTTAGCCAAAAAAGCCACTCCAATAATATATGCGAGGAAATTGCTAAAATCAGCATTGAAACAATAAAATCGGAGTTTCCAACTTTTTTACCGGATGAAAATGATGCATGTTTTGATCATTATAAAAAATTAATAAATTTTTTTTTATTGGGTTTGCTGCGGAAAAATTGTAGATGGTCAATTTCAAATAAAGACCAAACAAAATATAAAAAACCTAAAAATTAAAAATTTTAACTAATTAAATATTAAAATCGTTTTATTATTCGGTTTTTTACTTAAAGATAACTGGTCCATGCATCATTTCTTATAATACCCAACTAGTAAACCCATTTTCAACGTAAGTTTGTTAAAATGTCATTTACTTTAACCCCAGATACATTTAATTATAAAGAAAAGTAGACCTAGCAAAAAAGTTATGCATTTATGCACAGGTGTTCTGTAAAGCAATTCTTGTAAAGTTCATCGATACCTAACTTATCTAACTACGTATCTAATTAACAGGCTGAGGCAAGGAAGATTTTCTCTCTAAATATGAAACATGCATACTCAATAGGTTTAACCCTTGTGTCTATATGCATCTTTTTTCTTACGTTAATCAATTAAGGGTTACCCGGGTAACCTTATCAGATTTATTCGAATATCACTTAAAAATGTAACTATTTTTTCATATTTGATTTTGAAATTCTTTTTGCTTTTGCATTTTGTGTTTGTGGAAAAGAAATAAAGATTTCATTTGTTGCATTCGCGAAATTCCTATTCAACAAACATTGGTTTTCCAAATGGATAACACAATTATGTTCCTCTTATTTATCTCGGAATCATTGATTATTATGAGGTAGCATGTCACTGAACCGGTTTTGTCAAAATAAGTTTTGCTGTTTGATAATGTAAATAGCAGATAAGAACGTTTGGAAAAGGACAAAGCAGCTGCGAAGAACGCGTTTTACCCAATATATCCCAGCAAAACCCACAAAATATTGAATAATAGTTCGGTGGGTCTGTGATTCAGGGAGTTCTTATCCTCTTACAGGACACATTTATATCGGCAAACCTTCGGGTAGAGAAGTAAGCCAGGGAGAAAAAATCGTGAAAGACTTGTGTTACCAATTCAAAGTACAGTAATCCCCCCTATAACACGGTACTCTTATAACGCGTTTTCATATTACGCGATTTCATGTCCCTCGTATAACACGTGTTTTCCCCCATATAACGCGGGGATTTTCCACATTCATTTTAATAAAACGCACATATTTCGTTCATAATATTGTTTTTCCTTAATATTCATTTAAACCCCCTTTAATGAGAAAAGTTAAACATGAACATTTGTACATAACGCGTTATACGGGGTCATAAGCGCGTTGTACGAGGATTTTCGTACAACGCGTTTTCCTATAACGCGGAACTAATCTACCGTGTTATAGGGGTGATTACTGTATCTGGTAGGAATATGGTGACTGATAATATTTTTACTACATTGCCCTTAGCTCTGCTTTTGATGGCATGTAGCCTTTTAAATTTTAGTACGGTAAAAAACAAACCTTTTTTACCTAAACAAATACTTTCATCTAAATCGCGTCCGGAGATGTCATCGGTATTTGGATTTAGTTCAGACAATTGTACCTTAAGTTCGTATGTGCCTATAAAAAAAAGAAAGCCGTTATACTTTTATCGACGATGTACCATTATGATTGAACGTCGGGCTCACTCAATAAACGAGATATAATCGAATCACACGATTAAAAGGAAAACCCAAAGATAGCCCATGGCTTTTTTCAATACAGTTGACATTGCAGCATTAGCTGCCAATATAATTTGCCGGGAAAATAATCGTCAATCTCAGGCCGTAACCCATAGACGAAGAATTTTCCACAAGACCGTGGAATATAGTTGGCGATTCTCTCTAATTACAGTAGATCAAGCACTACAAATTGTATCAGAGAATTTTCAACATAATCGGGGATATAGTTAATGTTAGGTAAACCCTTTTCTAATCATTGGCTGGAACGCCAAGCCCTCTGAGAGATGCTTCGGGATGAATTGCAGTAGTAGGAGAATGTATTATCTGCAAAAACTCAACATTTCGTACAACGAAATATGTGTCTTGCTTGTTCCGAATAAATGTATTTTTGATTTTCTTTTAATTAAAATTTTTATTATCTTGATTTTTTAAATCTGTAAAATGAAATGTTAATGAAGTTTAGAACCGATCTTTCATTTGTATAAGAAATAAAATTCCATTTTCTTCTATTTTGCGTAAAGTTACCCGGGTAACCCGTAATTGATTTTAAGGTGTAATTTGTAAACCGTTAAACATTTGAAGTACCAAAATAGGGACGATTACTTTTAAAATCAAAATATGTTTACATTTAAATGATTTTGGCATTCCTGGATCTTAGAGCCAAAATTCCAATGATAAAATAGAAATTTTCTCGATTAAAGTCGAAAAGGTTACCCGGGTAACCCACCATTGGCATAAGGGTTAAACTGTTTTATCTGAATCTTCTACTAGTAAAAAAACAAATGTGTATTTAATGCGCAAGTGCAAATCTGAGCACCAGATAGAACGAGTCAACCAAAGTAAGAAGGATAATCATCAAAACACAAAACTTTTCTGTAAATAGTTCAATCCATACAAAACATAAAATCAAAATAAAAATTAGTTCTATCTTGCTTTTGTTTATTAGGATTTCAAGGGCAAAATGTTTAAGCGCACGTGTAATATAAAATTATATGTTTGTGTGTACGAAGCGATATTTTTATTTCTACTTCCGATTTTTTTATTAAGGTAAATATGCAATTCTGTTTCATGTTACAATTGGTTGCGACATAATAAAGAGAGAGATGGGCGGTAATATTTTGAAATATGAATTATAAAAACAATAGTCACATGATCAATAAAACTACGAATGGTGAAAAAGAGATCAAATATATCCCCCTTTCACGCAGTACTGTTCGAAATTGTATAACAGCTTGGTAATGTGTATAAGGTTTGGATAGAAGATATGCCTCTGGTATTGTTCCTCTGTGATAATAGGATAAAAATTGGCTGCGTGGTTGTTTTATATCTTATGTAACATTTTTTAAATTAAAAGTACTGCGTTGATTAATTTAAGCTCACCAATTTTTAAGCTTAATTTCATTTTTCAATTTGGAATAATATATTGTTTTATAAAACATTAGGGGTAACGGAAAGTGGTTTCTGTATGACCTTCCCACACGCGGAAAAGCATGGGTTGATCCAGACCAGCCATCAACATCAGTTGCAAAAATGAATATTCATAGTAAGAAAGTATTAATGTGTGTCTGATGGGATAATCGTTTCAATTAATTACATGTAGAGTGAGATGGAGGTTGGAATACAGTGGTATCCCGGTTTACGACTTTAATTCGTTCCTAATATTCGGTCGTATACCGAATTAGTCGTATACCGAAGCAACCTTTGCCATAAGAAGCCATGTAAAACGATTTAATCCGTTCCCATGTGAAAAATGTACCTGCATATGTTTTTTATTTTTTCCTTTTTGAGAGGAGAATGAAAACAAAAAGAAATTGAAAAATAATTTCTGCGCATGCACGCATTAAGTTTTTATGATAAAAAATAAAATAATCGAATTTTATGTCGTATAAAAATATCGTCCTGTACCGAAGCGTCGTAACCGAGCAAAATTTCCTCAGCCAAAAAAGGTCATATATACCGAGTTTGTCGTGTACCGGGATGAATTCACACGTTGGTACCGATAATCCGCTACAACCTATCAGACGTGCCTACCGCTAAATTATTTCTCATTCCACAGTCCAGTCTTTGCAATAACGAATAACTTTGACAATTCCGATATGTAATTACAACTCAAACACAATTCAATTTTAACTTAATTTTACCAAACAGATAAGCCATTTTTATATTGTATTTGTAAGTGATAGCAAAAAGCAAAATTTCGTTCAATTGATAGATAAAAATGTTAAATGAATTGCGTTATTATCGTACACATTTCATTTAATATTTCTATCTATCAATTGAGCCGAACTTATGTTTGTTGTTGTTATTTTCAATAAAAGATATCAATTGTGAACGTGACATCACTGATACGCGTTCAAATTCCCTATACCTAAATACGAATGTTATAAAGTTTCTTGTAGAGTATACAATATGTGTCAAATTTGTGTTTGCTAGTTGGATTAAAGTAAAGGAGATATGGAAATAATTGAAAAGTCAAGTTTTATTATAAAAAGACTCTTATTACAAAAGCCAAAGGGACTTTGTAAGTTTTTGTTTCATTTTGTTTTTTTGTTACCTATTTTATTTATAAGCGTTAGTTTGACTTAAATAGTGGAGCCTTCCTTGGGCATTTCTTGTACAAGACAGTATAATGGATAAATGGGAGAAAGTTATGCGTACGATGTTTAAAAACAATGATTGGGAAAAGTATGAGCATATACTACAAATTGGAAGTAAACGATATGAAATGCATCTGATTATTGTATTACGGGCATCTAAAAATCAACTCAATTTTCTGTGTTCCAAAATTAACGATTCGCAATTTTCATTTCCATGGCAGGAAGATCCTACATTATTTATAGACGCAGAATCGTTTAATTTAATGAAGGTAAAATAATTAAAAAGTGACCAAATTAAGCGAAAATGTCATTAAAATATAATATTTATTTTCAGGAATTCATTAAACACTACAAATTAGAAACGTATATTTTAAAAATTGAAGAAAAGCTTATAATCACTGTTAGCGGTGACCACCACATTAAAGTGGTTTCGTTTAACCAAAGTGTTTATACAAAATTGGATATAATTTACGAATATTTAGAGTTCAAAAAATATTTCAATAGTACAAACAACGATTATTTCTTTATGACGTTTGGTTTTCCGTGGCAACAATCTTATTGGCTGCGGAAAATCCATTTAAATGGTGACTTCTATTCGGTATTACCTATAATCCTCAGACATCTCGTAACGCTTAATTATGCCAATAATCTAGATATTATGGATCTACTTTCATTAAGATTAGCAATTAGTGATCTTCGTGACCCATCCAAATCAAATCCTTTAAAGTATGAAATTGATTTTATGATAAAACAAATACTTGCTAAGCTCATTAAAAATAATCACATAAGCATAAATAAATACTACGTGATATTATTAAACTAAAAGAAGAGGCCAATGTTTTAAATAAACTAAAAGAAAGATTTAATGTACGACACCGCATTGATGGAAAAGGTTTCGACAAAATGAGTTTATCGTTATTTGTAGGTTTAATTGAATGGCAAAACGTTTTCGAAATCAAGTTAGATACAAATTACAGATGGTGTAACAATATGTTCACGACCAGGCACAATACAATTAAATCACCTTATGAAGGATTTCATGTTAATATTTTTTTGATAGGAGAAAATATTTACAATTTTATTGAAGATTTCATTGAGGAGTTTAAAACAATCACATTTGTTAACAGTAGAATTACTTTAACCATTTACTGTAATTTGAATGACTATAGAATTTTCGATAATTTAACAGTTTCTAAGGTAATATTTGAAGACATTAAAATTGATTCAAATATGCTAGAGAATTTGCAACAATGTGACATAAACCCGTCGATATCAATTCATGGGTGTTCTTTAGAAAATACCTGCCGTAACTGGGAACTACTCAATTATTTAGGAAAATTTCGCGTAAGTACAAAACTTTTTTCAAAACCCAACACAAAATTATTATTAAATATCTCCAATTTTATATTTTAGAGGGCAACCATTCGTGAAGATGAAGGCACATGGTTATCCATGTTTGAATTTGTTTTAAAAGAAATTGTTAAATCAAATTTAACTGAATTTCGATTTAATAGTAAACCAAGATTACTAATATTGCAACCAGATGCAACTAGAAGAAAAACCTGATTACGAATTTTATGAATAAAATGTTGTTTTTTTTTACAAAACAATGGAATGAAAAATTAAATATTTCGTTTTAATATTCAAGTATTTAGTGGTCAAGGCCCTACTATCTGGTTTAGTGAAGCGCGATACATAACCTCTCCCATTTTCAGCCCATTACACTTGATCATGAAGAATCATGCCTTTCCCGAGGTGAAACCGTTTAAATAGAAGAATATCATGTATTTAGAGTCATAAACCTCTATAAAAGAATTCCCAATGAAATGAGGATGAAGAGCAACTTGAATATTTTGGTCATGAAACTCCAGATACCAGGCGACATATCCTTGTTGGGGTAAACAAATGTTTAAAAGGTGAAATCTCCCTAGATATGGGGAACCGCGCAAATGTCTTCACTTTATAACCTAAGTGTTTAAAGTTATACATGCATATTTAAGTGAAACTTCATTACGTGCGATAATCGTAAATTCGATACATTACAAAAATAAACGACGGATATTACGTACCCATGGTAACGGATAAGCCGATTATGACGAAAGGCCGAATGTCGAAAGGCCTTACGCCGAAAGGCCGAATGTAGAAGGGCAAATGTGTCGAAAGGCCGAATGTGTCGAAAGGCCGAAAGTTTAAAGGCCAAAAGAGCCGAAAGGCCGATTATCGACAAGCCGATTGTGACGAAAGGCCGAATGTCGAAAGGCCATTTATTTTAATTTTTCATCTTTTTATGAATGAAAATTTTCAAAATTTTTATTTTTATGAAAGCCAAAATGGTAGAGAACAGAAACAGAAATTTTAATATCCAGAATAGTTTAAAAGTAAAAATCCAGAATAATAAAATCCCAAAAAAAAATAATCTAGAAATTACCGGAAAAGCAATCCAGAAAAAAATCCAGAACAAATATTTTGCTTCAAAAAAAATTAAAAAATTTCAATTGTATAGGCATTTTTAGACTTTTGACATCACTTGAAACGTTTGTGGTACATCTATCAGAGTAGAAGCGATGTGAGCGATTCGATTCCTTTGATCTGTGTCTGAAAGGTTGACGAAGCAATTTCCACTATCGTAAATATTAAGAACTTTACGGAAAAAGTGAAATTCGATAGACAATTTCGTTTCGCTCGAATTTTTGATGTCTGCGCCAATTAGCCAAACGAAATCTGGTAAGTTCTAATCCAGGTTTAAATCGTTTCCAAATCAATCCATAGAAATCGTTGTTTTGTTCTGCAATTACATTGTTTAACAGAATATTTCCAAACCAACTCGAGAACAAGTCGTTCTCGAGATACGTTGGGTACATCCAGACGGATGGACATTTTTTGTGCTTTTTCAGTCTCAGGTCCTTTCAAAACATCGAGAAAAGTGATTTTGAACCAGCCAAATTTTTGTTAATTTTTGACAGGATTTCACTTTGGTAATTACGAAAAGAAACTTAGCGGAGAAACATTTTGTTTACTACCTTACGTGTACGCTTGGAATGAAATGTCGAAAATTTAGTCAAAATAATCGACCTGAGGCCCACAGCAAAAGAACATTGGTTAATAAAATTTTTTTCGATTTTTAAAAATTCTAATTTTTTTAATATTGAGCTAAACTGTTTAAGTCTTATTGAATGAAATATCTCAGTGCTATAAAAACAACTCTTTGATTTCAACTTATTTGTTCTGTTTGTAAATCGACATTAAAAATGAATTTTTACAGCCAAATAATGTTTAAAAGTTAAATATTTTGTGAGACGTTCACAGATTTCCAATGGTAAAATCTATACGGAATCGATTTTTCACATTACAACAAATACAATTGAAAAACAAAATACAATTTAAAATCCTCTAAAAATAGAATAAACTCTACATTAAAACCATCTGCCCTCGAGAATAAAGAAGATTTGGTTATAGAAGTTTACAACAAAAAGAAAAATCCATTGTATAACATATTTGGTTTGGAAGTTGTTGCTACTGATGCTGCCGGTATCTATACAAATTTTCACATTGACGGTTTTCCATACTTTCATAGAAATGAAAATTTCGAAATGCAGACGTTTCAAATATAGTTTTTGCCTTTATTTTTTTATGTGCCCTAGCTATACAATTTGCCTATCTAACATATAACTGTACATAAAATCATACATATAGATACACAAAAATCATTGGCAGAAATTCAAAATTAACATTTTATTCTGTTGTATTCTTTGCTGTTGTTCACCAGCTTGGTAATATCCACAACATAAATTGATTGAAGTGAATTCATGATGAAAATATTTAAGAGACTTTTCTTTTTTTTTTTGGGCGAAAAAGGTAAGATGGAATGAATTTATATAACATCATTTTGTATTCTTATTCTAAATTGGATTTTATTCTGTTATTCAAATATGAATGTTTAGTTGGCTCTTTACGAATTTTTTCAGCTTTGGAGTGTTCTTATTTAATAAGGCTGGCTTTACCAGTCAAATGATTATCAAAGTTCTGACTTAACAAGATATGCTTCCAAACTCGGCACATTCGTGTTTGTGGAGCTTACGACTTGAGAATAGGAACCACGTTATCTCGTTAGGTCTAATAATAAATTCGTTTCACAATACATTATTAAAACTATTTTACGTATGTACTTCATCTTTAAAGCATAAAATAAATGACCTCTCAGTATCCCGGTACTCACATTTACCATACGGTTGAGTTATTTCTTCGATAACATATCATCTGTTTCTGTTCTACATAATTTTGTTTTTGATTGATAAACATTCAAACATAATATTTCAACCCTTTTATATAATAAAGCTGTTGTATAATATTATGTTTTACACGTGTTTTCGATTTAATTCGAATTTAATCCTTAATTCCAATCGATCAATCAAAATAATTGGGAAAATAACAAAAAGCAACAAAATAGAAAATTCGACAAATTCCCCCTGTCTACGTATTTATTTTATAAACTATTGGTTTGTAAGGAAAATTACGGAGTGGGTGGTATGATGGCAACAAGAGATGTGGGATGGTTAGTATGGATTAATTGATCTATCAACACATTTTACTTATACCTATATACCATAATTTTTGTTGTTTTTATGTATATTTAATTATTTTACGTATATGTACACGTTAATGTTACTCAGTGTTCAATTGTTATATTAGTAAATTTTAGTCTTATAAATAATAATGTGGTGTTGATGTTGATGGGGGAAACTAAATGAAAAACTAATTATTTTGTATTTGTGTGTTAAATCAATTATCCTCGTATATTGGATTAGAACATTTGTGTGTTTGTTTTAATTAAATTTTTAATCTGTGTTTCTGTTTTTAAATGTTTATCGGTAAGGAATTGATTGATACCTATCTTATGTTTGGGGCCTGTAAGAAAGGAGTAGATATAGGTATTTAAAATATATTCCTTCTACCTACAGGTCCAAACAAATCTTGATTGATTGATACAAGTGTACGTCCCCCGAGTATACCCTTTTAAATACAACAAAACCGGAGGACCCGGTTTCAGCGACCTATGCAGTTGAGTTAATAAATTTGTTACTAATAAATATATGAATTAGTTAGCACAAGACATCACAATTTCTAGACTGCATGATTATTAAATGCTTGTTGTTCCTGGAAAGCTAAGTCAGGTTATAATTTTATTTTCAAAAATCATGATTAAATTTAATCCCCTTAAAAACAATTAAGTCTATTATATCCCACTTCCAGTGTACCAATCGAATTTCATCATAATCGGTTGAGAAATAGGCAGGTCCCATCATACTTGGCCATATTACAGAACTTAATCCAAAATTAAGTAAAAACCGCTATTATAAACCGTTAAAAAATAGATAAGTTCCATCCTGATTGCCCGTACATGATGCACATACATAATTAGCTAAGGATTAAATTTGAAATATAAACGGTTCAATTTGAAGTGTAAAACCTGTATCACCTCAAATAAAAAATGTTTCTTTTTGGTGCAAACCAACCTTTGGCACGCAACAAGGTCCGAAATGCGAATTTAAATGCACATGTTTTAAAATGCGCATTTTTGGATTAAATAAAATTTCATTAAAATCATAAAATTAATTAAAATTAAAATCGATAAATATGGTTAATTAAAATATAAATTGACAGTAAACAGATGTATTAAAATTGCATATAAAAACTAGGTCGGATGTAGATTTTTAAATGTGTCTTCGCTAAATGCGCATTTTCCATTTCGGACGCACCTATCTCTGACGTATTTCAACGAGCAGTATAATTAGAAAAGATTAAATCAAACCATATTCCTCCGTGGTATGTTGATGCTCTAGTTAATTTAATAAAAACTAAGCATTAGTACATTGAAAATTAAAACTTAAAAATTAATACATTAAAAATTGACAATTAAAAATTAATCCACTAAAAATAAATATAATAAAAATTTAAACTAAAATATTAAAAATTAGAAATTAAAAAGTTAGAAATTGAAAATAAACAGTTAAAAATTAATACTTTAAAAATTAATTAAATAAAAATTAAAAATTAAAAATAAAAAAGTTAGAAATTGAAAATTAACAAATCAAAATTAATACATTAAAAATTAATACATAAAAAATTAATACATTCAAAAATAAAAATTAATACATTGAAAATTAAAACTTCATAATTAAAACATAAAAAAATTAAAACAATAGAAATTAAAAATTGAAACTAAAAAATTAAAAATTAGCAATTGAAAAATTAGAAATTAAAAATTAACAATTAAATATTAATACATTAAAAATTGAACATTACAAATTAATACATTATAAATTAATACAGTAAAAATTAAAACTAAAAAATTAAAAATTAAAAATTAGGAATTAAAAAGTTAGAATTTGAAAATTAACAATTAAAAATTTATACATTAAAAATTAATATATTAAAAAATTAAAAAAAAATTATTACATTATAAATTAATACTTTATGTATTTCAATTAATCCATTTAAAATTAAAAATTAAAACATTGAAAATTAAAACTTCAAAATTAATACATTAAAAATTCAAAACTCAAAATTCTAATTTAAAAATTGAAGCTAAAAAATTCAAAATTCAAAATTAGAAATTCAAAAGTTAAAAATTTAAAATTAATACATTAAAAACTAATACATTCAAGATTAACAATTAAAAATTAACAATATAAACTAATACATTACAAATTAATACATGTAAAATTAATACATAAAAATTGATACATTCAAAATAAAAAATTAAAATTAATACATTGAAAATTCAAACTTAAAAATTAATAATTTAAAAATTGAAATTTTAAAAGCGAATACAACAAAAAATAAAAATAAAAAATTGAAAATTACAAATAAAAAAGGTAGAATTTAAAAATTAACAATTGAAAATTCATGCATTAAAAATTAATACAATAAAACTGAAAAAAATTAGAAATTGAAAATTAACAATTAAAAATTATTATATACAAAAAATGAATACATTAAAACTTGAAAATTAATACATTAAAAATTAAAACTTAAAAATTAATACATTAAAAAATCAAAATTCTAATTTAAAAATTAAAACTAAAAAATTAAAAATTAAAAAGTTAAAAATCAATACATTAAAAATTAAAACATCAAAAATTAATTCATTAAAAACTAATACACTAAAAAACATAAAGTATTTCAATTAATACATTCAAAATTAAAAATTAAAATCTTGAAAATTAAAATTTTAAAATTAATACATTAAAAATTCAAAACTCAAAACTCTAATTTAAAAATTAAAACTAAAAAATTCAAAATTAAAAACGAGAAATTGAAAATTAAAACATTGAAAATTAATACATTAAAAACTAATACATTCAAAATTAACAATTAAAAATTAACAATATACACTAATACATTACAAATTAATACATGTAAAATTAATATATAAAAAAAAAATTGATACATTCAAAATCAAAAATTAAAATTAATACATTGAAAATTAAAACTTAAAAATTAATAAATTAAAAATAGAAGATTAAAAACGAATACAATAAAAAATAAAAATAAAAAATTGAAAATAATTTCATTAAAAATTAATAAAACTAAAAATTAAAACTAATACAATAAACAACAATTAAAAAAATTATTATATCTAAAAAATTAATACATTTAAACTTAAAAATTAATACATTAAAAATTAAAAACTCAAAATTCTAATTTAAAAATTAAAACTAAAAAATTCAAACTTAAAAATTAAAAAGTTAGAAATTAATACATTAAAAATTAAAACATTAAAAATTAATACAATAAAAACTAATACTCTAAAAATTAATACATTAAAAATTGATACATTCAAAATCAAAAATTACAAATTAATAGATTGAAAATTAAAACTTAAAAATTAATACATTAAAAATTGAAAATTAAAAACTAATACATTTAAAATTAATTCAATAAAAATTAAAAATTAAAACTAAAAATTGAAAAACTAGAAATAAAAAAGATAGAAATTGAAAATTAACAATTAAAAATTAATACATAACAAATTAATAAATTCAAAATCAAAAATTAAAAATTAATACATTATAGATTAATACAATAAAAATTAAAAATTAGGAAATTAATACATTATAAATTAATACTTTATGTATTTCAATTAATACATTCAAAATTAAAAATTAAAATCTTGAAAATTAAAACTTTAAAATTAATACATAAAAAATGAATCATTAAAAATTAATACATTAAAAATTCAAAACTCAAAATTCTTATTTAAAAATTAAAACTAAACAATTAAAAATTAATAATTAGAAATTGAAAAGTTAAAAATTGAAAATTAATACATTAAAAACTAATACATTCAAAATTAACAATATAAACTAATACATTACAAATTAATACATGTAAAATTAATACATTAAAAATTGATACATTCAAAATCAAAAATTAAAATTAATACATTGAAAATTACAATAAAAATTAATAAATTAAAAATTGAAAATTAAAACCGAATACAATAAAAAATAAAAATAAAAAAATTGCAAATTACAAATAAAAAAGTTAGAATTTAAAAATTAACAATTAAAAATTAATTCATTAAAAATTAATATATTAAAAATTAAAAATTAATACATTAAAAATTAATACAATAAAAATTAAAACTAAAAAATTAAAAAGTTAAACAATTAAAAATTATTATATATAAAAAATTAATACATTAAAACTTAAAAATTAATGCAGTGAAAATTAAAACTTATAAATGAATACATTAAAAATTTAAAACTCAAAATTCTAATTTAAAAATTAAAACTAAAAAATTCAAACTTAAAAATTAAAAACTAACAAGTTAGAAATTAATATATTAAAAATTTAAACTTTAAAAATTAATTCATTAAAAATTAATACCTACACTAAAAGTTAATACATTAAAAATTGATACATTCAAAATCAAAAATTAAAAATTAATAGATTAAAAATTAAAAATTAAAATTTAGAAATTAATACATTAAAAATTAAAACATCAAAAATTAATACATTAAAAATTAAAACATTAATAATTAATACATTAAAAACTTATACCTTAAAAATTAACAATTAAAAATTATTATATATAAAAAATGAATACATTAAAACTGGAAAATTAATACATTAAAAATTAAAACTTAAAAATGAATATACTAAAAGCTCAAAATTCTAATTTAAAAATCAATACATTAAAAATTTAAACATTGAAAATTAATTCATTAAAAACTAATACACTAAAAAACATAAAGTATTTCAATTAATACATTCAAAATTAAAAATTAAAATCTTGAAAATTAAAACTTTAAAATTAATGCATTAAAAATGAATATATTAAAATTAAAACATTAAAAATTAATACATTAAAAATTCAAAAGTCAAAATTCAAAATTAAAAACTAGAAATTGAAAAGTTAGAAATTGAAAATTAAAACATTAAAAATTAATACATTAAAAACTAAAACATTCAAAATTAACAATTAAAAATTAACAATATAAACTAATACATTACAAATTAATACATGTAAAATTAATACATAAAAAATTGATACATTCAAAATCAGAAATTAAAATTCATACATTGAAAATTAAGACTTAAAAATTAATAAATTAAAAATAGAAAATTAAAAACGAATACAATAAAAAATAAAACTAAAAAATTGAAAATTACAAATTAAAATGTTAGAAATAAAAAATTACCAATTGAAAAAATCAATTATTACATTCAAAATTAAAACATTAATACATTGAAAATAAAACTTAAAAATGATACATTAAAAATTAATACATTAAAAATTAATACATTAAAAATTAATACATTAAAAACTAATACACTAAAAATTAATCATTAAAAATTAACAAATAAAAATTAACAAATAAAAATTAACAATATAAACTAATACATTACAAATTAATACATGTAAAATTAATAAATTAAAAATTGATACATTCAAAATCAAAAATTAAAATTTAATACATTGAAAATTAAAATTTAAAAATTATTAATACATCAAAAATTGAAAATTAAAAATGAATACAATAAAAAATAAAAGTAAATATAAAAAATTAAAAATTAGAAATTTAGAAATTAAAAACTAACAATTAAAAATTAATACATCAAAAATTAATATATTAAAAATTAAAAATTAAAGCATTAAAAATTAATACATAAAAAATGAATACATTCAATATCAAGAGTTAAAAATTAATACATTGAAAATTAAGACTTAATAATTAATACATTAAAAAATGAAAATTAAAACTAAAAAATTAAAAATTAGAAAAGAAAAAGTTAGAAATTGAAAATTAACAATTAAAAATTAATACATTAAAAATTAATATATTAAAAATTAAAAACTAAAAATTAATACATTAAAAATAAATAATTAAAATTAAAACATTAAAAATTAATACACTAAAAATTAAAACATTAAAAAATAATACATCCAAAATTAAAACTTAAAAATTAATACATTAAAAAATAAAAATTAAAAATTAGAAAATCAAAATTAATAATTGAAAATTAACACTTAAAAATTGAAACATTAAAGATGAATACATTAAAAATTTAGTACATTAAAAATAACCAATTAAAAACTAATAACAAATTAATACATTAAAAATGAAAAATGAAAAAAAAGCAGTCGAAATCAAATAAAGTTGGATTCATCACAACTTCAACTCTAAATTCGACAGTTATTTTAATATCAGTTATCAAAAATGTTCAAGATGTGGTTTAATCTGATCCAAAATATATTTGGAAATCCTTTGCCACCAAACTTCAAGTTAAAGAATATCCCTCAATAATGAGCCTAGAGGAAAGCGATCCTCTCAAGAAATACCCAATATGTTTACAAAATTCTTTCAATCGACGTAGAAGCAGGAAGATAATCATGACTTCAAAAAACGTGAACCAGCAAATTACAACAGCGTGATTGAAACCCCTATTATTGGTGAAGATGACTTATTAGAATTATATTGGAGACGGTTGTAGCCCGAACGGAATCCGATATTTTATACTAAAAAACCATGCAGATCAATTTTCTCCACCTCTTTGTAAACTCTTCAACATGTCACTAACTTCAGGCTTTTTTGCTACTAAATGAAAAACCTCTAGGATTACGCCCATCTTTAAAACAGAGAAAAGGAATGATATCTCATGTTACAGAGGTATTGCAACCACATCAGTGATATCTAAATTATTTGAAATGCATCGACCATAATAAATTTAGTTGAATAAACCACTCGTATTGTCAAAGTCATCGAAGAACATCAGCAGGTTGACACAATCTACACCGACTTCAGCAAAGTTTTTGAATCCATCAACCACTGCAAAGCTCTAGTAAGCCTGCATTCCTGTGAGGCTGTGGCATTTACACTGGTTTTGTAGTCTGGTTTTACTCGTACCTTTATGATAGATCAGAATTTATCGAAATTGGTCGTCATAAATCGAACCTAAAAAAAGTATCATCGGGGCCGGGGACTCCCCAAGGATCACATGTAGCACCTTGAGCTTTCCTAATACTTATTGATGTGCCGTCAATATTATTGTCAACTCATCGGTACTTCTCTTTGCTGACGACGTAAAGTTTTACAAAGGCATTGCCAAGCCACAAGATGTAATTTTACTTCAAGACGACATTGATATAGAATCAGCGAGTGGTGTGACGTGTGACGTATTTATTTTAAAAAATGTAAAACTATGACAGTAGTGTGAATTAGAAAAATTAATTGTGCGCCGTGAATCAACCGTCATCCGTGAATTAAATATTTATTTCAAAAATAAACTTTCTCTCTATATGAACTTCGAATACGTTCTTTCAGACGACGGATTGAAAAAATCAAAATGGAATTGTCATTCGAATCAAAAAACAAGCTGACGGACTCGTTTACATGTAAGTAGTGATTATTATACTATTATACGGAGTAATGAGGAACACAACCACCAGCCGACGCAGCAAAAGCTAGAGCCCAAAATCATATACAAAACATCAGGATTTATGTTCAGATTTCATTTGCTGGTAATACTCAACAGCTTATTTCAAACTAGATCGTTAGTTTTATGTATGCTGCAGCTACAAGAATGCCGATGAACAGATCAATTGCTCGTACGATACGCCGAGAAAGGCAATAACTTAATGTAGGAATACAGTTAATGCCAACGTATGAAAGTTTCAAGATAGCTGACCATTATAAGTGTGTAGCAGATGGAACATTATTTTTGTTAGGCAGTGGATCAAATGATGGACAAAGATTGTTAATTTTGGAACATCTCACTACTTGCAGATTTTTTCCAAACTACATGGTTTTTTTTGTTGGTACCTTCAGTGTGTGCCCTGCTCATTTTTCATAACTCTATGCCATTCACGGCATTTACGAAAATAAGACCAATCGTTGTATGTACGCATTGTTACCGGCAAAATCAGGAAAAGTTTATAAAAAACGTATAACCCATTTGTAAATATTGAAGCCTTCAACAACGCCAAAAAATTCGCAAATGCTTTTGTAAAGCTGTATTATTCCATTTTCGCGAGGCATTTTATAGAAATATATGTGATCATGAATTCAAGAATAAAAAGGATACTCGTCGTTCAATATTTTAACGTTGTTGTATGTAGCTGAAAACCTTATTCTGAAAGAGTTGTTAAACTATTTTGAGGATAATTTTGTGGGACAATTTATAGTCGATAAAGCTCCAAGATTTGAACGATTTGAGATATTAAAATGGAAGCATTACAATACCATGCTAACATACGGCCACCACTCAAATGTAATTCAAAACCATATAAGCGTATAAGCATATAATCATATAAGCATATAAGCTTCCTACGCCAATTTAATCCACCTTGGAAAAAGCTGTTCCTTTTATTTTGATATGATTTTGAAATTTGAAATTTGGAATTTGAAATTTACAATTCGAAATTTAAATTTGAAATTTAAAGTCTGGAATTTGAAATTTAAAGTTTAAATTTGTAATTTCAAATTTGGAATATGAAATTTTGGAATTTGGGATTTGAAGTTTGGAACTTGAGATTTGAAATTTGGAGTTTGGAATTTGGAATTTGAAGCTTTGAATTTGACATTTAAAATTTGAAATTTAAAATTTGAAATCTACAATTTGAAATTTAAATTTGAAGTTAGGAATTTGGAATTTGAATTTTAAAATTTGAAATTTGGAATATGAAATTTTGGATTTTGGAATTTGGGATTTGGAATTTGAAGTTTGGAATTTGGAATTTCAAGATTAAAATTTAAAATTTGGAATTGAAATTTTGGATTTTGAAATATGGGATTTAGAATTTGAAGTTTGAAATTTTGAATTAAAAATTTGAGATCTGAAATTTAAAATTTAGAATTTGAAAATTTAAATTTACAATTTGAAATTTAAATTTGTAATTTGAAATTTGGAATATGAAATTTTGGATTTTGAAATTTGGAATTTGGAATCTGAAATTTGAGATTTGAAGTTTGAAATTTGGAATTTGGGATTTGGAGTTTAGAAATGTAATTTGAAATTTGGAGTATAGAATTTGGAATTTGAAGTTTGGAATTTGGAATTTGAAGTTTGGAATTTGAGATTTGAAATTTGTAGTTTGGAATTGGGAATTTGAGATTTGAAATTTGGAATTTCGTATTTGGAATTTAAAATTTGATATTTAAAAATTAAAAATTCGAATATGAAATTTGAAATTTTCAATTAGAACTTTAAATTTGAAATTTGAAGTTTGGAATTTGGAATTTGAAGATTAAAATTTAAAGTTTGAAATTGAAATTTTGGATTTTGAAATTTAGGATTTGGAATTTGAAGTTTGGAATGGAAGTTGGAAATTTGAAATTTGTGATTTGGAGTTTGAAGTTTGGAATTTGAAATTTAGAATTTAAAATTAAAATTTAAAATTTGAAATTAGAGGTTTGGAATTTGAAATTTGAAATCTAAGATTTAAGATTTACAATTTGGAATTTGGAATTTGAAATTTGGAATTTAAAGGTTGAAGTTTGGAATTTAGAATTTAGAATTTGAAATTTGGAATTGTAAATTTGGAATTTGCTGTTTGAAGTTTGGAATTTGCAATTTGGGATTTAAAATTTAGAATTTATTTTTTTTATCGTCCAAGGTGAAGAGTTTTTGGATTCAAATAGTTTGTTCATAACAATGTTGTTAGGGCAAGGTTAATAAAGTTTCTGATTTTTAAATCAAAGTGATTCTGAATTTAAATTTTAACAAATAATTTTGATTAACAAATATTCGATAGTTTATCTTAAACAATTTGCTAATAGTGGTTTTTTTTAGTGAAGAAAATTAACGGACGGACACCTCATTAAAGCTGAAAATTTACTTGGTCTCGACGACGTCCATCTAGTGAGGTTCCGTTGTGTTTATTTTTGGTTTGGCGAAAGTTTTCAAGCTTATTTTATTTCTTCAAAATCGAACATTATTTCTTAGATATCAATTTATAGATTTATAAAAACTCACAGTTTCGCTTACATCCATTCCTAATTATATACATAAAAAAATCCATTGATATGAAAATATAGTTCATTACAACTATGTTTCAACCGCACTCACTCGTAACCTATAATCTGATAAACTATACCATATAAACATAAAACTTACATACATATATTACTGTTTTGTTTGGACGCCTTATACAAAGATACATATTTGTTAAATTTTCTATTCAGAATATCGACATGAATTTTTTATGTTGATTTAGTTAAAATGTCTAACTCAATTCAATTTATCATCACATACATACAACTTGAGAGCAAAAAAAATTGGAACGATAAAATTTTCAAAATTTTAATCACGCACCAAATACCGAACAAAAAACATGAACATTACTATCATATTGTACGCTACTAACAATGTTTAAATATGTGCTGAAAATGAAAATCAAACAAATATTTTTCTCCAACTTATATTTCAATAAATTTATATTTTTATTATTATTTATCGTACGTTCAGTTAGTTTTTCCGATTTATTTTCTCGAGAGGAAATTTATTTTTGTTCTTCTTGTATTTGATATTTTTATTTGATTTTCCAATATTATGTATCCCGCTCATATAGATACGTACAGAAAGAAAATACAGTTTTTTTGTTTGGAAAATTTATTGTCGAATGATTTGACATGGAAATATAAGCATATTTGGTAGATTTTCTTTTTACCATTATTCAATCATTTACGGTATGTATATATCATGAAAATGATTTATTTCAACTGCCAAAGGATTCAACGATTTAAATGCGAATTATATATTTCTTGCCTGATTGGTGTTATTGTCACTATGATTGAATTGTGTTGACATTGACGTAAACTTATAGTTGTTTTCATGGTATAATACGGTTTATTGTGGTTTCGAACATCTAACAACAGTTAATTATGTACAAAAGTGGAAAGTGATATTTTGTCTCGTGAGAAACGAAATGAAGACCGAATCGAAGTGAATTATTTAAAACTTAGACCAAGGGAGGAGCGGGGTTCTTCTGGTATTGACCGATATTCAAAGCAGCAAATAACAATGAAATAATTCTTCATATTTGATTAACATAAATGGATAGGGCGAAGTTCTCAAAAAGTTGGTTGCTTTTGACTCGCAATAGAAAATTAATTGTCTAATTACCCATCCTGATTTGGGTTGGACGTTGGGCACCTCTCTATAAACGATATAAAGAGTTTCTGGTTTCTACCGCTAGTTATTGTTGCTCTAGAAATCTAAGATATTTGGAGGAAGGATTTCGCACAAATTTCGGGTGTTTCCAAATTTAATTCAAACTGATATAATTACTGAATTTAATATTTATATGACGTTGCAAATATAGAAATCCGTTTAAAATCTTATTAATTGACATCAAATTTGTGTTCTTTTCAATTTTAGAATTGTAAAATTTTGTTATTGACTATTTTCAAGATTTGATTCCTTGTCCGGTGTTCAACTAAACTTCTGATCTCTAGGCTCAACAATAAAAATAATCTTTCTCGATTTGTTTTCATGTAGCTACGAATGTCACCGATTTATACCACTCTATTAAGTGTAAGAACACATAAATGTTAGTATGAAGAGTAAGTAAGCGAAACTTTTCATGCGAGAAAAAATTTGAGAGGTGTCAGAGTAAAATCAATTAACGAGATGAATTCATCCGATGAAATATTTTGAAATTAGAATAATGAAACTAAACTAAAAAAATTTGATGTATTTAGAGCCAAGTTCTTCAAACTGAGCAAATGAATTTTGCCACATAAATAAACTTGGTTTGTAATACTACCGCAAGCGTGTGCCGAAAACAAACACCGTAATTCAATAAAATTATCATCGCACATTATGTCAAATCAAATTATAATCAAATTTTTTCACCAAAATACACAAAAAACCAAATTTAAATTATTTTCCCAAAAACAGAATTAAGTCAGTGATTATTCCCCAAAAAGTAAATTTACTACCTCCACCGTCTTATAACAAAAAAAATAATTCCTTTCCTTGAACATTCTTCAACAATATTCCTCTAATCTTTAAATTTTTTTTTTTGTTATTTTTTGTGATGGTATTCTTCTCAACTTCAATCAAAAACTCAAAATAAACAATTTTTTCATAGAAAAAAAATCCTCTCAAGACATTCTATACATATCTATACTAAAACTTAAGTTATTTTACGATTTGTTGTTGTTATTTTCGTCTTCGTAAATTCCACCAGATTTTCCCAACGAAAACCTCAATAAAATTCAAATAAAAATACCCTTCAAGGTATATAATAAGACGATAACAGAAGATCGGTAAATAAGTAAAGGAAAATATTTTTTTGTTTTCTTTCGGGTAGGAGTGATTATACTTATAGCGGAGCAGAAAATTGTTTCTTTATTTTTCGATTTTGGGATGCTGTAATGAATTGTACAAAAAACAATTTTCTTTTTTTTTTTTTGTAAAGACTTTTCGATATTTTATTGTCTTGTATTTAATTTAATTTTATTTACGAACCGAAATTGGAAAAAACTATGGGAACAAACGAGTACCTCGTATTTACCTTAGCAGCAATTCAAGTGCACTTTAACATCTAATAGACGTGGACATCAAACTTATGAGTTTCTACAGTCATTTGCAATAGATAATGCGGAAGATATTCTTAAACTTTTCGGACATAATCCAACCACTAAAATGAGCTGTGAGTCAACCCGAAGATTGGATAATACGCAATAAGCATATGGGTAAGGAATGGCGATCATTATTAGTTATCACATCACCTAAATATTGCAGTTAACCTACAAAACTTATTGCAATGATCCGACTAGATGAAAAACATTTATAACCAGTCGGACTAGTATCATTTGGAATTGGGATGTAATCCTTAGATCAAAAAAAAATTTAAACAAAATTTAAAAATATACTTTTTAATTAAAAATTAAATAAAACATTTAAAAAAAATCAAAACATAATATTTTAAAGTTAGAAACTAATTTTTGTAAAAATTAAAAAAATAATTTTATTAAAAATAATTTGGAAAAGTAAAGTTTAAAAAAATCAAATAAATTAAATTTAAAAAAATATGTCTAGGGCGGATTAAATTTTTAAGTGATCTGGAGACTCCATTTTTCTGAAAATTCATTTAGTTTTAAGCTAAAAAGTCCACAACACGATATGGCTACGATGAATTTCGAGCCTGCATAATTTCATTTGAAAAATTTTCTTTATTAAAGTGAGTTTTTAATAAATGCCAGGCGTACGGTGCTAGATAGGAGAAAATTATGTACTTATAATGAAATTTGTTAAGGGTCGAGGGGGACATCAGATGGCGACCTTCAATTCAACCTTGACTACGACCTTCAAGGTTATTTGAAGGTTAAATTGAATTTTTAAATATAAATCCCTATTTTTTACCCCAGATTCATAAAAAACGCAAAATTTCACGTTCAGATAGGCATTTTAGGTTCTTCCTTTGGATGACTTTCAGGTATTAGTTCAAGGACAAATTACTAAATAATTAGAAATTATCTGCAAATAATGAAATGGGGAATATACTAACATAATATTAACTTGGTACCTTTGGTCATTGTGCCAACAAATTTAAATTAAGTCATTCCCCATTAAAATTCATTATTTGCTGATTATTTCATATTATTTAGTAGTTTGTCCTTGAACTAACATCTGAAAGTCATTCAAAAGAAGAGAAGAAACTTCCTATCTGAACGTGAAATCATGTGCCCTTTCCGAATCAGAGGTCCAAAAATAGGGCTTTTCATTTAAAACAATCAATTTGACCATCAAATGACCTTGAAGGTCGTAGTCAAGGGCGGATTAAAGGTCACCATCTGATGTCCCCTCGACCCTTAACAAATTTCATTAAAAGTAATTTTCTCCTATCCAGCACCGTTCTCGAGATAACAACCTTGCATTTTAAAAAACTCACTCTATATAAAAAAAAATCTTCAACTGAAATTATGCAGGCTCGAAATTCATCGTAGCCATATGGTGTAGTGGACATTCTTGCTTCAAATACAATGAATTTTCAGAAAAGTGGAGTCTCCAGACTAAAAATTTTTTCTCCATACAATTTAATCCGCTCTAATGTATACAGAGTGTTTGGTGCAATAACCAATTTTTGGCCCTACAGATTTTTCAATTTGTATTTTGAAAAATCGCAATATTCAGCATTCAAACTTAATTTTTGTTTTAAATTATTGGTATAGATTTCAAATTTAATATTAACTCTTAAGTTTACTGTTATATGATTCTATCAAATTCAAAATTTGTCGATTCTTAAACTGTCGATTCTGCTCCTTGGTTAAGAAGTCAAATATTACAACTCAAGGCGGATTTATGGTTGCCTTCGATCCTTCGTTCATTCGGTCTGAATTTATTTTTAATCAATCGTATTCCTTGAAAATGACGTTATTTTTCGTTCCTGTTACTTTGATTGCGTTAAAAAAAAATTCAAAGGCAACCAAAAATCCGCCTTTATAAATCAAAGACAAATAATGTACAAGAAATGGAAACGAACACTGAGATCTTTGTTATTATCGCGCTACAATAACCTTGAAAAATTGATTGTAGTTAAATTACGCGAAGCTAAACGAAAATATTATTTTGGAAATTTAAAATCATTGTCAAATAAAAAAAACTTGAAATCCAATAAAGCACCTTGGTATTTAAGAGAGCATAATAAGTCGAATAATGTTTCCAGTTTTTCTATTGATTCAATAAATACACGTTTCTTAACCAAGCCAGTTAAACAAGTCAATTTTCCATTGCCTGCTAATAAATTCTATTACAATATAAATCAACTATTGCCCCAAATGTTATTACTTGAGCCATAAACTACAATAGATCTAAGTCAATTGGACATGATGGAATAATAGTAAATTTATTAAAATGTTTTTGGAATACTTTCTAAAATATCTCACATTTTTCAACTGTATAATGCTCAACATGTCCCACGTTGTGGAAAATAGCTTCGGTTTTACCAATTCCTAAGAAAACGGATGATCCATCTATGGAAAGTCTAAGACCTATAAGTCGGTTTTATTAAAGGTCCTTGAGAAAGTCCTCTTTGAGCAAATCACGAAGTACATTAATTCAAACGAATTTCTAAGCAGTTATTAATCCGGTTTTCGAAAAAAATTCAGTTCACAAACAGCTCTACAGATGCACAAACGTTACAGATGACATAAGTCGACTCCTAGATAAAACCAATTCGTTTGTCCTACTAATTTTAATAGATTTTTTCAAGGCGTTAGATATGATCAATCATAAACTGCTTTTGCAGAAGCTAATGCTATTCTATAATTTCGATCATACTTCAATTAGGTTACTGCATCCTTACTTAAATGATCGTAGGCAATATGTTAATTCGAATGGAATGGTATCATATCTGGATAAAGTTAATGACGGTGTTCCACAGGGTTCTATATTGGGACGACTGCTGTTCTCGTTGTTTTTCAGCGACATTTCTACATGTATTAATAATTGTTATTTTCATATTTATACAGATGATGTCCAAATTTATCTGGCTAGTAATTTTGATCAGATTTAAATTATTGTTGATTTAGTTAATTTAGATTTAAGTAATACTTGCCATTGGGCTAATTCTAATGGTTCGCTTATTACTAAATCTAAAAACCCATTTACTTTTCTGAAATTGATTATATCAATGCCATTAAATTTCTGGATAAAGTTAATGATCTTGGTCTAGAAATTAATCGCTTCGCTTGGAACAACCACGTTGCACCTATTTGTCAAAAAATAAATTTAACCCTTTACAAAAGTTGCGACTTGCGCATCATTTTTGTCCACAAAGCCTTATAGGCCTTATTTGAATTAGTCATTGCGGTGTAATTTATTCTAATTGCGATGATATTTCTCATTGAATTTTGAATAATTGTGTTATGTAGATAGCTGCGGAAATATAATCATGTATCTCATTATTTTGGTAATGTATTTGGTACCTCATTGTCAAGTTTTTTTTCTGTTCGTGCGGTAATTTTTATTTTTAAGTTGATTAATTTTCGTGTGCCAAATTATGTGTATGCTAAAATTCAGTTTTCCAAATCCCGAAGAAGAAATATGTTGACGTTTCCAACTAGTAGAAAAGTCATTCTCAATGATTCAGTTTAACTTTACTGTTTTAAGAAATAGAAGGAATTGCCAAGTAGTCTCAGAAGTATATGCTCTTTCACCAAATTTAAGCAAGAATCATTTAAATTTATTAGCAACATGACTTGATCCGGCTCATATTTATTTTTAAATTTATATTGTTTATAATTTAATTTTATATTTTTATTGATATTTTACTATTGATATTGTTTCTGACAATATTGTTGTATAACTCCGTCATGTTGTAAAACCGTTCAAACTGAAAGCATTAATTGTGGGCATTACACTAAAAAAAATCTTCGGTTAAGTTGAAGCATTCTTTTATACAATTGAGTTTCAGAAGAGAGGATTGCCTCATGCTCACATTTTACTCTCTTTAAATAAGCAAGATAAAATTCTTAACGCTACCGATATTGATAAAGTTGTATCTGCGGAGGTTCCTAACATTCAAATACATCGTACATAACATGAATATGTTGTAAAACACATAATGCATGGTCCATGCGGTGTACTTAATCCAAATTCTGTAATCCCAAACGATTTACTGAATTTACATGTGAATCATTAAATAGTCATTTGACAGAAATCGTGATAATGGTATTAATGCTGAAGTTGGCGCTAGTTGCCTCGACAATCGTAATGTTTCACTATACAATCCGTATTTACTTGCCAAATTTAATTGCCTATAAATGTTGAAGTATGTGCTACAGTTAAAAGTATTAAATACATTTATAAATACGTGTATAAAGGCTATGACAGTGCATCTGTTGAATTAGGTGCAGAGAGAAATGAAAGAAATACAAATTTATGAAGTGAAAAAAATTGTAAATGGTTGTTATGTCGGATTAACTGAAGCTGTATGGCGCATCTATGAGTTACCAATGCATTTTCAATCACATGTCATCGTTAGACTTGACATTCATTTACCGCTTAGACAGAATGTTTACTTTCGAGAATGGCAAGAACGTTAAGCAATTGAAAATACCTACAAGACAAACAAAATTATTAGCATTCTTTTAATTGAATGGATCATTAGATCCTTCAGCGCTTGGATATAAGTATATTGGAATTTCTTTACATTATGTGTAGAATGACTCCCAAAAAATATGGAAGAACAGAAGGCGTGGAGGTAATAAAATCATTACACGCATGTACAGTGACTCTCATAATTGATCACGATTTCATAAGACGCTAATATTTTATTACACCAAAATAAAATTAAATTTTTTAGTTTTTCTTTTTAAATTCAACAGTTTATTAAATATTTATTTAACAAATTAAAAAAACAATTCATTTTCAACATCACAAATATCAAAAATATATTAACATAAAAATTATTATGTGTGATCAATTATGAGAGTCACCGTATGTAGTATCACCAAAAGACATCGAACTTTTCCATTTAAGATCGCTTTTATTACATGTCTGTGGTCCAAAATCATTTGAGGATGTTAGAACGTACAATGGAATTATACACACTTCTTTTGTTGTAGCGTGCCATGCTCGCGGCTTTGTTTCAAATGATAGTGAATGGCACGAATGTTCAATTAAACAAAAGAATTACATTCACCAAAACAAATGCGAAATTTATTTGGATATATTTGTAATTTGAAACAAGAGTTTCTGTTTTGTGAGCATTATGAAACTGCAAACATTGAACAGCGTGATTTAATTGATCGTGTAAAGTTCTGGAATATGGACAAGTAAGATGATTCGTGAAGTTTCGCATCATGATACTGGATCTAATATTTTTTTGGTTAACCGCTCATCTAGGTTTTGGAAAAACATTTACACAAACAGCAATCATTCACAAATTAAATTCGCTTAATCTTCGTTGCATTCCAACAGCGTTCAGCGGCATAGCTTCAACTATATTACTTGGAGGTAGAACTTTACACAATGTGTTTAAATTGCCTATTCCCATTCTGGAAAATTCTGTATCGGATATTACCGCAAATAGTAGCTGGGGACGTTACATAAATTCATCATCATTGATAATTATTGATGAAATTTCTATATGTGCCCACTGCAAGTGTTGAAAACTATAGAGAGATTATTGCAGGATCTATGCGATGAAAATAATAAACATAAACCATTTGGAAAGGAAACGATACTTCTGTGCGGTGATTTTCAGCAAACCTTACCACTTGTCCCACATGGATCACGTGCGACTTTAATTGAAACTTGTGTCGCGAGTTGGCATAAATTTGGGTATTTTCATAAAGTAACGTTTACCTACTCAAAATATGAGAGCCTTGCCAAGTGAAATAGAATTTGTCGAATTCTTGAAAAAAAATTGGTAATGATGAAGCCCCACAATTCCCTCAGTTTGGTGAAAATATTATTGGAATACCTCAGCAATTAATAGGAGAAGAAAATAATATTATTTATGAGGTGTATGGAAATATTTCCGAAACCCTACTTTTAGATAACATATTGAAGTCAATTATTTTAGCACCTAAAAATGATGATTGTACTTTTTTTAATATTTATTTTTATTTATTTATTTATTCATCAAACAATCTGTGGATGCTTAAATCCAGTGTTGACTGCTGCTATAAATTACAATTTTAAAAATGTGACACTATACATAAGATTAAAAGTTTTCATTTTAATACAATAAAAAGTTTAAAACCAAAATTATTCAAAACAATAAATAAAAATTTAAAATTGCAATTACCTATACTTGAAATTGAACCAAATCACTCACACTATCACATTCGAATAAAAATTATTTTAGACCGGATTGAAAATATTTCAAGTTCTGACAAATTTTCAATTCATCCGGAAGGCTATTGAACATTTTGGGAGCCAAAATTAAAAATGAGTTTTGAAAGTTTGTTGTGTTGAGTCTTTGAAGGCGAATATACTGAGGGTTCGTCAAGTTGTATCTAGTGCTGACCTTCGACTGGTTCATAATGAAAACAAAAAAAGCTTTCAGTACTTTAAGCACAAACAGATGTCTAAGTGGAAATATCTCCAGGGATTGAAATAGAGGCCATGAAGCAGAAGTCCTCTTCGCATTAACAATAATCCTAACAATATGCTTCTGCACAATATTGAGTGGTTGAATTCTGGAGTAGTAAGTGCCACCCCAACAAACTAAGCCATAAGACAATTCCGAGTCAACTAATGCAAAGGTCTTCGTACGGTCTAAGTACTTAAAAGATTCAACGAATTCAATTTTAACACAGCCATCGTCCCAAGCAATTTGGTCGCAATTACGATAAAGAACATTAGAGTCTACTAAAAAAGCATCGCTAATCTTTAGGAACATCCCTTTAGTTTTTGTACTTAAGAACATTGTATGCGCGGAGCACCAGTTCCTCAGGAGGATTAGGTCCGATTGCATATATTGAGAAACAATGTTACGGCCCGGTTGATTGTACATGAACACCAGATCATCCGCAGAAGCGATCAATTGGGAATTAAAGTTAATATAAAATATAAAAATCAAATATATCATTAACAGCAATGGACCTAATACTGAACCTTGCGGAACACCATCGTTTAAGATTTTAGGCTGACTCACAATACCTTTAATCTTAATAACCTGGCATCTATCGGACAAGTATGAGCAAAGCCAAAGCAAAGTGACCCCACGAAACCCAGCACAATAAAGCTTTTTCAAAAGAACTTTGTGGTTAACCACATCGAATGCCTTCGTAAGATCAATAAAAATAGAGGCAACCGCATTTCTCTGATCAAGTCCTTCATATAAAAAGTTACTGAATTCTAGTAGAGCATTTTGAGTTCCTTTGGATTTTCTGAAGCCAAACTGGCTGTCATGCAAAAAATTGGTACTGTCCAAAAACTAGCAACCATCGAATGGACGAGCTTCTAAATGATTTTACCAAACACAGAGAGCAATGAGATTGGTCTGTAGTTTGAAATATATTTTCTATTACCTTTTTTAAAAATTGGGATAACAACAGCTTCTTTTAATCTAGAAGGGAAAACACCGGTAGAAAAACTTAAATTTACTATGTGTGAAAAACATCAGCAATAAATGGAGATTTTTTTGACGAGGAAGTTGCTACATAGATCATTTCCAGACGAATGCGATAATTTAAGCTACGATATAACAACACACACGAATTTAATTCGTTTTTTCGTTTTTTCGAAAAAATGCCGCCATTTTTTTATTTTTCAACCAATTTTTTTTTTTTTAGTTCATTCCAAGGGCGATTTAATGCTGAATAAAACCCCGTTTTTTTTCGGACGTTTCTGAGAGCAGTTATGCAGACGACAGTGGGCTAAAAAAAATCTAAAAAAAAATTTTTTTTTATACTTTCAGTTAAATAAAATGTCAATGGAAAGTTTCATTAAGATATCTCTTTTTATTCCATTAAAAAAAAATCTTTGAAAAACTTTTTGTTTTTCAATTTTGAAGGTGGTACGTCTCCTTAAGTACCTCAATGAAAACAGATGTGCGGACAGAATGTAACCTATAAATAAATATAACTGAAAACAAAACAGACTTTCGGATATTCAAAATTCACCTGTAGAAGGTCACCACTACTAGCATCAATACGAACCACATTTGTTTCATTAATATAATCTCTCAGATAAACAACAACACCTCCGTCTCTAATCATAGAATTACAATTACCAAAAATTAGAGCGTACGTTTTAACGTACTTTTAATGATCGTCACAGTACTCGTTCAAAATTCTGGACTCGGCTCCTTCGTCGCCTCATCCATAAACGTCGAACTCGTACTGTAACAACTCGTTTACCGCCCTTGTGACGTAAATAACTATTATTTATGTTGCTTTTTGTTTTTTTTTATAGACGAGACATTTTTTTGTTAACGTATGTATTTTGTTTTGGTTTTTTATTAACGAAACCAAATGAATGTCGTCGGTTACAATTACAACAGCGAGAGAGACAAAAACATAAATTCCTCATGTTACAACAAAGGGAAAAATTACTCAAGGCAAGCGTAAGTACCAATAATTTGAACCGATTTCACCCGCTTCGCTTGTTTTTGATACTTACACCATGAGAAAACGCATGAGAAAATACACTAATACAATACAAATATTTGAAGGCATACAAAAGCAAAATTTATATTATACACCGTGTACATATACAAAATTCTCAATCCTCAATCCTCATTTTACGACCAAAATCGCTGTCGTCGTTTCGTTTTTTTACCTTACCATATAATAATAGAAAAGTAGTTTATGAACAGAAAAGTCATAACAAAAATTATGTATCTGCGGTTGATTAAATAAAAACGATAAGGCGGTACGGTACGGTAGAAGTAAACATATTATATTTGCTGTTCATCTTATTTATTAAGTTTTCATATAGGGCGCAAGCAATTTCTAGCAAGCAATAATGTTTACAGGCAAATGGTTGATGTCTTGCTGTGACCAACATATATGATATTCATTTTTTCTAAGATTTTGTAGTTCGGTTCGGTTTGATTGAATCAATTGTTGATTTATGTTCGATGATATTTTTATATAAGGTTTTAATATAAATGTTGTATGAGAACAAACGATCATTATATTTAGTTTTATTGAGGAAATGATATTTTATGAATCATCGTTTTATGTAACCATAATTAGGAGTAAATTTGGATCTTTGATCCTCAAATATTAAAATGTATATTAGAAATGCATTCACATTCCAATCAAAACCAATATTCTAATATGATATTTCAAACCAAACATTTTGTTATGTTTTATTATTACTCTTGTCAACGCTATTTGGTTTTTAGATACAGTATAACATGTTACGTACATACATAAATGAAATTTCTTTTGTGTTTAGATTTTCTTAAGACAAAAACAAAATGAAAATTTGCAATAAAATTAGAAAAGAAAATTATACACAAAGCATAAACAAATTGGTATTGTTGTTGTTAAATATGTTGGTTTGACTTTTTCTGGTATACGAAATTTTATTTTAAATAATGTAACGAAATCATTTACTCTTATTTCTTAATTTTCTTTAGTATTATGTATATGTACTCTTATGTACATATGTTATGAATTGCAGAGAAGTAAAAGAAGAAAATTTAACATGTTGACTTTTCTTTTGTAAACATTTTCTATTTCTTTGTGTTATTTTAAATACAACACACAAAACTTGAAATGAAAATTCACTAACGTCATTAAGGCGAAAGGGGTAGAGATGTGGAGGAAAAAATAAAAGATTTTCTGTGTCTTGTAGGGGAACGTATGTACTATACACAGGGGCGGCTCTGCAGTGGATATGCAAAACGCTTAAGGCATCCAAACGCATTTAAAAACAGCTCCTTAAACCACCAACAAAACTCATAATACTTCCATTGTACGGGTTGAAAATTCAACTGCGTTGGGGAAAGATTTATCTGTTGTAAAATTAGAATTCGCAAACCGGCCCTGTATATACGAATAAATAAATGCATGGTATTGCTGTGTAGAAAAATTCGTTGTGTATGATGGTGCATATGCAAATACAAATGTACATGTTTAATATTTTAAAATTGTTCTTCTGTTTATGTATATAGGATTCTTAGAGTTCAGAGCTTTTTTATATTTTTTTAATAGAAAAACAACCAAAACATATAAAAATGTAAAATTATTGTTCCTAAAACTAATTTTCCAAAATTTCTAAACTATCCCGAATGAAATACAAACATAAAATTTACTTACATACCTTATTGTGGAATTATAAGAATTTAAACAGGTTAAAACATGGAAAAATCTAAATGAGTGGCAATCTGGTGCCAAAGTGTACATTTACAAGTTTTGAAATAAACCCTTATGTTCAGATTCAATAGGTGACAATGTTCCCCAAAAATATACAAACTGCCTAAAATTTGCGGATCTTCATTCTTCCTTAATTGATATGTACAGTTCGATTGTTATATTGGAGGCGGCCGTGTAACTAAACAAGTTAACTATTTCTCGTCAATTACCTTACTCTATCATCGAATCGTAATAAAAGAAAATTAAACAAGATTTGCAATTGCTGTTTGTGTTGACCCATGAATCTTTGGAGTATTTTATGATCAATTCAGAATCTCTATAGATTTCTATTACCTACTTTGTAAATATGCAAATAATTTGTATTATTTTTGCGCATTATCTTCTTTTAAGTAACAATAAAAGCTCGTTTCCAAGGTATTGAAATTTGTTGTGACGAATTTTGCAGTCTGTCTGCATATACAGTTTTACATCATGCTCTAAATCGAATAATAATAAAAATTCCAGACATAACATAAAAATATGATTCTATATAATAATGGTGTAACTAGTAACTATACACGTAAGCAATATAAACAAATATTATCAATTTTGCAATATCAATATTTCAATAAACCTAGAGTGTAGCAACAACAAAAAATCTTCAATATCAAAATGCTCAACAAATATTGGAAAATAAGCAGTAACACAAAATATTTGCATATATCACAATTCCAATTGCATTTTGATGTTCAATAAAATGGGTGCAAAATTAATAAAAAAAATAAAATAATAAAAATTGCAGATATGTAGTTTTAGTGTAAGTTTGCAATTTTTATTTATTTTTTGCTTTACATACACACATACCGATGTTTTTGGCAGTGCGTGATTAATTCGTTTTCTAGTTGTGATACTAAAAAAATACTGAAAATTTCATTTAAGCAAAAATACAATTTTTGTGTACCTAAAACAATGTATGTACATACACAACACAAATATATAGTAATACATACGATACGAGATATAAACACGCAGATAAATTATCGCTGGCACAAATTTTTGTTACTACAATATTATTTTGGCGGTCGAGACACATAGGGTGCGGGTATAATAAATCTCTGATTTATTTGTGTTTATTCCAGACGAACTACAATACTGTGTGTTCGATTTAAATTTGCATTATTAGCCTATTTATAAAACTAATGAATGCCGCTGCAACCAAAACGTGTAATATGATAAATTGATAACGCATCTGCAACCAAGTTATCTACACTGGATACGTGTTGGAAGTTTTTTGTAAACTGGCCTGTATAGTCTAAATGTCCCTTCTGTCGTGGTTAGGCTTTGTCCAAATCTTGTTTAAATGCATTAATTAGTAAATTATGATCCGTAAATAAAGTGAAATTGAGGCTCTCTAAATAAAATTTATAATGCTTAATGCCCAGAGGTATTTAGCCAACAACTCTCTGTTGTAGGCACTATATTTCTACTGTGTGTCCGAAGTTGATGGTCGATGGTTGAGCATATAGTAGTGCATCACCTACTTCTAAACGAAAATACAATAAATCCAGGATCTCTTTCTCGGGTTTTCCGGAATTTTTCATTTCGCTCCTGTATTCACTCCAACTAGCAGCTAGAGCAAAATCTAAAAAGTGTGTAATAACCCTTAGCGTCCATTTTCGAGATTCAATAAAAACTCTGTAATATGAGAAGAATTGATCCAGTGAGTCCACTCCTCCCTTGCCACTGTTGTAGAATCGGACTATTTCGGGCCGGGAAATTTTCTGTTATATTTTAGTAGGTTTGTTCCACCTCTTCACGATAGCGACGTCTTCAGTTCAGACAAAATTGGAACCAATACAAATGGCTTTCTTATCCTGCCACTTTACGAGGCTAAGTTTACCATTCATGCTAACTACTAGGTGACATGAGCCACATCGGTGCTTGTGAAGAATGGTGGGTTACAAAATTTATTTATTCTTATTGTTCCTGTAGCATTGTGCTTTTTATACAAAAACATGTCAAAAAAAAATTAAATGACGGTCGATTAAGCCTCTCGAACAGTTTGATAACTACTAAAGCTCTGAACCCATACTATTGCTTTGGCAAGCAGCAGACAATCCTGATGACATTATTTTCCAGCCAGCACATATACTTTTATGCCCCAAGGATTAGGTTTATCTTTGATGTATTGCTTGGTTGCCAGTTGACCAGTATACGGAATAATTTATTCGTCTATCGAAACCACTTCTTCGACAGGTAGCTTCAAACAACAATTTCGAACAGCGTTTATCTAAAAAATAAAATGCACGTGTTGAAGTAACTCTAATAATAAACAAAATATAATAAGCAGAGTGGCGCAGTGGAAGCGTGCTGGGCCCATAACCCAGAGGTCCGTAGATCGAAACTACGCTCTGCTAAATAAATTTTTTTTTTTTTTTGTTTTTAATGTTTTGATTTTATATAAAAAATTTGTGTTTAAATTAAATTTGTTTATAATTTTATTTCGAACTAACTATGTATAACAAGACAAAAATCACAGTAATAAATCTCCCATGTTGTCTAGTGGCTAGGATTTCTGGCTTTCACCCAGAAGGCCCGGGTTCGATTCCCGGCATGGGAAAATATTTTATTTACGAAAAATACAACAAGGAATAGATGAATCATATTTGTTTCATTCAAGTCGAAAAGGGAGGGTTACGCTTGACAAATTGAATTCGTAAGCTTTTTATGTAAATTTCAAGTCAAAACTGCAGTTATATTTGAATTTAATATTTGTTAAGCTTCTAAAAGCAAAGCGCTACGTTACAAGATATGCGGCACTAAAATATGTACTTGATAAAATCTGAATAGAAAATGTTCTCTCCCAAATATTTATTTAATTCACTGTAAGCACGACTTTAATCGAATCCCTTGTGGCCGAAGGACGCTGATTTTCACCTCACAATTAATAAATATTATACGACTGGAGATTGACATAATTATATTTGTCCTTTTCTTTTTTGTTCGAAAACCCGGGTTTGTATTTCGATCGTATATAATTTAATTCTTTATGGTTAACCACTTCCGATCTTTCCATTACAATTTTATTCTTTTTTTGTGTTTAATTAAAAATAATATGGCGACTTACGTGATTATTAACTGTAACTTTTCAGGCATCTTATTTCTAACCCTGCTAAGATTGAATTGAGTTTTCGTTCTTCTTTTCTCGCCGCAATAACGAACGACTGTTATGCCATATAGTGGTAGGTATTTTTCCTTTTTTTATGTTTTCGACGAACCACTTGTCAGCAGATGCGCTGATGTTGGTTTTTTATAAATCGTTTGTCATCGGGTGCACTGGTACTGCCACACTACAAACTGGTGACCTTCCCGAGATGAGAAAATACTTGTGGATGCCATTTAAAATCAAATTCGAAATAAATCATCCACCGATTTCAATCAAAAAGGCGAACCATACATTGAGGTTAAGTCAAACATTACAACGTGGTGCCATCATACGTATCAATAAATAGCACAGTCGTCGTTTGAGCGAAGAACAGCCCGACGCACAAAATTTCGAGGGACCATTTCAAGCTACATCGGACAACAAAAATTAGCGTGACATTAATTGTTGATTAGTTTACGATTCGAGTGACAAAGAAAATAAAGAAACAATCGATAAACCCCATACGAATGTATGTATATAAAGTATCCGTAAAATATTCTGTATTTAATAGAGATGACTTCGAAATATGGTTCAAACAGCTAGGATCCCAGTTCGAATTGAGCGGAGGGTCTATAGACAAAACAAAATACGAGTACTTTTTAGCTGTGCTCGATGCAGAAACAATCAAATGTGTACGCGAATTGGTGTTAACCCCTCCCCAAAACAGCAATAATCAGAGGTTTCAACCAAATCAACGAGAAAATCTTACGAAATTTGTGGTTGCAGCGATTGCCCACAAATATTCAAGAGATATTATCCTGCATGGAAGAATACGAGTTGGACAAAATAGCCACATCTGCGGATAAAATCATGAAAATTCACATGCCCGTGGACATTTATTACAGCCACTCATTGTCAGCGCGCATTGATGCTTTTACAAAGCGTTTCGATAATTGGACCAATAACAAAATAAAATCTCGAGTCGCCCATCATAACTTACAAGTCAAGGCTTTCCCAAATTGCTGGTATCACTTTATAAATTCGGATCCAATGCTAAGAACTGCACTAAACCATGCATATTCGATCAAAATCGAAGTTCAGCCAGACCGGAAAACCAATAGGGTCACTCTTCGCGGCAAATGATAGTAGCCATTCAAATTGCCGCGTAATTGTATTCGAATTAATCACAAAACAACAATTCCTTATTGACACCGAAGCCGATATTTCTGTCATAACCCCAACTTCATGGGACAAATACATAAAATCAGATTTACAATAAGTTCGCGACAATTTCGACATAGATTGAAACTTTTGGCACAAAAAACCTTACTTTGAACTTAGGTCTGATAGATGTATTATCGAAGCCGATTTTCTGCTAAACTATGGCCCGTAAGTCGATGTGAAAAGTAAGGATATCTAAGTTATTTACCAAGTGTAGGTTGCTTATGAGCTGACGGAAGCGGTCACAAATCATTCCCAATATAAACGTAGTCGTGACAATTTCATGGAACCAATAAAATTATGCAAGCCAAAGAGTCTTTTAATTTCATTTTTGTCGGTAACTTTAAATTTTGCATCCTGTTGTTGTGCATTTAAATTTAGTATGAAACGAAAATGTTGCAAACAGTTCATCCCTTAAATATTAACTGAAGTATTCGTAGGGCGATTTTGTCAAACATAATTCATCTTCGCTTGATAGATCTTCAAAGTGAGGACTACCTCAGAAGCTATATTTTTACGATGCCATTGTATCTGATTTTTATTCGTGAACGGAATAGTTTCCCAATCGGCTTCGGCTTGATCAAAAAACTCAATTATAACATTTTCAACATGCGGCAAGTGTTGGTAGCTATAAGTAAAAAAGCCGCCTAATCATTATCGATTCATAAAACAAATTAAAATTTTTAATCGATACAGGCGCCGAGGTAACCGTCACGTCATACCACGAACGAACCTCGAAAAATCCAACCCATCAGCATTTAAATTGTTTGCAGCAAATTCGACAACCATCGATACGTACGGATACAGAAATCCTACACTCAACATAGGTCTTCGCAGACCCTTTTTTATCACACTTCGGTTTATTGGTCGATATTAAAAACAAAAAAATCATCGGCCCTATCAGAAATCTCAACGTCCAAGGTGTATCCATACAAATCCCATCGTATGGCATCACTAAGCTCAAATACGATTCACTACAATCCGAGATACTGGAATTTTTACAGGAATTCAAAAGTGTTATCCGCGAGCCGACCAACTTAAACGCTCAAAAGCACAACGTAACTCATTGCATCCAGATTACGGGCAACCCTGTCACGCAAAAGTACGACGTCTAAACGCTGACAAGCTGAAAATAGCAAAAACTAAAATTGAAGCTTGGATAACACAAGCTAGGAGTTTGTTGACTCTCTAAAAATAATTGAGGAAGTCCACTTCACGTAGCCAACGTGACTACAGAACCCTATAAACTCGGTAACAAAACCCGACCGTTATCCAATTCCATTCGTGATGGATTTCACACATTAACTCGAATCATGTACCATATTTTCGAAGAGCGACCTCGTTCGTGCCTATTACATATCGATAAAAAGGACATCAAGAAAACGGCGAGCATCACTACATTTGGATTGTTCGAGTTTCCGCGCATGCCATTTGAGTTACGCAACGCGGCCCAAATGTTCCAAAGGCTAATTCACTCGGTGTTTCGAGAATTAGCGTTCGTATTCCCCTACATCGGCGATCTTCTGATCGCCTCATCAAGTATGGAAGAACACCTCAAGCACCTAAGTATAGGTTTTCAGCGGTTAAAGGACGCGGGATTCTTAATCAACCTGAACAAATGTGAATTCGCCAGGGACAAAATATCCTTTCTCGGATTTCACATCTCAGCAGACGGCATGTTACCCGACAAACAACGAGTGGAAGCAATTCAGAATTTTCCATGACCAGCTACAACCGATGGTATTCTTCGTTTTTTGGGTATATGATAGACATTATCGTATTTCCTATCCACGGCTGCTCGCGACCAGGCAATTCTGTACGACTTCATTAAAGGACGGAAAAAAAGGACAAGTCACCGATAAATTGGACCGATGAATCCATCAAGACGTTCGAGCTATGCAAATCACAACTAGCCGAATAAACTCAGCTGACTTATCCTGTTCCAAACGCTAAATTGATTATCCTCGTCGACGCATCAAACACAGCAATGGGAGCGGTACTGTAGCAATTTACCAAAAAAGGTTGGAAAACACTCTTCTTTCATTCGGGAAAGCTAAGCGATACATACGAAAGGCATCACCAAGGCAATGACGCCACTTGGGTTTCATTGTACAATACACGTGAGATATTCGTTACATCCCCGGAGACAACAATGTCGTCGCGCACTCGTTATCACGCATCGACCAAATCCACATCGGAAGAAGCATTGACTATGCGCCAATCGCGGATGGACAAACAACCGACGTGGATCTCGCAAGACTGGTGGAAACAAACATGTCTTTAAAGTTCGAGAAAATTCCATTACATGGAACAAACAAGGAAATCATATGTGACGTTTCAACCGGCACATAACGTCCGTTCATTCCCAAATCATTCCGTCGACAGGTATATGAATCTTTCCACAATATTTCTCACCCAGGTATAAGCATGAATCAGAAAATACGCTCTTGGTCCAAACAATGCATTCAATGTCAAAAATGCAAAATTTCGAGACACGTGCAGGGCGAAATTGGAAATTACCCACCGACCAGCAAACGATTCGACGAAATCCACATCGATATTGTTGGACCTCTATACCACTTTCAGAAAGTAATTCATACTGCCTATCGACCGCTACACTCGCTGGCCTGAGGCCACCCTGATCCCGAATATCAAAACGGACACTATAGCGGAGGCACTAATCAAAACATGAATCAGCCGATGTGAGGTGCACAATTCGAGTCAATTCTGTTCAACGAGCTCTCAAAATCTCTGGGATTCTATCGCAAACGGACCACAGCCTACGATCCGGTGTGCAACGGTATCATACAACGGTGGCATCGAAGTTTTAAGGCCGCAATAATGTGCATAGCTAAAAAACAATGGACAAAATTTCTACCCATAATACTTGGGTTTAAGAACAACCTTTCGAGAAGACTCTCAAAGCACAGCAGCTGAACTTGCCTATGGAGAAACCATACGACTGCCAGCGGATTTTATTCAAATCGGAAAATACAAACCGCAATCCGAATTCATCACACAACTACGCAATCAATTCATAGACATAAAACCCGCTTCTGCGCCTCGAAATGCACAAGAGCAAATTTTCGTCTTTAAGGAATTGAAAACATGTAAATATGTGTTAGTACGAACAGATGCAGTCCGGCAGTCACTACAACCTCCATATGAGAGACCATTCCTAGTGATCAGACGTAGCGAAAAGTACTTTACTTTACTGATCAATGGCAATGAGTCGACGGTCTCGATAAACCGATTGAAGCCATGCTTCATAGAGGCTCATGACCAATCTCCGGTTGCATCGGACGAGATACCATACAAATCAAACTGTGCTCAACCCTCAATACCAAACACATTCAACACCACCCACCAATATCGAACAACTGATTAAAAAATCGGAAAAGCGAGTAACCTTCAATCAACGTTCGAGCAACGTTCCATCGTTAAACCCGTTTGGTTTCATTAATTCTTTTATCGTTCATCAGTTCACTGGCGGGGGTGGAATAGTGTGGCGACCCCATCACATTCCAAAATTTTGTAGTTATAATTTATGGTTCATTGGTAAAAATCAATAACGAACCACCAATTACGCGGCATATTAGGTTCACCTGTTACGTCAAAAATATAACATTCGCGACAAAAAAAGTTACGCTAGAAACCACAAGGCAAGCACATCTAAAATAAAAGACATAAATGTTAATTTGCTTAAATTAAGTAACCTCAAATTACCCGTTGCGCTAAACCCGTGGTTAAAGTGGTGTATTGGCCTATGTCAACATACGTTGAGCCACAAAATAGCCACAAAGGTACAAATTGGTAACAATTAGTACCGAGACCCGGAGAAATTATCAGGCCTAGCCCTAGCCCTCCTCAATTCCCATCCCTCCCTATAATAGGGCTTGGATACAGGTTCTTTATAACCTGCGTACCAAGGGAACATTTTTGTAGACACTCTACACTTGAACAGACTGCTTTTCTCGACGCTGAATAACGACCCTATGTTTCCCATAATCGAGGGCATTTCTGGTCTGAGAAGTGCCTTATATAAGCCCCAGACGGTCAGTTTCGGAACTCTAATTTACTGCCTCTACATAAATTTAAAATATTGTGATTTTTGTTTTCATTTTTGCCCGAATGAACTGACTATCAAGAAGGCTTAAAACTGTGTAATTATTCGGTATTTATGAATTATTACATAAGCCACCTGGGCGCTATTGCACCAACTACTTATCACTTATTACTTATCAACTTATCATAATTTTTGATAATTTTCTGTTGTACCAAATTGAAATTTGATAAATATTTTATTGAGTTATAATAAGTCATAAGCACTCACTTATCAAAATTAAGTTGCACCAATTCGCGAAATGATAAATGATAAGTAATATTTTGATAAGCGATAAGTTTGAGGTTTTTGATAAGTTTTTCGTAGTTCTGTTGTACCAAAAGTTTAACTTATCAATAACCAACAAATTGTAGTGGCATGACGGAAGTCTGTTAAAACCTATGATTGTGATACACGATTATGATAAAATTTAACATCCTAATCGGTTGAGAGATAACCAAGTTTCATCATACATGACTGTACTTTATTTCATATTTTATTATATTGTTTTAACTAGCTTTTAATTTTGTAGTTATTTTATTGAAGTAAAGATAGTAATAATAATAATAAAAATATTCCAGAACTTCATCTAAAAATCATTTTAGAATCCCATTTTCATTGTAACTATCGAGTTTCATCCTAATCGGTTAAGAAATAACGAAATTCCATCCTACTCATGGATCATTACAACTTATCATAAAAATTTGATAATTTGTCATTTGATAAGTTATAGGCATTCTGATGTGCAACGCTTATCACTTATCATTATCAAAATTTGATAAGTTTGAAGTTTTTAAATTGATAAGTGAGTAAGATTTTTTACTTTTGGTGAAACACTTATCATTACCAAAAAAACTAACTTATACTTAGTAGTTGGTGCAATAGCGCCCTGGTCTTATTACCAAGTAGCGAATTTCACTATTTCTATATTTTTTTTGTATTTTTCTTTTTGAGGAACTAGTTAATGTTGATTTTGAGATATGAATGAAAATAACTCGACATTTCCCTAAAGTTTCAAAAATAATCAGTACTAATCGGAGCAATTCTAATCTCCATGTGGGAGCAAAGAAACTGTGGCGGATAACTTATTTTAAATTAAAATAATTAATCTTACAAAAGTTATTACGAAAAATACCTACGGCCGTGTAGACGACACACCCCGCCCCGAATTCTTTTTTTAAAACCTTGTAGTTAAGTTTAAAGAAAAGACAGATTTATTGACGATTGTAAAAGTAGAGAAAGCGCCTCTCGAGAACAATAGTTAAAATGATGCACCTGATAAAATGACATTTGTCACAAATGCGACGAAAGAAAATTTAGCATTTCGATAATTAAAAATTGTTTTTATAGTCCAAAATTGGAATTATTTACAATTATTAGCAATCCGGTAAGTAAAAATTGTGTTTACAGATCAAGAATGGAATTATTTACAACAAATTCGAACGTCAAATTATCAGGGAGCTCAGTTTAAAAATGTTCCACTAGGTGGAATCCGTGATGCTCCCTCCAATCGTCAATAATTTTTCGTTGATAAATTATTAAATCAAAGTAATGAAATAAAATTCAAATAAAACATTCGAATTTTATTTAGTTTATACTAAAATTGCATGCTTTATTACACAATCAATGGAATTTCATAAGGCTGGTTTACCTTATTTTCTGAAAAACCATTAAAGAAAGCATAATTTTTCTTACATTTTAACAACTAAATTCCACATTTTTTCCGAATATAAAAAAATATTATTTTATTGCAAGGTGTGCTTCTAAGGGTTAACCAAATAAATACGTATAAACGAATAATTGAAATGAATAAATTTTGCCCAATGAACCATTCAATATTAAATTTAAAACGAAAACTTGCATTTTAAATTCTAATTTTTTATAATCAATTGAGCGTATACAATAATCAAATTTAAAAATATTTTATTAATAATTAGATAATAATATCACTATTTACAACCAATTAAATGTTTAAATACAAAATAATCAAACAAAAATTTGATGTTTCTACTATTCTGCCACCTACAGTCAATATAATATTGAGCGCAAACTCGAATCTACAAACTACACACAAGAAACAACAACAAATCGTAAAATCTGACAGATTGCATAAATGCATATACATACGTACATATCAAATCAAAATATTTTGTTATTGAATCATGCTTTTAAAACGCACGTCTGCAATAACAAAAATATAAGTTTTTCGGCTAAAATTTTATGAATGAATTACGTTTAAATCAATACCGAATGTTAAACCAATTTAATAACTATACATATGGTAATTATATTTTAATAATTGCAATAAAATTGAATGGCGTACAAATCCAAAAATAGATTACCAAATTTTTTGTTTGTGTTCGTTTTTGTTTTGATTCTTGTGACTACTAAAAACGTAAACTTCTTGTGATTTACATAAATAAAATAAACAAAATTTTTTTTTTTTTTTTTCATTTTGATTAGAAAATTTATTATATAATGTACATAAATAATATAAAAATTTATATAATTAATTATTGAATAACAGTATTGTATGTTACGAAATGAAATTTTAGTGGTGATGTGATAAGATAGTTCGTCAAACAATTTTCTTTAGTGGATTGGTATAGTTAGTTAAAATTAACCTCGAAATTTGAGGAAAAGATTGTTGAAATTAAAAAAACAAGAAAAATAAAATGACGAAACGACATCTAAAAGATCATGATGTGATTCTTGAGAAACCAGAATCACAATCTGCATCTAAAAACGAACAGCATCTTACAGTTGGTGTCAGTAGTACGAGTGTGCAACTTAAACATGCGTTTGCTGGTGGATTATCGGGGGCAATTACACGTGCCATTTGTCAACCATTTGATATGGTGAAAATTCGGTTTCAACTTCAGGTCGAACCAATTAATTCTACACACATGTTATCGAAATATAATTCAATACCGCAAGCTGTTAAGTTAATTGCAAAGGAAGAGGGTATTCGAGGTTTGTGGAAGGGGCATAATCCGGCGCAAGCTCTTAGTATCATTTATGGTATTGCTCAGTTCTGGAGTTATGAAGAACTTATGAATTTATCTAGGGAGTATGAGATGTTATCGAAACATACATCGATGGCGAATTTTTTGTGTGGTGGTATTTCCGGTGCTTTAGCAACATTTGCTGCATCACCGTTGGATGTAGTGCGAACACGTCTGATTGCACAGGACAACAGTAGAGGATATCGAAGTTCTTTTCAGGTTGGTACACATATTTTTTTTTCTTTTTGTCCTAATGTCCGGTGCATATTTTCCACAAGCATATTAGATTGGTTCATAAGTTTGTAAATAAAATCATTATGTATAGGTACTGTAAATGTTCTGAGCATTACAGTAAACCGACCAGATGGCACAGTGCTTAAAGCTGCGTCGTTTTGGATCGGGAGATAACCCCAAAATCCGATAGATACGGGTGGTTGGGATCAAAAGGGACTTTTTTTGGCACATCTAGAACCCCTTTTGGTATGAATAATTCAATGACCTTGACCCAACTTTTCATATCATACTGGCTGCCATGGTGGAAATATGCAACATGTGGTTGGTCTTCGTAAAATGGGCATATTGCCGCCGTCCCCGATTTGGCTATGGCATATAACAGTAAACTAAGAAAGAATTCGGATTGTCTCGAGAAATATACATTACAATAGGCACATTCGTAAATAGATCTTGGGTTTAAGAGTAGTTTCTGACTATTAAATTACAATAAAATGGTCCATTGAATCAAAAATACGGCACCTGGATCAAAAAATGCTGAACGTTTCTCTACTGAGACTATGTAGAAATTGCTCCTTAGTTTTTTTTTTAACTAGGCCGTCATAGACGACATAGTTCGATCAATTTTATTTGAGGAATCTCAACTCAAGCAAAGATAGAGCGAGAGAGATGCATTTACACTCGCTGCGGATGTAAATAAGTATTACCTCAAAAAGTGTTTATCCGTCTGCCTTGAAATAAAGGCAGACTACTAAACCTTGACGAGACATGAGAGGAACGAAATAGCTAAGATTTGTAGCTAGTTGAATTTCAAAGATATAAACTATATACAGGATTACTCGAAGAGAAATAATATTTTTAATTAGTTATCTTTGTAAAACTGTTTGGTATTTTTGAACTTTTAATGATTAACAGATCTGCTATAGCATTAGCTATGATAAAAATTTAAATTTCAACCCATTCGCGCAGTACATATTTTTGAAATAAATAATGGTTAAATCTAGGATTTTTCAACAAAAATCTAAAAATTAAAATATCTCCAAATCTCTAGTTCGGTAGAACACTTGGTGGCTCAATTTGTTGTATTTTAGCCCTAACGTCCTGCAAGGAATACGTTATGTTATCAGTAACCCTGTATAAAAAATTCGGGGTGGGCTGTGTTATCTACACAGCCGTAGTTGTTTTGCGTGATAACATTTATAAGATGTTGAGATTAATTATTTTAATTAAATATAAATTATCTGCTTCTTACGCAGAAATTGAATCTAGAATTGTTCTGGCAGATGAGGGATTCTCTCTCAACCATTTTAATCGCTATTTTATAGTTTGTAATTTTAATTAAAATTTATATGAAGATTAATTATTTTAATTTAAATTACTTAACCACCACTGTTTCTTTACGCAAAAATTGACACCAGAATTGCTCCGATCGGATGAAGCATTCTCTCGCTAAAGTGGTTCAAGCATTTAAATCGCACGAAATCAAAGGTCCGCGGCACGGTGTGCTTTGCCGCCTGATGACGTCATTGCGATAACATTATGCGTGAAGCAAGAAGCCTAAGGACCAACCTAAGAAATCATACATTTAAATTAAAGGTAATGCTCACAGTTGATGAATAATTGCCCACGGCCAAGGGCAAAATTTCGTGCCAATTTATCACGTCAAAACATACTAAACATACCTAATTATAAAAAGTAAATTTTCACAGAAAGAAAACACTTTTTCTTTAATTTTTTCTATTAAAATGGGGGGGGGGGGGGGCTGGCTATATTGGTGGTCGTTGCTGCGATATTGTAAATTAATCAGTTACAACCCATAATTAGATTATAAAAGCGTTAAATATTTGTAGGGGTCGAGTTCGAAAAATATGTGCATTATTCTTTACTGTCAAATCGTTCTACCAAAAGCCTGCGTTCTACCAACTTATCCAGTAATGGTTGCAACCTGTTTGCAACAGCTCATAATAGATATCATCACCTTTCATTTACTCTTATGTCGAACTCACCAACTTTGAATCGTTGAAACTACTCTTTGCATGTTGTATTTAATGGAGCATGTTCGCCGTAAACTTCCATGAGCAAACAATTTGTTTCTACTGCACTTTCTTCAACAAAAAATAATGAAGTAAAACTTTCCGCAAATGCTGTTTTTTTTCGCACAAAATTCGACATTTCAATGAGATGGAAATAATTGTTGTTTACGCTTTGAACAAATCTCACTAGTAATTGTAAACATGCACTACCCGGACATCTACATATGTAAAAAGGTCGGAAATACATACATTAATTCACCCAATAATTTTAGGGCTAATCCAAATTCGGAAACTTATAAATTTTTAGACTCGATCCGTTTAGCTAGATTACGTAAGAAAATAAAGTATAATAATCATGAAAATTATTGTATTTGAGATTTTTCGAGATTTATCTGTTTGAGGTCCCCTGAGTCCGAACAAGTGAGTTTCGAAGTGGTGTCCCTCTGTTTGTCTGTCAGTCTATCTGTGCCTCTCTACAGAACGTAAATGTTTTCATAAACCCGGAAGTTGAAAAACAAATAACAATTTCAATATAAACAAAGAAGTCTTCCAACGGTTGGAAAATAAATTTGTTTCGGAGCGATCAACGACAAAATTTCACCCACAATAAAAGACATTCAATTCACAAAAACCAACGTGACGTCTCAATAGCCGTTCTCTTCAAGATGGTTTACCCAGCAATATATTTGAAGAATTTCATCGCAGAGCAGTTTTAACTTTCAATTACCATTTTGATAAAATTAAGGTGAGATAAAAAACAAAATTTAATAAAATTATACGACACAATTTAAACGAAATACCAAATGGTTTATTTTGTACTAGTGATAAATGGCTCGTCAATATTTCCAACATCAATCTACCAACGCACGTAAAATTCATATTAAGTTTAGGACATACATTTTGCCCACCTTGGTATTGCGGTGGCTTTTTTCAAAATTATTTCAGACATTGAAAGTGCCATTTTTAATTTAAAAGGCAAAAATCGTATTCATATTCGGAACAGTTTTATAAATATTTTGACAAACTACAAAAAACAGCACAAACATTCAAAATTTGACAGAAATGAAAAAAGAATTAGGACATACGTGAAACAAACGAAGACGTTTTTGAGAGACCTGGTTTTGACATTACGATTGGATTACACTGAAAAACTGTATGACTTACTCCACGACACTTTGACGTACGTATTTTTAAAGACAACTCTACATCGATTTGGCTACAAAGAGAAACTTACAAATTATACAGCAGTGATTCCAAACTTATATGCGTGACCAAAAATTCATAAGCCCAATGTACCATACAGACCAATTAAATATAAGTTCGATAAATAGCCCGAACATACTCGTTATCATCATTTTTAAGCAATATTATTAAACTAAATTTAGGAAAAACAAATTCATTATAAATTCTGAGGATTTCAAAAATAAAGTTACCATCCTACCAAATTCCGTGTTAATCTCTTTAGATGTTAAATCTTTGTTTACAAATGTTGATAGCCTAATTATGCGAAATATCATCAGTTAAAATTGGAAAATATAAAGGAAAATTCTAAATATAAATTAACAAAAATTCTATTTTTTACTGCTTTAGATAACAAAATTTATAAACAAACTTTTGGCTTCCCTTGTAGGTTTTCCCTTAAGTCTCATATTAGTAAATAGAGTAAAGGAAAATTTAGAAATTTCAGTGTTAAACTCTTTAGACTTTCAACCGTTATTCTACTTTAGACATGTGGACAACATAATTACTGCGGAACCGATAAATAAAATCGATTAGTGCCTAACAAATATCCCGAAAAATTAATAATTTAATTTCGTCTCGATCTCTGCAATCTTTTCTGGGGCTCAAGGCACTCCCCCAACTCTTTCGCAGCTCCCTTTCAACGTCCTACTCGAGGACCGAACGTACGGCTATATACCCGCTTTTGTTTAAACCACCTTGCGCATTGCATTGCTTCATGTCAGCCTATGGTACTGACATGAAAGGTGGGTCGGATCATGGATTCCGCACTTTCAACAGGGGGTCATAGATGTGTTCATGCATCACCGATCGTAATCAGATGATGAAAAATCCCTTTTGCTGCCCGCCCCTCTATAGGGGGATACGAACCCGGTACCTCCCGATCCAACCGCCGTAGCTTTAACCACTGCGCCGTTTGATCGGTGAAAAATTAATATAAAAGGTAATTTTGAAAACAAGAAATGTTCACTATATCAAGACCAGAAAATGAAATCACAAACTTTTTGGCCATTCCATATATAGGTTTTGCACACCAAATCCAACCTTAAATTCATCTTTATTCAAAACATATTCATCCATTTCCAAATCAAATTCAACCGTAGACAATATACTATACAACATAATTTATGTATTTAATTTAATAAATTTACTATAATTAAATTCTAGATACAAAATCACAAGTACTAAAGTAAATACACCTTTACTATAATATGGGAATAAAATTCACTGTAAAATTCGTTAATTTATTATAAACTTTACCGTAGATGTCATCGTAAAATTCACTGTAGAAATCATTCCAAATTGATCAAAATTCATCTTAAAATCCGTTCCCAAAATTACCATATAATGCACTAAAAATTTGAATTTTCCTTAAAACACACATTAAACTTCACCGTACAACCCAGCCTTAAAGTTCATCCTAAAATTCACCCCAAAATCAATCCAAATTCTTCATCAAATGCATTATTAATTCACCCCAAATTTACTTTAAAATTTTTCCTGAAATTACGACAAGTTAATTCTAAAATTCACTTTTAAATTCAGCCTACAAGTCACTCTAAAATTAACCCTAAAATGTTACTTAAAATTCACCCTAAAATGTACGCTTTAATTTAACCTACCCTAGAAATCACCCTAAAATTCAATGGAAAACTCTCTCTAAAACGCACCCTGAACTTCACTCTAAAATTATCTGTTAGTTTCAGGAATTTAGAAAGCGAAACCCCTTTTAAAGCTTAAATAAGAATTTTATCAATTTTAAGAATTCTGGAGTTTTGAAATTTTAATAGTGTAAAAATTAATTTAGGATTTTACAAATTTTATATAATCGTTAAATTCAAACTCATCATTTATTTGGAATTATTGATTTTAGAAATTAACGAATTTTGTAACGTAGTTTGGAAAGAAAAGAAATTAGGAAATTTAGGAAAATTTAGAAGATTTATGTTGTGGGCATATTAGAATTTCATAAAATTATTGCGAATTTGGGAAGGTAAAAATGGAAAATAGGAGTTTGAAGATCTTAATTTTTAAAGTTAGTATAAATTTAAAAATTCGTCAAATTTAAGAATCCTTATTAAGAGAATTTTTAGAATATTTTTGAAATTTAGAATTTGTATTAGGAGGAATTAGTTAATTTGGACATTTAATACTAAATACAATATATTAAATTTAAGATTTTGGAAATTTAGAAAATTAAGAAACGAAAATTGTAAATTTTAGGAAATTGTAAATTTTATTATTTAAATAAATTAGAAATACAAAAATATAGAGTATTATTTAAAATTTTTGATTTTAGTAGCATGCATTTGGTTCTTTGGTATAAAAGGAAAAATTTATAAATATAACTAACAGCTGGAAACTCTGCGATTGACGCTCTCATTCTGTCGTGGGTTAAGGAAAAACGAGGTGCCAGCCAAGTTTAGTTTCTCCCCCGCCAACCGGTACAAACAATCAAGTTTTTACTGGTTCATTTTCAATAATTTCGAATAATCTCAAAAATATTGGTCACAAATAATCCCAAAATTTCTTAATACGTATTATCAGTGAGCCAAAGGACTTCAATCCGATGTTTTTAATTTTAATGTGATATTTTCATAAATGATGAATTTGAATTTGGCATTTCGAATTTGATTTGGAAAATAATGAATGTGTTTTGGATAAAGGTGAATTTGATTTGGGTACAGGCAAATTTGATATGAAAAAGGATGAATATGTTTTGGATAAAGATGAATTTGGTTAGCAAATTAATGAACCTGATTTGTAAAAGGTCGAATTTGGAGTGCAAACTTATTTGAAAACCTTTATGAAAAAATAAATCGTCTGTTCCATTCTGTGGCTGTAGTATGTACAGCCACAAGTCTAAATGAAAATATTTTTTCCAAAATTAAACACAAGGTACCTTTAGAAAAACAATCAAATATGGTTTACCTAGTCCGTTGTAGTTGCAACGCTACGTACACTGGAAAGACAAAACAATCTTTGGAAAAAAGAATTTACCAACACAGATATGAGACCCAGAAAGATCTAAATTCAAATATTAGTGCACTTACACAATTAATCAATTTTGTTAACGTCAAAATTCGCGGTAAACAAGTCAATGTTAGGAAAAGATCGATTTTGGAAATGTTACATATTAAATCAAGTAAAAATTCGATTAATATTTTGGAAGATTATGCTTATATATTATTATAAGTTTTTTGTCTCATACCCACTTTATTTTTATTCAATTGTCCAAACTTTCTACATGAAAACGCTTTAGCCAGGAAATGCTTTTGAAAAATTGTCTAGGCTGTTTCCATGAAAATTCGGTTTTTACTAACAATCTTTTGATTGTTTTCCGTGGAATTTTTATATAAAAATTGAGGTGTGGCCAACACACGACTTTCTTTTACGAACAGCGAATTTTGAGAAACATTATGCAAATTTCTAGCAAACTTAAGATTTTTTCATGTTTTTTTAATTTTTAATTTTTTAGAAACATTTTGTATTAAGTAATTGTTTGTAAACCTTATACTTTTTAAGATAATTGCAAAATAAATTGTCTAGCCCAAGGGAGTGGCCACTTCCGGATAACCGATTTGGAGTAAAATTGACTGGGACCTTCCAATTTATCAAAAAAGCTTAAATCTGTAGTTTCAGTTCGATTGGTTGGACAGACAGACACCATTTCGAAACCCAATTTTTCAGACTCGGGGGACCTCAAAACAGATAAATCTCTAAAAATCTCATGGTCCAAAATTTTCATGATTACTATACATACTTTATTTTACTTACGTATATGTATGACATTTTTGTGTATTCGGTTCGCCCATCGAAGATTTAACTTAACTTCAAAATTTCAACGAAGATTCGTCAAATTTTATCTGTCACTTAGAAAAACTTATGAAAGCGAAATTTTCCGTCCAAACTTAAAAAAAATTAAAACTAGACGTCAAAAACAATATTTAAACTGAAAATTCTAGATTTATCTGTTAAATCTTAAATTCGATATTCGCACTGAAGTCTTTTATTTTATTTTTAATTTGGAGAATATGTTGTGAAACCTGGCCTAACAGAAATTTATTGATAAACAAATTAATCCTATTAAAAAAAGTTACCCGAAATTCTCGTGGAATACCTCCCAAAAGTAAAACTTAAATATAAAAAAATCGCTGTCGTTTACTTCAAGAATTTTTAATGGTTGAAATGACAAAAAAACTTTAAAAACTTGGATTCGTTAAAATTCTTAAATTTTTAAGTTTATAAATTCTCATTGATTGCATCTTTACTTATTTAAGATGGCGGCGGATAAGTCAAATCCGCCCTATTATGAATCAAACGGATGAATAGACGCGTATTTATTGTTCCATGCTGCATTTTGCATTATAAATGCATAATTTTCTGGAAAGTCCCTAGAAACAAGTACCTCTGTAGGCTTCAGACTTTACATTTTGATTTTTTATGTTATAAAGCTAGGTTGTTGTAGTAATGAGAAATGGGATTTTTCAGCTTAATTAAGAAATAATCCAGAAATTCACCAGAATTTCGAATTATTTTCCAAGTTGAATCGATCAATTGACCAACTGAAAGATAATTTAGCATCCTCGCAATCATTGTCCAAAAATGCGTTTTTCATATAATTTCGAAAATTATCCAATCCTGGGCAGTTTTATACATTGCAGAAGATAACATGTTGATGTTGGATCGGAACATAATATAGATGAAAAACAATCCTGGTATTGCGATAGCTTTCCAATGGTAACAGTGTACATCTTGTGGTCAAAAAGTAATAAGCGTTTTTAAATAAAACACAAACGGCTTATTATTATTTCAAATTTATTTCATTCTCTTCAAGGTAATCCCCTTCGGATAGAATAAGATTATGCCTACGTTTTTCACATTTTTCGAAACAGTTGTTAATATCGATTTCCGGGATGGCCTTCCAAACTTTCTTCGATTCGGCTTGTCGAATCGAGTCAAAACGTTGCCCCCGGAGCGTTTTTTTTTTTTAGTTTCGGGAATAATCAGAAGTTAGACGGAGCTAAATCGGGTGAATAGGGCGGTTGTGAAATTGGCCGAAATTTTGGCCAAATGGTCACATACAACCATGCAGTGTGAACGGCGCATTATTATGATGCAAAAATCAGGAGTTGTCTGCCCAAAATTCTAACCCAAACTGTCAATCGACGGTTTTTGAGCATCAAATCCTTGACTTCCTTGACGTGGTGTTTCGGTAGACGGCGAAGAACGTTCATCGTCTTCAACGCGTTCTCTGCCTTTTTTGAATAACATATGTCAATCAAAAACACTCGCTCTGGACAGTGCATTGTCACCAAAAACCTTTTCCAACATTTTCAACGTTTTGGAAGCCAAAATTAAATTTTTGAACCAAAACTTGATTCAACTTCTTTCCTGAAGTTTTTTAAAAATCGAAAAATCTTGAAAGATTAAAAACTTTTTGATCACAGTAGTAAAACACTAAGATTATTTTTCGTGTTGTTATAGATAAAAGATAATCTTCATCCGTGGCTGTTAGAAATTATTCAAAATTATAATGATTTTGAAAAATTATATAGATTTAGGTTAATTCGCTTTTTTCTAAATTCTGAGATTATTTGAGTTTTTTAAAGGTGGTTGAGTTTGTCGAATCGTACACTGCGATAATACGCTATTGATAAGGTTACAGGTAACCGCCGCTTACTGCAGAGTGTGACAAAAACACAAGTGAAGCTTTCAATAAACTTAAATCGAATGAAAAATAAAAATGTTGCTCAGAATGACAGTGGGGGGGGGGGGGGGAGGGAGGGGGGGGGGGGGGTAAATCTGCTACTAAATTCCAGTTTAGCAAGAAGTGAGTTCCGAACAAAAAGTTGCTCGACGGATTGCTTTTCTTGTTGAATCGAAAACGACATAAAGTTTAGGATAGAAATTTCCCGAAGATTGCACCCTGTAAATATATAAGTACTAGCTGAAACACTCGGTGTTTCTCAGGAAAAGTTAACAATTTTATTGTAATACTCCACTAATAATTGTAATACTCTCATACCATCATACCATCGTACTATCATACCATCATGCCATCATGATCTCATGCCATCACACCATCATAAAATCATACCATCGTACCATTATGTCATCATACCTTTATTACATCATGATCGGTTTATAAATGGCTAAATCCCATTTTGCTAGCTGGTTAATCCCATTCGCAAGCTACATACTCAATTTCATCATGTTGGTTTATAAATGGATAAATTCCATATTTTGCTGGCTCCGTTGGCCATATTCCAGAACTAAACCCGGTCAAACTTCGCTGTGGCTTTGTCTGATAAGAAATGAACCGGAAAGTAATTAAAAGTATTCTAGCGAACATAGATTCACCTAGAAAACACATCATTAACTTCAATACCCTGCCTTGCGTCCGTGTGGCTATGCTGTGGAAAGGAAATATATTTATCATATTGAAAAGCTAGTGGATTGACTACATTTTTTGTTTGTCCGTTTTTTGAATAAACAGAAAGATCAGACGGTTTACCGATTCCGGAGCATGCGACTTATTATTGCCCACAAGAGAAGCAATCGTTTTCTAAATTCAAACCGAACACGTGCAAAGATTGCCGAACGCAATTCTTATTGGAAATTGAAGTCGTTTGAACTCGAATGCCGTGTAGGTTGGAATGAGTGGTAATAGTACGTCCACGCATTCGTGGAATTAGTACGTCTTCTCCATTATGAGGTCCAATCAGAATTGTTGCTTCAATTAGATTGTTCATCAATTTTTTAACTACTAATCTTTTGCCATTGCATAACTTTGGCTGATTGATGTTTCGGAGTAATGTAATTGCAATTGGCACTCCAATTTTTAAATTTTGAATGTATGACGGTATTCCGGGAACATCGATAAAATTAAGCAGTTCTAGATTTATAAATATAGTGCAGTTACCGACCTCGAGTAATTGTCTTGAAAATATGTCAGCTGTTGGATCGATTTGGAGCTGAACTCTCATATTTGTTGTTAAATGCATTTTTTTTACTGTGCTAGCAAAAGTTGAATATTTCAAGCAGGCATACAATTCATCAGCTGGTGTTGAGCCAAGTATAACTGGAAGCGATTACCTGAAGTCATCGGATAGTAACACCAATGCTCCACCCGCAATGAAATCTAATTACTTCGAAAGTCTTTCAATGTATGGTCTAATGCTTCCAAAAACTTCTTGTGAGCTATTGTACATTCATCCCATACAATGATTTTGCACGCCTGAATAACGTTTCCCATTCCTGATGTTTTTGAAATGTTACATGTTGGGTTTTAAGTAAATTGCGTGTTTAGTGACTGTTTAAGAGCTGAATGCGCTGTTCTTCTTCCTTCCATCAACGTGGCAGCAATGCCTGAAGAAGCAAGAATAATTGCAATATGGCTGTTTGCACGGATTTTAGCCAGGGTCAAGGAAATTAAGAACGTGTTTCCAGTTCCACTTGGAGCGACCGAAAAGTACAATCCACCAGATTGGTTGGCTACAGCTTGTAGGATGGTGTCCAATACTATCTTTTGTTCTGGAATTAATTGCGATGTATTTTCTTGAACGAACAGTTCTAAGTCCTTTCTGTTGTATTGCACAAACATACGCAGGTTGAATTTTTATATATATAGGGTACGTCCGAAATGGAAAATGTGCATTAAGCGGAGACACATTTAGAAAACTACATGCGATGTAGTTTTTATGTGCATTTGTAATACATCAGTTTGATGTCAATTTATACTTTAATTAACCATATTTATCGATTTATTAATTTGATTTTGTCCAATTTTATTTAATTTAATGATTTTATTGAAATTTTATTTAATCCAAAAATGCGCATTTAAAAAATGTGCATTTAAATTCGCATTTCGGACGCACCCCATTATGTTTAATCATTTGACATTTGATAATCAAATCGAGGACTCAGGCTTGTTAAGACACATTATTTTAGCTAATGTTGCCCTAGGTTTTGGACGGCCTCCAAACAAACTCTGGCCATGTGGTATAGAACCAGCTGGACTCTGAGAAAGCATGAATAAGCCTAGGATTACTAGTATAGCATCGCAGGCGATCTTGTTCCGATAACCCTTATCGGATAATACACTGCATTTAATAAATACGGAGATAATTCAACTTTTAGATAAACCAAATTAACTCATACACTCCACTTCATAGTTTCATACACATTCACCAAGGTATTCATTGTCATCTTGGAGTAATCCCATAAAACGCAAGAAGTTTGATGCTTTCCGCACTATTAGGCTTCCCTAACTATTTAGACAGATTTTGAAATATAAGCGGATAACCAAATAATTGTAGTGCTCAATACCACAGTTTTTACAATATAGGAATTTTATAGTTATAAGCTACATCGAATTATGAACCAATCTAATAAGATCGCCTATCGATGTCTTAACAGAAGCCCTAAAAATTCCTAAATACTAAGCTTTTCCGTATTTTAATATTTTGAAACGACCAACCGAAAATTTTTTTTTTTACCATTCCTACATTATAAAACACAGGGTTTAAAAATGATTTTAAAACGAGATGGTACACCAGGACTGTACCGTGGCGTAGTACCATCACTTATACAGGTAACACCATTAACCGGTGCTAATTTTATGTTTTATAAATTTTTCAACGAGGTAGCACAAAAAACATTGGGCTATAATAACGAAAAACAAATTCCTGGCTATATGTTGATTATAATGGGTGCGCTAAGCGGTGTTGCATCCAAGACATTATTTTATCCGATGGATTTGTGCAAGAAACGTATGCAAATACAGGGTTTCAGTGAACACAGGTTGGTTTATTTTTGTGTTCATATTATAAAGTTTTACGGCTTCAAATCCATAATAAATAATGTTAAATTACAGGAAAACATTTGGATTTCATTTCGAGTCGCCTAGTTTTATTGGAACCTTAGGCAAAACCATTCAAATGGAAGGATTTCTGGGATTGTACAAAGGTTTAATGCCGGCTTTACTAAAAGCGGCCGTTACAACAGCTTTTCATTTTTCATTTTATGATGAAATATGTCGTCTAATAATTAAAGATGGTGAATAGCGATTGGTCCTGTATATTTGCAAGTTACCAAATCTCACTGTCTTACCGTGATATAAACATTAAAATTGAAATGCCTCAAGGATTTAAATTTAAACGCGATTGTGACTCAGCAGTTTATTAAGTACAAACAAGAAAAAAGTGATTTTAAGTGATTTTTTTTGTTTGTTTTTATTTTTTTTTTTATAATCATAAGACGAAGTGTTTTTTGTGTTCCTTTTCTTGCGAATTATATCATTTTTAATTTATATTTAATTTATAACAATTTTTTGTTGTGTTGGATACACATTATGATTTAACGAAATCTTCACCAGAATCCAGAAAGTACTGTGGTTACTTTAGCGATTTTTATCTAAGATTAAATTAAAAACTTATATTAAGAAAAGATATAAATAAATAAAATATTTTATTAAAAAAAAAATTTATTGACAATTTATTTTGAAAATGATGAACAAGAACAAAAGAAAAAGGTAAGTTTTATGTTGTTATCTCGATCGTTTAGTCTTCACAAAATAATTTTCTTATCTCGTTTTTGTTTTTTTTAAATAATGTTTTAGGAGAATAAAATTTCTAAAAATTAACGACATGATGTCTCCATTGTGAACAGAATTATTTCTTCAATAAATGTATAATGAGGTTGTACCAGAACTGTGCTTTGGTTTGTGGGTTTATCAGACTGTTCATCTGGATCGATGATTAAAAAAACATGTTGCTTTGGTCACAATGTCGTGTGCACGATTTTTTTTAAAGGGCTAGGTAGGTAAATATGTTTGAAATATTTAATAAAAAAAAAGTTTTATCACAACAACATCGACTTTCCAGGTTGATTAAACTTCATCAAAACTTATCAAATGGCTATGTTTAATGTTTCACGTGATGTTTTTGTTCGGCATAATTCTTCCATTTTTTAGAAAAGTATCAATTTTTGAGCACTATGAGAAGGGAACGATTTAATTCATTCTTCATTCTTCATTTAACTTTAAAGAATTTGCACACAGGGCATTGGAACAGAACATACGGACATACGGTATACAGCTGTGGGGAACGGCCAGCAACCCGAACTTGGATATTCAGCGGTTCCAGTCTAAATTTCTAAGAATCATAGTAGATGCACCATGGTTCGTATCAAACGATATAATTCACAGAGATCTACAGGTCCCAACAATACGGGAAGAAATTAGGGATTCCAGTGGCAGGTATCACTCAAACGATTTGGCCAGCAAGCTTCTCACAACTAGGGAAAGATTAAAACGCCCAAAATTTTTAATTTACCAAATAATTTTTAAAATTTCTAATGAATCGAATCAATAATAGTTAAATTCATGGATTGTATCAATTTATACTAATCGTAATGTAAGTGAAATTTTATCAATGGATAAAAATATTCCAATCATGACAATGTAAAAAGACAAAAAATTTACGAATGTCTCATAGATTCTAATTCTAAAATAAAGGAAAACAAAAAAAACTGTACATATAACATAGTAAAACATTTTTTATTATATTTAAAGAAAAATAACTTAATTAAGTATAATAATGCTGGTATAACTTTATTAATAAGCAAAATCTTGATTCATCCTCAAAGATAAAATATTTTCCAAAATATCTGATTTAAGCTAAGAACGCAAACGCTTGCTATAAACTTAAGTGCAGAAAATAGCCTCTCTACACTTGCTTGCGAAACTGGCAAACAAGTGACTATTCTGCATGCCTCTTGAATATTTTTTGGGTAGTATCCAATTACCTCGAAAGCTGATTTGATTTTTAAGCGTCATTTTCCTTCCATCTATGAAGTTTTGGTTAAAGAATCTTTACTTGTGCTTGTGAAATTAATTTTATTGTTAGTCAAACATAGTCTCCTTTTCAAAATCGTCCTCCATCAGAATTAGATTCAGATGAAACTGAAAGAAGTGTTGTAGATATTTCAATTGTTTTTTCTGTTATATTTATGGCATACCTTTTATAAATTTTTACTGCCATTGTTTTTAACCATAGTTTTGAGCTTATGCCTTGGTGTTCTTCTAATAAAATCCTATATCTTGCATCAACATAGACTGCAGCTAGAAAAACATCATTATCGAAAAGCTTTTTTTCTCGTTTCTCCATCGATTTTATGATGTCTTCCGCAATTGGTCCTTGATTCTTTGCCAGGTCAGTTTTTAATTTGAACCATACCTTTAAGAATTCTCCTGGAGTGATATTGATTCCTTGGAGTTTGACTGCCACATCATAGGCTGTTTTAAAAGATCCTCAAGACGAGTATCGGACGAACAAAAGAAACGTGCAGTGATGTTCATTGAGTAATCGGGTTGGTAAAGTGTTTATAGTTAGGCTTAATGAAGCCCAACTTAATATATCACATAGTTATGATTATGTTAATATGTCTGGTGAAGGTGGCATCAGATGAAAAAAATTATACCCAGATGAACTCCACTTTGTCAACATCTTTATTGTGCAGACGATATTGATATAAAAGAGGTGCTCGGATACGATAAAATGAAAGAGTTATTCACGATGAGGCCGATGAGAATCCGTGCTGAGCAGGAGAAATAAATGATTTAGCATGAAAAACCAAGACGCTGTGAGCCATTGATTCAAATAGCTTCGGTATGACGGAACGTATGGCAGTCCGCCCGATAGTTACTTACTTCGTTTCTTCTACCCGTCTTGAAGATGGAATGGATGCATGCAATTTCCAAGGGTCGGGGGAAAAAACCACTAATATTTTCATTAAACATGAAAGTAATTGCAACTTAATAAGATAATGGATTACCTAATGATGTTTAGGCCGAATATGTCGAAAAACCGGATGTCGAGAAGTCGAATAGGTGGAAAGGCCGAATGTGTTGAAAGCCCGAATGTCGAAAAGCCGAATGGGTCAAAAGGCCGATACACATTTGTGGTAAATCTGTCAGTAAAAGTGATACGAGCGATACAATTCCTTTGATCTGCGTCTGCAAAGTTGACGAAACATTAAATACGCAATTCGCTCCAATATATTTGTCGATGCCATACTAATCCAACGAATTAAGCTAACCACAAAATAACTTGAAACATTTGTGGTAAAACTATCAGTAGAATATTCCTTTGATCTTTGTTTGCAAGGTTGACGAAGCAATTTCCATTATCGTAAATGTTAAGAACTTTACGGAAAATGTCAAAGTCGATAGACATTTTATAAATTTTAATTTGGTCCGCACTTTGATACTTATGTTTCTGGATTTTAGTTTTCTGGATTTTTGTTTTTCTGAATTTTTTTGTTTCTGGATTTTTTTTTTTGGGGAGATTTTCAGTTCCTGTACTATTTTTTTCTAGATAAGGTAGCCAACTCAAAATAAATTTATTTATTTTACTTTTTTTATTATATAATTAAATAATTTTTAATTATATGACAAAAAAAACGTAAGAAGATTTTAATATTTAATATACAAAAATTTTGATAAAAATATAAATTTTGGTTTTCATAAAATTAAAAATTTTGAAAATTTTCATTCATAAAAAGGTGAAAAATTAAAGAGGTTGTCTACCTTATCTAGAAAAAAATAATACAGAAACTGAAAATCCCGAAAAAAAATCCAGAAGCAAAAAAATTCAGAAAAATAAAAATCCAGAAAACTAAAATCCAGAAACATCAGTATCAAAGTGCGGACCAAATTAAAATTTATAAAATGTCTATCAAATTTGAGGTTTTACGTAAAGTTCTTAATATTTATGATAATGGAAATTGCTTCGTCAACCTTTCAGACACAGATCAAAGGAATCGTATCGCTCATATCACTTCAACTGATAGTTCTACCACAAATGTTTCAAGTGAGGACACAAGTCTAAAAATGCCAATAAAATTGATTTTAAACAAAATATTTTTTCTGGATTGCTTTTCCGGTAATTTCTAGATTTTTTTTCGGGATTTTATTCTTCTGGATTTTTACTTTTCAACTATTCGGGATTTTAAAATTTCCGGATTTTTTTTTTTTCAGGCAAATGTAGTGATCCCAAATTAAAGTCAATTTCGATACAAAAGGCCTTTTGACACAATCGGCTTTTCGACATTCGGCTTTTCGATATTCGACCTTTCGACATTCGGCCTTTCGACACATTCTGCCTTTCGACTCTGCCTTTGGCGTTCGGCCTTTCGATATTCGGTCTTTCGTCATTCGACCTTTCGGCCCTATTCCAACAAAATTATACAAATGCACATCTATACGCAATTCTACCTTAATACAATTCGCCTATTTAAACAAATTCGGCATTAAGCCTAATTAAATTTGTCCATCGGACGCCGAATTTCTTTAACAAAATTTAAAAGGTGAACAAATAATTTTTAATTAGGTTTCAATTAATTGATTTTTTTTATTTTTAGGAATCTAACACATTGTAAACCGATATTTTGTCGTTTGTAATTTTAATTAAGATTTATGTGAAGGTTAATTATTTTAACTTAAAATAAAATAACCGCCAATGTTTCTTTACGCAAATATTGGCACCAGAATTGCTTTAACCAGATGAATCGTTCTCTCGCTACAGTTCGGCTCAAGGATTATAAATCACTCGAAATCAGAGGTTCGCACCGCGGCTTTCCAAGCCGCTTGATGACGTGTAATTGCGATAATATTACGCGTGAGGCACGAAACTTAATGACCTTAATGCTTATTGTTGATGAGCAATTGCTCACTTTTCAAACATGACTGAGGTGTAAGACGTTATCATGTCAAAAAAATTCTGGAATTTTTTTTTTATAGCCAAATATTTATTAAGCGAACACTAGAGAACGTAAATATGTTTTTACAATTAACAAGTTTTTCGTTTATTTATGAAACATTAATTCTAATTTTAAAGTACATTAGTATAATAATATCCACGTCTTGAATTTTTTTGGAAGACTATTGTTGACGTGTACTATAGCTGTTCCGCATTGTTATGTTAATATTGTTTTCAAAAAGAGTTATTGCTAATACATCAATATATACCAAAATATAAATTAAGTGCGGATTAAAACTTAAAAAATCACCGATCGAACAACAATAATTACTTAAACTAATTAAATATGTAAATAACAAATTGGTTAGGCAAACACTAATTTTTTTTACTTTGCTACAGTATATAAGGTGTTACCAATGTTGATTAAAATCTATAACTTGTATCAATCTCATCAGGATTAGTTTAATATTATAATAAAGTGAAAATAAAATGAAAGTAAGTGTCTCTCGTGTATAAACTATGATAAAATAATTCTTTTATTTTATTCTGTTCATAGATATTTGTGTTGCTATTTTGTTTGATTGCTGCTACCTTGGCATTTTCAGTAGATGTCGACGATTCTGTTAGAAATGGAATCTATGAGGCACCAATTCAAGATCAAAATGAAGAGCTAGTAGGAGCTGAATCGGCATATGCAGGAGGATATGGTGGAGGACCGGGTGGATATGGTGGATACGGCGGATATGGTGGAAACGGCGGATATGGAGGTGGTCATCGTGGAGGGTATCCTGGTGCATATCCAGGTAACCGCGGAGGGAACGGAAGACCAATAATCATAATAAAGTAACATGAAGCACTTGAATAGAATATAAGTATTTGACGGATTTTTTAAATGTTGTGTTTGTGCATGTGATTTTCTATTATTGTTAATAAAATGTGATTATGTTGTATGTCCAACTTTTTTCTTTGAAGCTTCTTTGTTATGAATTCGGATTTCGCAAATGAAACACTAGACTTTAGATTTTTCGATAGTGTACCAACTTTATTTACCAACGCAGATTCAAGGGAAGGCATAATATTAATGCGGTGATTGGACGTATAAATATGAATTGCCGTAGGTAAACATTTCAATATTAGTTTATTCGATTTGTTACCGCAACATTGTAGGATGCATGACAATACATCACACTAAAAAGTGTAAAGTATATAAACAAACATATAAAAAATATGTTCAATATAAAATTGTATGTAATACTCGGTTTATTTGCTGTATGACGTGTTTTAATAGATGAAAGGAAAATTTCACTCTAGCAATACACAATATTCGCATTTACAATAAAGTTCTAATACAAAGCAATAATGAAATTATGAACTTAATTTGAATGAAGATGAATTTAATACTCCAATTTATTTACCAAAGAGAGGCAGATCAATTAAGAGATGCTGTTAAAAATATTTTGAACTACATACATTGATAATTTGTTTTAAATATATAGCCTTTGTATTTCAATATTATCACAGTTGTGAGGTTTAATTGCCTAACCTGTTAAAAGCAAGCAATTCAATGGCTTTTAAACGAGTATGTTCTGCGCGACTCCACAACTCCGCATTTTTTGTAAACAACGTCATCTTCGAGCTTTTGTAAATTAGTATACACGTCTTGTATTGTCATTATTAAGCTCTCTTATTTAGTTCAATTGCCACTCATACAAACTGAATAAGATAAAAAGTAAAATTTAATTAACTGGGATGTGGGGATGTAGCAGCCAATCGTTTTAACTTCTATCAAGTCACTCTGCAGAAAATTGTTAGTGAAAATATTACATAAATAATCATCAAAATTTTAAGTACATACTCGTTCCGTCCAGGAACGATAAACTATTGGCTTACTAAATTAACACTTTAGCTAAGTCTGGGCTTCGAAAAAAATTAAATATTTATTTCATTTTGCGTCTTGTTTCCTTTTTAAACCTATTTGGGGCTGGGAGGTCTTTGCCACATAGGTTTATTCATAGTTCAAACTATACGTGCAAAAAAAACAACGAACGTGGAAGGAAAATAGGGACCACCCAAAAACATCATCACTAATAAAAAGTGCCTCTACTGTAATTAACTATTCACTAAGTTGCTAAAATAATTATTAATTGTTTTCCACGAGAAAACCAAAAAAAAAGATAATTATTTAGGGCCGTGAAAATTAATAATGAAAAAAATCACCAGACAACCTTTTCGAAAGAGTACTAGTTTGTCCGCTGCTGAAAATTCCTAAAACAACTCATGTTACTTAAATCAAATCTTAATATCTTCCCCTTGGAAGGAATACTCCCGGTAGTTAGCCATTACCAATTTTTTATTTAATTCTATCTGTTATAAATTGGAGAGCAAATTTTGCACAAAACTTATTCACAGAACAACTTTGCTGTTGGAGCTCTTAATACAGGCATTTTCTATATCTCTTTTAACTTAACTATTTCACCCTCGGATATATCTCCAAGACCTTTTAATATCTTGTAATCTGACTCATGGGATAAATCTATAGTAGCCTAACAACAGAAAATGTGGCGAATTCTTCACCGTTTCTCGCACACTATTTCTCAATATCGAAGCTATATCGAGCAAATATTTGTCCAAATGTATATCGTATATATGTATACGACCTTATTGCGGCCAACATGGATCTATTAACGCATACGGAAAAACTAGATTGCGGTGAATACACTGCGATTTTTGGATTCATGACACCATATTCTTCTAACAATTGTTTAAATGCAGACCATTATCTGAATGAACAGTTTGCGGTACTCCCAACACACAAAAGATGTCATTCCTACGGAAATTAACTATTTGCAAGTGTATAGCTCATTTGTTTTAGAACTACGAATTTGGTCAAATGATCTAAAATAAACAGAATCATGGTATTTTCTAGACTTGAATGTGGATAGGGCCAAAAAAATCTATACATACACTCTTTGCCGTGGTCTGTCGATCTGTAACATTTAGCCTAATGGTGGTTCATTGTTCGGCTAGGAACTATCGTGGTGTTACAGTTGTACTGCGTAGTTTTCCTAAGGTGTTTCCCACTCCACTTTGATATGATAACGAGTCACCATGTTCTTGTTTAATAAGATCTAGTTGTACTTGGAAGGAACCTATAGTATCCAGGTAGTTATATCCAGGGAGTTAGCCATTGTATTTTTTTTTGGCTCGAGTCGGATTTATATTATTGTTTCTATACCGATCCTAAAGGCCGGAAATTTTATTGGCTTTACGCCTCTTTGTATTACGATGTCATGGTCGTGTAAATTTGTTTTCCCTAAACTGTCTTTGGTGAATGAAGGAAATAGTTCAATTATGCGATAAATCTGCTTGATTCTTTTGATTCAATTTGTGTGCATTACTATCCTGCGTAAAATATGAAATTTCTCCCAGAAATCAATATCTAAATAAATTAATGATTGTAGACTTCGAGCTATGCAAAATTTGATTCTTAGACTTAATAACCATTAAAATGTGTTGCTACTTCGGTCTACTGTTTTAATGGAGGAATTTTCCGTTATCTGATAGAACCTCTACTGAACCCTTTTCTAAAACACTTACACCTGCACTGCTGCCCAATAAAGCGTGTATAGTTCTGGAGGTTATTTTAATCCGAGCATAGGGCCGTGAATCGTCTTAACCTTTAAAGTCCCGAGCGGGGTAATTTGGGTCCCCCAAAAAAGGTTTTTCCCTAATTACATCGTTAATATTTTTTTTATGATGTTCTCCTTTCTTGTAGTTCATTCATATAGTAGAGTTCGTGTAGTGTGGTACAAATAGTGTATTTTAACCGTTTATTTTATTATAAAACGGTGAATTATTCATTCGGGGGGACCTATTGTACCCCATATTGTTATTTATGTTTTTTTTTATAGCAAAAATTGCATCTCGAAGTGAATATTTGAGTCTAGAAGATACGGTTGAGTATTTTGATTCTTTGATGAATTTCTACTTGCACACAAATTCAAAATGGCGGGAATAATATGGCCGACACAATTGACGAAAAAATTTTAAATTAAAAATTGTATCCTAGGGTTTTTGAATCTTTTATTCAATTTTGGGAATTAAAAATGGCGGATCCTCTGTATATACGGGTTTCCGAGGTCGCTGATTCCGAACTTTCTATTCGATTTTCAGAATTCAAAATGATGGATCTAATATGGATAATGAAAATAAGAAGAATATGTTATTATTGACCGAAAAAAATACGGGGGTTGCTGGGGGTCGCTGATTACAAATCTATTTTCTAATTTTTAATATGTATTTGAATAGGCGTTTACAATTAATGAACAAAAAATTGACAACCTCTGCTTTTACATACAAGCAGGCAGGCCGAAGGCCTATTATCTTAAATCAAATTGAGCGATCACCCTAGACTCCATGCAGACGGAGGGTCTGTGCTCTTACACCTCTAAACAAGACAAGCCAAAGAACTGTTGTTTAACACCTAAGCAAGCGATAACCGATGAAATCCTAAACCCCAGACAGGCCAAAGACATGTCTTACATCGAAGCAGGTAATAACCACCAAATCCCTGACAGGCCAGAGGCCTGTGCTTTTAAATTTAGGCAGACGATAACTCTCAAAATTAAAAACCCTAGACAAGCCGAAGGTCTATTCTATTACATCGAAGTACGCGATACTACGTAAACCTGTAATTTTGACGTTCTTCCGCGAACATCTGTAGAATGCGTTTAATACTCCGAACTGCATCATTTACTATGGAACCTGTTTCCTCACTTTCCACCGCGGCTCTGAAAGCTCTGTCTTAGTTGCCTCCAACGAATGTTGGATATGGATTGTGTAACCGACCGATTATGTGACTGCACGTTTTTTTTTTTGATCGGGTATACTCACCAGCTGAAAGGTCTTTGTCACATAATCTTATTGATCGTACAAACCGTACGTGCAAAATTGAACAAATAAACACAACATATAAGGCGCACACTTTTGTAACTCATTATCATCAAATAAAAGGAGACACCCAGTTTATTTTGTTTTAATCATTAAACAAAAACTTTAATTTAAAGAAACGTTCACCTTATATCAAACAACAATGGGACGCGCACCATCGAGCTAGCTTTATTGTACAGGTTGCTGGTGCCAGCACATACTTCCCACATAAAGGTATTCACAAAGCCATATGGAAATCAAACGACATCCTCTTGTCCAAGAGACATTTCTCTAGCCTTAAAATCATCAAAACTAAACGTGGAGCTAACATTGATTCAGCCCATTTCTTGGTAGTTGCTGAATTCAAATTTCGTCTATCCATCACACATAATCATCATTTCCAGCGCATCACTCGTTGGAACGCTGCGTCATTGAACAATCAAGTAACCCGGAACATCTTTGGGATTACTGTATCAGAAATCTTGGAAAATAAACCACTTTCGGAATCCATTCAGGAACAGTGGGGTATTATATCAAAACGGCGGTAACCGATACCTGAAAGTCCACCATAGGCCAAAATTCATCCAGGCCTAAAAATCTCTGGTTTTATGATGATTGTATTGGTGCTATTTGGGAGAAAGATCGCGCACGACACCGAAATCTATCGCAAAGAATAAGACAATCCCTTAACGCCTACATGACTGCAAGGAGAATCTCCAATCGGCTATGCAGACGGAAGAAACGGAAATGGTATTAACCAAAGGCATCCACAATTCTAGCTTGAGAGATACATATCGTTGCATAAGAGAAATAGCAATGGACTTTCATCCACGTAGCAGCGCTATTCGCAACGAACCCGGGCAATTAAAGATGAACACTAAAATTGTCCTCGAAGTATGGCGGAATTATTTCTCTTCACCCAGAGAAGAAATCCCAGTAGAGTGAAAGACGGCTCTTATTTGTTCACTTCATAAAAAGGGAGATGGATTGAACTGCATAACAACTATCGCGGTATAGCTTTGCTGAAAACAGGCTACAAGGTTTTGACCAACGTAGTCGCGCCAAAGTTATCAACTTAAAGCAAGAGGATCTTGGGTGATTATCAATGTGGTTTTCATACAAATAGATCAACGACCGATCAAGCTTTTACGCTAAGGATTGTGCATAGAAATGTACACAGTCTATTCATAGACTTCCAACAGGATTACGACAGCATTAAGAGGAATACTTATGGAACGTAGTGTCCTACCTGGGCATACCGTCAAAATTGGTTTCAATGTGCCAGCTTCTAATGGATGGCTCAATATGTAAGGTGCTTATAGAAGGTAAAATTTCGGATGCCTTCGAGATAACTTCTGGAGTACGGCAAGGAGACCCAATAGCTCAAGCTCTTTGTAACGTATCATTGGAGTATGTCATTCGTCAGCTCACTATGGTGCATCACAGCTGATCTCGATAAAGTCGACATCATCGAAATCATAAAAACGTCAAGGCTAAGATACCTTGGGCACGTACTTCGATTACAAAATCGGGCCACCAAACAGGCCTTGGAGTCGTCACCAACGAAAGTAGGACCTCGTGTGAGACCACCTACTCGATGGATGGACGGCGTTGAAAGGGACCTATACATACTCGGTCTCTTATGGCGGATCGAATTATTTGGATGAGCATCGTTGAGGCGGCCAAATCCCATTACGGGATGTGGCGCCAGCGGAAGAAGGAAGAAGAAGTATAACACGTCGAATGGTGATCAGCTTGGCATTTCTTTGGTTTGCCACTCACGTTATTTACCAAATATAACCATGAACCACTATTGATAAATTTTATAAGTATTAATATATGTACATAATATAATCCAACGAGATTTTGTTTGTGACTCACGGTTTGTGTGCATAGCAATAAAAATGTTCTTGTGTAAATTTTATGTACATACATAAAATAAAAACTTAGCTTTATAAGCCTAATAATCAAATATGCCAACAAGTAAAAAAAAAATTAAAATTTGGACATTGACCGAAGATGCGGTCATAAACACTCTAAATAGCTATAGCTATAGGTATAAGTTACGTTACGAGGATCGTTATACATTTTTATATACATACATACTATATAGTAACAAGACAAATTAATTCTCGTAATCATAAACTAAAAATCAAACACGCTTATTCCATTGTTAATAGGTAAAATTTGTACCTTGCTTGTAAACACAAAGTTTCAGATTTATTTTAGAAATTTTAAGATATTAATGTTTAAAAGCTTATTGATAAATTATTATTAATTAAATAAAATATGGCTCCCGTCGCCACAATAATCTTTTCTATTAATCCACGGTTAAATAACGATTTTAGTGCTTAATGTAATTAAATATTTCACTACAAATAATAAAAGTTTCCCAATAAATAAATAAAATAAATCATATTTGCTTTGTTCACAATAATATTGTTTTGTTCTATGGATGCCGGGAACTAATAAAACATCGCCAATATCAGAGGCACACAATGAAAACAATGAAAATCGAAATCATAACCTGAAAATCTAATAGAACAATAATTAAGAACAATTCTATTATAAACTGTGTGTGCGGTGATAGCATAAAATGGGATAAAACAAGAAACATAATTTTCAACAATATTTTATTTTCCTAACCCTTGGATAGCACGCCTATACGCTTATTTTCGTTAAGACACCAACATACAGTTGGTATTGGGTTAATAAATTTATAAAACTAACATTTTCGTTACACTTTCAATTCCTGTACAACATTATGCTCCTTTATTTGTAATATAGTATAAAATAAGCGAGAGGAAATTGGGGGAGGGATTCGATCTTTGCGCTATACACAATTTTCTATTTACTTTACTTCCCTATGCGAAGACGTACCTACATAGTTTTATGTTTTTTCATCATATTTATTACAAAACTTTTTTTTTTTTTTTAATTTACTATACATCACATCAGTGTAGTAAACTAGAACAAAATATATATTTCCCTGGTTAAGTAGAAAATTTTCCACATTTTCATGATTTCATTTTAAGTTTAATTCAATTTTTTGTTTCTTATTTTTTTGTTAAACGAATTAAATAAATTTATTCATGAAAAAAAAATTGTATAGTGAAAAATAATAATAAGTTGGAAAATTATTTTTTTAAATATATTGTATATACGTACATAGGTACATACTTCCTATTCTTAATTTTCATTCATTGTCTGATTTGCGAGAAGGACTAGGAAGAAATGGATAATTTAATTTTCTATTTAATAATTAATTTTTAAGTGTAGAAAGTAAGTTTTTAATTAACTTATCATTTTTCTTTAATTTTTTGTTATGTTAATTTTGAAATGCATCAGAATTGCTGGTAATGGAAAATGCGCGGTTTTGGTTTTGATGAAAATCATGTATAGGGGAATGGGAAATACAAACGTTGTAGTGATGATAACGAATTGTATATTAAAAAAATGTTATATACAGAATTACGAAAGATCAAGGGTTTTAAGAGTGTGTGTTACATATTTGTCTAGTTTTAATCATTAAATTGAGCCTTTTTACAGAATGTTGATCGAAACCAACTACTCAAGCAACTAAACCATTCATTCTCTCCATTATTCGCAATAAACAATTTGTTATATCAACCTTTGCAACATTCGCCGGGAAGCAAAGTGAATTAGAAAATTCATTTGGAATATAATAAAACCTAAAGGATAGGATTGAGACCACCTCGAAATTCAGTATACATATTTGTAAAAAGTGAACCACAAAATCGCATTGAAAATCAAATAGAAACAAACTTTTTTTTTTTTATTTTTTTTATTAGGCTTGGCTCCTACATAAAAAGGAACCACATTGCCAAAAATTCAAATTTATAAAAAGTTACATATTTTTAGTTCATAATTTAAATTTTAATCTATATAAAATGAATCCGGATTACTCCCTACACATATTCTACCGGCTATTAGTTGTTTCGTATTAAATTGTTATCCCACTCATCCTAATAAATTCATACATTTCCTTATAAATTAATCCGTCCTCATTCATTATATGACTTAGATTTCTTGCACTCCGAAGGATGTTGAACTTAGATCTATATTGCCTGTACTTAGGACACGCCAATATGAGGTGTTGAACATCCTCCACACTTTCACAGAACACACAATCTTTCACAATTCAACCTGATTCTCCCAACCGTTCGCAACATTCGCGTATCTCCTTTGAGCTCCTTATAAAAAGGTATTCTCAAAGGAGTACCACGGAGCACTCTGTACTGCATTCCTTTCGTTAGGCTTCTCTCGTTAAATTCACTCTCCCATTTTCTCCACAGATTCATCTGAAACATACGAAGAACGTCTCTTGCATCCTTTCTTTCGTACTACTGAACCACGTCATTCAATGTACCCTCTTTAGCTAACATATCGGCTCGTTTATTCCCTTCGATCTATCTATGTGATGGGATCCATTGTATGGTCACATCACGTTGACAGCTTCGAACGCATTCAAAAATCAAATCCACATACACATTGCCTTCCCTTCCACCCCCAAATTTAAGCAAACATAAACCACTCTGAGAATCGGAAAATATTACTATTTTCCTTTCCCCTTCATTCACAGCCAGTTTGATTCATTCAAGCATTCCAATCAGTTCAGCTTTCATTATACAGATGCTTTTGTCCACTTTAACCTTCTGTTCGTGTCATACTCAAAATTACTTTGGCCGTGTAGTGGGGTCAAATTGACCCCAATTTTGTCTATAGGTTTTGAATCAAAATTATTTTTATTTGGTCTAAATTTAAATATTTAATACATTTTTAAAATAAATCTACATTTTTTAGCAAAATTCATTCAACTAATTTAATGAAGAAAACAACAACATAGAAATTATTCAATAAAGTAAAATACAAACAATTTAAACATAAATCTTTATATGTAGTGGTAGGACTGAGTCGTACCGTCCGATCCTTTATCAATATTTTCAATCAGATTTTCATCGTCTACTTCAGCAGATATACAAGGATCACATATTTGCTTTGAATGAGTCTAGCAGACCGCTTTTTGACAGTAGAAGCAGTAAATGCTTGATTTTTAAACCTTCTTCCTAGGGCATAAATGACCCTGCTGACGTTGAGCCGCAGACATTTTTGCTGTTTGAAGAATATCAGTTTGAATATCCGAGTTGTTTTAGAGCCATTTTTATTGATGCCTTCAGATTTTGTGGTGTTTACAAGCCACTGAAGATGTGGTTTTGTGCTACATAGTCCAGAGGCTAAGTCCAGTAAAAACTTTTTTCTAACCGATTTTTGTCGTAAGCAGCGGTATACCAGCTACGTCGACCATATTAAGAAATAAGACCATCAGCCATCGATAGGTTTTTCTTTTATAACTATAAGCTTTTACTGGAGCGTTTGACAGCAGTAGTACATTTCTACCAGGCTTGGGAATATAGCTTGTACATCACCAATAGCAAACAAACTCACGAAAAAAAGTAGGAAACCCATTACAAGATGTAATCGCATTACCGGCATCTCAACAATGCCGTCTATATAATACATATCTATACCGTTAGGCACCAATCCTACAATAAAGAAGTATAAACAAAACTTTTATATTACGTAATAATTGGACTTGTATGCATAATTATTTTATATATGTACATTCAAACAAAACATTTTCATTCATTCATTCAAGGGCAAAAAAAATTTTGAACATAGTATGTATTGATTGTACATATTGGGCTAGATACTCGATACTCAGATAAGCAGATAAGCAGTTATTTTTTGCGAATTTGCTAGAAATGTTATACACTATAATTTAGCAACCCAATTTGTTTCTTAATTTCGGAAAATGAGATACTTTAACGCACTTTATCGTTTGTGCTGAATACAAAAATATATTTTACTTTGCTAAAATAATCGAGTAGCTTATGCAATCAAATTTTCGATTAGCAAATCCGCCATATTTATCGATTTGCGAATTGCTAGAGTATCGTGTATCTGGCCCATTATGTACTTTTATTGTTTTTGTTTTTTACGTGAATGTATTGCAAAGGAAATCTTTAAGCGTCTATAACTTTGGAGTCCGACCACCTAAAGATCTTTGACATACCATTTTTTTCTTATCTGATCAAAGTCTATAAGTCTGTCTTTGTTTCATGAAAATCGGATAAGTACTTTTCGACTTAATACTTGTTAACAGACATCAATAGCGGGGATATAAGGCATCTCTCTCGCTCTAGCGCTTCGCTTGAGTTGAAATGCCTAAAATCACCAAATAAATGGACTGTGTATTTTAATTTTGTTGGTTTATTAAATATTTATTATTCACATTTATTTAATTATATTAAGTTGTTTTTGTTATTCTCTGTTGTGTTTTGTGTGTGATCCCATTCCGTTCTCTTCGTCAACTGCCCATGTGTATATTTTTTACAATATAATATTTTCCTTTGGGATTGGTAACATAACAAATCTTTCAACAATGCCAATATGACCTCTTAAGTAAGATGAGAGAAGTTAAACGATGCTACCTAGAATAAATTCTACGACTTTGGTTGGTTTGACATTTATACAATAACAAGAAAATTAAAAAATGTAGATGTACAATTTGTTTACAGTGAATTTGGATAATTAAATGGAATTTTAAGTGAAGAAGTTTACTTTGGGAAACGATATGTTATCACACCTTACTGGGTGTTTTCTTTTATTCATTCCATAGAAAGAACAGAAGGAATAGAATATTGATCACGTGACCTCGGAATATTCCGTACGTAATGTAATAAAAGAACGGATTGGAATAAATGGAATACATTTTCCATACCACGAATTTTTTTTATTTTGAAAATTAGGAAACAAGTTAAATTTATTAAATAAATAATTTTATTATAATTAATTAAAATTGTAAATTATTTGTACGTGAAAACACACAATGGAATATTAATTTTAATTGATATATCTTAAAAAAAAACTAGGATTTTTTGTATCCGCCAAGCTCTATTTCAAACTATTATCATGTAATAAAACTAAAAATATTTTCAAAAATTTTAATTTTTAACACCTTAAATAATTAATTTTATCATAATTAATAATTTCATTTTCCATAATATCTACGATTTAATTCAATTTAATCATTTAAATTGTAAGCATCGCACATAATTACAAAACGTCAAACGGAATATTCTTTTTATTCCACCTTTCGATGTAGTACGAAAAGAATGCATTCTGAATATTCCGAATAAATAAAAGAATGGACTAAAAAAAGAATAGAAGGAATGGAATGAATAAAAGAACGATTTACGTCACATTCGGAATGTCCGGAATATCCAGAATGAATAAAAGAAAACACTCACTGATAGTGTTTTTCCTTCTTTTAGTTGCTTATGAATAGAAAACACAAAAAATAGGATAAACATAGCTTACTGAAGTAATATTTTCATGAAAAGCGAATTTCGATTAATTTCGCTCCCTTTCTTTGGTTTCCGCTTTTCCTACTAGTTGACATGGTAATTCGGGTTTGTTTGCTCTTATCGTGTCAAGAATTGTAGTATATAAGTGGTTATCCATTATAATCGTCCGCCCTTTGTTGACGTATCCGGCAGCCAATCTATATGAACTAATGTGAACGATAAATTTGTAGCTCGGGGCACCTCTGAGGACCGGCCGATGTAGATTTCGCCGTTCAACGAAAATGCGTTCGACGAGCCGCAAATCCAAAATATTTATATCCAGTATTTTCCGGGTTTACTGGGAATGGGAATATATTATCGAAACGAACAACGTACACAAGTGGCTATGGTTAAGTTTCTATCTGGTTTGTACGGCTCTTTTAAAAAATTAAGAAATGACCCAAATATCTCGAAATGCGGGTTATTTGTCTGATTTTAATCGTTCTTGCCGTGGGTTTTGATTAACAAATCGCATAAACCGTAAAATTTGTTCTGCTCTTTGTAACGAATTTACAGCTTTGTAAAATGGGCGACTGTTCATCCAAACGATATTGCAGCGTTGTAAAATGGGCCACAGTTCATCCAATCACTCATCCCAATTTTTTAGAGCGCCGGTATAAATAAGAATTCCGACAAGAGCATATATATCATCAGCATTTGTCCAAATCGCCTGCCGTTTACCTTTTCCAGCAGTTGTTCTATAAAAATCAGTTGCTTTTCTGTTCTCTCGTGTATAATGGATTTACAAGTAGTGGTTAAAGCTGCGGCGTTTGGATCGGGAGGTACCGGGTTCGACTCCCTATAGGGGCGGGATGCAAAAGGGATTTTCCATCATCTGATTACGATCGGTGACGACGATGAACACAACTATGACCCCCTGTTGAGAGTGCAGAATCCATTGGCCGACCCATCTTTCATGTCAGTACTATGGGCTGGCATGAAGCAATGCAGTGTGCAGGTGGTTTATACAAAACGGGTTTATAGCCATACGTCCTCGATTTGGCAACTACTGCGTAAAGTAGGACGGTAAAAGTTAACTGCGAAAGAGTTGGAAGTACCTCGAGCCCCAGAAAAGATTGCATAGAATAAAACGAAAAAAAAAAAAGAAACAAAACAATGAACTTGTGACGCCGCCTTCTGGCATCGTCCCGGCTCATGAAGAAACTCCGGTGCATAGCCCTGTTTGACGGGCGATTGAACGAAGAAAGAGGAGAGATGGCATTTTTTATTTTATTTTGGAAATCGCGCGGTCAGTTTGGTTGATGATAGGAGGAGTCAAGTTTTGGATTTCGTGGCAGACGGTCGAATTTTAGTCTCTATTTGAGACGGCCGCATTTTTTTTTTTTTTTATATATATATATATGATAAGGAAATTTAATTTAAATAATATATATGTGGATATACCATAAGTTTTTGTGAATTGGCTCTTGTGATCAAGAAAAAAAAAATATATAAATTGTATGAGCCATATTATGAATGGTTTTATTTATTGATGAAGAATAAAATAATAAATAAAAAAATCAATAAGTTATAATTGAACTTAAGTTACAAATAAATAATAAATCTAATTTTGGATTGTAATTATTTAAATTATAAATTTGTTTTTATAAATTGGTGGAACAGTATTGTGAAATCTAATTGGCATAATAAACGCCTTATATGTGAAAGTTTACGTAATTCAGTTTTTATTTATTGAAAGAGTCGTCTTTCAAAACCGTTTTCTGGTTGTCCAGAATTTGTGATAAACAAAAAAATATCGTACGATCATTGTGTGATCACTATTACAGTGTCGGTTCCGCTATAACGGAGCAATTTAAAAATCAGACGATCGTGGTGTCATCGCTACTTCAGTTCCGCTATAACGGAGTGAAAAAAAAAAAATCGTATGATCAGGGTGTGACACTACTGCAGTATTTGTGCTGGTATAACGGTGCGATAAGCAAAACATCAACATAAATTTTTACGATTGTTGGGCCATCGCCACGCCCGTGTTTGTGCAGTGATTATTACGGGGCGATTTGTACATCAATTGGTTCAGTTATCATACCAGCGAAACCATCAGTGCTGTAAATTTTGGGCAAATTAATTTGCGCAACTATTGCAACAGGCGACGACAAGGCAGAGTTAGGATGCTCTTGCCGGGCCAAATTGTTGTTTAGAAATTACTACCACTCAGGGTACTACGATAATTTTACGGTGGGAGTGCTGATTCATTATTGAATACTAAATCGATGCAGAAATTCCTAGAAGACAAAGGGTTCGAGATGCAATGATGATTGGACAATTTACAACAAAGAGTTCGTTATTTATTATATTTTTATTTTACTTTATTATATTTCATTGATTAATTTTGTTTTTCCCCTTTATATTGTCATATAAATAATTGTTGCTCATTTAGATTTTAAATTCATAATTACAGTTAAAATTGATTGATTTTTTTTGGTTCTTAAATTTTTTTTTGTTTACCAGAAAATTTTTCTCTGGTTGTTAAATTTTTTTTTTTTCATTATTCTTTAGTTGTTCTTAAATTTTTCTATTCATCATATGGTTTTTCTTTCATTCATATTGCATTTTTTTTTTCTAACTTTTTTTTTTCTTGATCATTACATTATGCATGCCTACTTAATTTTTACATATATACAGATTTTCTTATATAAATTTTATTTCAGCTATCTCGTTCTTTCTTCGTTCATTTGTTCATTTAAAGTTTTTATGATTTTCTTCATTAGCATTTCCCAGGAGTGTTTCTTTATTCCATCTTCCAATTTCTTTTGAATAATTTTTACCGGCTTCACTTAATTATGAAGTGCTAAATAGTTCAGTGTGGTGATGTTGATGATGGGGTGATATTGGACGTTCCCTCCAGGTCCTATGGTTGTGCGAAGCGGATGTCTTGCCTGTTATAATTTTTTTGTATTATTATTTTAGCTAAATTCTCTTTTATCTGTTTCATATACGCGGTTATACAAGCTCCTGTCATGCTTGGGAAATTTCCACGCCCTAACCCTGAAGCCTTAGCCAGCTAGGATACCGCGTCCCAAGCCTCTGACAGGAGATTTCTGTTAACGACATTCTGGTGTGACTTGGAGTTTAAATGGTAGGTGCCACTTCAGAACAAGTTTCATGGCACCGCCAAACCCAAGCATACCAGGGTGTCGTTACAAACTGTCAATGTGAAAAAATGTGTACACTGAGCCCACTCATATATCTAAATGTATTGAGAAGTATTTGGGCTCCCCACGTCATGGTTAAGCGACTAATTGCATTTAGAAGCTGGAAAATACCATTAAATCAACCGATTTTGATACGGTTTTTTGCAAAGAGTATGTGATTTGTAGTGACTGAGGCATATCTAAAAGAATTTTGATAACACATTAACAGACACTTTTTTATTTAATTTTTAATAGGTCTGGGGTCAGCGAGACCCCACGGCACGAAGTAAAGGTTAAAATACTTTTCAAGACTTTTACTAGGCATAAAGACACCAACACCTATACTCCACTCTCATTCACACTAGCATCTGTATAAACGATGTCTTCTTGCACATACCGCTGACTGATTTTCCCAAACCTAATTTTGGCGATAACTTCATTAATTCCCTTATTATATTCCTCCATATTCAAACATACAGTAAGATTATAAGGAACGGGTTGCGGACCAGCATTGCCTATACTCAAAAACATATTCATATTTTCAAGTGTGATGCTGGTTCTATATGTTGGTTTGTAAATCGCCCTACTTTGTAATCTTACTACCATTTCATTCCAAAACTCATTTTTCTTAGTTATCATTCTCACTGACTCTCTCGCAGTGATCCACTCTCTCTTGTAATCGAGAGGTGAATCACCCATTTCAGACCACAGAGTGTGTATTGAGGTTGAATTGGCGCATGCATTCTCTACTTTCATTAATTGGCTAAAATCCCCTTTTGAACCATTTCCATACACACTAATACCAAATTCATCCAATTTTGGAGGATATAAGGGCCTTTCTTAACATGTCAGTCACACTCGGATGAGCGCCCCACTTGGATTTGCTCACCCGTTTAACCACATTTAAACATTCCTTGCAGTTACCTGCCAAAATGTTCATGTGATTCCCGAAGTTCAAACGTCTATCAATCCAAATACCCAAATACCTGTACGCATTTACTTGCTCAATTCTATAATTGCTTTTTGAGCCGCCGCATCAATACTTTTTCCTTTTCCAATCAATAAAAAATCGCCTGCAAATTACAGAACAATTTGATTGTCAGTATTGATGCGGTGTAACTCGCTGGTACCTATATAGGTTGAACAGAGCTGGTGATATTTGACTTCGTTGCGGAAGTCCAATATTAGCAACTCCCTCCAACCTATACCCACTTCCTTTCAAAACCATTTTTCTTTCAGTCATAAAATCTTTTATCCACATACACTTTCCGTGAAAATCTAAAATTCGAGAGAATTTGTTGTAATTTCCAAGAAATCACATAATCGTAAGCTCTTTCAATGTCCAAGAATACCGCAACAGCTTTCAATTATCCTATCTCACTTCCCACACAAACTTTTCCACACACTCGATTGCAGAGTGATTCTTTCGAAATCCAAATGTTGTCGATGGCAACAAATACACAAAATCTTCCATTTAAAATTTTTATAAAAACATTCAACATACATATGCCTCGATAATTTGTTGCCACATTTGGATCTCTATACCGTTTAGGGATGGAAACCACTCTGCTCTCTTTCCATTTGCCCGGTATTCTGGAACCCATCCACACTTTGTTGAGAATCTCAAGCAAGTTATATTTTGCTGAGTCACTCAACAACTGAACGATTTTATAACTTACGCGGTTTGTCCCTGGAGTGGTAGATTTTAATGTGTCTAACACTCTCAGGAACTCTCCCCATTCATACTTGCAATCCATTCTTTCATTTCTATTCATTCTCTCAACTTCATTTATTACATTCAAATCATTGCTTATACATTAATACCATTCTAAAAAATTGTTCCTCTTTTTCCCTGTTCTCACACACCACATTGCGCACCTTAAAATGTTTAACATTCACTCTATTAAATAAATTTCATACATCCTTAGGTGTGGTTCTATGTGTCATTTGGGACACATATTCCGGCAAACTTTTCCTTTTCGCTCCGCGAATAGCCTTTTTGAACTTCCCATTCATTTTACCATATATAATCTTATTCTCGCCACTCCTATTCCTATTAAACTCATGCAAGGCTATTCGCTTTTTTTCATACCAGAATTGAACTTCATTGTTCCTTTCATATCCACAATTTTTGTACACAGTTTATTTACTCGTTCAATTTCACTATCCAACTGGCTTTGATTTATTTAATTTTCTCCGAGAATCTCATTCATCTCTTTCACCCATTTCCTATTATTCATTAATTCACGCTTTTTCTTAAACACTCTATTATCATTCATGATCATTTTAATCATGAAATGATCCCCACTCAAATTTTCTTCTTCAACATTCCAAGTGACCCGACAGGCCAGTTCAATAGTTGTCAAAGACAAATCTATTGCGCTGGCCGTGCCACCCACATTCGCCATTCTAGTTGGCCTTCCATCATTCAAGAGCACCATATCGGAGTCCCGAATCAGGTCGGCCAACTGTTTTCCTCGCGCGCAATTGTCAAAACATCCTCACATTCTCGCATACGCATTCATATCTCCACATACAATCAGGTCACTTTTATCTCTCACCCACTCAAACAATTTTTTAAAATCACTCAAGACTTTTTTCCTTTCTTCTCCATCATGCAACTGGATTACATACATACTTACTAGTAACAGATTTCTTTCCAAATTCGCCGTTGAGGCGGCTATTGCTTCAATAACCTCAAAAGCGGGTAACTGTATCTCTTAGAAACAAACTTCTCTTTCTATTATTTGTGTGGGCATAAAACACACAGAAATGAGAGCTTTCCTTGAGTTTTTGATTTAGTGAATATAATTCGCTAGGCCATTACGTTATGAAGTACGTATGAAGTGAGAATTGTATTTTTGTAGTAGGTCGTAGCTACCTGAAGAGTAGATCGAACTTTTTGTACGTGCGAATTTTTCAGTACGAAACCAAACTACCACATAGAGAATTCAAGGAGGGTTCTCATTTTTTCTTCAGTGTCGATACACTTTGTATGGCTCTTGGATTAAAGTACGGGGGGGATTTTGATATTTCGACTTTTTTTGGTAGTATATTATGCCAAAGCCACTATTGTTAATATATTTTGTCTATAAAAAGCCGAAAGAATCTTATTGATTAAAAAATCAAACCTAGTAATTGGACTTGATTTTCTTCACGGAATCGAAGCATATGGTTGTCAATCCAAAGATCGCCATACATAAAATCGATTATCATCACGGAAGAGGACTGCAGTTCTTTTTTCATTACTGCTTTGAGCATTGAGAGAGAGAGATTTGATGCAGATTTGATTTCATCAACGAAACGTGGATTATTCATATTCATAATCTACTTTATAGTCTTCACATCATATTGTTAGCACAGAATTTGCTCAACTTTTTCACTAAGTAGGGACAGGAACACACAGTAAGTTCGAAATGTATGCTGTTTACTCGAAAACTGTCGACAGTAACTTATTTGGTAATTTTTGAAAAAATATGAGGAAACATTTATTCCGTCAAGTCGTCGCGAAAATACAAAAAAAATTATTGCCCATAATGGTCGACATTAATTTTGAATCCAGTTTCCCTGGGGAAAATCGTTTGAAAACTAAACATCACGAAACAATTATCCAAAAAAGACACAATATAAAATCATCAGAACAAAAAATAAAAAAATGAGAGCTTGGCTGAAAATTTTATTACGTTTTTGATATTGAATTAACAAAATTAATTCATTTCTTATTAGAGAATTTTTTTAAATTAATTTGTTAAGAGAACAGCATTTTCTCATTGACAAAATTAAATGAAATAATTTTGTTAAATCGATGAAAAAGTCAAATAAAATTTGTATGTGTACATAAAATTGTATCCTACCTTTCAACCAAGCTGTTTTGATGATTCCACTTTTCTTTCGTTCGACAAATATTTAGTTGAGTTGTTTAAGATTGATGTTGCCTTCAAAATTTGATAGCGATTTTCCTTATACATAGTTATTATAAATTATTTGGTGATCTTACAACAATAATTTCAAGAATCAACTCAATATTATTGGATTCACTGAACATTTTAGAATTAATTGCAATAACAACTTGCTCAAGACCACCGTTATTATAAGTTTCCTAGACGACGGAAATAGAGAGAGGATTCCGTTGACACATTGCATAGCGGAAAGTGTTTTCCTAAACGAAGGAATTGGCTGTTCCTTTAGTCGTAGCACACAGTAGAAAATAATGATCGATTTTATTCCGTTCCGGCTTTTTAAACGAAAAACTGACGTAATTTCGTCAAGGAATGCAGGAAAACGCATTCATACAATTGCATGCATCTAATACTTAATACCCGCTATCAGTTCCTGCCCTCTAGAAAAAAAAAAACTCTCTTTCTGGATTTCCAAATGCCCTTTTAGATTGCTGACCTTTCTTTTAGTTGTGTTCATCCGTAGGGCCAAGGACTTGCTTGAAGGTTTATATTCTGTTTTGGTAATACGAACTACCCAAGTAGCATTTCAAGTTGTGAAACGGTTCCCACATCGTTGTCACAACTAATTTCATCGCTAGTTGGATGTGGCGAACCGTAGATCACAGCGGCTCCACGTGGTTGTCACAACCAATTTGGCGAAAATAATCGGTTGTCACAATATTGTGACAACGTTGTGAGCAAGTTATGGTTATATCCCACAACTGTTTGAATTTGTGAAACGGTGATGAAGCTGTTGTAAAATAGTTCTATAAAAGTTGTTACAACGCTATGTGAGAGTTGCCGCAGCTCATTTACAACTATTTCACAACTAGTACTGGTGATCGGAGACTCACAACCAAATGTTCACATACATAAGGTATTTATTAAAATAACACAACCATTGTGATACTACGAAGTTGTCTATAGATTGAACCAATACTTTTATCACAACTGAAAAGAATAACTATATGAAAGTATGAACATATAATAATAATGAATAATATCATAATAATATTTTATATTAATGTGATTTCATATATAATTCAATTTCATTATTTATCGCACATATATGTACGTGAAAAACCATGGGAAATGTTAATTTTACTGTAAAACAGGGATTTTTAGTTTGAAAATAAAGATTGGCCCGATGTCATTTGCATTTCAAAAAAAATAATTTAAGGAAAAATTATTAAAAAAAAATAATTTATATGAACTAAAAGATCAATGAACTGTTGTATGTAGGTTATGATTTGTTTTTTTCAAAATGGCGGAACGTATTCTCCCTATAAAAATATTGTATCCGCCATATTATAGTATAGTTGTGCCTGCAACCGTTCTAGATCAAGTTGAACAATACAATTTTGTGAAATGGTTGTGTTTAGAACTAGGTTAGAGAAAATAAATTGTGAATCGGTTTTGAAGCGAACTTTCTATATTGATTAGTTCTGTTGAGAACCAATCTAAAATGTTTGTTTGTGAATGGGTTGTGAAACAGTCTAGTGAAGAACTATTTTCACTACTAGAATTTTGATATTTCTACATTATCGTGAAAAACGTGAATAAAGCAACTTGTTTTATTTTGATGATAATTTAATTATACATAATATATTATAAGTTTGTGTAATAAATAAAAATAATATTGTAAATAGGAAGACCATCGATATTAAAATTTAAGGAAATATTTAACGGTTTTTCAACATCATGCAAACTATATTTAAGGCAGACTTCAAGGCCTTGATGCCAATATACACCATGACCTAGAGTGGTTAATGTTGGGTTTTTAGGTGTTTCTAATAATGTTCTTGCGTCGCGAGGCAAATTTACCGTCGTTCGTTTCCTTATAATTTGTAGTAGCCCAAGTTCTTAAATCCTCTTGGAAATGTGTATCGTTATTAATTTTTTCAAATTCATTTTCACTTTCATCACAAAAATTTTCAAAATCTTCATAATGACCTTCATTTTCAAAATTTCCTTGACTTGTGATTTCGATATCGTTTATGCTTTTAAATGGAAATGAAGGCACGTTCTGGTTACTCAGGGATACAATACTTTCAACTACCGTATTTTCACAAGGAACAATGTCTATATTGCAAACTTTTAAATTTAACCGATTCCTAATCAATAACCGTCTGTATGTACCACTTTTTTTATATTTTATCCATTTGGAAATCTCAATTTTCGGCTTAAACATTTTGAATTTAAGATGTTTCGTGAAAATGTAACTTCTTAAATTGTCAAATGACATGTAAACAAAATGGCTATTCGTAGTTCTCAAGCTCAGTTTTCACATCCACTGTACAACTAACAATTTAAACGACAACTAAATTAGTTCGCAAAATGAGTTTTGTGTTTATTTCACAACTTATTATGCACTCCATTAACAACTTATCTTAAATGGTGATTGTAACCAGTTGTTAGAACTGTTTCACAACTAATTTAATGTAACATTTATTATTGTTCATTATTGGTTATTAAATTAGTTGTGACATGTATGTTCCAACCAACGCAGCGAACCAATTGTTGGTGGTTCGTAACTGGTAACTTTTTTAGTTGTGACATGCGTGTGCGAACCAATTTTGTCAACCAATGTGTGGCGTTTCGTAATTGGTAACTTTTTTAGTTGTGACATGTATGTGTGAACTAATGTGACAAACTAATTGGTTGTGGTGACCATTCAGCTGTGGATATTACAAGAGACAACAACTTCACAACTATAATTTTTCAATAAAGTTTTTGCTAAATTTGACAACCATTTCACAAGCAATTCCTGGTTGTGACAATAATGTGACAACCATCAATTGGTTGTACACAACTAACTAGTTGTAAAATGCTACTTGGGTAATCAACACCGTAAATACAATTGAATTAATTTACAAAATTTACAACCAGAATGTAATACATAACAGAAATTATATTATAGTATGCGTGTTGAAAAGTACATTTAATTAGTGTTACAATGTACAGTGCCTCAATACACTACAGTTTCTATGGCGGAGAATTAAAAAGCTTTTGGAATCTGTACGTCAAGAGGGTTGGGTACCTGCCGTACGAAGTGACACAAAACCACCTGTTTATATAAATGTTTACCAATTATTTATATACGTTAGTTTGAGAATTGCGTTCGGAGTTGAAGGTTAAGTTATTGATCAAATTGCAGGTTGGGTTGGGGCTGGATTAGAGTTTAATGAGCAGTTGATCAATTTTAATTTATGATGCTATATGAATTGGGGTTGAGTTGTAGTTGAGTGGGCGTGGGGGATTGGGTTGGATTAGGGTTGTGAGCATTTCATCTGGCGATTTATTTGGGTGTTGAATTGGCAGTTGAATTAGAGTTAACTTGATTTGAGTTCATGTAAATATCTAGGTTTTAACAAGACCATGTTCAACGATTAAGTTGGAAATTTAATTGGGGTTGTAATGAGGGTTCAGTTGAACGTTAGCTTGTTAGGGTTGTTTTGAGTTGAGTTCATGTACGAACGCACATGATGTTCGACATTGAGTTTGGGGTGAGGTTGAGGATTGAGTTGGAATTCACTCCGGTAATAAGTTGAGATTTTATTTGGATGTTGAGTTGAGATTTGATTTGAAAGTAAGCTCGGCTTGTTCTAAGTTTAGTTCAAGTACGCATGTAGTTTTTCGGGCCGTGTTGATTTGAAGATTGAGTTGGGCGTTTAGTTGAGGGTTAGATTTGTTGAAATACACTTGGGTGCAAAAAATTCGCACATTGATAAATTTTCACCAAAATTTCAAAAATATCAAAAAATCCAATGTTTGTTTAATTTTCTTAAATGCAGATTCAAAGTCTACTTCAACACCTATCAAGTGGTACCATTTTTGTACTTATACCGTGTCAACAAAGTGATTTTTGGGGGCACCATCTGAAGTACACGTTTTTTGTGAATTTTGTGAAGAAGTATTCCCTCCCCTAGCCCGAATGACAGCTTCCATTCGATGTTTCATCGATTTCACCAAAGTTTTTACCAAATCTTGAGGTATCGCCTCCCATTCCTTTGCGATCGCCTGATGCATCTCCTGGCGACTCGTTGAAACAACATCTCTGGCCCGATCCCTTTTTTCAGCTCGTCCCATAAATGTTCGATGGGATTGAGGTCCGGGCCACTCAATAACGGGCAAATCCACCTCTTGAAGGTACTGGTAAACTATACCAGCCGTATGTGGTCTAGCATTATCCTGCATTAACACGAAGTTTTCACCAATAAAACCGGCAAAAGGTACGACGTAGTCCTCGAATACTTCCTCAACGTACCGTTGAGAAGTAAATCCTCTTGAACGACGGCCAGTATTCGCTCCGGAGATGAACACATAAGAGCATTTGGATTGGACAGAAGAACAATGGAGAACAGTCATGATCTCTGACGAGTGCAGGATGTGTTTACATGGCAAAGATGGGCGAGGAAGAGTGAATAGAAGACCAGGAGAGCGATTTGCACAATGTTGCATTGAAGAAGGAGACTCATATGGCGGTGGATCGTGCATATTCTGGCGAGGCATGTCATTGGAGGCAAAGACAGGCCTATCTTGTGTTCATCTCCGCAGCGAATACTGGTCGTCGTTCAAGAGGATTTACTTCTTAACGGTACGTTGAGGAAGTACTCGAGGACTACGTCGTACCTTTTGCCGGTTTTATTGGTGAAAACTCCGTGTTAATGCAGGATAATGCTAGACCACATACGGCTGGTATAGGTACTTTGTTTTTTTTTCTACGTTGCATCCATAGGATAAATAATCCAATAGGTTATGGGCCAAGTTCCCGAATAATAATACGTAACAATAGTAAAGTTCGGTTGATGAAGTCAATTATGAGATTACGTTTAGAGGAGGGAGGCGACATGGAAGTACATCTAAGCAGGACAAATGAATTATTTCAATAGATGATTGATTTAAATATCAATATAAAACCAGACGACTGACAAGCTGCCACGATGTTAAGAAGCCTGCCTGAGAGACGATACGTTGGTCACGGCATTAGAATCGCGTAAACAAACTGATTTAACTACAGCAGTGGTTCAATCAAAACTTATTGACGAATATAAACGTCGAAAGGCTTTATTTATTTATTTATTTATTTGATACCTACAGTGGTTACAATCGGTACAAACAATTACGGCTAACTACAATTAGTTAGAATTATACAAAAAAAAAATTTAAATAAAACATTCTTGAATGATTATGTCGACAAATGGAAATCGAACATTTCAAATACTGAATTGAACATCCATGCCATGATGTTCTCAGACCATAGTAAGTTGGCACCGGGTCAATGAATAAAATCCCATCACGTTGCCGCATTCGACGTTCGGGAGCATACATTTTTAGACGTGCAAGTAACTCGGTGCAATCGATGCGGGAATTGATGATATCGCACACAAACAGCGCGGAAGCTACGTCCCGGCGACAGTCAAGACGTTGCAGTTTCAGAAGATTACATCGATCCTGATAAGGTGAACAAATTGTTTCTGAACACTCTCAATCCTCCTGGAATGACAGTGGTAGGATGGCGCCCAAACTGGAGATGCGTACTCCAAAATAGAACGAACAAACGAGACGTAGAGTCCTCTAAAATCCCTGCAGTTTCGTTTAATAAAGCCCAACATAATATACGACTTTGAAATATTGGTGATAACATGCTTAGTAAATGTAGCGTCGGATGCAAAAATCACTCCAAGGTCGAAAATGAAATGAAATGAATTTAAAGGTAATACAGAAGAATCTACAACAAAAATCCAGAAATTTGACACATTGTGCTACGCGGTGTAATGAGAAACGGCACTTTGCAAGGAATTGTAAAGCCCAATTAGGCGATCGAATTTTCAAACCTGCTGAAAAAAAAAATTTATTTGGCAACCGAACGGGATGAAGACGAACTATCCGGTGGAGAATTTGTATTTAAAACAAATGAAAGTGAAGTTGGATAGACCATTGATTCTGGTGCTATACGTTTCACATTACATCAATAGAGTTAGAGGAAAAAGATTTATTCGAATTAAAGTAATGAACAAACTTCCATTGTATTAAATGAAATGCTATGGGTTCCCTCCATTAATACAAATTTGCTGCGACGTAACATTTGCGAAAGCCCAACGATGTGAAATCAGTCTAAATGGACGGCATGGAGCAGTAGCCGAAGAGCAGGGAAATTTGTACATTTTAAAGGAACCAAACAAGGCTTGTGTTGACAAGTGTAGGGTTTGCCTGCAAGGAAAAATGACGCGCCTTAAATTTCCAAAGAATGCACAATATGCACGGTGCATGATCATTAATGTCGGAATGCCACACATAATTTGGGCTCAAGCAGTTTTTACTGCGATTTTAACCACACCATTTGAAAATTGGTTTGCTACCAAACCAAACTTTACCCATTTAAGAATTTTTGGTTCCGAATGTTATGTTTTGGTGACGCCACAAAAGAGACATAAAATTAAGAATAAACCCAATGCTCGAAGGTTATAAGTAACACTAAATCTAAAGCGTATAAATGTTACGAAAATAAAACCGGAAAAATATTAATCAGCTGAGATGTTCATTTTTACAAAACAGAAAAGGCAAACGGAAGAAGGTTGGGTTGGCGCGGTTGATTTGGTGATGGTGTTTAGGGGTGCGTTAGAGGTTGAGTTGTAAACTGCGGTGGATATTGAGCTGAAGATTGAGTTAAGAGTTTCGATTAGGGTAAAATTTGGGAGTAGAGCTAATTTCCAGGGGCAAAATTCTGATGACCTCACCAATTCTGAGGTTTCACAGCCTTTTAAATTTTTTTATTTCTGTTTTCGGCAATGTCACCGCTCTGCACCCTGCCCCTCAAACCTTACCGCTATGTAAATAATAATTAAGCCTCTAACCACAAAACATAAACTTCCCACCAATTAAGTATACCATTCGAAATTAATGTCATAGAAATATACGAGTTCATCAATTTATAGAAAAAACCAAAACAAATGAAATCAATCTTAAAATCAAGCAATAGAAAAACATAACCCTTTCCAAAATTTTAATTGAAAATTTTAATTTTTTTTGTATATAAAGTTAAAAATATTTAAATAGATATAAACTAAAAACTTGACACATTTGACATTAACACAATCAATTCATGTTAAAAGTGCTGACAAATTAATTAAATTTGTTGAAGATGGAATGAAGAGAAAAAATTCTTATAGCTAGATTGGGAGAAAGAGCGCGCGTACACGGAATGTATTGTGTAGGTGGGGTTAGATATTGTAGATATGTATAAAAGATTGGTTTGTACACTTTCACCTCTTCAAATTTTTTGTCTGAGATGTTTTATTATTTTAAATCATAAAACGTTATTCAATGTTTGGTATGTGAATGAAATGACTGACACAATAATACACGTGGTCCACGTGCACTTTTCATGAAAGAAATTTCTTAAGTTTTAATTACATATTTAAGTATTTTATGATCTTCAACAGAAAGAACCAACAATTTTGTTTACCATTACCATTATCTACCAAAATGATGTCAATTATCATTCACAAAATCTTAAATATCGGATTTATGTGTTTTGGGTGTTGATGATTTGATTGTTATGATAATGAGATGCAGCAGCCTTACGTTATCTCTACGTACTTAAATATTTATAGATATAAATTATCACTAATGAAAAAAAATAAATCATAAATTATGGAATAAATTATGGAAATGTTTATTTGATAATTTTAAATTGATATGTTGAGAGTAAATTATGTTAATTGTATTTAGTATATACGTAAACTGAAGGGTTCGGTATCGTTGAAAGATTAAAATTATAAGAAATGAAAGTTTTATTTTTTTCTTGCATAATAATCCGGTTTTAATTTGATTATATTTGTACGTATATGCTTAGATATGAGCATATTATACTACATATATACGACCCATGAGGTTACTTACTGTAATTCGAACTAGAACCCTCTTAAATGTGGATAATTCTTGGGATTAATAAATGTTATGATTTATGAAACAATAGTGATCGTCCATAAGTATTCAATATCATCGAAAACCATAAATTTTACCATCCTTGAATATAGTCTCACTGTTATTTATAAAGTGGAAACAGTACACAGAAAAACTACGATAAAGGCAATCAAATATCTGTCTTGCCAACTCTGAATTTATCTTCTAACTACTCTCCCGTCCTTCGTACGCATCGATATATGAAGCCAAACCATGTTCTCTGCCTAATAGTATTCGAATGACGAAACCAAAGTTTTGGTTTCATTTGTCGCAGTTCGATACCACTGTTGGGGAAGCTGTTATTGCCAATTTTGTGAATAACAACTTTGGTATTCTAATGCTGCAGCTACCAAGTTGATACCAAGTGGGCGTATGTATATTTTATATTGGAAATTGATGCCGAAATAAAAGCAAAAGTTATGTCCAAGATGAATTGGGCAAATGATGTGTTTTTTAGACCTTACAACAATATACATTTTTGGCGGCGATAATTAAGTTGCGAGACCTAGGTTACTATCAAAGTGTATTCTGAAGAATATTGCCCACCTGGACTATGTCGTACACAGAAAGGACAGATATAATTTTGACACCGGGCTTAGAGAGGCGGAGTATTAATTGCGGTTAATGATTGTATTCCAAATGAGCCTGTCCTCATAGTCTCGGCGTCATTGCAGTCCGTATCAAGGTGGCCAATACCTATATCGTCTTCGTCGTTATTTGAATTTATACTCTCTATGAATCAAACTGGGATTATTTTGAAATGATAATCAATTTCATCCATTCAGCTGTGATGCCATTGCATCATCATAATAATCAACTTATCACTGTTTGTAATTTTAATCTGCCCGATATAGCTTGGCTTGATGTTGATAGCGTTTTTACACTGACGAAAGGGCAATATGAATTACCAACTATACTTTGCTAGCATATAAATTGTACAACAGATTCCTTTTCTAATCAATTTTATTTCAGAAATGCCGAATATGCTTCCTTAAACGAGTTTGTCTGCAATTGAATATGCAATTTCGAAAAAGGCACATCTCGAAAATTTTGACAAAACCGTTTTTTCACGTTAATGTGATGGAAATATGTATATCCCCGCACCTATTTTGTTTGAAATAGGCACATCTCTTGTATTAATACTGCTATCAGTGTTGATGTGTATGGCAATAATTTCGAAAAGGTCACAACTCTTGGATATATTTAATGCATTTAACTAATCGGCGAAGGCGATATATCTCCGTCTCTTGCTGACGTGATTTTGATACATAAAAGTTTCGTAAAGTTTATACAGCATACTAGGTATAATATTATTGCAAATTTTTAATTAACTAAAAAACTGCTTATCAATTTTTAATTTTTTTTTACTTACAATTAAATATAAAAATTCATATTTAATCACAGTTAATTTCAAAATTAATTTCTATTCTTATTTGTATATGATTAAACCTAATATGCATTTTTATTGAATAGTATTGGTCGTGTGATCTTCTTTCCGAATCACTTCACCAGCTCCTGGCATTTGTGAACGGTGATTTATTCCAAATTCGACAAATTTAAATCAAAAATTTCTTTTTCTTTTTGTGTTTCTTTTGTGTATTTATTGTCCGGAAAATGGAATATTGCGGTTGTTTACATTCATATTATTAACTCATCTAATTCTTGGTTATACCGAAGAAGATAAACCACCACGCTTGTGTTTTCAGCAAGATAGCGACCTAAAGAATACCTCGAGGTAGCAAAATAGTAGTTTAACGATTATGAAATGGGGGTCGCGCAATGGCCAAGTCAGTCACCTGATCTGAATCCGATCGAACATTTTTAGAATCGAGTAAAAGTCTATTAACAATAAGAAATACAAAAATAAACAGAAATTTTGGAATTGAAATTTGTCGAATTTGGAATAAATGTCCGTTCACAAATGCCAGGAGCACACGACCCATGTTATTCAATAAAAACGCATATTAGATCTAATCATGCACAAATAAGAGTAGAAATGAATTTTGAAATTAACTGTGGTATTATTTGAAAATCACTGTACGTTTATGTTTCAAGAATTTCGAAAAGAGCACATCTCTCATGTATAAAATATATAAAAAAATATATATGATAGAATAAAGATTAACATTAAATATTTATATAATTTTCGATTACCTTTTGACCCTACATGTACCCTTAAAATAAATTGTATAAATTTATTTACTACTTTAGAAAATAATTAGTTTTCTTCAATTCCTGAAAAATTTAATTTTTTATACATGTGTCCTTTTCGAAATTGCATATTCAATTCCGATTGGGACTTTTTACAACGTGTTGGACATTTTTTGGTAAAAAATAAACCGGCCTTCCGGAGTTGGTATACATCTAAAGAAACGCCGCAAAATGTTCCATTCCTTATACAGACGGTAAGGGGTTCAAAAAAAGAGTTTCATCTGATTTTTGTATAACCAATATATAGTGCAAATCGAGGAGAAATTAACATATAGTCCAAAAGAGTTCTGGATTTTCATGAATCGTAAGAGAAAAATTGTTAGTTTTCCGTCGCCCATGTCTTACCAGATCTCCGTTGCTAGTCAGCTATCAGCTCTCGGTATTCTGCTATTTGTTTGTTATATTTTGTGCCTCAGTATACGAACCAGCTGTTGTACATGTGTATATATTAAATTAATTAATTTGAACTATTTTAATGGATGGGCACCATAATGGAGGATATTGTTCAGTCCATTTTACCACAACATACTTATTATTCTTGAATTGTACAATGACTTAATAACTATACCAAATTTAACTATGAACGGTCAAAATTTCCCTTATAAGAAGCTTTATGCAATGATACAACCCCAATTTACGCGTGTGAAGTACTTCCTAAATCTTTCCTAAATACAAAAATGTTTGAAAGTATTAGTAACCAATCAATATTGAATGTTTTATCGAGAAATTGAAAGTAAAGTCTGAGAAGCACGCGCGTTACTAAATAATCTTTGATATTTTGTCCGGAAATCAGAGTAAGTTGATTAAATAAATAATGGCCCATTTGAGGTTTGTGCAAAATTTGAGGGCAGTCGCTTGGAGATAAGTGGGGTTAATATGACAAAATCACTATCTAGCGCATTTTGAAATCAAATTGAACGGTGATTGTTGCACATTTTATTTTACTAAACGAATTTCATATTTTGTCCGGAAATCAGAATATGTTAATAAAATCAATAATGGTCCATTCCAGGTTTGTGCAAAAATTGGGGATATTCTCTTGTAGATAAGTGGGGTTAATATGACAAAATCACTATCTAGCGCATATTGAAATCAAATTGAACGGTGATTGTTGTACATCTTATTTTACTAAACGACTTTTCATATTTTGTTCGGAAATCGGAGTATGTTAATAAAATCAATAATGGTCCATTACAGGTTTGTGCAAAATTTGGGTTGGCAAAGTGTGGGTGTCATTAATAGATTCTAAAATAATCCACTCCTATTTGCGGCATTTGAATCATAACGGCCAAACCTTAATTTAACTTAGAATTTAAGAGGCTAATGGCGTCGGTAACTCTAACGGGGACGCGGAAGGTCGCTTCGCTCCCCCCCCCCCGCTTAGCCCTCCGAGGCTTCAGATTTCAACATCGAGGGACGTTGGAGCCCTGATCATCCACTTAATCAAAAATAATTGCACTATTTATCAGCGTTTAATTTGACTTCAATATGCGCTAGGTGATGATTTTGTCATATTAACCCCACTTATCTCCAAAAGGATATCCCCAAATTTTGCACAAACCTGGAATGGACCATTATTGATTTTATTAACATACTCCGATTTTCGGACAAAATATCAAAGATGATTTAGTAATGCGCGTGCTTCTCAAACTTTTCTTTTAATTTCTCGATAGAACATTTCAATATTGATTGGTTACTAATATTTTCAAACATTTTCCTATTTAGGAAAGAATTAGGAAGTACTTCACACGCAACCCCAATTTATGACACGGTTACTGTGGTTATTCTAACATTTCTTGCGACTAATATTTAATTTAAATGAACGTTCTCAATTTGTACACTCAAATTCATGCTTCTTATTTGATTTGAACGTAAGCTGGCATAATTGGCTTTGAATGAATAACGATATGACTATAACGAAACTTACAATGCTTCTGACTAAGCAAGACCGAACTATGTATCCTCATACCTTAAGGCAAAGACATATTTCTACGTTTAAAAGTCGTTTCTCATAAACTGTCGCTTTTCCCAATTCCCAATTCATTTAACCCTTATCCAACCAAGGTGTGCTTTTTTAACACCATTTTTGGGATACCAACCCTTCCTCAGTTTAGATTTTAAGATTGATGTCTTTTAAGCAAATCGTCACTCTCAAATCGTTAATAAAAGCTCTAACGAGCCCTAATTCTAACCTCTATTCAAGTCTATTGGTAGCCTTACGAAGCGTATAAATATTATCTTATTCATCCATCGAATGTTATTAAGTCGTTATTATTATTATCACAATTGTCCTGTCCCCCATATAATATGCCCCAAAAATATGCTTATAAACCCTACACAATAATATCAAAACGATTAATTTCAATGTCATATATATGTATGTATGTGAATTTGATTGTCAAAATGCAAATTTGTATCAAAAATTGTAAAATCGTTTTTTTATGCTATTCTACATGAATCCTTATCAATTCAACTATAATTTTTTGAGAATGAATACACGAAACAAATAAAAACAATCTGAAATGACATAAAAACCTCCCATCGCGATTTTTTTTTTTTTATTTAGTTTTACCCCATTTGATATAAAAACATTAACTAACAAAAAAATTATCTCATTCCTATGTCTGTGGTTTATTCTGCATTGCAAATACAAATCGTAAACTTTATATCATTCCTATAAAGATGTGGTCGACAGTGTTGAGACCACGGACCAGTTTGGTATCCAATAGTTCTTAATTTGTATATACAAAACGTTCTTCATTCCAAAAAGGCTACCGACCACTGGAATATTTGGCCGTTTTTTTATTTTTTGTATGCTTGATATGGAAAAGAGCTAATTCATATACTCACATGGATGTATATATAAAAACAATATTATGGGGATTCATAATCATCTGAATTAAAGCTCAGCATGATGTCAATTTGGTTATGTTTTTTTTTATAATATACATACATTTATAACAAAAACGAAAGCATCAGATAGCGCTGCAAAAAAATAAATAAATTTACAACATAAAATAAAAACGAATTTGTGAAAAATATTTGCCATATCCTCCTATGTAAAAAAATATCCTGCTAGCTGCTACTATTACTTAAATTTTTTTTTTACTGTCAAAAACATTGACATTAAAGTACTTTTATGTATATTTAAATGGATTTTTATGATTTTTTTTTTCGGGATGTTGATTCCCACAATTTTGATCGGATGATTGATTTTATAATATTTTTGTGCGTGACTGTGGGATTAGGAGATGTGATTTCTGATTTTTATTGTTAGAGTCGTGTATTTGCGCGAGTACTGCGAATAATTGATTTATCTCGGTATATTTACATAAAATTTTGATTGTTCACTTTATTTGGATTTAATAACTGTAAATCAGTCATCTCAGAAAACATTTATCAGGGTGAATTAATCTTCGTGCGGCAGAAACATCATGAAGCTTTGAAAAATTATTTTGTATTATTCCGCTGGAATTATATAAGATAGTAAGATGTGTGTACCCAACACGAGGAACATTGTGAAAATTAAATTGCGAAACCAATTTTTAATGAATCCCAACTGAAATATAAATTATAAACAGAGATGGCTGTTTTATGAATGCAACCTTATCTTGCTACCTCGTTAGAGGCCAAAACTTGTATCTCGTCGCTATTTAAATGCGGAAAAATCCATTTCAATTCATTATAAAAGGAAATGGCGATGTTTATGTACATTTAGGGCATATGAATAACCCTTTTGTTTTTTTGTTTTTTCTGTTCCAATAACAACTTTGCTTTTCTGATTTATTTTCTTTCGTGAACTTTGAATAATTTTCAGTAATAACAAAAAGTCTCGAATAATCTGTAAAAATCTCACAAATCTCCAATAGTCTTCAACAAAAACCTCTACTTATATGAAGTAATTCTGTAAAATTTGAGATATACGAAAAAAATGTCATCTATGTAAATCAACTTCCACCAAACTTATCAGTATATAGCTGAATGCTAAATGCAAATTTCGAAAAGCTCAAAAACCAATAAAGTCAAAAATAAATCAGCAGCTCAAACTTGGTAAATTTCGAGGAATATCGAGAACCCCGAATAATCTCGAAATGGTCGAATAATCTTACAATTCGAGAATACTCTAGCTCGGTATTCACAAAAAATTTCGAAAAATCTTTAAGTTATCTACTATAACAATCAGTACCAAATATACCTGGAATCAGCTTAAAAACCTCCTATGCATCCTATAAAATATCAAAATTCGTGACATAAATCGACCAAACTCGAATAATCTCGATATTTTGAAGAAATTTCGAATGTTCCCGAAAATCTTGAATAAATTAGAACTCTAAAATAATCTTGAAAAATTTAAGAATCAATAATAAATACTCTAATTTACAAAGCAAATAAAAAGCATCAAGAACATCTTTCTCAAAAGAATAACTACAGCTCGTCGAATAACCTAGAAAATATTGAATTATATTGATAATTTCGAATAACTTATGCCAATCAACTTAAAATTAATTAAAACCGGAAATCTTTCGGTTAATTTAAAAATATCAAAATCTCAAACTTTTAGAATCTAATCCAGTACCCTGATTCTCTAAAAAATAGGATAATGGGTAAGCGTGTAAACCTGCAAAAAGCTGAGCCTACTTTAATAAATTCGCAATTTTTCGATTTAATTACTACTTCAAATAAAATCGAAAAATTGCAAACTAATGAAAGAAAGCTTTGCTTTTTACGAGTTTACACGTTTACCCATTATCTTAATTTTTAGAGAATCAGGGTGCAGTGCTATGCTGAATTCGATCCAAACTAAAATCGAACAATATCCAACATATAGGAGATTTCGCTTAACATCTACATATATGTATGTATATACGGTATCAGGTATACATAATTACATAACACTACAAACAAATCTTGCATAAGAAAACCTCCAAATAAATTGGGATGACTATGGCGGTGAATTATATAAGTATTAAACGAGTTTCGAGAATTTTTTCAAAATTGCGACAAAAGGCGATTATGTAAGTTATTTTGAGTTCTCTGAACGCATACATAATATGTACATAACTACGATTTGTTAAAATTGCGTCTTTGTATTGTAAATATATTTCTCGAAGCTCATACTCGAGTAGCTCGAAAACCCGAGAGATGCTTAATCAACACGCAGAGCTAAACTACAATTTGCTTGTGGATTCTAATTCTTTTGTGAAATTTTTTTTTCACAAAATTTAGCAAATAGCAAGTAATAAACTTTACCAAGTAATAAAAATAAGTATTATTGGCTGAAATAATATCGGATTGTGGATAAAGTTTTGTTATCTGAGTTCCATAAACATGGCAAGTTTATTAATCTCGATTCATTGAAGTAAATGAACCGTTTCTTCATTTTGTTGGTGCAGAATCATCCAGAACGTGTATGTGCAGTTTGGCGAGAGTGCAGTTATTGTGTTGGTATAGCAGTTTGAATGGCGGTATATTGCGGTATAGACAGCTTCACATGGTGGAATTTATTGCGGTTCTATAGTTTCTGATTTGTATCGAATTATTTATGATATATAAATTGTTTATTTATTGTTTATATTTATTTATTTGGATATCTGATTTTTTTATAAGTTAATTAATATTTATTCTTTTCCTCTGTACAGCAGCACATAAATTATTTACCAGGCTTCTTTGCAGCTTCAAGGTCACATGGAAGCGCTTTCATCGGTCCTTCGATTACGCAGGGAGCATCGTAAGTAGGTCAATAATAACTTTTCTTTTGGGATTTAATGCATAAAAAAAAAATATTAAATCCAAAATATTAATTAACTTGTAACAGTTAGTTAACTTAATTAATTAACTTCTACCAATTTAAATAATAGCTTCAATACAGTTTTATTCATTTTTCTTATTTATTTATATATAATGTAATTTTCAATTTTCTTTCTTTTCGTTTGAAATCCAAATAAATTTTGTTATTGTATTTATTTAAATCAATTGTTCTTGTTATTTAATATCTAAATATCTAATATGAGTGAGTGAGCGGAGGCTGAAACCGTGGAGTGATGGAGTTAAGGTAAGACGACGTGAGTGTAGCTTTCCTCAACTTAGCCATTTGTTGTGCTGAGAGCTAAGGTACAAAACCCACGACCAACATACCTCAACCCGACTGAGCCGAGGCGAGTATGGCATACCTTAGTAGCAAAACCACATTTTTTTTTTTTTGATTATTATTTTTTTTGCTAACGGTGACTACGCTTCCTCCAAGAGTGATTCCGTTACACGGTCGGAATTTCCTTATCTGGGTAAAAGCGAATGAAAAATGACTTGATTATTATTCCTTTTCTGTTCAGATAACAAATAAAAGGCCAAACTAAAACTGAAATCATTTTTTATGCCCTTAGTATAGCCAACTGTTTTATGAAATGGGAGGAATATCTGCTGCCTTTTATGTTGGATGTTACATAAGTTAAAATTATTAAATAAGATTGTGACTCTCGCTGCCATTCTTGAAGAAAGCGTCCTCTAAACATATCCACACTTGGATGTTTTTTTTAGAAGGAAACCGTGCGGCCTCTAAAATAATCCGTATTGAGAATCCATTGGATCTGGATGAGCATCTGCTGAATAAGGGGGCCACTGTTATGCCCAAATAGTTAATTTTACGTACTTGCTCCAGTTTGAAATTTGTTTTGCTTTCTAATCAATCCTGATCATTTTCATTGTGCACGAGCATTTGGACCGTGGAATTATTCTTATCCGAGAAATGAAATTAGTGAAGCCTTACTATATACATATAGCGTGTAAACACTTCAGCACCGTCTTGAATTCGAGTTTTTTTTTTTAATATTTGACAAAAGCTCCAGCCCGACACATTAGATTTGTATGCCAATTTCCTTGCGCTCGTTTCAGATTTCGTCTACTTTGGGTCTTTACTTTCCAAACCACTTCTCGGAAGTTGCTGGACCATTCCGGTCGGGTTCAAATTGAGAGAAATCATACTTTTACTGTGTATGCTTAATAAATAAAAGAGCCAACTATTCTGCGCGGTTCCGAGTTCTATATAGAATGAAATTGGTAAGCGTTGGTCCCTCGCATCCTATAAGTAGATTGTAATTGTATAAATAATTAACTCGCGTAATTTCTAATATTTTAGGTCCGGGTGTATATTAGAAATTACACGAATTAATTAATTCAAAGTAAAGTAGAATATTGTTAATTTTGCTACCCAGGAATAGTGGTGTGTGAAGGCAATTTGGCTGTTTTAATATAATTCGCTAATGCAGGCATACAATACATTCTGTATTATATATATATATATATATATATATATATATATATATATATATATATATCATATATATATATATATATATATATATATATATATATATATATATATATATATATATATATATATATATATATATATATATCGCACTATCCGTGCAATAAAACGATAACTCAAAAACATCGTTTTTCAGGAGAAGGCTTTGAAGTTTGAAATTATGAAGGAATCCCATGTAAAAACGTTTCATTAAAGTTGAATTACTTGTGCAGGAGGACCTGAAGGTAAATACTGGTTAAACTGGACGATAGAGCACCTTGCACAGATTTCAAAAGTGTAATCATGCAATAACGCGATAAGTAGTACTTATCGTTTTATTGCTCGGATAGTGCGATATATATATATACAGGGCCAATCAGAGGGTGGGCCAGCCGGGCCATACGGCACGGGCCCCCGATTTTTAGGGGCCCCCGAATTTTTTGTTACTATAGATTTCTCATTTGCGCTTGATCTTCGATAGTATTTTGTCTTTATAACAAGAACAAGATGTGTGCGACAATTTAAAATTTGACATTGAAGAGCGTTTTATTTGCTTCGATTCATTCTCTAGAAAAACCGGAGAAGAAATTGCTGCCAGAATTCTTGAAATTTTGTCGGATATGGAATTAAATTTTAATTTATGTATTGCCCGAGCATATGATAATGGTACAAATATAGCTGGCAAGCTAAACGGTGTGCAAGCCATTCTTACGAAGCGTAATCCTAATTGTATTTTTTCCAGCTGTGGGAACCATACATTAAATCTTGTTGGAGTTGATTCAGCTGAATCGTGTAAAGAAGCTGTACAATTTTTTTGAGTTATACAACAAATGTATAATTTTTTTAGCAGTAGTCCGCGGAGATGGGAGGTTTTAAAGAAACATATCAGTATGTCTCTTCATTCGATTTCCAAAACTAGATGGTCTGCTAGAATAGATGCAGTAAAACCAATAGCCAAAAATCTATTATCTATTCGAGATGCTTTAAATGAAATGTATTCCTTTAATTTACCACCACACGCAATCGTTGAATTACACTCAATTGAGAAATATTTAAATAAATTTGAATGTGTTTTGCTTTCTATCATATGGCTCGAAATTTTGACAGATTTGCATCAGACAAATTTGGTAATTGAAGCTCGAAATGCTACACAGCTAATTTCAATGCAGATCTGACACCAACAAATTTATTAGAAAATATTCTCAGTAAAACTTAGCTGGTTTATTTCCGAATCTTATCATTGTCTTAATAATATTTTTAAGTATTCCTGCATCTGTGTCTTCAGCCGAGAGGAGTTTCAGTGTTCTTAAAAGAATAAAAAATTTTCATCGCTCAACAATGGCAGAACAACGGTTAAATGGATTGGCAATGTTAAACATTAACCACGACATGGCAAGAAAAATAAATTTTGAGCAAATCATTAGAGAATTTTCTAATAATAAAGCGAGAAAAGCTTCAATCTAATAATTTCTAATAAATTCTAATAAATACTAAAATGAATTCATGTGAACTAAACTTAAGGTTGTTTTATTTTATTTTCATGGAGTCCCATTTTAATAATTTGGCCCAGGCCCCCTGCTAGCTCTGAAAGGCCCTGTATATATATATATATATATAATATATATATATATATAGAGGGAGCTATAAGCGAGAGCTTTTCCCTCCTCGTAAAAAAGACAATGACAGTTTTCTTTTGATTGACACAGAGTTCTTCCTGATCACACCACTGCCGTATTAAATCGAGTGCATTTGTCACCCGATCAAACTTGCCTCTAATTATGATAGCCACATCATCCGCATAGCCCTGGACATCAAACCCACCGCTACTTAGGAGGACCAGTAGTCTGTCAATAACCAAATGACCATAAAAGAGGAGACTGTACGCCTCCTTTGGGACAGCCCTTTACGGCCCTGATGGTTACCGACTCGCCACCTAATATCGCGGTGTTTCAGCAAGGAGCGGATCCACCTAATTGTATACAGCGGAACACCCTTCTCCACTGCTGCCCTCTCTATCGAACCATTGGAGGTATTATCAAAAGCCCCCTAAATGTTCACAAAGGCACAAAGGGCAATTTCCTCAAAAGCCACCGCTCTTCAATCCTTGACTAGACCACTTAGAGCCATCACAGTGGATTTGCCAGTTTGATAAGCAAACTGGTCCCGATGCAGCGGATTATTTACAAGAATTTCACTTCTTATTTGATGATCCAAGATTTTTTTCATCGTCTTCAATAGAAACGATGTGAGTCTATATAAAGACCATATTTAATTTCCTCGATAGTTTCGGAATATAGTTAAAAACATAACATGCCCGAAACATCTGGATCAAGCTGGGGAGTATTTCCTCAATACCTTTTTGAAGTAAAGCTGGAAAGATACCATCCCCTCCAGTGGATTTGAAAGGTTTGAAAGAGCCAATAGCCTATCTCACCGGTATTGGAAAGTAAAGGTTAGAAAATCTTTAAATTTATATTAAACTAGTAACAATGCCACATTATTAAGAAAGTACCATCTCGAAGATATCACCCATAACCATAACATACGAGTACAATCTTATTTTATTTTACAAAGAGGATACATAAATTCTGTAAGTAATCCTTGAATGGTTTTGTATTTTGGTTTTTGATGTATACTGTAGCCAGAGAAAAGTAAAAATAATTAGTTTGTTAATGAAGATGTTATAGGTGGCGATATAAAGAAACATATTTTTGTAAAGCTCTTTTTTATATGTACAGCAACATATCTAAGATTGTTGTATCGAAACGAAAACTCTAATACATTTTTACACATACCGAACAAACACAGTCGGAATTTTTAGTTCACATATAAATTTTAGATTAGATCATTTACTTTGTGATTAAAATTTCTGTTTTAAGTAACTTTTATTTATGTAAGAAGTTTCATGTTCATGAAGGTTTTCTTTTCGATACTTTTGACCCAATTTGTAATCTAACCTAAAGTTAAATTTTGAAATTAGAAAATCGGTATTAATGAGATGTGAACAATTTTCTAGTTCTTAGATGGGAGTTATACAATTTTGGGAAATCCTACGTTCTAAATTTATCGAATAACCGCGTATATCTCACTCGATGGTCAAAATTTTATCGATGCGCGCATATACCTTGTGATTCTGCCGTGTTTAGTTGTAAAATCTAGAACACCTACAAAATTTTTATTCACTGAAAAGATTTAGGTCAAAATGATGTTATGTTCCCTTCTTGTTTTCAACTCTATTCCTCACGTTCCACTCATAATTACACAAATATTACGTATAATTTTTAACTCCATTAGATATTAATCTACATAATCCTTTTTCTTCGAATATTTTTATATGACGTATAGAAGGAAAAGAAGGATAAACACTGCTGGAAATGCTAAAAAGCAAAGCAAAAAAAAAACACTTACGTATAATTTAATACATCAAACAGACTAATCTATTTTAGATTATTAAAAACAGAATTTATATAAACGACAAATACACGTGTGTATATGCCTGCCTGCCTTTATAATATTCACAGTACTTTCTGCGCTTTACCGTCTGTACACAAAACAATATGAAAAATTGTATCACGTGACAAAGAATTAAATAAAAATATTAATTTTTCTTATTTTGGAGTTTTGTTATATTGTATGTACTCGTATTATGTGCCCTGCTTACTTTTTTTAATTTTTACTTTATTTTATGATAATAAAGAATTTTAAAATTTATTTAAAATTTACGTGATTAAAATTTGACTTAAAGTATTTTATAGAGGATTTTGTTTGTTTTTGTTTTCGCGCGTTTTTTCATTAAATTTGCGATGTGTGTGTATGATGTTTTTTCCGGATGTTTATTGGACTATATGAGATTTATTTATTTAGAAAATTGACAAAACTTTATTGGGTTGACTAGTCTGTGATTATAGTGATAAATCTGTATGGTCAAAAGGTAAAACATCTTATTTCAAGTTTCAAATTTTTTTTAGAGAGTTAGAAAAAGTTGAATATTAAATTCATTTTTCACTTATGTCGACTAAAGTTGCTATGGTTTTGCGACCAAAGCCTTTGGCCACAAGGTGTTACCACTTAAGTTAAACAAAGTGAGGTTAGAGGAGAGATAGAGCACGTTGAATTTTAATAAAGGTAAAACAGCTTAAGTCGGCTTAAGATAGTTTACCTTTTGAGCACAATTAATAATGGTGGTAAATATTTAGAAAACTACTAAATGTTTAACCATTCTCTTGTCCAGTCATGTAGAAATGGGAAACGATAGAAAGATATTTTCAGGTGACATTTATATTTTTATTTTCATTTGACACAGCAAATGTAGGTAATTGTTTATTTCCTTTCACTAAATAGAAATCAAACGAGAAATAATACCTTGTACATTCGGATTCGCCCACCGTTGTGTGTAATTTAAAACTTCAATACGGGATCCGAACAAAAAATGATGGAACAAAAATTGCCTCTGACGAATTCGTTGTTACAACCAAACATTATTTATTTTAACCCTCGTCCGACGGCATAATTTTACAACGTTAACATACTCACTGTATGTATTCCTTCCTAAAAGCATTCCTCCCTTTATGCGTTCCTATATGACCTAGAGTACTAAAAATGTAGAAATCTTACGGAAGTTCCATACTCCATGGCTTTTATAAAAAAAGTTACTGTAATTTAAAAGTCGCGAAAAGGTACAATTGTACCTATGCCGCCTGACGAGGGTTAACAAAATAAGAATGGCTATAGATGAAGGTGAGTTTATGTTGTAAAATATCCGCTCATGATTCTACATTCCTCTTCGTTTAATTTAGGCCTCGATAGGCGAAAATCTAACAACCGGTCGCCTCATCCATTCGAACCCCATAGAACGATTAATAATTATAACAAAATACTTTCCTGATTGACCAGTAGATGATGCAGGAAAAAATATTTTCTGTTACGGGTTGCTCTTCCACCTTATGGATCCAAATCTGATTTTGATGTATCTTCCATAATCCGCGATCTGTCTTTACTAGATAGACCATTTTGCCAAATACTTTTGAAATTTCTCCAGGTATCCATCTAGGACCCCTTGAGTAGTGCTTTCTGTCTGATTTGAAATTTGGATTTCCCTTTTTTGGAATTCAACATTCTTGGATATAATAGAGATAAGATGGTTTTCGGTTATTGGCCGGGAAGAATCTCAGCAGAAGTTTTTCCATTTAGTATAGGCGATGGGCTTGTACGGTAAGATACCAGAAACTTGGTCAATGCTTCATCAGGCGATTTGACCATGGATACAATTTTTCTCCATCGATCTCTTAAATGTCCGTACCGTTCTTTACGCTTGCCTTTTCGATGCCGGATGAAATTAGGCCGCCGTCATATGTTAAATTCCGTTGAGTTCACAGAATTTTCTAAACTCTTCAAAAACAAACTCCATTGTCTGTTACGATAATATAAGGGGTGCCCTCCCCCCATTCCCAAAACTACCTGAAGCGATCCAATTGCCTCAACAGCTGTAGTGATCCGCATTCTTAGTTGAAACAGACCAAACGGCGAATTCTTTCTTTGGGTCTGCCTGTGAACCTTGGCAGACTGTACAATGTACTTACAGTGTCGGTATGTCTCTGTCTATATTCGGCCATCAGCAGAACGTCTTGCCAATTGCTTCATTCGCACTGTATTCCAGTGGCAGTCATGCATGATATTCATAAACTTTGATCGGAGTTGTGTTGGAATAACCACACGGACATAATCTGTATGCAGTAACAACGTACCCTTACGGACTGTGAGGCTACATATTCTGCGAAAATATGGTATACCATCTTGTTCAATCTCAGAATCTCTTGGCCAACCACATTGTAGGTAGTGTACAACTCTGCTAAGAATCGGATCTTGTGTTGTTGCTTCTCGAATAACCCCCACGTCTACTGAGAAAACGTTTAATTGTCTGTCTACCTGCTGACTGCTCATCAAGCTGGAGACATCCATCTTCTCCTCGGTCGAAAACTTCATCCGAGCCAGATAAAAGTTGCGATAGTGCGTCGGCGTTGCCACGCTTTGATCTTGGCTTATACTTAATCGTGAAATTATAAGTCATTAATTTGATTGCCCACCGTTGCAATCTGTGTCATAGGTTGGATTTGTTTCCGTGGATGAAAAATTGGTACTAATGATTGGTGATAAGTGAAAAGCTCGAAATGCCTGCCATATAGAACTACTGATTAAATTTACAGCCAAAAATAATAAACAAAGCTTCCCTTTCAATTTGGTTATATAGTATGCCTTTTGGTATTCTGCTAATGTCTTTGAAGCGAACGCTATTGGATGCTCTGAACCATTCGGTATCGGTGGGCAAGCACGGCTCTGCACCGCTTAACAAATTAAGATGAAAATATATCCCTTCGAGTGGGGTCGGGCTCAACAAAAAGCTTTTCAAGCATTAAAGGGTCAAATAATAGATGCTGCTAAATTGATTTACTTTCCAGACGGCTATTCGGTTTTACTGGCAACGGATGCCCCCAGTTATGGGATTGGAGCCGTGCTTGCCCATCGATACCCTGATGGTTCAGAGCATCCAATCCCATAATTATAGAGGCATCCGTTGCCAGCAAAACCGAACAGCCGTCTAGAAAGTAAACCAATTTAGCAGCATCTATTATTTGACCCTTTAATGCTTGAAAAGCTTTTTGTTGAGCCCGACCCCACTCGAAGGGATATATTTTCATCTTAATTTGTTTAGCGGTGCAGAAATCTGTGAAAAATTCACGACAAATTTGTTATAATAGTTGCATTTACCCATAAATGCTTCTAATTGTTTGAGAGCACATGGATATAGTAAATATTGAATGACTTTCAAGCCAGGATCAGCTGGACGGATCTCTGCGGCATCAATTATGTGTCCAAGATATTTGACTTCTGATTGGAAAAATTTACTCTTGTTTAAATTGCACCTTAGATTAAATTTATGTAGACGTTTGAAAAGAGATTACAGGTTTTATAGATGATGCTCTTCATTTGTGCTCGTAACAATGATGTCATCTAGGTAAGTAGCGTAATGTGTTAAACCCCGCAATCACTTGCTCTATTAGACGCTGGAATGTGGCTGGTGCGCTGGACACGCCAAACGGAACACGCTGGTACTCAAATAGTCCGAAAGGAGGTTTTATCACCATCAACCGTTTCGATTCCTCACCCACAGATGCGTATTGAACCGTTAGGTTTTGTACTAACTACTATCGGTGTCGCCCACTGCTGACTAAATTGCACTGGCTACCCCCCCCCCCCCCCCCCCCGCCCCCTTGCGATTGAAGTTTTTCCAACTCGTTCTTTACTTCAGCAAGTTGTGCAAATCCAAATAGTACGGGGCGTAGTTTATAATACTTCGTCGATGCATTCTCAAATAATTGTAAATATGCTTGGAAACCTACACAGCAACCCAGCGTGTTCTGAAAAAGAGAATCAAATTTTTTGCAGATATCTTTATTAAGAATTTGTGTATTGCATTTGGAACTGACATTAACCGCTGAAACTGTGGTCGATTCTTTTTTTCAATCCATTCCTAGAATGTTTGATCCATCCTGACTATTGGTAAATAGACGCGGTAGTAAATATTTATTCCAGAACACCTTAAACAGAGACATGTGTATTCCCGTATAGGCTCTGCATTGATTGACGGGCTGATGGTTCCGATAACAGTTTGTACGGACTTAGACTAATCATGGAACACGTTGCACCGGTATCGACTTGAAAATCCAGATGTTTGCCGTTTACGCAATCCTTAATTAAAAGTTTCCTCACTTTCCGTAAAATAGAATCCGGAACATCTAAAACTTCATTGGATACCATACTATCGGATGACCTTGATAATTCCAAAGTTTGGATGCTATTAAATTCGAACGAATTATCGAAATCGGTTAACACTCTTCTCTAGAATATTAGTGTGAAGTTACTCTATTCCGTTGTTGATCCCTCCGTTTTTTGGATTTACACACGAAGACTATGTGATCGACCTTTCCGCAATTATGACACTTCGCCGAAAGAAACCGACAATCACTTCGTTGATGCTGTGCAAAACATCCAGGGCATGATCTATTCGTTTAAGAGTTGGACCGGTTCGTTCCTTGTCCACGATTTTGGCTTTCTGGTCGCCACGATTTCTAAGCGGCCTCCGAAAATCCACTCTCAACGGCTGAATTGATATGCTAAAAGTTCGAATAAAATAATTGAAGCCATGAGTGGATGAAGGTAATATGTAACATTTTCATAATTTTACAGAAACGACCTTCAAAATTTTAAGATGAAGATCCGTGGATTTTTTGTGTCGTAATTTTGAACGAACTTAAAACCGGCAATTTTCGAAATCAATTTTCGAATTAATAACTACTGGGACATTTGACAATTTTTTTTTTGTTTGTTTTCCTCCAACATTTTTTGTTTTATGCCGTTGGCAGACAAAATCGTTATCGCAATAATCTCAATTCTTTCTGGCGACTAGCCAGTTTGTCTGTCTTGAGTAGTCTAGTTAATATCGTGATTTGAGGCATTCATGTACAAGAAATAAAATGGAGTGTTGCAAGTAATATGCGATATTATAAGCGATAATATGGGTCCAAATGTTCCAGATCTTCTCGGAGGGTTTTGGCAAAATAAAAAAAATTAAATTGGAATCGGCGCCGCAACTCTTCCCTATCGTAAAACTCCACGTCTATTCTATCGTGAAATACTTTAGGACGTTTAGATCGAATCGGGCTCTGATGACGAAGACGAAGATTCATCAAATATATTTTCCATTTTTGCAATTCATTATGTACATAATATGTTTTTTGTATATGTAATTTGACAGCTCGTAAATGACGTTTCATATTTTCGAAAATAGTCCCGTATCCACGGTTTTAGCCATCGATATCGAGGTACATTCGAGGATACAATTTTAATCCAGGTTTGGTTCAAATAAATTTATCGTCGTTTCAAAATAGGAAAGATAGAAATTCGCCGATTTATCACTATCCTCGTTTAAAATTACGGACCCTAAAGCCAAACAAATTTTTTTTTTTTTGATTAACAAGCCGCGTCGCGTCTTCTAATAGGAAAACAGCAGAGGAAATGCCGGTGTATAAAAATGCAGCCGATATTTTTTGCATTACGCCTGCGTTTTTCCATTTTTTGTACTGCTTATACTGCGCAGCGGTTGAATTCCTGACCTCACTCTATTTACCTTACGACTATTTTAATAAAACTAGATATTTTTTAGTATTTTTTTGTAAATAAATTTTAATAAACTTTAAAAATATAAATTACATTTTAATTTTCAAACAGAGGATCAAACAAGTTACGAAATATATTAGGTAAGATGAAGTAAAAAAAAACATAAGTTAAATATTATATAAAGATTTTTTATTAGGTTAAGATTAAAATTATGAAACAAAAAAATTATTTCGAAAATTTAGTCTTCTTTAGAATCACCACCACCACTTCCAATGGTCAAGTTTCTCTGTAGTTTACTGTACTCCTCGGTCAAACGATCGTATTCTTTGTTCAAACTTTCCGACTGTGATTTCATAGCCTCCTTGTCTTTACGCTCCTTAATCAATTCCTTTTCAAGATCGGCAACTTTGGCTTTTAATTTTAATTTTTCTTCGTCCTTTCCATCTTGTTCACCGTCTTTGGCTATATCATCGGTTTTCTTTGCATTTAATAATGTTCGGGCTGCTGTTGTTGCGCTTTGAGCTTGTCGTAATGAGGCTTCAGATTGGGCGATTAAAATAGCTTGGGCTGAAATTAGAAGGACTAAACGGCGAATAACTAAGGTTAGGAAAATGGCAAAACCAGATATGTAGAAATTTCTTTGGGCACGGAAAAGGCGCATGCTGTGTTGCATTCCAAGGGCTAGTTGTTGTTCGGCCGCTGGATCTGTAAGTAAACAAAAAATTTGATAATGAATTTAACCGGTAGTAATAGTTACTGGCTTATTCTCTAGCCAGACAGAGGTTTAATAAATCCGATTTATCTAAACTCGTTCAAGTATTCTATGCAAAAAGATGAACTAGCTAATATTGAGCTATCAAAAGATATAAATTTGTCAGTGTTCGAGACTTCATAATGAAATGACTTTTGTACCTTTAATCAATAATCTCTTTCCAATTGAATTGTTTTGCAAATCAGTATCAACGTATTTTATAAGTGTACAGACGTTGCTCCTTCTATTGCAGAACTCACTTTGTTGAATATTTTGAACATCAACCATAATAATAGACGCCTTTACAGGAGCGTATCGTATCAAACGAACACTGGTACCAGCAGCTTTATTCTGAAAAAAACGTAACTTGGCGATTTACGTTTTTTTTGGCAGTTAAAAACGTGAATCGCAAAATTAACGTTATTTCCTATTCTGACTAAAGAAAAACATAAACATAAATAAACAATTATTGATGTCTTAAATAATTTATTTGAATTTTTCTGTTCGATTTCGTAAACAAAATTCACGAGAAATACTAGCCCGGATTGGCCAATCCGGCAATGTTATTATTAATACATTGTTATTATCTATATATATATATAAGAAGAAAAGTATGTGTGTATGTTCCACAAAAGCTCTTGTACCACTCGAGCGACTGTTTCCAAATTTTACACGAATACTTTTTAACAACCGCGAAAAAACATAGGGGGTTAGTTTTCCAAAATTGTTACACTTGTATCATTATTTTTTTTAACGGTGATGGTGACGGTGGTGTTAAAGGTATAATGTTGATCATGATGATGATGATGGGGTTGATGTTGTTGATGATGAAGGTGATTTTGATTGTGATTGTGATGGTGATGATATAATGGTATGATGGTATGCAGGTAGGATGGTATGATGATATGAAGGTATAACTTGATACAATGGTGTGATGGTATATTGGAATGATGGTTTGATGGTCTAATCTATCTTCTTCTATACTTATACATATATGATAACATATATATAAAGAAAAAAAGTATGTTACTTGATCAACTCGGGCGATTGTTTCCTTTGCTTCTTTTTGCACGAATCCTTTGTAATAGTCGAGAAGAAATATAGGGTTGCTCCCCAGCAACCCAGTGAGACGCTATTTACAAGAGTTTTTTTTAAAACTTCACTGAATGAGATGATTTTTTCATATTCAGTCTTAATAACTAAAAATTATTACACCACTCTTGTGTAAAAAAGTTATTCGTTTAATTTTAAATGGTAATTACATTTATCTATTTTATAAAAAACTGTGTGTATTTAAAAAAACATTAAAATTAATTGCACGTAGTCAAAAATTCAAACCACTTTCATATTCGCTAAAAGAATAGGTAATTGAAAAAACTAAAACTTCAAAAAATGTATAATAGTGGATTTCTCCAGTACACCTCAAACAAACGATTTGGCGTTGACCAAATTAATTTTTCCATAATTTTTGGTCAATATTTTTCAAAAAAAAAAAAAAATCGTCTTTTATCCCCAATTGAATGACATCCTCTTGTAAATGAACCCTTTCCACTCACCACGATATTGTTTGCATCAACTTCAATGATGAGTCTCACTTCACCATCACAATATTACAATTTACATTAATTTCAACCTTGGTTCTTACATACTGTTCTATTAATCTTATTAAGATTTTTTCTTTAAAAATATATTATTATGGAGTTGGTGGTATCCATATAGCTAAAAAGCTTGGAGCGCAAAGAGTTAACCTCTAATTTCGTTACACTTTGCTCAGGAGCGCCCCGAAATCTTGCATTACAAAATCTTGCAAGTACAAAATCTTGCATTTTTTAAAAATCATGCAAATCAAAATCTTGCCAACCCAAAATCTTGCAGTTACAAAATCTTGCAAGTACAAAATCTTGCAAGTACAAAATCTTGCAAATACAAAATCTTGCAAATACAATATCTTGCATTTAAAATATTTTCAAGTTTTAGTATCTGTACCTGTCTTTAGTATCTAACATAATATTTATTGCGTATTCATAAAAGATCAATATATGTAATTAAAAAAAATAAAATAAAAAAAATGTGCAGATAGCGATCCGGATAACTATTCGTTAGAAATACGGCTAATATTAGAATTAGAATGGAAATCTCCATCTTTCAAAATATTTCAACAAAATATTCTGGATAAAGAAGATTTAATCTTCATTTTCCAGAATTTAAATTCTCGTTTCGGATTAATGAAGATTTAATATTAAAATTAAAATGGAAATCTCAATTTTCCAGAATATCTCAACATAATATTCTGATTAAGAATATTTAATCCTGGACATTTGATTTTTGATATCTCAAGCAAAATTCTACTGCATAATTATCATTATACAGTAGAATTTTGTCAATGCGATTTGTTATTTTGCATAACAATTTCCCGTACATTTATAGAATCGCGCGCGCGATTCTCTAAATGTACGAGAAATTGTTATGCAAGATTTTGTAATGCAAGATTAAGGGGCTAACCCACTTTGCTCCACTTACTATCCCAAATCCGCCACCAAAATTAACTATATTTAGTAAAACATTATGTTGGTATTTGGTTTTCTCTGTACCATTTGTCTCCTTTCAGACCTAAAAATGCTCAATTTGCTTTCGCCTGTAAACAAAATTCGTTTTCAGAACTCGAAACTATCATTATATTTTGCGATTCTTCACAAATTCGATAAATGGGTCACTGAATCGAGGATCTTTTTCAATTTCCCGTGCGATATTGAGGATTGTACAAGTAGGTAAAGCGCCTCTCCTGCGAGAAATAGAAAACATGTACCGGCTATGCACAAATTGCGTCGCGTCGTAACCATAGTAAATGTGTTATCAGCACTCCTGCAGAAAATAGAAAAAATGAGGTGGCTACTAAAAAATTGAGACCCTCCAATCGTCAATACCATTCCTCTGCTTCGGTAAGCTTTTTGAGGTTGGTGTGTCTCGAACTTTTCTACTCGATGTTCAAAAGTTCATGATGATTTACCGTACCGTAGAAATATTTCTTTGACCAATTTTCCCTGTTTTTCGATGAAAAACTACTCTATTTTCTTAATTCAACTGATTACTTTCGTCCTAATTTATGCAAAAAAAATTATGAATTTATTGGTTTTGTTTAAAATCAAGTTTTTTTATGACGTACATTTACTAATACGAGTGTGATCCGACTGTACATTTTTCTCACATAATACTTTGCGATTTTCGAGATATTTCACCGTGGAAGCTCTGTCAACATGAACGTTATTTTGCTCATTTATCTCTCGAACGAAGAAAAACAAGAGGATAAAACTGGTAGAAAGTATAAAGCAAATTTTGCCTAGTACAGCTCATCCCATCGATAGGCTGCCAGAGAAATGGTAATGGATTTAATCGATCTTTTAGACTGCCCAGAAAAATTTGTATGTTTGAATTTTCACTCAAAATATGAAAGATTATTGTTTTAAACTAATTCTGAAAAAAATTCAATGAATCAAAAATCGATTAAAGCCATTTTTTGTGGTAAACTGGTAACCTACGATTTTTTTAAAATTAATTCCTAAATTGTTTGAAATCGGGATATTATATTGTATTAGGGACATCAAATTTAGTATACCTTTACTTCCTTTAAGAAAACCACATTATATCATACAACTTTTTTTTAAGACTTCTCAAAATTTTTTTTTCGAAATTAGGGTTTCGTAATTTTTCGAAAATTCTCTATAACTTTTCACAGAATTAGTTAAACGGTTATAAATGTTAGACAAAGTATTATGAGATTTACATTATTAAGCAGAAAGCCTTCGGGGACCATGCTTTGTTGAAAAGCAATGTTTACAAGTGGTATAAACAGTTCAAAGAAGGTCGTGAAAGTGTTGAAGGTATACTATGTTTTCTGTGCCCGCGACCTCCTATTTAATACGTCATTCAGAATTTCCAAAAAGCCAAATCCCTAGAACGTCAAATACATCTAATAAAGAGGGAAATAAAACAGAATCGAAAGCTTAGCGCTCCAATGATCACTGTTAAAAAAAAACATTAAAAGCCCTTGGAATATGCATTGGTATATCCGAATGAGCCCGAAGAGCTCTGGGAAAATTTTATTTCCTCAGACGAAATTAAATTTAACGTTTTGGTTCAGATGGGCGAGTTATGGTGTGGCGGAAACCCAACACTGAACTTGAGTAAAATATGGTGGCGAAAGTATAATGGTTTGGGGAGCTTTTAGCTGAAGGGGTGTAAGAAATTTGACCTTTATTGAAACCATAATGAACCGGTTTAATTATTTGGATATTTTGAAGGATAATTAGTTAACTAGTGCGGAGAAAATGGGACATGGGCAAGATTTTCACTACATACATGACAATGACCCGAAGCATTCCTCAAAGCTGATCAAGGAATGATTAGGTATTGTACAATGCAAAGTCAACACTACCTCATCCTCCCCCAGCCACCAGATCTCAACCCCATTGATAATTTATGACATTATTTGGAGCGAAGGATCCGTGAACACCAAACAACACCAAATAGTAGACTTAATTTGTTTTACCAAATTCCCTAACTTCTTTGTGTGTACGGACAATTATTTGACATCGTTTTAGGAAGTTTAGTAAATCATATCAAACGTAAAAGTAAACTAATTTATATCATGATTATTATTATTTTCAGGTTCTTAAATGTAATTTGAATTTCAAACAATAAAAACTTAATTTCTGATTTGTAATTATTTTTTTTATCAATGTTTCTAACCGAGTGGTGTACGGACAATTTTTTGATACAGTGTAAATTTTTATTATTTATAAAGAATTCTGTTAACTTTATGATTTAATTATTTGGTAAACGGTTAATATTTATTCTTCCGAAAAATAAAAAATTTAATATAAAAGATTTTTAAAAATTTCAATAATTCGAGGGACAAATTAGACTAACATTTCTAGACAGGTTTTTGTGAACCTCTGAGCGACTTTCGATTAATCTGAAATTTTGTCAGGATAATTTTGACAAATAACTATTTGCGCAAACAGTAAGGAAATGCCTCATTTTGTGTAACGAGTGGAATATTTACACAAATTAAACAAAACTTCATCTCTTGAGTCTTACTCTTGACGTGTGCTTACAATATTTTTTTTCTAATTTTATTTAAATATAGTAAATTGTTAAATGTTGAAAAAAAAAATTTCAAAAATTTGATTTGACGGTTTGTAATACTTTTACCCTAATTCCTATATTCGGGAAAAACTCGGTTCAAATGTGAGGCTAAATGGATGATTAATGCGGGACATGCCACTGTTTGCTGTTTCCGTTTTAACGTAGTGCAAACATCCACATAGCAAAGCTACTATGTAGATATGTGAAGAGCAAGATCAAAATAGAATGACAAATTGTGCTTAACTTAATACAAAATGCGCCAGTACAAAACGCCAGACTGCAATGTGTTAATAGCCGTGAATTCGTGATTGTGTTTCAGAATATCGATGCCTTCTAATAGGCCGAATAAAAGTTCTTGTTACTTGTATCTAGTAGTACTATTGAAGATTATGACTTAAATTTAGTGTCTGAAAATTGGAATAGAGAAAATTAGTTTTTGCATTGGAGAAAGAAACTGTAGTTCTGAGCCCATCGAACTTCGCCAATTGTGGGTAACAAGGATACAATAACAATATCGATGCAATGTCAATATGATGATTATGAATACGATGTAATTTTTTCTATTGGTAGATTTCCGATGTCAACAAGATCAAAAGCACCCTTTATCACTCAACAAATAAACTCCACTTGTAGTTTGTGTACGACTAAAGTTACGTTATCACATTCCAATGGTCAATTAACTTTTTCTGTAATATAAATGACTCATTAGTCTTTACAGTTTCACAATCTTAGCTTTACCCAAAACATGATGACTCATGACCTGCTTTATAACCTCGAAAATCTCGTCAATGATATTATGAAAAATCTAAAGTTCAATAATGTATGTAGGTAATTATTATGTACGATGTTATTGTGACGTGGCCATGAAAGATTCAAAATACCTGATATTGCAACAACAAAACGCTTTAAATGACATATTATTATGAAACTATAAATAAGATGTTTACCGGCTGCATTTTATTATTAAAATTAAATTTATGTGCGGTAATTTTAGAAATTCTAAATTTAGATACACAACCAGCTAATTATTAAGATTTTCGCTATCATAAATCTCGGTAACCGCATAAAAATAAAACCAAATTGTTAACTGCTGAATGAAGATGATAATTGAATCGATAAGAATTTATAAATGATATGTTGATTAACTGGTGACCGAGTTATAGTATCTGGCTAACCAAACCGCACCAAATAAATTTCACAGTCAGAGATTTTGTAGTTGGTCGATTTTTGTTATCAGAGTCCATCATTATTTATGACAGAAAATGTCGTAGTAATTTCGAATTAAATTCCTTTAATTACATTGGGCAATTAAATTCTTTATCGCTTAAGACAATCAGAAGTTAAGACACGTATTTTTGTTATACAACCGGGGTGTATCAACGTATAATGCACATATATACACAAAAACAAAATTTATAAGTATGATGTAATCGTATTTACAAATTTTTTACTTACCAGAAGACGAATATTTTCGCATTTCTCGTATGGCCTCAAGTAAAAAGAGTACAAGCACACCGACTAACAAATAGAAGTAGATTTGTGCTTGATTGCTCAAGGCGGCCAAGAACCTAGATTTGAAGAATTTTTGCCATCTAGTTGGGGTTGCTACGGGTAACACTAACAATAGCACGATAAATATTTCAAGATATAGAAATGATGCAATTATTGTCCACACTAAACTCATTTTATTTATTTGTATTATTTATTTTAGTAAATAAAATTTAATTTCAATAATAAAGTCTTTTTTCACACAGCCACTTTCATCAACACAAAAATAAAGAATGTACGAGAAACACAAATGTCAAAATTAATTTTTTTTCTTGATTTCGCCAAAATGGTGCCGACAACAATTTTGTTTATTTATTTTTTCAGATTTATTATCACAGATTAACTAAAATTTAGAATATATTTATATTATGGAATTTATTGATTATTTATTCCTCAAATTTATATAACGGACTGTGGTCTAATATATTTTCAATTAAACTTTTATACGCGTATGATGTGAATATTGCGTACAATTTTGACATACAAAAACAATCGAATGAAGTGTAGTTTGTTTTGTTGTCGTTAGCGCTGATGTCATATGTTGCTCATTTTTTTCATATTAAAAAATCAAACGTAGGTAGAGATGACGGTTTATTGGGCCACGTAAATAATTTCGAATATTAAAACATAAATTGTGCCCCACCAAAACATAAATTATGCCTTTTACAAAGAATTTTTGATTTTTTATCTTATCGATAAAATGTTTGTGTACGAAATCTGATTAATTAATGGAATTACAGTAAATGAATTTAATTAATTGTTATTTTTAAATTGTGACGAGCTTTAAGGCAGTTTCATGTTTAAGTGAAATACATGAAATATTTACCCATTACACGCATCAGTTATTGACAAAATTTACCCGTTCCCGATTTAGTTCGTCTTTAATCTAGTTCATTATCCAATCATTTATGTTACTTCTTGCTATGATAAAGTTGGCTGAAAAATTGTTTAGACAAGCATTTGAAAGAGACATGCATTTGCTTCATAAAAGTAGCATCTAAAAGCATAATGCTCATTTTAATTGTATTACCATAATACTTAAAATTCATATTAATGTTAAACAAATGGATGAAATAGCATTTATTTGCAGTTATGATATCTATATTTTACTTGGTAATTTTATATTAATAAAAAAATCAGCATTGCATGATGGTTGTTCCCTCAATGGTTGAATATTAACTAGATTTCTGCATTCTGGTCCTTTTGATCGTATTTTTGTAAGGTTGTATAAATTCGCTTTGCAATGTTATGAAAAATGAAGCTGTGAGTAAGGACCCAACTATTCAACAAACTAAATGTGTTGGCCTAGCTGGAACACTTAACTACAATATATATCGTTCGGGTGTATGACGATTAGAATATTCAATATTTTCACACATGTTTAATATTTTATTTTATTTAATTCCACAAAGAAATTTATTAAGACATTATAATTGCGTTTTCGCTTATGCGATCTCAACCGTGTGTCTAACCAAAGTTTGTAACGATATCCGTGCATTTTAAATCGTTGCTGAGGTGGTACTGCGATAGCCAAATTATTAGGAGTATTATTTTCTTTCCTCTTATTGTCTTTTAAATATTGTCGTTACATTTGTTTCTTTATTCTCCTTCAACTCCCACCCAAAAATTTCGCAATTCTCCTTGGGTGTTTGTGCAAAATTTAATTGTTGATCCGGTTGGTTTCAGTTGAATACTCATGTTTGAAAAGATTTTTTTTGGTTGGTTTTAGTCCAGTCTATAGTGATCTCTCTCTCTGCACAAGAAAGCTTTGGATTTGTAAAATCTATCGGGATCTCTGTAAAAGAGTTGGTGATTTTTAAGCCTCAATTCCATTGTGAAACAAAGTTTGTCAGTCAAAATAACTTGAGATAAAAATATAAAATCAGTGGGCGTGTGAACGAGATGCCCGACGGAGTCAGTCAAAATTTTACTTACAAAAATGTTGTGTCTGTGTTAGTAAACTTAGAGACCTGCAAACTGAAATTTTCTTGGCCCGGGCCCGACCCTCCCTGCAAAATCCAAGAGGTGAGCCGGCCGGCCCGGTCCAATTTATGAAAATGAAAAAAAAGGACTGGCCTTTTTTATAAAATACGAAAAATTTTGTATTTGAGTTGAAACACAAGTGAAAAGTTACAAATATTTAAATCGTATTATAATTGAAAATTATTTAAAATGGATGCGTTTCAAAACCACCAACTAATGTTGGTGGGTCGGCATAATTGCTTGAATGGAAATTTATGCGAGAACTGGCGTTGGTTTAAACAACACTATGAAATTTATGTGAAATTAATGTGGCGACTGGCGACTGAATCAAATAAAAAATCCGGTGAAATGCAAATTGCACAATTTATGGCTACGGAGCCAGCTACAGAATAAGTCAACACGTTCAAATTTGACAATGCGGAAGATAAGAAAAATATTTCTACAGTTTCTACCCTCGGACCAACTTTTTATATAAGAGAGGTATAAGTTTGACACTCACATCCAAAAAGAGCGGGAACCATTTGATCATTTTCTAACTTCCATAACGCATCTGGTCAAGAACAGTAAATTTGAAAAACAACAAGAATCTATGTTGCGGGATAGAATAGTATTAGGTATATAGCTGATATGGAACTACAAGCTCGACTTTTGAAGATGGAGGAACCGGATTTAAAGAAAGCTATTAAAACTTTTCGAATAGCGGAAATAACATGTTCGCAAACAAAACAAATGCAGCAAGATGAAACAACCGTAAAACAAAAACAACGTGGCTAAACGGCAATAAATCCTAATTTAACCCTAATAACCTAATTTAGTAATAATAATAATAATCCATTTAGAAACATAGCAGGAATTGCTGCTACGAACTCAGATTTAACATTCAAATGAAGCAATTACTCAACAATAAATTGCAAAAATTGCGCGTACAGGCATCAACTTAATCGGTGCCCGGATTACAGAAGAGATTGCAGTAGCAACTACAACAATTTTGCAAACGTTCGTCGAACAAGAATTGCGAATTTGAATGCAAAAGATATTTGATTGAGCAGGATGAGGAAATTTCGGTGCCAACAGATGAGTTGGAGCATTTGTATATTGACGGTATCACAATTCAAGGTAATTGCGAATTAGAATATCGAGATACTGAGAATAAAACGTGTTTGCAACGATCACTCCCATAAAGGGAACTTTGTTAAATGTAAACGTATGTAAAATAGGCACAAGCACCGAAGAGTCAACACAAATGTTACAATCAGCAATAACTAAAATTTATAAATGGATAAAAAGATGACGAATAGAACTAAATGAAACTAAATCAGTTCACATCAACTTTACAAACAGGCGATTCAAACATATCCCGATTACCATAAATCGAAAAATAGTACCGTATGCGAACACAGCTAAGTATCTCGGCATGACCCTGGATGCTAAACTGCGATGAAATTCACATGTCAAGAAGAAAAGTGAAGAATTAAGACTTAAATTCCGAAAGATGTATTGGCTGATGGGAAGGAACTCTTCTTTATCAACATACAACAAGCTTCTACTTTATAATCAAATTTGAAACCGGTTTGAACTTATGGTACTCAACTTTGGGGTTGTACTAAACAGAGCAATGTAAATAGCATCCAAAGATTTCAGAATATGGTACTAAGGAACATCGTTGATGCACCTTGGTATGTCAGGAACAATGATCTCCATAGGGTCCTTAAAGAGAAAATCATCGTAAATGAAATGCAGGCGAAAGCACGGAGACATAAAGAGAGGCTCTGTAAACATGTAAACGTTGAGACAACTCAGCTCCTAAGCAACACAAATCTAATACGCAGACTAAAAAGAACCAAACCTTTTGATTTGGTGTAATTGTTAGTTTAAACAGCATTGTTCTATCTAAAACCCACTACCCCTTGTGTTACTAGGTTTGAGAACTGCATTCCGCAACGGCCTCGGGGCTTCATCAGTCGAATTGGTGTACGGCGAAAGTTTACGTTTGCCAGGCAGACATGATGCAATCAACATCATTCACGATACAAAACCAAGTCATTAATCAAATTCAGAATTATTTCAAAGCCGTGCTGTAGCCGTCACCACAAGCTAGGCATACAAAAAAAAACGAATATTTTCGTCTTCAAAGACCTCAAGAACTGTTCAGATGTCCTAATGCGTACAGACGCTGTGCGTAAAGCACTGCAACCTCCGTACGAACGTCTGTACCGCGCAGTCCATCGAGCGGAAAAGTATTACACCGTAATAATAAAAGGTGTTGAATCCAACGTATCAATAAACCGGTTGAACCCCTGTTTTATCAAAAACGAACAACCAAATAACTATGGAAACAACGATCAACTGAGCAACGAGACTCCAAATGAAATCACCAACACTGCAAATCAACCGACACCGGTAACGAAGACATCAGACAGCCCAACAGTCAAAAATGCAGGGCGCACCCTTAGAAGGCCTCCACACTTTTATGCATCGCTCTCTGCATTAGCTAGGGAAGGGTAGTGTGGCGACACAAACGCGTCGTCAATACAAACGCGCGTAGTGTATCAACGCATCAAGAGAATTCACCCCTTGGCAAATTAGTTCATTCTTTCGCCACTAAGAAATATGAAAAATGACAAATGAACTTGTTACGTGAAGCCAAACATACATACTTTCGTGTTTTTAGGAAAATTGTATATTAAACTTTCAACAATTACGTGGGTTTAACCTGAGCTCAGTCTAGAGAGGTAATTTTATGGCGTGGGTGCAACTCCATGATACAAGGAATTAATAAGGTATGCTCAATAGATGTAATTACGCCATCCGGTGACAGAAATTTGTTTTTTATTTTTTGTTATTTCTCTATTTTATTTTGTTTTTAGCACGTCATTCGGTAGTATCGTGGTGCAGCATCGAATGACGTGCTAAAAAACAAAACAAAATAGAGAAATTTGTACAAAAAATAAAAAATAAAAAACAAATTTCTGTCACCGGATGGCGTAAATACATCTATTGAGCATACCTTATTAAGTCTTTGTATCATGGTGCAACTCCTTTGTCTCAGAAAAAAAATTGAATAAAGAAAAATAGGCTTATATTTCCTCGATTCCCATATCCTTCCCTGCCCCACCTTAATGCTCAATTAATTATTCATTGATATATGTATTGTATATGTATAAGAAAAATCGAAACCACCTGAAATCAGGTTGTGAAATACCAAAAATATCACTTACCGGTTTTCTTCCCAGCAGCCACATAAATCTTGCGTCTGGTAGCACTTTACTTTTATTTCCCACTTACACTGTTTTTAATTTAAAAAGAAACAAACTAAAATCACAAAGAAAAATGTTCAGCAAAACGACAGAAACTTGATTATTGACAAAAATTAATTTACGTTATTTTAATAACACTACAATCACTCACTACTACCCATACACAAAAAAAAAATATGATAAATGATCTACCAAGTTAACGAAACTTCAACGGCAAAGCAAAAACAAAATAAGCTCCATTAAACAAACGGCCGCACACTGCACAAAGCGGAATCCATTTCCACCATTTCAACTTTGGTAGGCAGAGTAATTTTTTGAAATGAAAAACGAAGAATTTATATTATACATTTTCTTAAATTTTTTTCTTTTTAATTTGTTTAATTCACTTTATTAGTTTTATATTTTATTAAAAACTTCAGACTTTGATAGTACAAAAATATATGCCTTTAGATTTTATGTTAACATTATACTACACATGTTAGATGTTAACGGTGTAGTAGTGAATACCACATTTCAACCTGTACAATACATTTTCTTTCAAAATACGTTATCTTTGAAGAAAATGCCCATCCTTACAGTAACAAATTGAAATTTCACTGAATTTGGTTTTGATTTCACTTACTGTATTTTAAGTCACAATTTTTTTTCCAACATAATTTTCATAATAGTTTTACAGATATAATGTATTTATATTCACTTATGCAGATAATTTGCCAAATTTCACTTCTATTAATTTAGCAAAATATCGATATTTAACAAATTTAGAACCGACATAGCCAACACTAATGACTAAAAAAATTAGCAATTATATTTTATTTAATGAATTTGCTATATTGAATTCAATCCGAAAATCACTTGAACTTTATTGTCTTTTTTTATTTTGATATTTTCTTTATATGAACTGATTGTATTTATTTCAGGTTTACACTTTGTCTTTTGATAAATTTTTTTTTTATTAGATAACTAGAGCCAGCATAGGAATTAAGCGCAAACTTTAGTGGAAAAAAAGTCTTCATACGAACAAAAAAATTTTAAGAGAAAAACTGTACGCAGCCAAAACTGCTAAAAATATTTTTCGCGCGAAAAAATAATTCGTCATACGAAATATTTATGTGGTTTTCCAGTTACACAAAAAAACAAAACCAGGGGGGAATCCGGGTTGAAAAATGACAGTTTTTTGACATTTCTCTTTCCCATAGCAAAAATTTTTCCTTAAAACATAAAAATTATGAATTAATTATTTTAATATTTTATAAATATATTTTTCCTTAAATTTTTCTTGACTTTTATTTGACGTAAGAATTACATTTTATAAATGTAATTGTGTTAGTAATCGCCCAGAAAAATTTTACCGAGCGACGAATGACAGCTGCTGTCGACCCGTTTTCGCCCGAGTTTTTGTATGTGTCAAATTTATTGCAGCTGGAAAACCACATTAGGGAAAAGCCGCATCCACACGGGGTGTGAAATGTACACTTATGCGCGCATTTAGCGAATGTAAACGTCGTGTGGATGGTTTACACATGACGAATGTAAAATTAGGTATTAGTGTTAATTCGATTATTTTCACGTTTCAAAATAATCAATTAAAAAATCAATTATTATTTTTACTCATATCAGAATTATTTTTTTCGAATATTATCCGTCATAAAATACAAAATTAAGAAAATCTTTCCCATAAAAGTGCCATACTTTAAAATTAATAATGTGCGAGAAATATTTTTCATCGGTACACAATGTCTATGTGCTCGTATTTGTTGGACTGCCATAAAATGTTCTCGATTTGAACTATTTTTAAATTTTGATATCAGTCCACTAACACAGACACCCCTTTTTTTGTAAGTAAAATATTGACTGACTCCGTTAGGCATCTCGTTCAAGCAACCACCGATTTATATTTTTATCTCAAGTTATTTTGACTGACAAACTTTGTTTCACAATGGAACTGAGGCTTAAATGTAATGGATTTAGTTTAACATTTTCTCTACTCCTGCAATAAACAATGACACATACGATGAAAAATATTTCTCGCACTCACTAATAATTTTAATAGCATTGCGATTTTATGGTAGAGAGTTTTATAATTTTTTGATTTATGACGGAAAATATTCGAAAATCAATTATTCTGATATGAATATTAATAATAATTAATTTTTTAGTTAATTTTGAAACGTAAAATTAATCGAATTAACACTAATACCTAATTTTGTTTAATAATTTTTGGTTATGTTTTGTTTGCTGTCAAAATGTGTCCATCAAATTTTCCTATAAAAAAACAATAACAACACACTTTGTCTTTGTCACTCTGATGGATTATTTTTTTTGTTTTGTTCCAACTTCAAGTCAGCCCAATAAATTATTCACTATGGAATTATAGGAATTAAGTCGGTATTCCATTATGAAAAAATGTTTATCAGAAAAAATATATCGAGATAAAAATATGAAATCGGTGGTTGTGTGAATGGGACACCCAACTTCGTCAGTAAACATTTTTATTACAAAAAAGTTGTGGCTGTGTTAGTGTGATGCCATAATTATTGACAAAAAGTATCAAATTGAGCACGTTTTATTGCAACCCTCTAACACATCTACATAAATTTTGTATACCATCAAAACCAACTTTAATGTAATACAAACCTGACTGTCAATATTTATTTTTCGCTTATACATGAAAGTATTAGTGATCGGATAAACTATATAAATTGTAGACAAAACAAAACATATAAATTATCGCACCAATACTTCCAAGTATTAGCGATTTAATGTAAGAAGGTATCTGTGTACCTAATCACGGAATCAGGCTTGTTGTATAGTGAAAATAATATCTCAGCGAAATTCTGACAGATCACGCGCATCTACAAAAACAAAAAAAAGTGGGGTAAACACAGCGATGTATTTAGGCTAATTTGTTTACATTTCGAGTTTAGGAATTGTCTATTTTGAATTATGTTTTTCCTCAAATTTATTCACAATAATTAATGTAATTTTAATTTAGATAACCCACTAGCACTAGAACTTTTGATAACATTTAAGATAATTTTAATGTCATTAGCTTGCCTCGAACAAATTGAAATTTAAAATCGAGTTTTTTTATTATTTTGCTTTAACTCGAAAAATGACATTTCTTTCTAAATATGCCTAGTTTGTACCTTAAATGGGTATAACGTTTCATATCCAGTGGTGTTGTTAGTATTTTTTATATTTTTTTAATTTGACATGTTATTTTAGGATTTACCTATAAAATAATGAGAATTTTTAATATTTTCCAATGTAAATTACATTATGTAATGGAATCAAATTTCACTTATATTTATTTATATTTTTTTTTTGTTTTTAAAAATATTACTCAGCTGACCCTTCTCTGAATTTTTAAATTTTTTTTTAACTACTTCACTGTTGGCACGCACAACGATGAAAAAATGAGTTTCGCTGAGATATTATTTTCATATACATTAGTGTTGGTTTTGATACCATGATAACATATTTCTCGCACACACTATTAATTTTCATAGTACGTCATTTTTATGGTAAAGATAATTTTTTATTTTTTATTCTGCGACGGAAAATAAATGACAAAAAATAGTTCTGATATGCGTGATAATAATGTTTAACTTTTTAGATAATTTTGAGAGGTGAAAATATACGAATTAAGAATAACGCATAATTTTCTTCATATTTGTTGGTTATGTTTTTGTTTGCTGTCAAAATTAATCCATGCGATTTTGCTATAAAATAGAAAATTAAAAAACTGTTTTTTCTTTGTCACTCTTATGTAACATTTTTTTTAGTCTTCTTTCATTTTTTTCCAGCAGTCAGTAAAATTTTCATAATGGAATACAGGCATTAAGCGCAAATTTTAGCGGAAAAATAAAATCGACAAAATTTCTTGTAATATGCTATAAAAACGTACATCCATCATTGAACTAATTGTTGCTTTGCAGCAGACGTATGTCGCTGCTTATATATTTTGTATTTATATTTACATTTCGAGATTTAACAGAGCATTCACAATGCAAAAACTTTTTACCTTTTACTTACAGCTTTGTATGAATTTCCAACTTGACGAATACAAATTTTTGCTCGTTATGTTGGAAATTCATACAAACCTGTAAGTCAAAAGTAAAAAGTTTTTGCTTTGTGACTGCTGTGTAACAGTTTCGTTTTCTTTGATGAACAAAATTTAAAATTTGTGTACAATAATGTTTAAAATTAAGAGGTTTTGATTTTTAATAAAGTGAAGTAAATGAAATAATATCACTAATTTCTTATTTTCGTTAATTTAAGGATTTTGATGTTCCAATTTTTGTTTGTTTCTTCATGAAGCCGAATTGATTTTTGGGTGGTTTCTATTTTTGGTGTCATTGTTTATTGCAGGAGTAGAGAAAATATTAAACAAAGTCCATTACATTTAAGCCTCAATTCCATTGAGAAACAAAGTTTGTCAGTCAAAATAACTTGAGATAAAAATATAAAATCGGTGGTTGCGTGAACGAGATGCCCAACGGAGTCAGTCAAAATTTTTCTTACAAAAAGGTGTGTCTGTGTTAGTGGACTGATATCAAAATTTAAAAAAAGTTCAAATCGAGAACATTTTATGGCAGCCCAACAAATACGAGCACATAAATATTGAGTACCGATGAAAAATATTTCTCGCACATTATTAATTTTAATAGTACCTATGGCACTTTTATGGGAAAGATTTTCTTAATTTTGTATTTTATGACGGATAATATTCGATAAAAATAATTCTGATATGAGTAAAAATAATAATTGATTTTTTAGATTATTTTGAAACGTGAAAATAATCGAATTAACACTAATACCTAATTTTACATTCGTCATGTGTAAACCATCCACACGACGTTTACATTCGCTAAATGCGCGCATAAGTGTACATTTCACACCCCGTGTGGATGCGGCTTAACACTAATGTGGTTTTCCAGCTGCAACAAATTTGACACATACAAAAACTCGGGCGAAAACGGGGCGACAGCATCTGTCATTCGTCGCCCGGTAAAATTTTTCTGGGCGATTACTAACACAATTATATTTATAAAATGTCATTCTTACCTACGTCAAATAAAAGTCAAGAAAAATTTAAGGAAAAATATATTTATAAAATATTAAAATAATTAATTCATAATTTTTATGTTTTAAGAAAAAATTTTTGCTATGGGAAAGAGAAATGTCAAAAAACTGTCATTTTTCAACCCGGATTCCCCCCTGGTTTTGTTTTTTTGTGTAACTGGAAAACCACATAAATATTTCGTATGACGAATTTTTTTTCGCGCGACAAATGTTTCTAGCAGTTTTGGCTGCGTACAGTTTTTCTCTTCAATTTTTTTTTGTTCGCATGAAGTCTTTTTATTTCCACAAAAATTTGCGGTTAATTCCTATGCTGGCTTTAGTATCTAATAAAAATAAAAATTTATCAAAAAACAAAGTGTAAACCTGAAATAAATACAATCAGTTCATATAAAGAAAATATCAAAATAAAAAAAGACAATAAAGTTCAAGTGATTTTCGGATTGAATTCAATATAGCAAATTCATTAAATAAAATATAATTGCTAATTTTTTTAGTCATTAGTGTTGGCTATGTCGGTTCTAAATTTGTTAAATATCGATATTTTGCTAAATTAATAGAAGTGAAATTTGGCAAATTATCTGCATAAGTGAATATAAATACATTATATCTGTAAAACTATTATGAAAATTATGTTGGAAAAAAAATTGTGACTTAAAATACAGTAAGTGAAATCAAAACCAAATTCAGTGAAATTTCAATTTGTTACTGTAAGGATGGGCATTTTCTTCAAAGATAACGTATTTTGAAAGAAAATGTATTGTACAGGTTGAAATGTGGTATTCACTACTACACCGTTAACATGTGTAGTATAATGTTAACATAAAATCTAAAGGCATATATTTTTGTACTATCAAAGTCTGAAGTTTTTAATAAAATATAAAACTAATAAAGTGAATTAAACAAATTAAAAAGAAAAAAATTTAAGAAAATGTATAATATAAATTCTTCGTTTTTCATTTCAAAAAATTACTCTGCCTACCAAAGTTGAAATGGTGGAAATGGATTCCGCTTTGTGCAGTGTGCGGCCGTTTGTTTAATGGAGCTTATTTTGTTTTTGCTTTGCCGTTGAAGTTTCGTTAACTTGGTAGATCATTTATCATATTTTTTTTTTGTGTATGGGTAGTAGTGAGTGATTGTAGTGTTATTAAAATAACGTAAATTAATTTTTGTCAATAATCAAGTTTCTGTCGTTTTGCTGAACATTTTTCTTTGTGATTTTAGTTTGTTTCTTTTTAAATTAAAAACAGTGTAAGTGGGAAATAAAAGTAAAGTGCTACCAGACGCAAGATTTATGTGGCTGCTGGGAAGAAAACCGGTAAGTGATATTTTTGGTATTTCACAACCTGATTTCAGGTGGTTTCGATTTTTCTTATACATATACATATATATCAATGAATAATTAATTGAGCATTAAGGTGGGGCAGGGAAGGATATGGGAATCGAGGAAATATAAGCCTATTTTTCTTTATTCAATTTTTTTTCTGAGACAAAGGAGTTGCACCCACGCCATAAAATTACCTCTCTAGACTGAGCTCAGGTTAAACCCACGTAATTGTTGAAAGTTTAATATACAATTTTCCTAAAAACACGAAAGTATGTATGTTTGGCTTCACGTAACAAGTTCATCTGTCATTTTTCATATTCCTTAGTGGCGAAAGAATGAACTAATTTGCCAAGGGGTGAATTCTCTTGATGCGTTGGTACACTACGCGCGTTTGTATTGACGACGCTTTTGTGTCGCCACACTACCCTTCCCTAGCTAATGCAGAGAGCGATGCATTAAAGCGTGGAGGCCTTCTAATTGTGCGCCCTGCATTTTCGACTGTTGGGCTGTCTGATGTCTTCGTTACCGGTGTCGGTTGATTTGCAGTGTTGGTGATATCATTTGGAGTCTCGCTGCTCAGTTGATCGTTCCATAGTTATTTTGTTGTTCGTTTTTGATAAAACAGGGATTCAACCGGTTTATTGATACGTTGGATTCAACACCTTTTATTATTACGGTGTAATACTTTTCCGCTCGATGGACTACGCGGTGCAGACGTTCGTACGGATGTTGCAGTGCTTTACACACAGCGTCTGTACGAATTAGAACATCTGAAAAGTTCTTGAGGTCTTTGAAGACGAAAATATTCCGTTTTTTTGCATGCCTGGCTTGCGGTGACGGCTTCAGCACGGCTTTGAAGTAATTCTGAATTTGATTAATGACTTGGTTTTGTATCGTGAATGATGTTGATTGCATCATGTCTGCCTGGCAAACGTAAACTTTCGCCGTACACCAATTCGACTGATGAAGCCTCGAGGTCGTTGCGGAATGCAGTTCTGAAACCTAGTAACACAAGGTGTAGTGGGTTTTAGACAGCACAATGCTGTTTGAACTAACAATTACACCAACTCAAAAGGTTTGGTTCTTCTAAGTTTGCATATTAGATTCGTGTTGCTTAGGAGCTGAGTTGTCTCAATGTTCAGATGTTTCCGGAGCCTCTCTTCATGTCTCTGCGCTTTCTCCTGAATTCTATATGTATTCTGAAATATTTGGATGATATTTGCGTTGCTCTGTTTGGTACAACCCCAAAGTTAAATACCATAATGCCAAACCGGTTTCAATATTTGCTTATAAAGTAGAAGCTTGTTGTATGTTGATAAAGAAGAGTTCCTTCCCATCAGCCAATACATCTTTCTGTATTTAAGTTTTAGTTCTTCATTTTTCTTCTTGACCTGTGATCTTCATCGCAGTTTAGCATCCAGGGTCATGCCGAGATACTTAGCTTTGTTCGCATACGGTACTATTTTTCTATTTATTGTAATCGGAATATGTTTGAATCGCCTGTTTGTAAAGTTGATGTGAACTGATTTAGTTTCATTTAGTTCTATTTATCATCTTTTTGTCCATTTATAAATTTTAGTTATTGCTGATTGTAACTTTTGTGTTGATTCTCCGTTGCTTGTGCCAACAGCTAAGATCGCCACTATATTGTTTTTTAATGCTGGAGGTTCATAAGTGTACAGTAGGTAGGTATCCGTATAAAATCGGCCCTAATTTTACTTTTTCAATGGTTACAAAATTGTGCATCCAATTGGCTGGTTTTTTAGCGTTTGAAATAATTATTGTCAGTTTCGTCTCTTCTACCTTGGATTTCAACCCGATGGAGTAGTTTAGCTAATGGTAATGCGCAATTATCCGGAAATTTTGCTAATTCAATAAAGACATCACAATTCTGTTCAATACATTTTTCCTTTTCTCTAATAATGTCTTCAGATTTTACATCATATACTCGTACTCTACTTCAACCCTAAAATCGGCTTTACCATTTTACATACGTTTACATTTAACAAAGTTCCCTTTAGGGGAGTGATCGTTGCAAACACGTTTCATACTCAGTATCTCGATATTCTAATTCGCAATCACCTTGAATTGTGATACCGTCAATATACAATATACAAATGCTCCAACTCGTCTGTTATGGCACCGAAATTTCCTCGTCCTGCTCAATCAAACATTTTTTGCATTTAAATTCGCAATTCTTGTCCGACGAACGTTTGCAAAATTGTTGTAGTTGCCACATCAATCTCTTCCGTAAGCCGGGCACCGATTAAGTTGAATTGCGCAATTTTTGCAATTGTTTGTTGAGTAATTGCTATACATTTGAATGTTAAATCTGAGTTCGTAGCAGCAGTTCCTGCTATGTTTCTAAATGGATTATTATTATTCTTACTAAATTAGGTTATTAGGGTTAAATTAGGATTTATTGCTGTTTCGCCACGTTATTTTTGTTTTACGGTTGTTTCACCTTGCTGCATTTGTTTTGTTTGCGGACATGTTATTGCCGCTATTCGAAAAGTTTTAATAGCTTTCTGTAAATCCGGTTTCTCCATCTTCAAAAGTCGAGCTTGTAGTTCCATATCAGCTATACCTAATACTATTCTATCCCGTAACATAGATTCTTGTTTGTTTTCAAATGTACTGTTCTTGACCAGATGCGTTATGATAGTTAGAAAATGATCAAAAGGTTCCCCCTCTTTTTGGATGCGAATGTAGAACTGATACCTCTCTTATATAAAATGTTGGTCCGAGGGTTACAGCAATCTTCGAATTTTTTTTCACTGTAGAAATATTTTTCTTATCTTCCACATTGTCAAATTTGAACGTGTTGACGTATTCTGTAGCTGGCTTCGTAGCCATAAATTGTGCAATTTGCATTTCATCATATTTTTTATTTGACTTAGTCATCACATTAATTTCACATTCGTAGTGTTGTTTAAACCGTTGCCAGTTCTCGCATAAATTTCCATCCAAGCAATTATGCCACCAACATTAGTTGGTGGTTTTTGAAACACATCCAATTTAAATAATTTTCAATTATAATAATTAAATATTTGTAACTTTTCACTTGTGTTTCAACTCAAAAACAAAATTTTACGTATTTCATAAAATAACCCGTAACTTTAACTCATTGAATGGTTTTCACCATGATTACAGCAGCGCCATGAAGAATATTATTGATAAAACACGATTTATTTAATTATGCACCAAGTGCTACGCTTTCTTGTTGACATAATAATGATCGATTTATATTCTTGTTCTATTTCTGAAAACGCTGGGATTACACATAATCTACAGTAGCCGTCCGATTTATGTATAGACTCTCATTAGCACATTAAACAGGTCTCTCGCAATAATAAAACCGCCATCATTCAATTGGGTACTTATCATTTGATTTGAAATACAAAAAGAAGTATTTCGGAGGACTAACAATTGAAAGATGACCAGATACAAAATTTGAGGTCCTCACTTAGAATGTACAAGTGAAATTACACTTCTTCAGGCAGGACATGCATTTAGACTACCGTTTCTAAAATATTACAGCAAAAACAGTTCAAGATTTATAGAGAGTGTTATGCTTGGTTTCCTATAGGAGCATTTGAAAGTCACTTGGGTTACATTCAATAAGTGAATCTCTAGATCTACTAAAGTCAAAATGTTTAAAAAATTTCAGTTGGCAAATACAAAGAGACCAACGATTGCTTTCTCAATGTGCTACTTCAGAACTGTTTCATAACAAGATTCTATTGCAAGTTATAGAGGACCAAGAGTACGGCAGAAAGTGTAAAAAGTAGTATACCAAATGTTTCGTAAATATTGTAACAGAGAACTGTTTTGCGAATTCTTTTATTAATATATTAAAAAAAAAAAAAAAAAAATTATAAAATCTACCGTTAACAGACATTTCCTTAATTACTTTCGATACAATGTGTCGGGGAGGACAAAAAAAAATGTCATAATCTAATTTTCCATAATATTCTTGTATTTATCAAAACTGAGTGTGAATAATTTAACATGAAGTGAAAATTTTTTGATGTTTAGTCGTCAGAATATTTTAACATTTTTCCATTTACCGCTTGTTTCATTTTCATTACATCGTTGAAGTGTAACAGATGTTATAATTCCTGCTTTATGTTTACTATGAATATGTACGAGAGTACGATGATGCCTTCCTATTCATCATATGCCGGCGTTGACGCGTTACATTTTAATTTGTACATACTTCGCCGTATTACGAACAAAATTTATTGAAATGAAAAACAGGAAATGATAAGAATTTTCCGTTTTTTTTATTTGTTTCTTCTGCTGCGTAAAATATTCGCTGAAATCAAATTTTGGATTGTAAATTAATTTAATTTAATGTATAATACATACTTAGCTTTTCTTACTTACCTAAATAAGATTCCCAAAAATGGAAAAAGTTGCCTACCTTAAGGCTGTTAGGATAATACTTTACGTTTTTAATATTATAATTTAATTTTTTGTTTGTCTTCCGTTTGTCCCTACTTTACCCAATCCAATTTACTTTTGGATTGTATACAGCGAATTTACTTAAATTAACAAAGTGATTTTTCTTTGTGGATGCATATAACGACTAAGTTGTACATAATATAGAAAAGAAAATGTAACAAAGGATATACGATTCTCTGCAGTAAAATTAAAAACTATGTAATGATATTGTAGCAGGGTTGGTTCACCGCATCGTGTGAAGATACACATTAAAGTGCTAAAAATTAATATCACATCGACCATCGTGTCCCTTTCAAATATATCATCCCGCATCTTTTATTCATCTATTAATTCCCCAGCAAACACACAAACACACACACAAACATAAAAAAAAACTTTTTCTTGCACAATTTCCCAACAGTAGTTGGGTGCAGAATAGACAAACAAAAACCGAAATCAAATTGAAAAAGTTTTTCCGTCTCATTTTTTTTGTTTTTTTTTTGTTTTTCATACTGCATTGGAAAGTTTTTAATAAACATTTTCCTTCTATTATTTTTGTTTACATTTTGTTGTTGATCCCAATGTTCAATTTGGAGTGAAGTAATTCATCAAAAGAAACGGGTTCGGTATATTATAGGTAAACAATGTGTACAGTACACACAAATAAAATAAAATGGAAAAATTGCGTTGTATTATCCTGAAAATTACAAAATTAATAATTTTTCATTTCATTTTTGGGGATTTATTGTTTTGTTGTTGTTTTTATCCCTTAAGGCGATAATTTCCTTTTATCCCTGGTTTGGTGCAGATTTTATACTCATGTCATATCCTTTTACTCTTTATGTGCGATTCTGTTGGAGAAAGATTTAAATGCTGCAACTGGATTTTCTTTTTTGTTTTTTCAAAGTGAAAATAAAATGATTGTTTTAACAGATTTTCATGTTTTTCTTTTGTTTTATTTTTGATAAGCAGAATATTATTTTGTACAATCATACTTACTCGTATATACTTCCATACGTACGTACGTAAAAGAAGGAATTAAAGTGACAAAAAGAGCAAAGATGACAGAATTTTTTTAATCCTTTCTCGAGACTTGTTTGGTTTTAATCATTTTTAAATGTGGGGGAAGAAAACGTTTGTGCGATAATAATATAGGGTCGATTTGTTCTTGATATTTATTTTTAAGTTTGTGTTGAAGTGGGCAGCTACTTAGTTATTTTCAAATTTTCATATGAGTTGATTCATAAGTAATTCGAGAGTCGATTACGTTAAATTTTGGAGGATACATAATTATTTATTAGAGTATACCAGTCTTAACTATAAGAATGATTAAATTTATAAATTCGTCAGTCTCATCTGAAAATCCACATTCCAGAAATTGGTTTCCTCTTGAGCTAAACGTTTGGAACAATATGTGTTGAAAATTGAGCTTTCGATTTTTTTCAATTCTTTTGAAAAATGTTGCTTTATTATTTTGAAAGACTCCTGAATGATCGATTCACTAGCTCTGACGCGTGTGCCTGTGGGAAGTATACTGCGGTTTTCCTATGTGTAATGTTGAATTCATTCAACAAATCTTGGAACGATTTTCAAATAAATTGTGAACCATTGTCTGTGTGCCTTAATTCGGGAACCGCAAAAACAAGAAAACTTCATTGCGAACTTACTGAACTGATCTAAGATTACTAGTGTTGGCGCATCAATCAACGCATCTTAATTTTCCCGCTTTGTATCTTCAATTTAGTCACGCACTGTAGCTTTATATGTTAGATTTGTTAATTACCTTTTTATTATGCATTTTAAAATTTTCTCTTATATACTTAAGGTTGTATGTTGAACTTGTTGTTTGTTATGTACTGTATTTTTCCTCATTGAATATTATGTACCAAAATTTAAAAATTTATAATTGCGATATTCCTTAGTGAGTGAGGAAAAAAAAATTATTCTTTAATAGTAAAGTTTTGGTTAAAATAAAATAAAATAAAGTTTATTGGTGATTTTCGAAATAAGTTTGAAATTGAAATTCTGTGTTTATTTTCCGGGTGTTTACATTTTATGGCAATATTCCCGTCTATTTCCCAGCACAAAAAAGCTTGTGCTCCATCAACTAGGATGAACGTATTGTCAAAGTTGGGCCTTAGATACGGTCCCATTAGATCAACATAAAGTTTCTGTCATGGCCGCTCAGCAAACCTATAGTACGACCAATATGATGGTGGCTTAGATCAGTGCTTCTCAAACTTTTTCATACTGCGGCCCCCGAAATCGGAAAAATAAACTCCATAGTGCTTGTAACACGCAAACCTACAACCAAAGACCGATAATCTGAAACTGGTATAAAAGGATCGGAAAGGTACTAATAAAAATTAACGACCACTAGATTATTAGCCTGTAACTAGGCACTCATACATTTATTTGACTACTTTCTTAACTTTCTGTTTTTCAAAAAAAAAAAAAAACGACGAAAATGCACCGGTTGTGTTCGCTCTTTGCTTTTATGTCCTTCTGACCCGCTGACCCACGACTTCCACCCGCCACGCGTCTTGAATTGTATCAATAGGACCGCCTAAAATAAATTAGGCAGAAAAGTAGGTTAGCAACCCGAGTAATTGTTTTACCACGAATATAGTGCGGTGACGCCCTCTCGACAGGCAAAATAATATTATATAAAAATTGTTGGGCGCCACCCTGGACTTCCAGGGAGCCTCTTTGCGCGTTAACGGATGCCCGTGCTTGCTCAGTCGAGCATTCCACTCTGGCGCAGGTGTTCGAGGGGGTGTGGTCAGACGCTATATAAATCCGGTAACAAAAAAACAAAAAAAAGAGGAATATACGGAAATTGTGACTGACTTACCAACTGTTTCTGAATTTCACGGCCTCTCCAACTTCTTCACATATACATATATTTGTCCATTCACATATGGTATGTACCGCTGTTTGATGGTAAACTTCGATGTTTGTGGCTTTTGTCTTGGCTAGTAAGCCCCGCTTTGCGTAGTCTTCAACGCAAAATTAATCGATGCAAAAAACAACTTCCGTTATACTATACAGAGTATGCGGCAGCACACCAATCACACGATACACACAACGTATCGCGTACCGCTTAATACATATGCACACACTAAACTATTCCGCGCACAAAAGGTTCACACATAGGCCGTTCTATTTGGGCTTTCTATACATTTTCACAAAATAGCGGCGCACGCCGTTACATATCAACGACCTTCACACAAAGTCTTGGGAAAATCACTACAAACATGATTAAACGCTTCTTCACTGTAATTATTATCTACACATCGCTATTATTGTCGTATGATTCAAAATGGGTTCTTTTATTCCGATAAAGCAAATAGTACATGAATGCGTACTACAAATGTTAAGCTCCACACATAAATTATTGAATCTACCAAATATTTACGCACTTAGAACGTTTTGTTTCACATAAGTAGCTACCCACACTCATAAACACGATCAACTTTCACAACTTAAAACGATTATCCAGCACGAACGATGATGAACTTCTTGTTCTTAATTATTGTTTTAATTCGTATTTACAGTATAGCTATTCAAATTATTGAATCTTATGCATATTTCCACTTGTATTATGAGGCGTTTTATCATTCCACTTAAAAAAAATTACGTGGTATTCATGTATGTACCGTTTGTGTGCGATTCAGCAACCATAGCAGTTTTTTTTTATGTTTTTGTGTGTTGCTTGAAATCGCTTGTGCACCTCACTATCACTACTTGATTTCTTGCCAAAATCCAAAATACACTGACCCGAGTCAAGCGGTCGTTCACCTTTTTATAACCTTTTCTTTATTTTTTTTCCGTCGTATTTGTATTGACCATGTCGACGTTGCGTGTACCAGCATCAATTTTTCCATAGTATTTCTAGATGTGCAAATTGATATCAATAAAACCTTATAACAGCTGGTAACGTACAACAAGGTAGAAATTCAGGAAATCGAATGTTTAGAGGTTGGAAACTTGGATAAAATGTAATATTTTTGTTTGTTTGTGTGATCGGACTAACCAAATATCGATCTGATTTACTCCTCTAATACCTTCACGCCATAAGCCGTTTCTACCACTGATAATACTTCATTAAGAGCCTCCTACGAACCACCCGCTTAGCAATTTTATATTAAAAATTTGAAATTTTATTTATGACGAATCTTCAAAAAAAAAAAAAAAGAAAAGAAAGGAACTCGCCATTGTATGGAAAATGATACCTCAGTAGATGATAGTTAGTAGTTCAGTTTTTTAATTAGAACAGTCTTTTGGCCCCAAAGAACTAGGGAACCGAAAATTCCGGTTTTCGGTAATTTTTTAATTAAATTATCCGAAATTTACCGAAAAATTGACTTTGCTAGAAAAACATTTAAGAATATTCCTCCTTTCCTTATAAATTCCAAGTGAACACATAATTTGTCAGAATTGAAAGTTAATTTTTTTCATTGTTTGTATTCGAAATTTGACGCATCAACTTTGGTTCTTAATTTTTAGAAAATTGACCGACCTCTATATTTTATTAGTGTCTTCATTCGCTAGAAATAAAAATAAACATTTATTTTAAATTTTACATATGGTAATTTTAAACCTTAAACAAAGCTTATCAATAGTTAGTGCAGTTTTGTGCAAAACTGCCCCAAGGCCGAAAAACACTTTCGATTCCACGGAAGTTAGTTAAAGAGTGTTGACATGCAAGTTTGTTGCGTGGAATAGTAAAGGATGGGTTTTATTCCTCAAACCTGGTGCCTACTTTTTCCTTAAATTTCATGATAAACTGTTCGAATTAGTTAAATTTCCTTTATATTTGGTAGGTTTGGGTAGATTTGTAAATCAATCAAAGAATTTTTTGCCTGAAAATTAGAATGACACCAATGCTGGAAGGTATCCATAATTTCCATAAGGGAATATTTTTTCCGTAAGTTCACGTATTCGGAACCCTGAAAACAAGTTAGCAGAAATAGTCGAATCATCATACATGCGTTAAAGAACATCTGGTAAAATATTCTGTGTACCATGATGATGTTTTTACAAAATCTAAAGCCTGTAACTTTAGGCTGCAGCTTGCAAATCTTCCGTTTAGGTCGGTTTGAGACATCAACCACTTGAGGCTCGAGTGATCGGTGATGACTGTAAAGTGATGTCCTTCGACGTATGGACGGAATTTTTTATGCTAAGAAGAGCTGCGAGACACAGACGAAGCGTCCATATATTGAACGGAATGAGTGCTTCCGTACAAATATTTAAACTATTAATAATATTATTTTAAACCTACTTATTGACGAATCATTAAAAATTAAATTAAATCATATTTAATTTAATTATTCTTTCTTTTTCCAAAAAATATAAAATTTATGAAAAATGTTACTTAAGCCGTTGCTTAAAATTATACATTTTTAGTTTTCAGCTACTAGCGCTATTTATTCAAATAACCACACGGAAATGTATTATGAAAGATTGATCTACAAAAATTCTTTCCCAGTTTCATGTTAAATTTTATATTACTGCCGCGACGCGACACTATCGCACGTCACATAGAAAATAGTACATTGTGTCATTAGGATTAAAAGTGATACTTTGTTTGACGAGCAATTATATTTGCATGCGAGGCGAAGCGCAGCGTAGCCGAGCAAAAGCAAAGATTGCGAGTCAAACAAAGTCACTTTTAATCCGAATAACACATACTATTTTTTCTCCAACGAAGAGTTCATGTCATATCGGTTGTATATTACTAATTATACGAGTAAGTACAAATTATGTAATTAAAACTTCAAAATTGAAACTAGTTTTGTTAAAATATTTTTTCAAACTAAGGAGACCATGACTTTTGTTTGGTTTGACTATTGACAATTTTACTGATATAGATGTCGCGTAGGTTTAGTGCTATATTGCTATCCTATGTATAAATCAAATTTGACGTTTAGTGGATTATAATGTTTTAGTATGAAATGGCTGGTAGATACAATTTTGTTTATTAAAATTAAATTATTATTCATTTGAATTCGTTTTTATATCATTTAAATGTTAATTTCACATACTAAATCAAACATCAAATTAATTGTATAGCACTAATGTTAGTTCATCATAGATGGCAACCCTTTCGCGGAAAATCGTCAATTGCATTGTATTTGACGCGTACAATAGTCAAACCAAACAAAAGCCATGATCTCCTTAGTTTCACAAAATATTTCAACAAAATTAGTTTCAATTTTGAAGTTTTAATTACATAATTTGTACTTACTCGTATAATTAGTAATATACAACCGATATGACATGAACTCTTCGTTGGAGAAAAAGTAGTATGTGTTATTCGGATTAAAAGTGACTTTGTTTGACTCGCAATCTTTGCTTTTGCTCGGCTACGCATAATATTTTTCTCCTAGTATTAAAAGTACCTACTTTTACACCAAGGATTAAAAGTGTAGCTTAGCAACACACACTTTTTTTTAAAATAGTAAGAAAAAGGCCAACTTTAATACCCAAAAACAGTATTAAAACAAGAGGCTTTTAAGACGTTGGGAGAAAAAATAATGATTTTAGATCATTCATTATTTTTCATGTTGCTTTGCTCTTCCTCTATTTCTTATGAAATTCCAATAAGAATTGTGTAAATGAGACAACTGTACAATTTATTCGGCATAAAATGAACTATTTTATTTTTAGTTTTGATAGAACGAACCTTTTGTTTTATTTCGTTTAATGATTTTTTTAATCTGAGTAAAATATATAAAATTATAGGCCGTCTCTTTTAAGCAATTTTATTTGAACGGAGGAATATAGCTTCCCGTCAAACAAGGTGTTACGTTTACGTAACAACAGCGCAGAATTTTGTTCATACAACTCTTCGTAAACGTAACACTTTGGTGTTGCAATAATGAAGCAGTTATGTCGTTCCCGTCCTATGATAATTAGACTTTTTGCGAGGAGTTGTCAATGTGTTAGTAGCTCGTAAACAGTTTGCTTGAGGTGGTGCATTTACGTCACGTGATTAGTGAAATAATAACGTAACATTTTTATCGATATTTATGCATTTTCAATTTTTGATTTGCAATTTTTCTTTTCTAGAAAACTTATAGTTTCTTAAGAATTTTGGTATTTATTCTAAAAAAAATATTAGGCCACAAATTATATTTTTCTAAATCAAATTGGGACATTAATTATTTGCTTAGTTATTTATTTATTAAAAAAAAATTGATGAACACAAAAATACGTAATGGCGATCGAAAACTCAAAACTAAATGGGTATCGTTTCTATATATTATTCCATTAATTTTCATAAAGGAATTTGGTGTTACGTTTACGATACATCAGCGAAGAATTTTGCTATATTTTATTTAAGTGTGAGAATGTATTAGTGCAAAGCAAAAAAGTGATACGTTAATAGTACGCTTATGCGAAACTACGCCGGGCATACATTTTATGTAACAATTTTTCTTGTATTTCTAGTTCTTTATGAAATAAATGATTTAAATTAGAATATTAACATAATTTAATGAATATAATCTGGGGTGAGATTCCGGAAGGTGACAAATGATTAGCACCTGTCACTTTTCAAAAATGAAATTCCGAATGGTGATTATCACCACGATTATCACCTTTCGGTGCTCACTTTTTGGTGATTGTATTTAAAGCTATCACTTTCGTTATCACCAACAAGAGAATAACATACAAAAGAATATTTTAGGATTTATTTGTAGAAAACTTGAGTATTTATGAACATTTAATTAATTTTTTTAATATTAAATGATTAAAGAAATTTAACGCAAATAGCCCTTAAATAAAATCAGTTACTGAGCGCCAAATGGTATTTTTAATTTTGTTCTTGTAATTATTATGTTTAATAAAATTTTAGCTGAGTACCAAAAGACAATAAATATTTCAACCAAATTATTATTTTATATAAAAAAATTGATTGTCCGTTTAAAATATCGTTAACTCTGGTGAGGAACGTTAAACCCATTTTCATTGTCCTTTTGACCAAGTTAAAATTAAACATTTCTAGCAAACGTAAAAATGTAAAAATAGCATTTTTGTTACTTTTAGTAAAATTTTTAGTGATCCTGTACAAAGTACAAATTTTACCTCAGGGGGTGATCACTTTTTACTATCGCCAAAACAAAAATCACAGACTATTTACCTTCTGGAATCTCACCCCTGTTAAAAATAAATAGTTATGTGCATCTTTCAAAGAAAATGAAATGCATATGATACCAATTAGTAATCAATTTGTAAGTTGATGTGCTTCCGCTTCTGAAAATGTCACGCTTCATCCCTTACTACTTGTACCTTGCTTCATTATTGGAACCACCTTAGATATTTTCCAACAAGAGGGAAAATATGAAAGTCTAATACAAAGCGACGACAGTAAATTTGTTAGAAATTTAAGTTCAGATTCTGGAAGATGTTTCAAGAAAACATTAAAGATTAAATCTTCACCAGGTGCCTTGAGGGGACGGCTGTTATTTATAATCCCTTTTATCTCTTCTATTGGGGCATGGAACAACGAAGCATCCGTTACCACATATTTATTTATAAGTTCCATACTGTTTTTAACTACTGCTGACCGCTGTTCCGAAAGCTTAATGAAAACTTGAGCAAGCGCTTGACATTTTTTATTTGAATCAATAATTTTACTACTACCATCGCGATGGTTTAATGGTGATATGCAAGAGTATTTTTTTCGGTAATCTCACCGTATGCCAATATGGTTTAGATCCTTTGTCCAAAGCTTTTAGCTTATCCTACCATTTAGCGCTAACAATATCATACATTTTCTGCTTAATTACAGCATTAAGCAAATTAACAATATTTCTAAGATAGGGATCTCAACGTCTTACATTACGAAGCTTGATAAAATTTAAGATTTCAGACAACTCTGCTGCTTCCTTAATAGTATCCGCAAGCTGATTTGTCATCAACTTAATTTGGCTAGTATCTGTAATAATTTGGTTGCTATAGCGTATGACTTAAATTTGTTATCAATAAAATTATGAAATGAGTACCAGTCGACCTTTTTAAAATTTAAAGATTGAATTGATAAATTTATGCGACAGGTTTGTAAGCGGATAGAACACAAAACTGGAAAGTGGTCCGATTTTAGTTTATTTTTGGATCCAATATAGTTTACAGGAACTTCGTTAGTTGCTAAATAGAAATCAAAAGTACTATTGGTTCTAGTATTTTGATGGTATGTAGGCGCGTCTGTCGAATAAGGTACGTCCACCTTTATTGGATCTACTACAGTTCCAAAATGAATGGCACTAACTAAAATCCCCAACAAGAACAAATGGGCTATTGGATTTGAAAAAGCGGTTAAGATCCCCTCTAAAATTGCAATGGCTAGATTTGGGCACGTAACATGAAGTTACTTTTAAGTAGGAATCTGGCAGTTCCAACTGAATAAATATATGTTTAATACTTTGAAGAATGGAATTAGGAAGTAGAGTGTGTGGAATGGAATTTTTGATGATGATAGCTACACCTCCGCCAGCTTAATTATAGCGATCAGTTCTATAGATGAGGTAATGTGGAATATGGAAAGCTGTGTCTGGTTTAAGGTATGTTTCTGAAATAAGCATAATGTCAACGTAATATTTATGAATTACCTCATGTTTCTAATTTTTTACGCTGTGAGCATTCCAGATGCAGATATTCAAATAGTTATTTACAGACATATTGAATAGCTGTTGCCAGAATGACCTGCACCTGTTTCGCCGGCTTACGGCATCTCCTGAGTGCATCCATGATGTTTTTCAATATTAGTAATAATTTACTGGAAGATTTGGAATTTCAGATTGTTGCACTATAGGACCCAGTTGTACAACTGAGTGCTCCATGCATGCTCATTGATCAATCACGGTGATCGCTCTCTTATAGCTCACTGTGAGCATCACTTTACACCATATTTCGTTTAAAAATGAACGAAAACCATCCGAATGTATGGTGAGATAGTAGTCTGAAAATTTAATGTAATGAAATAATTGGTGCTTACGAGTTGTTCACTGAATTCCTTACTATAACACCTAACTTCCAACTCCTATAATCCTTTTATCGAATTTAAAGGAAATAATTATTGTATCTCCCTATTGACGGTGCTATTGCTTCGCCCAGAGTTTTCGTGCAAAATTCTTCTGGACAAATATTTAACCAAATAGGTTAATTGGTCCAACTTGACATTCATTTTTTTATGCCGCCATGGCAGCAGCAAGGAGATGGTACTGTCTCAGTATTTGTGACGATTATTTTGTTGGGTGTTGTGGTGCTATGGTTGTTGTTGGTTGGCGGTACGGTTTTTTGTTTATTTATATAAACTTTGCTGATATTGCTAACAGATACTGTCTCTTTACATCTATCTTCAATTAAATTTAGTGTGGGTGGTGCGAAATGCTTTTGACTCATCGTCCATGATTTATAGTAATCTGCTCTAGATATTTAATCTATAATATTGTAATTGTTAGGTATATGAAAAAAGTCTATTGTACACCAAGACAAATTCTTTTATCAAAAGTACACGTTACATCACCTTGAAAATCAAGGTCCTGAATATCTAAGTTAAATAAATTTTCCAATTTTTGTGTATCGCATGCTTTTGATGTGGAAGGCACTTGTGTAGCGGCTGGTAATAATTTGTTTTTTATTTATATTCCTTTTGCTCGATTTGTTGCTTTGAATTTGCTCTTTATACGTCCCGACAATTGAAGTTAATGGTGGTGGCGATTTTTGATTTTGGGTCTCGATTTTATGAGAATCAATCGATGATAAGCCAACTGAAAATGTAATAATTATTTTATCAAATAAATCTATTAAAATAAATAAATTTTATGTTATATTACCATTATCTTCTGGATAATCTTTATAATAAGTTTTTTGTATCCAACCAAGGTCTTGACTTTCCATCCTAAACCAAAAATAATTAAATTACAATTATGTGTACTCGTAATATTTATATAAGATTTTAATAATAAACAAAAAAATTTAAAAATGTATATGAATTACCGTTTTGATGCAGCAATGGAATTAAAATATAATTCATTTTATAAAATAATTTTATTTATTTAAATTGAATTGCTGTAATTGGAAAAATCTCATTAGTTTCTGATATCCTCTTATATTGTAGAATACCAAGTGTCACTTGTGAGTAAAGTGGCTTAGTGAAGAATGGTGATACGTCCATAAACCGTCTGCCAATAACCATTGTTGTTCCATTTTGGTTTATAAATTCTGAAATTAAAAAGGGAATATCTTCCGCCAAACAGCAGCATTTGTCCGCTTCTGTATTTTTTAATATAAAATTACCAAATTTTAAGGTATTGGTCTTTAAATGAGCTTCAGGAGGAAACTGTTTCCTTAAATTTATTGACATTTGTATCTCATCTATTCGATTGGCAAGCATAAATTTTCGGAAATAACCTAACAAATGCAGCTAACATTTTGTTGACTAAACTCACACTGTTCCGTCCATCCCTATGAGATATTAACCGATAAGTACAATGCAGTAAAAGGAAATGACTATACTTACATCTCTTCACTAATAATATCTTTCAAAACGACAATACCAGTATACAAAATAAACTGCCTCAGTTCAGTAGCTTTCCATAATCTCAAATCATTTATTGATCTAGGTTTTCTAGCAAATTCTAATGAAATGCTGCTTGCACAATTTATTAATTTCAAGTCTAATATACTTCTAGCATCTTGACTTAAGTTAAATCCTAACGTATCACGATTGATTAGTAAGGTTAAAATTTTGCGACTACTCCAAGATCAACAAGGTGCATTGGATCCACTACAAATTGAAAAATCATTCCTATGGCTACACTTTCTAAAATAGTGGGAACATTAAAATATTTAGTACTATGAAAACTTGAAAACTCCCTATTTTGAAATGTAAAATCCGAATATGGTTGAGCAACAGCTGTACTATATGAAACAGTTTTATTAATATATGTTCCAACTTGATTACATTTAGGACAACCGTGAAAATTTATATGCCCTACTCTACCCATAACAAAAGATTTGGCAGGGACATCACAAATGAAACATCTTATCTTGAAAGTTTTCTTTAACTTATCTGGTGTCACTTGAATTCCATTTCTATTCAATATTTTCACCTCATTTACAAAATCGAATAGAAAGTCATCAACATTTTCAGGCTTTGCAGTTCCTGAATAAATACCAATAATAAATGGTGAAATATTCTTTCGATCTACAAAGGCACCAATAATTGGCCATAGTTGAACGTTGGACGAATTAAATAAAGTTAAACCATCAATTCCTATATCTATCTCAATTTCTGTGACCTCAAACAAAAAATTGTAATTAAGCTTTAATATATTTTGCTCTATTCCAAAATGGTAGTATTGTCCTGGGTTTATATTACGAGTAACTATTTTTCTACTAAGCGTTCGAAGAAGTGTTTTAGCTGTTTTCAGTACATCAATTTTATGCCTATTCAATATAGCTAATAATTGATTAATTTTTTCCTACCTAACCCTGGTTCTACTGCCCACTCAGCTAACTCTACTGTAATCCTATTTGAAAGCACTGAAATTTCGTACTGATTTTCGTCAAAATCTTCGTCATCTGAAACTAAACAATCTTCATTAATTTCTTCATGACGTTCACATTTTGTTTCCTCACAGTAAATCATATTCTGTTTGGCTATATATTCTATAAACTGCAACACTTCAAGGCCAATGCTCAATTTCGGTTTATTAAATGATATAACATTCTTATTTGTTGAAAAATAATTCGGCCCTCAATGTGCTGTTCAGCCCAATAACGATCCCATACAAAGAAGTATCATTGCCTCGAAATTATATAAAAATATTGAACATAATTAGTTGACTAGGACAAGGCAGTGTCGATGTATCCTTGTGGGAGTTTAAATGAAAGCGGGAGATATTCGTAATGTTGCAAGATCAAAAACTGTGGTTTATCGATTTAAACAAGTGATTTCAGATACCCCCATAAAAAGTAATCTAACGGCGTCAGATCACAAGATCTTGGAGGCCAATTCACGGGTCACTTTCTTGATATGATGTTCTCATTAAAATTTTCTTTCAAGAAATCGATGGTTTCGCCTGCTGTGTGGCACGTTGCACCATCCTGTTGAAACCACAAGTCGGCTACACCAATATCTCGAATTTTTGGCAATAAAACTTCATTGATCATTACTCTGTAGTTTGCGCCATTGACGTTTCGCGGACAACATTTAAAAGAAATTATTTTTAAACATTAAATGTCATAAACCGAACTTACGTCACAAAAAACTTCCGGAAGCTCTTATTGGATCACCCTTTATTTGCCGCTTGCTGAGCCAAAACGGATGCTGAAAATTGCAACCAGCAAAACAAAAATAACTATCTCTGCCAAATTGATTAAAACCCTTTTGATATATTTAAATTTATTTATACTATTTGGATATTCATGTTACTAAATTCAAAATCCATTATCCCATAATATAGGACGAAACTTTAAATTCATTACTCTTACAGTTGTTTGAATTTTAGCAATAACAAAAAATAAAGGAAAACTTCAAAAAAAAAAAATTTTTTTTTCGTCTACTATTCAAATGAAAATCTAAATTGAAAAAAAAAAACCAAAAAATTCAATTTGACATAACATTTTTCTATTTATTTTTCGATCTGAATTCAAACAGTAAAAAAAAAAATACTTTCCAGAATTGTTTGAAGATAGATGGCACTTTTCGTCATTTTTCTTTATATTTTTTTTTGTTTTGCTCTCTCTAGAATCTAGGCTATACATATATAAAGAAAACTTTTTCAATTTTCTCTGCTGTGTATAAAAATAGTAAAAATAGAAAACTTGTGTAACAAAGTAAATTTACAATTGAATAAATTTAAAATCCCGATTGCATTAACTTAGTAAGTACATAGAATAGACTATATAGTAGAGTGAAGATCCACGCAATCCATCAACAATATCGTATGTCACTTGAGCTGATATAATCGCAATATATGTATTAAAGTGTACATATTGTGTAATCAAAAGTCCCCTCAATTAAACATTTGGACGACATATTTTTATCGTAATCTGCACTCAACCGCACATCCCTTATTATCATATCAATTGAGTCTAAAATACAAAAAACTTTTAATCAACCCTCATCATATTCGTCTATAAATCCGCCTCTCATCATCAATATTTGTATTACATAACAATTAAATTTATACGTCGCGCATATGTTTCTAATCTCATCCTTAGCAAGCATGCATGTACTACATATATTGTATATTATGTACATACTTACATATATGTGTACACACACACACACACAAAAAAAGACATGAAATTTTAATTTAATTTTAAGCCACCTTCTTTTTATATTACATCGTCGTTTGATTCGATTTTCAAGCCAAAATCAATTTTCCTACTTTACATTATGAATTGCACTTTATGAAAATTGATGGAAATTTTTGTCACAATATGAATTCGTTTGTTCAGGTTTTATTGTTGCTGTTGTCGGTGCAGCCGAATAGTGGAAACTTTAAATTTTGTGTTTTTTCGTCGTGTTATTATCGAACGAAAAATAACTTCTTGAAATAATGACACTTAAGTTCATTTTTAAATTAAACATTTAAGAATAAGAAAATCAAAATGACAATAATAAGAAGGAGTAGGGGCGAAAATCCTATAAATGTGTGTGTGTGTGTACTCCTGTACTCGACTATAAAAGAACTATTGTAGAGCAATATATAGAGAAATAAAAAAATGAAAAGTGTAATTGTCGATCATCATTAAGAATTCATTGAACTTATTACAATTGAAATAGTTGGATTTTTAGTTTATATCCAATTACATGTAAGTACTTGTATATACTATGTGTGCGATTGTGTTATATTGTAATACTGAGATTTAATGTACCAAAAGTTATATATGATTTTATGATGTGTACATAAGACAGTTAAATTTCAAAAAGTTACGTGATTATAGCGATTTTAAAGTGCTGTTGAATAACTTTTTAACGACCTATATAATTAAGGGTCGTAATGGTTGACTTTAATATTTTCTTTCCTTTTTGAATTAGAATGCAACGATCTATGGAGCTTTATTTATTTATATTGTAATCAATTATGATAGTACTAATAAACATCATAGTACATTCAATTAATTCTACATTCTATATAAAGTTATATAAAAAAGGTCATAATTCATTTAAGATCTCACCTAAATTAGCTTTATAGCTGCGAAGTGGAGATACTGTTAAAGTTAGCCGAAAGTTGCTAGCCAAAAGTGAAAAGTCGACAATGCAGATTCTAAATATTAATCCAGCCGAAAGTAAAACACGGTAATGCAGATTGCTTCATCCCAGCCGGATGTAAAAAATCGGTAATGCAGATTATATTATCCCAGCCGAAATTAAAAAATTGAAGTCGATATCAATCGGTAGTGTTTAGCCTAAAAATTACTAAGGATGCATGAATAGAATGAAAAGCTTTGTTAATATTCTTATTGAGATAAGAATAGAGAATATTGACATTAAGAAACATTGTTTAAAATCAGCATCTAGAGTGTTATGTCTGGAAATGTATTACATTGATGTGACTTGTCAATAGGTATCGCAGGGAAAAAATTCAGTTCAAGTTCCCCGTGGAAGATCTCGGAAAATTAAATTTCCAAAAATCATTAGAAAATTTGTATAAAATCAGCCTCTAGAGCAGTGTTCGCAAATAGTTGGTTATATTGGCGGAGGAATTCTTCAGAGCCGGAATTCATTATTTTTCTATTAGGAACTACTTAAAAAATTGATTTTACATTTCAAATCTCAGAAGTAAATTTTTATTAAAATCCATCCACAAAAGTGCTACCTAGTTCCATCTTGAGCTAGGGATGTGGTGTTGTGGATTGGTTGCTCATGTAAAAAAAAATTTGTGAACCAATTTTTTGATTAGTATTACCACAACCATAATGTCATTAGCAGTGTTCCGCAATATTTCTCGAATTTGGCTCTTGTTTTATTTAAAAAATCCAATCATTAGGGATCAATGATATGACATAAGGAATTCTTCAGAGCGTGAATAATTCAATTTTATATTAGGAACTGCGAACTGAATCGACTTTATAACCTATAACGTAGATATGAAATTTCACTAAACTCTATTAACAAGCGTGCGTGTTCCATTTGGTGCTGGAATTGTAGAAAATGCCTGGATTGGTTATGTGCTTAAAAAACAAATTTCTTTATGGCAATTTTTTTATTTTTTGTATTTATATTTAAATATGTTTAAATTTATGTACCAAAATATAATTAGCAGTGTCCTTGAATATTAGTTAAATTCTGGCCATGTTTCATTTAAGAAACTCAATCCCTGTTCCAAACGGAACGTCTGCGATTATGTATCAATTCCCCTGAAATTTGGTATCTGACTTAAACAATATATTTGATGATAAATGTATTAGTTACGGCATATTCAAATGATGAATCGAGGTGACGGGTTTTAAAACATTCCTAGAAGAAGTGCCACGATCAAATATCGGTCCCTGTCCAAAACTTTACAAACCCTATAATGTCCTTTAAACTTCGTTCTTAATTTGTAGTTGACTCCTACTCTTGGATTTGCCCGCAGCATCACTAAACTCCCATCCTCGTATTTCACTGATTTGCGAACCTTCCCGTCATAATACTTTTTGTTATATGCTTGCTGTCGATCTATAGAATTCCTTGCCCTGTCCCTAATTTCCGTAATGTTCCGAGTTTCATCCACTAAACATCTACCATCCATTTCCTTCAATACCCGAATTTCGTATACCAAACAACACCCTAGACGGTACCTCACTGATTGATTTGTTCAAGGTATTATTCAAGATGTATTCCGCTTGCCTTATAAATTGGTCCCACTGGCCTTCGCCCTCATATGTCAACTTTGCTAATAACGGAACTAACACTCTATTGTAACGTTCAACCTGACCATTCGAATTAGGTGATGCTGTAGCAATCTTCACATGATCTATTCCTTTTTCTTTTACAAACTTCTCAAATTCCTTTGAAGTAAATTCCGTTCCTTTATCAGATACTATACGCTTTGGTACGCTGTAATAACCAAAGTAAGTCAACAAATGTTTACATACTTCCGCGGTGTTCGTTGTTCTGGTTGTAAAAAATTTAATGTGTTTAGTGAACGCATCCAGTGCCAGTAGCACATACATATTTTTCTTCTTTGTCTTTTCTTGAGGGCCTAAATGATCTACACATTTGTAATGTTTCAAACGGGCAATTTCCCTTATCTACAGAATGTAATAACCTTCCTTTGTTACAGGTTTTGGGTTGTAGGAGATACACACTATACAGTCGTTAATATGTCGCGTTAACCGTTGCTTCATTTTCTCAAAATAAAACTGCCGTCTCATTAATTCACAATTTTTCTTCATACATAAGTGACCTAATCATGCTTTCTGGAAATAACAGTAGCAATTTATTTCCGTCTTTTCTGTAAACTATGCCTTCCCTTAACTCATATCCCTTTAACCTCTGTTCCTCTATTCGTCTTTTTGTATTCTAAATACTTTCGTCCTCAAGCTGTCTAATATATAATTTCTCTAAAAATAAGTCTTTCTCTTCTAATTCCATATAAACTAGTGTTCTACTTAGTGCGTCTACATGCTTCATCTTATCGCCTGCTCTATGTATCACCTCAAAATTAAACTCCTCTAAAAATAGAGCCCACCGTTCTATTTTACTATTCATGTCTCGCTTGTTTAACGTCAGCCTTAGAGCGTTACAATCCATGACTACCGCGAATTGTATTCCGAACAAATATGGCCTAAACCGCTTAATGCTATTCACTAGAGCCAATGTTTCAAGCTCGAAGCACAGTACCGCACCGTACCCTGAACTCGAGGCATCTGTATGTAATTGCGTCTCACGTCCAAAAGAATATATACTCAACACGGGCCTACCTACCAACAACTCCTTCAACCGACTAAACGCCTTCATATGGTTTTCTAAAAAACTAAACTCAACATCCGGTTTTAACAACTCATATAAAGAAGCAGCAATTCTGCTAAAACCCTTTATAAATTTTCGAAAATAACTAACCAGACCAATGAACCTTTGCAATGCTCTTGTATTAGTAGGAACGGGATATTTCGTTATACTTTCTATGTGTTTGTCGCTCAAAATAATTCCCAGCGAATTCATATTGTATCCCAAGTACTCTACCTTCGTTTTAACAAAATGACATTTACTAACATGCAATTTAACCTCATTTACCGCCAAGATACTAAGTAACTGTTTCAATACGATTACGTGTTCCTTTAGAATTTTCTGTCGTGACGAGAATATCATCTATAAAAACTATTATCTTACTATAATTTATTAAAGATTTCAGAACAAGCTGTAAATATTTTACAAAATGGGCCGGTGGGTTGGTATAGCCAAATGGTAATTTATTGAATTCAAACTGCCCCTGATCCGTCACAAAGGCGGTGTATGTTTTAGAGTCTTCTTTTAAATCTACATGGTAAAACCCATTCCGCAAATCTAACGTATAGAAATATCTCTTTCCACTAAGTCTTTAAATACCTTCTTTTATTACCGGCATAGGATAATAAATTCTTTCAACAATCCTATTTAACGGTCTATAATTGATGTACAGACGATAGCTATAATCTTTTTTCCTAACCAGAACTACTCGACTCGCGTACTGTGATTCACTGGGCCTGACAATCTCAAACTCCACTCTAGTAACTCATCTGTTAGTCTCTTTAACTCTACACTTTCATAATAACTAAAACGTTTTGGGCTTGTAGTTACTATTTTATTCTCTCGAAGTCTTATTTCCGCCTGATATTTAACCGTATACACGACACCTACACGCTTCTCTAAATAACATTCTTTATACACCCCGTTTATCACCTCGTTATATCCAACTGTCTCGTTAGAGTCGCCTACGTCTAATACCACTTCATTCATCACTAGCAGTGCCTTATTTGTGTTAGACACCTCGTTCATTATGCCCACGTTAAAACTACCCTTCTTATTTTCGTCTTTAATTTTTACTACATTAATTCCGTTCAATTTCTTCCCAGAATTATACTCATATCCATTGTTTTATCGGGCACTACTCGACAGTTAACCATATAAATTCTATTTTCTATTACAATACTACTTTGCCAACTACCTAATTCACCCCCATTAATTCCGACAACATTTTCGTTCTGCATTTCGCCTAATTTTGAATGTTTCACCAATTTTTCCTTTACAATACTCACGTTACTGCCGGAATCTATTAACACTCGTTGTTCGATCAGTTTGTCTCCAATAATCGGCATCGCTTTCAGCTGTCCATTGCCATCCACTATAAACTCTTTTTCTGCGTCTCTTTCCACGTCTTCTGGTGGACCACTCATGCAAAAGATTTTTTTTTCAGTTTTACTTTACACTGCTCTTTGACGTGTCCAATTTCCTTGCATCTTTCACACGTCGGTTTCCTTCTTGGTAACGTACAGTTAGTGGCTATGTGTCCTTGTTGAAAACAATTATAACACTCTCTTTTCCTCACCCAATCCGGTTTGCTCTCGTACTTCCTTGGGTTACTTTCGCAGACTTTTTGTTTTTCTTATTGATAACTCTGGCTATTCAGTTTCTTCCCGTTCTCTCCCTCACTGCCATTTATCTTAATGTGCCACTCCATGTGTTCCTTCAACTCTTTCAGGGTGGTAACTCTGATCGACTTTAATACTGAACTTAATTTGTATTCGTCCATGCCCATGATTATGTCGTAAATTATATTTTCCTCTTCTATTTGTCCCTTGGCTATTTGACACATCTCGAAATAGTATTCGATTAACCCTTGTTTTACTCGGATCGTCTTTCTCAACCGTTTGTGAATTTCTGCTTGTGAGCACTTGCTTGGAAAATTTCCTCGTAATTCCAACGCAAATCTAGCCCAAGACGTCATCCTGTCCATGACCGACTCATACCAGTTAAGCGCGTATTTTTGCATTTTATTTCTCGGGATGTTAAATTGAGTTGAGTTCATACAAGCATGTTGATTTTGGGAATGGGTTGACCATTAAGTGTCGAGTTGAGTAGACGGTTCAGGTTTGGTTCGAGCCAAGTTTAACTGAAGTTGAGTTAGGATTTAGTTAGCTTGCATTGGGGTTAATTGAGTTACTCGGTTTGGAAATTATTTAAGGGTTGATTTTGGGTTGATTTGGTGATTAAGTTTAGGGTTGGGTTGGCGATTGATCTGGTGATTGCGATTGAGTTGGAGGTGTACTTGTAAATTGAGTTGGAGGTTTAGCTGAAGATTGACTTAAGAGATTCAGTTAGGGATTGATTTGGGAGTTGAATTGATTGAAGTTATGATCACCTTATGAGATTTCAGCCTTTTATATTTTTAATTTAATTTTATTATGCGCACATCGATTTTGCGTCTATTCTTCACGATAGTGAAATCAACTTTCGATTGTGCGTAGGTATTTCATTGATGAATATTGTCATCATTTCCTCTTGGTGGTTAAAATCTGTTTTTAGAATTGCATTTTCAAATATTTAATAAATGTTTCTTGTTTTATTTTTTGTTGACCTTGGGTTTAATGTTGTATTTTAATCCTTTTTCTAACAGTGCTTGTTCATCCACATCAAGGTTTATGTTGGTCATGTTGTGTATTCGTTTGTAGAAAGTAAGTGTGTTCAGGTTAGGTGATGGTTCGTGTGTTGAAGTTGTGCATTGGTCGCGGTTTTAAGCTTTTTAAGCTTCGTTTTGATGCATTTCCTTTTCTTCCTCATTGCCTTCTCCACATTTATTGAGTTATTGAGTGTTGTAAGTCCTCAGCGTTAGAGGGTTGATTTTAGTATACATTTCTTTTTAATAGCTAAATATTTTTGCACTTTCGTTTTGCCAATAGTGCTGCCGTTGATCTACTTTTTATAGTGACTTGCGTATGCATGTGTACGATTGAAATGCAAATTTGATTTTATTGCGAGACAATTTGTATACCAAATCTGAATAGAATTTTACAGCTGCGAGGGATTGCTCATCATACTTAAACACGACTAGCTAGTACAACAACAAGGAGGCATAATAACAACAGAAACTTTTATTTTTCTTATTAATTTTGGAAAGACGAAGGCAAAAATAAACTTTTTAGCTTTCGTACTCGTTTTAAAGGGCGAATACACAAGAAACAATGAGACTGAAGGAGGGGGAATAAGTCTTTAAATTGTATAGTGTTGTCATTGTTCTGTGTGCAATAGTAGTTATTGGAAAAAGAATTTATTGAAATGATATTTGATATTTCGATTTCTTTGTCTCCTTCAGCATCTTATTCTTTATATTGGTATGTAGTTTCAAAAAGAATTTTTTTTTTTGTGCTTCTTTTATCTCGAAATGATAGGATTATTATTATTGTTGTTATTTGTGTATAGGAAAAAGGATATTTGTCAGAATTTTATTCTACTTTGGTTCTTTCCTTATTATTTTAGCTATACACTCGTCTAAAGTAAATCGATATTATTTTCTTCTTATATCGTACAATTTCTGTTTGTGATATGATGTATGTGTTCCAGATGAATAGTTTTTTGTTTTATTCTATTTGAGTTTCTGATTTTATCGCTATTCACTGTACATTCAAACATACACACAGTAGAAATGGTATATATTTTTCTATATAAGTCGAAGTCGAAGAAATGTATTATAAATTTACTGTAATTTGAATATATGCGATTTATTGAGCAGGATTATTGTTATAAGTTTATGGTCGAATGAAATCACATTTTTCATCGTTTGTATAAACAGTAGTTCGTTTTGCAATTTATGTGAAATATTAAGTTATTATTTTGTGTGAGTTTATTCCGAGGCATTCTAATATATGTAATATAGAATACGAAGAAGCAAAATTCATCATCGTTAAACACATGTTACTTTTCGAGTATGCTACTTTTAAATTTCCTAAAACATTTCCTCTGTTTCCGTTTACCATACCTGCGATGAATGTTGATAGACTATGTTGCCTAAAGTTGAAACGCACCATTGAAGCTTAAATTGGAAGGTTGTTTTTGAACCTAAAATTTGGTGAAAGGTGCAGGTTTGTTCGAAATTGTCTAAATTTCTATTTTGTTTTTTTAATGAAACTATGAAAAACATAAAAACCAATTAAATTTGGCATAATAATATTTCCTTTGAAGAAGCATTTCCAGTTAGTTATTGAGAATACCTCGATGAGGGTAAACATTAAAATACATACAGTTTTCGTCAACTCGTTTTAATTCAGGAAACATTGCCACTGGTTGGCAAGTCAAATCCTACTACTTAATAAACAGTCGCCGACATGGCCAAACCATTATCTCTTATTAAACTTCTCTTCTGTTACTTTTCAAAGTTGATTTCCTTTTCGTGTAGAACAGGTTTGCAAAACAAACCACCTTTTCAAACTAACAGACCTGCTTGGCACAAATACCTGACTTACTCTACACAACATAGTGATCAAATCTACACGATTTCCTTTTTAACGTGACAATGTTCACTTCAAGGGTGTCGTACTTGAAACGAAAAGTTAGCGTTACAAAAATATAACCAACTCTTAAAGCTTGCTGGCTCGCAAACTATCACAGCCACCAACGAGCTAACTATATCAGAGGATAACTACGGTCTTGACTGAGTAATCGAAAGGATGCTGGATGATTTAATGCTTAATACAAATTAGATGCGACAAATGGAAAAAATTGAGCCGTCATACAAAAATATAAAACAACAAATTGAGCGACAGTTAGAGACAATAAACCAGTCAAGCCAAGAAATGAAAAAAAACAGTTTTTGTGACAAGATTGGCGAGGAGCTAGATACAGGAGCAACTCACACGATTATCAGGGAAGACTTGATGGGAGGAGTTATGCAAATTGCTGTTGGATTAAAATTACGAATGGTAACTGAAGGGAGTGCAGTTATAATGGGTAAAAAGAACATAAGGATAAGGATTGGAAATACTATTTTTCAACAAGAGGTACTGGTCGTAGATATTGTGGACCGAGCCATCTAGGGAATGGATTTCATGAGATTTTGGCGATTAGTTTTGAATAGCGGCAACACCGAACTGCCATTTTAATTCAACGGTGCGGTTACGACAGTAACTCGATTAATAGTAAGCTATCGAGATGAGCTAACCGCATTCAACAATAGAAGGAGGATTCATCGCCGAAGCTGCAGCCTACATGGACGGCACCCTACAGGATTATGAAAGGATGTTGAGGTAAACCGAAGGTGGAGCATTTGAGGCGGTTAGCGAGTTTATTTATTTTGATATAAACATAAACATTTTGGGACAGTTTTTTTGGTCTGTTCTTCTCTCTTGGAAGACAAAACGTATTCATTGTAATTAAATCTCGCAGTGACCGGTAATGGTCAATAAATAGTAGAGAAACAACAGAGAAAAGATATGCGAAAGAAACGGAAGATGTGTCAGAAAGACAAAATGTTTACGAAAGTTTTAGAATTTTTTAGAAAGTTTCGGAATGTTTCAGATTTTTTAGAATGTTGTAGAATTTCTTAGAATGTTCTAGAAAATTCCAGATGTTCCGAATTTCTAGGATTTTGAAAGTTCTAATTAGAATATTTCGGAATTTTCTAGAAAATATAAGAAGGTTTTAGAATACACCAAAATGGTTCCAGAAATAATTTTAGAAAGTTTTAGAATATTCCAAAAATGTCTAGAAAGTTCTAGGTGTACTGCAAAGTTCCAGAATTTTTTAGAATGTTTCGGAATGTACCAGAATTTGCAAGAATATTTTCAAATTTTCATTTCTAAAATTTCCCAGGACGTTCTAGAATTTTCTAGGATTTTCAAGAAAATTTTAGATTATTTCAGAATGTTCTAAAAGATTCCAGAATTTTCTAGAAAATTCCAGGTGTATTGGAATGTCCCAGGATTTTTTTAAATATTTCTGAATGTTTCGGAATTTTCAAAAATATTTGAAATTATTCTAGAATGTTCCAGACTTTACAATTTTCTAGAAAATTCCAGGTGCTACAGAATTTTCTAGAATGTTTCAGAATGTTCCCGAATTTTCTAGAATTTCCCGGAATTTTCAAAATTTTCTAGAATGTTTCAAGACGTTACAGAATTTCCTAGAAAATTTCAAAATGTTCCAGAATTTCCAAGAAGGTTACAGAATTTTCTAAAAAATTTCACAATTCTAGAAAGTTTGGCAAAGTTCCAGAATCGGTAGTGAAGTGAATGCATCTGAATGTTCTGTAATGTTATGGAATCGGTAATTGTAGATGCTATGCTATTAAACACCCTTATTAACACCTCGGGTTACCATATTAGCATGGTCGGAGGGGCATGATACCGCTTCGTAGGTGAGCATACGCAGAGACTAGGAGTCTCCTCGAATAATTACTATAGAAGCCTCCCTAGAGCCTAATCAAACCTATCAGACGAACAACAAAAATTGTGAAACGAACGAAACAGAGAAAGGATGAACTCTTTTCGCAAAAATCGACGTTTCGAAGCATCCCATGGATGAATACAGATCCCATGAAAGAATATAGTCAACATCCAATTGATTAATCGGAAAAATAGACAAGACAAGCTGCTGTGCGAACAAATTCGAGAAAGAAACTCCAGGCATGTGTTGTATGAGTGGCAAAGTCAGATCGTCAACATTACAAGTACCGCCACCAGAACAACTCACTTATATGACTGAAAAAACATTAGAATTAAAATACTTGCTACAAAATATACACCGTTACAAAGCTTGCTTTCAAATGACATAATTCGGACTACATTTATTCGCGACGAGGACACATCCACCCGAATTTTTAAGGTTCGAGAACAAATTGGACACCAAATGAAGCGCCAAAATTACTACAAACATATTTTGTTGGCAATTAACAATTCGAAGTGGACCAGCGCTACATCAACATCCAGGAACTACGACGAGAAATCATTTAGTTACAACATCCAGGCCACAACCATAACCAACTTATCGACGTATTGAACTTTTCTCTGGAACACATGGTCTCGGACATCTGTATAATCTTCATTCAGGCCGACAAAAGACCAGCTGGTGAATAAGAACGAAGGTTTAATGTCGACAACGAATATAGCCACAAGTGACATCATTTTTCAACCCCGAAGCAATACATTGCAAGGTATTGCTGAAAACATCGCAGTTACGACGCACTTTAGTATCCACTGACATTTTTGCAAGCCGAAGCCGGTTACCACTTCAACGTCCAGTAATTCAATCGAACTCAAATCGTTGTTGATATGTATGCCAAAATCGAGGCAGAACGGATGCAGTTTACTCGCCATAATCAACGAAAATTGCGTTTGAATGAATACTTCCATTTAAGAGACGCAATAATGGCTGATGGCATCGCCGACAACATGGCAAAACTGGCCATCTTGCCGTTCACCGGAAGCCAACGTCATATGTATGAATAAACACAGAAAACATGGTTAACCCGATTTTTTCATAACGTTTACATGCAATTCTTCTTACCGGGAAATGAAAGAGGACCTACAATGGGGACATGCAATCATTGACATAACATAATTGCTTAAGTCGTCAAAAACAAATTAAATTTGTCGAAGCCATCGTCAAACATCGAATATTCGGTGCTGTTATCTGCTGGATTTATTCGATTGATTGGCACTCACTTGATTTGGCTTTTAGAAAAAATTCCACCAAATCAAATAAACGACATCATCAAGTCTGAATTTCCAAATACGGAAGTAGATTTCCAACTCTACACAATAATTGTGTAAATCACGTAAAAAACCAAATTAACAACAAATATCAGGACTCGAATTTTGGTCGCAAAATTCCTCACTGCCTCATGATAATTTTAATTATTTATTTTTAGTCGTTATGGTCTTTTTATATTATCTCTATTTTTTTCTTTTAACTTATTATAGACCACCTTAAAAAAATTTAATTTCTCATCTCAATCCAAACTTATTTTTATTTTTTGGCCAAATTTTCGATCTTTTAGATCATCTTCTCCGGGCCTTTTTTTTTTATTTTTACACTAAAAACTTTTTTACAAAAACATATATTACATATACTATACAACAATTAAAAATTATTAATACATACATTATTTATCGTGCAAAAAAATAAAAATAAAAATAAATATTAAACACAAAGATATTTTTTATATCAAAAAATTTTTTTTTCCTGTGTATGATGACGGAATCCAACAGCTTTGTTATTGAAAAACCGAAAAAATCTGTTTGTATTGTTTTTGTGTTTATGGACTACTTTATTTATGTGTAAAAAATTATATACAAAACTTGAAAAATCAGCTGTTCAAAAATAATTTGTAATTTGTAAACAACAAAAAGTTTGCCTAGAAAAATTCAATGAATGGGACAATTTTTATTACGGAATTTCCAAAAGAACTTATGATGCGTAGTTTTTTATGATATTTGTGTAATTAGCTTGTAGCCTGTTACTGTCCACTTTATAATTTACGGGATTTTTTGATCTCCATATGTGACAAGCTTCTTTGAAAAGTCTTTTGTTTTTCTTTTTTTCGTAATCTAATGTCGTTGAATTATCAAAATCAATCATGTTTCCTTTCATGTACATGTTTGGTTAAAGCCGATCTATATGTATTATGTGTAATATTCGGTTGTTTTTTGATATTTATAACGTCTCTTTTATGTTGGTCAAGACGTTGAGATTTTGTTTTGCTGGTCTCTCCAACATAGCATGAGTCACAATCCTTACACGGTATCCTGTAAATAAGACCATCTTTAAGTTCTGACGGTATCTTGTCTTTTAATTTCGAGTATATCTCCGATGTCTTATTTAGTATTTTATTGGCTATTTGCAAATTGTCACAGTTATGTTTTAAAATATTGCTGATTTTCTCCGTCAATTTTGGAGAGACCAGCAAAACAAAATCTCAACGTCTTGACCAACATAAAAGAGACGTTATAAATATCAAAAAACAACCGAATATTACACATAATAATATAGATCGGCTTTAACCAAACATGTACATGAAAGGAAACATGATTGATTTTGATAATTCAACGACATTAGATTACGAAAAAAAGAAAAACAAAAGACTTTTCAAAGAAGCTTGTCACATATGGAGATCAAAAAATCCCGTAAATTATAAAGTGGACAGTAACAGGCTACAAGCTAATTACACAAATATCATAAAAAACTACGCATCATAAGTTCTTTTGGAAATTCCGTAATAAAAATTGTCCCATTCATTGAATTTTTCTAGGTAAACTTTTTGTTGTTTACAAATTACAAATTATTTTTGAACAGCTGATTTTTCAAGTTTTGTATATAATTTTTTACACATAAATAAAGTAGTCCATAAACACAAAAACAATACAAACAGATTTTTTCGGTTTTTCAATAACAAAGTTGTTGGATTCCGTCATCATACACAGGAAAAAAATTTTTTTTGATATAAAAAATATCTTTGTGTTTAATATTTATTTTTATTTTTATTTTTTTGCACGATAAATAATGTATGTATTAATAATTTTTAATTGTTGTATAGTATATGTAATATATGTTTTTGTAAAAAAGTTTTTAGTGTAAAAATAAAAAAAAAAGGCCCGGAGAAGATGATCTAAAAGATCGAAAATTTGGCCAAAAAATAAAAATAAGTTTGGATTGAGATGAGAAATTAAATTTTTTTAAGGTGGTCTATAATAAGTTAAAAGAAAAAAATAGACATGATAATTTTGTATACGTACAAGGCGTATAATATACATTTTGTAACTGTGTGCTATCATATATGTTCTTTGGATTAGTGTATCGTTTTGTGACGGTAAGTATCAAAAATAAGCCAATCGGTTGAATCGGTTCAAATTTTTGGTGCTTATGCTCGCGTGTGAGAAAATCTCACTTGCTATGAAGCAGTAGAATTTACATTTGTGCGTTGTTCATTGTTCAACTATTATTGTATATTAAAAAAAAATGTATTTCTTTAGTTTTAACTTATTATGTCTGTTTATTAATTTTTTATAAATTTATAATAAATCGGTTTTTTATTATAAATTATTAAAAAATTAATAAATATTAAGTTAAACTAAAGAAATGATTTTTTTTATTTTGGGAATATAACGCAAATTGAATAATGTTATAATAATTCGCAATATAGTTAATTGATCAATGAGAAAGTGTATAAAGTGCATCTTATAAAATAATATTACAATCTTTGGTAATAAACAATACAGAAATATTTTCCAAATAATTTTAATTTTAATTATTTAAAATTGCGATGAATGCAACGAAAAATTCTACAAATAATTAATGTAAAGTGTGATTTTTCAATATTGAGTGACTATCGATATCGAGTGACTCGATTCGATTTTATTATTAAAAGTTGCAAAAAACGTGTTGTCTTCAAAATATGCTTTTTATACAATACATAAATATACGAAAGGATTCAATGTATCCAAATACTCAATATACCGCTTTGTTTTTAGTTTGCGGTCGTAATTTAAAAACGCGACAATTTAAAATTATTAATTTATTCACAAAAAAAAACAGAAGAAAATAATTTTTACAACGCTACTAATCTCTACAAACACCAAAAAATGACTAAACGAAAAACTAAAAGAGCATAAAGAGCATGAAGCATAAAAGAGCATTCGAACACACACACAATAATCAATACCATCACGATCTGGTAATTCTCGTCTCACTGACTCATGAGGTGACCAAAATTCATGTCCAGAGCACGAATTTTGGGAAACGAGAAGGCACTTAACCAGTAAACGGAAATCCCGGTCAAATCGTATTGACGAATGAGTTGTCCAACCTCGTTGAAACACTCGAACAACTCATTAGCAAAATTTGTCCGAACATCGTTGAAAATTACACCGACTAGGAATGCCTAAGCGATCGAGCCATATAGCCGACTATACATTGTGTGCGGGAAGCGAAAAAAAGTTGGTCTAAAATTCCGAAAAAAACTAGCGTCATATATAAATACAGCATGCTCTACAGTGTCATAATCCATTAAACAGAAAATCGCACCTGATCATTTAACAAAGAAATCACGAAAAAGCGCGATTTTTTAAATTTTAATTGAAAATATCATTTCGGCGGCCAATTTAAAGAGGAAGAAATTAAAGATAATACAACTTTTATACTTTTTTCTTAATCTGTATTCCTTTATCTACAAAATGAGCCCTATATCAATATTTTGCGATAACTAGTTTTTGTTTTACAACTAAAAATACACTAACATACAATGCCGAAAATCAAATAATCGGCCTACTTTGCTTGAAACAATGCTAATTCAAGGTCACTGTGTACGGAAAGGTGAAAGAAATTTGCCTAAAAATTTTTGAGTTGGTAACGTGGAGGAAAACTGCCGTGAAACGGTTTTTGGAGAAATCGATAGACAATCGCCAATCTTCGGAATTATATGCATGGTGCATTGTGGAAACCAAACCACGTAAATAAATGCAAACAGCGAGTGGATTGTTCTCAATTGATTTGAAAAAAAATCGTAAAATGACGATGACGATTTGGAGCCAAAATGTTCACAAGTTTTAAATTCTTTCAGGCGTCGTACCATAATATCCAAACGATTTTGCAAGATTTCAATGTGATTGCATGGCGCAGAGACATTTGATGGTTGATACATTGATACAGGTGTTTCTCATCAGATTCAATTGTTAGTGGTAAATATTCTTCAGTTGGGTTTGATCTTTCCGGAACAGGAGTTTCATCTGAATGCGGCAGCGGTAATTGAGCAAATGTCGTTGCAGTGTATGTTAAAGAACCAATTTTTTTTTCTGTTTGTACCGAAAATATAATTCACGCACTCATAACATTGACTTGGATCATGTACATGTGGATCGATCCATATCATCGGGACACCAAATGACATTGCGGCTTCAGTGTTTTGCCATTTAAACAGATGGAAAATGCTTGCCGTACAAACAATATACGGCTTCCAATTTACACCACTAAGTAGTGTTGTGTAACCTTACCTCACCAAGAACAAATCCAATAAAACAAATAATATTAAGTACATAATTCAATTCCGCTTGATACGTAACTTGGAATCCCCAACAAAAACAATAAGTTAACAATGTAAACTGACCGCATTCCATATAGGAATCCCCAACAACAACAACAAGATAAAAAAATAAATAAGTGCACACACAATATGCATATAATAGCATTTTTCTTTTTCATATTAAGAAGATAATATTACGTCCGTAAGTTTAAAATAAGAAAAATTTTATATTAAGAGATAAGAAAAATATATATGCCACATACACAACCATACAAACTTATAAATTGGTTTTACGAATTTTTATACAATTCCAAGTAGACATTTTGAGCAAAACAAATTTAATAATCATATCAGTGATATCTTTTGTCAGTAGCAATAAGAAAAATTTATTATTAAACATTTGGGCGTATAAAAATTCACACGTAAAAAAATTGCAAGTAAAACATTTTTAGAAACCCGAGATTCAAAATTTTTCCTATTGAATAAAAAGAATGCACATACAAAAAATGCCAATAGAGCATTTCATTGTTTCTAGAAAAACAATAATTTAACTTATAAGAAAAATAAGCAAAATATTACGGACGTAGCGTCTCAGTTTTCTTAAAAATAAAAATAAATATATTTAACAAAAAAAATCAGAATATGAGAAAAAATAATAATGTTGTTGGTGGATAATGTGGACAATTTTTTTATATAAACTAAAAGTTTTAAAATCATTTTTTTTATCAGTCCACCGATCAACATAATACAAATCAGTCCACCGATCAACATAATACAAATCAGTCCACCGATCCAAGTCAAAGAGAGTCTATCAAGTATAATTATAGTTAAAAGTATTCCGTAAACTAATACAGTTCAGTTAAGTCATTTAGTGCTAAATAAAATTGTGAACCGCTAAAAAGTGTAAACTTAAATTAGGAGAAATAAATCTTATCAGTGTGAAGACCTTAGAAGAAGCCGATCGATTTTTATTTCCACATCCCGGAGAAAAACCATCCAGCAAATCTTGAAATTTATCCACCTGGCCAAATAATCCAACTGTCTTGGTAAGTATCAATCCATCGACAAAACAACCTACTAACATTGAATAACAAGGCCTCATAACATTTCGGCACACACGATCCTAGCGCTTGACAACCGCTAGGAGGGGAACAAAAAAGTGAGAGATCACACGTTTCCTTTGTGACCGTCTTGTTCTCTGAGGTATCCTCACTCAAACTAACATCGGTGGTTCTAAAACCACCGGCTCACTGTAGGGAGACTTTAGGAAACACAATACAGAATCAGCCCCCACCAGAGGTAAGCTGACTACAACCAACATATACGCTAAATTCTGACGGTCTATCAATTATAATCATCGCAAGTTAGATATCAATAAATAAAAAAATAGATCAAAGAATAAACAAAAATAAAACAGTAGTAATATTTTGTGAAAAGTATAGTCGATATAAATCAGTGGTTTCATCACTTATTTTGTGGCGATTGGTCATAATTTTAAATTTTCCAAACACGTAACAAAAGCAATTGAGTTTAAAACGGCTATCCGTATTTCACCAGAATTCACAAGCCGATTTTCACTTTATTTTTTGTGTTCTTTTGTACTTTATTTATTTAAATGAAAAGCTTTCCAGTATTAATTTTTAATTTTATATTGTAGTTTTTATTTCTTCCTTGTTGTAACAATTTTTATTTTTTTAGAAATATCGATTTCGAGGATAATTTCTTCTTCGATTTCTTTTTTAAAACTATTGGAAGCTGTTTATATACTGTTGCTGTGTGCTGTTGTGTGGCATCTCCTTTGTTATTAAGTTATGGATAAAATTAAATTGTAATTTTTATTGGTTTTGGTGTTGATTTTATCGTTAATTGAATTGTTGTTGTTTTTGTTTTTGTACATTTCCAGCTTTTCTAACCTGTCTAATTTCGATCCTTTTTTGGTTCTATGTAAAATAGTTACATTTTTATTGAATCCAGTATACCTGTTTGGCAAATTTCTTTCACCTTTCCGTACACAGTGACCTTGAGTTAGTATTGTTTCAAGCAAGCGAAGTAGGCATCGTATTTTGATTTTCGGCATTGTATGTTAGTGTATTTTTGGTTGTAAAACAAAAACTAGTTATCGCAAAATATTAATATAGGGCTCATTTTGTAGACAAAGGAATACAGATTAAGAAAAAAGTATAAAAGTTGTATCATCTTTAATTTCTTCCTCTTTAAATTGGCCGCCGAAATGATATTTTCAATTAAAATTTAAAAAATCGCGCTTTTTCGTGATTTCTTTGTTAAAGGATCAGGTGCGATTTTCTGTTTAATGGATTATGACACTGTAGAGCATGCTGTATTTATATATGACGCTAGTTTTTTTCGGCATTTTAGACCAACTTTTTTTACCGTGTATATGACCGATGAAAACGGAAGTGTGAATTTTCCTACCAAATTTTTGAGTTCGTTAAATGTGCCAGGAAGTTCATTGTACTGTCCTTAAACTGAAGGATGGCTCAACGGTCATTTTGCGTCATTTTGCAAACTTCTGCAAAATACCATCATCGAGGCTAGTTCTGGAATATGGCCAATTAGGAAGGAATTTGGCCATTTCTTATCCGATTTTGATGAAATTTAGCATGTACCATGGAAATGGGATTTTAAAACGATTTTTAGATCAAATTCTAGAATATGGTCAATAAGAAAGGAAATTGACCACTTCTGGTCTGATTTTGATGAAATTTAGCATTTCCAATGGAAATGGGATTCTGAAATGATTTTTAGAGGAGTTTCTGCCATATGGTCAATTAGGAGTGAATTCGGCCATTTCTTATCCGATCTTGATGGAATTCAGCGTGTACGATGGAAGTAGGATTCTAGATGATTTTTAGATGAAGTTCTGGAATATGGCCAGTTAAGAAGGAACTTGGCCATTTCGTATTCGATGTTGAGTCTGAAATGATTTTTAGAGGAAGCTTTTGTATATGGCTACTTAGGAAGGACTTTGGCCATTTCTTATCCGATTTTTGTGAAATTCAGCATGCACGATGGAAATGTGTTTATACATGATTTTAAGAAAAAATTCTGGAGTGTGGCTATAATTAGGCAGGAACTTGCCACTTCTTATCTGATTTTTATGAAATTGAGCATTTCGAATTGAATTGAAATTCTGAAATTATTTTTAGAGAAGGTTCTGTTATATGGCCAATTAAGAACAAACTCGGCCATTTCTCATCCGATCTTGGTGAAATCCAGCATGTACTATGGAAATGGGATTTTAAAATGATTTCTAGATACAGTTCTGGAATATGGCCAATTAGGAAGGAACTTAGCCATTTCCTATCCGATTTTGATGAAATTCAGCATTTCCAATGGAAATGGGATTCTCAAATGCTTTTAGAAGAAGTTCATGAATATGGCCAATTAGGAAGGAAATTGGCCATTTCTTATCCGATTTTGATGAAATTCATCATGCACGATGGAAAAGAGATTCTAAAATGATTTTTGAAAAAGTTCTGGAATATGGAAAATTAGGAAGGAACTTGGTCACTTCTTATCTGATTTTGATGAAATTCAGCATTTCCAATTTGAAGCGGATTATGAAATGAGTTTTAGATACAGTTCTAGAATATGGCCAATTAGGAAGGAACTTGACCATTTCCTGTTCGATTTTGATGAAATTAAGCATTTCAGCATGGATCCATTCCAATGGAAATGGGATTCTCAATTGATTTTTAGAGGAGTTTCTGGTACATGGTTAATTAGGAATGAACTCGGCCATTTCTTATCCGATCTTGGTAGAATTCAGCAAGTTTAATGGCAATGGAGTTCTAAAATGATTTCTAGATAAAGTTCTGGAATAAGGCCAATTAGGAAGGAACTTGGCCATTTCTTATCCGATTTTGAAGAAATTAAGCGAACAAAATTATTTTTAGATCAAGTTCTGGAATATGGCCAATTAGGAAGGAACTTGGCCATTTCTTATCCGATTTTGTTGAAATTCGTTTTTCGTACATGCTGATGATAATAGGATACTAAAATGATTTTAGATCAAATTCTGGAACAGGGCCAATTAGGAAGGAACTTTCCCAGTTCAAATTAATTCGGCAACCTATTAATTTATTGACTTTGATCGTGTAAGTATGCTTTTAGCCAATAAATCATCCCTAGCGTTTTTGATTCTGTTGAGTCAAATACTGCTTACGATTTTTTCAATTTCAGAGTTAATGACATCTTAAATCATCAATTAGTTGAAACATTTATTTTTAGGTATTCCACTTAATCTAACTTCAAAAATTTAGTGCTGTTCACTTGATGAAGAACATTGTTTTGTCTCCGCCACCCTTAGCAACCCTAACGAATTTTATCTCTACCCCACCAATAGACAGTGCTGCAGTTTTTACCGCGATTTCTGAGCTTAAAGGGAAACACGTCATTGGTGATGATGAGGTGTCGATGATCTGTTGGTTGTTCTCTGGCATCTTCCCTAATAGTTTCAAATCGGCAGTTATTATTCCCATTCACAAACAATTTTTTTTTATTTGATACAATATCAATTCAGTTTTATTACAGGTCGTTCAACTGGGGATGCGTTTATTAAACGCAATATTTTTGTTCATTGTAACTTTAACTCTAATAAAAAATTTGCTGCATTATTCATTGACATAACTAAAGCATTTGACACCGTTAACCATGCCGTTTTGCTGTGTAAACTTGGCATAATTGGTTTTTGAAATGTGGCATTACGATGGTTTCAGAGTTATCTAGAGAATAGACGACAAAGGGTGAAAATTACTGACTCGTTCAACTGTGAGGATTTAGTGAATATAAGGTTCTGTCTTAGGTCCAGTTTTGTTTTTAATTTATGTGAATTCTATTTTTATTTCGACTTACATGAAGAATTGTTTGCATTTGCTGCTAATACAGCTATTCTAGATATGCAAACCATTTTATGATACTTAATAGTAAAACTAAATTGATGTTTTTTAGGGATCGGTACTAATGCCCGTATTACAAAATCCCGAATGAACAAAATCCCGTAGATCACAAAAAAACCGTATTACAAAATCCCGTATTTCATAATCCCGTATTTCAAAATCCCGTAGTATGAATTTTTTACGGGATTACGGGATTATTCAAATTAAAAAACAATTTTTGGTTTTATGTAATTTTTTGTAATTTTTTTTTATTAATAAATAGTTTTAAAAATATTTAATATTATTTAATTTACAACTAAATTATTCGTGATCTATTTATATTAATAAAAATGAAAATCTGTATGTATGTATGTGTTTTATACGTTTCCACACGGATCACCTAATCAAATTGAGTTTTTGCATAAGGGTTTTATACCAAAATGAGCAGGTTTTCGTAGTATTTTCGAAGAGGTCCGGCCCCTGGGTGCCCCCAAACAAAATGTTTGTAAAATTTCGAGGTAGTTACATTTTTTTGACATTTTATTTCCATCTTTTACTTATGAGCAGATTTTCGTGGTATTTTCGAAAGATCGGGCCCCTGGATCTAGATGCCCTCGAACACTCCAATTAAGTTCAAACGACTACACTCTGTTCGAATTGTGCTTGCTATCACCATCAATAAGGTACAAGAACAATCTCTGAGGACAGCTGGAATAAGTTTAGAGTCTGAATGCTTCTCTCATAGTTAATTATATGTGGTTTGCTCCCAAGTCGGCAGTTCTAAAAAACTATTTTTCTATATCAAAGATGGTAAAACAAGAAACATTGTCCAGAAGCTATTTCTTGAATTAGGTACCCTTATTTAATCTTATTTATTTATATTTTTTGACTAAAATGTTGCCATCGTTTATTTACATCAACGAGTTCGATTTCTCTATACTTTGAAACTACAATTATTTAATTTTATTTGCTTTAATAGGTTTAGGTACAGATGAAAAATTTGAAGTTTATTACTTTGTTAAAATAAAACAAAACATATTTATTTTATCCCGGGCAAAGCCGAGTACTCCAGCTAGTTATTTTATAAAGATCGATTTTAGTTTTTATTGGAGCAAACTTTCTGTTTTTTTCTGTTCCAAGTTCCTGTCCCTTGTAATTTTTTGCTTTTTATGACCCATACACAAATACACACACACATACATGACCGCATATCTCGTATTCTATCATGATACATCGGCTTAGATTAGGTTAAAAATCGCGCGATTTTTAACCTAACCTATGCCGATGTATCATGATAGAATACGGGATTTTGTAATACGGGATTTTGGAATACGGGATTTTGTAATACGGTATTATGTATACGGGATTTTGTAAACGGTATTTTGTCATACGGGCAACTGTACCCAACCCTGTTTTTTAACACTTTCACGACCGAGTGCTCAAGCTAGCGGTAGCCATAAACCAGATGATAAATTTGCACGAAATGAGCTAATTGAAACCTAATGGTAGAATAAATGTTTTATTTATCTGTTTTGTGGGGTTTGTGGCGTTATTAATAATATGACGCATATACGAGTCTTCCCCTAAAAGGTAAAACAATTCAAGAGAATATGGAAACTATAATACATATACATATTACTTACATAAAGAAGTACGACGCATATACGCGTCCCTGGTCTATGGAGAAACCTATATGACGCATATATGCGTCCTATGGTCGTGAACGTGTTAATGCAACCAATGATTATGTATTCAATCAATGTTTTAATCTTATGTAATCAATCAACATTTAGGCGAATTAATTTACTGGACTATTTGAATCCAGCAGTTTTTCGATTATTATCTAACAAATTTTTTTGTATGAAACCTTACTATAACTATAAATTGTTGATTTATTCGCAATCCGATGATCGAACCTTAATTGACAAGGCGAAACAGTCAAATTCGTCACAGCATAATTATTTTAGTCAAATAGATGGCAGTAGTATTTTATTTTAAATGTTGAACTGTTTATTAAATGTCTTGGTGACAGCCAAACACCCGACAGTAAAATACACTACACTATATTATATTCGACGAGTTTTATCGTATTAAAAATGTTGACAAAAAAAAAATCGATTATTTAGAACTGAACCAATTTAGAAAACTAACAAAATACAAATTTTGCAAAAATATATAACATTAGCGAATTGTGTTTATCCGTCCTTAAGCAATAAAAAAATTTACGAGTTCAAAATGCAAAACAGCAAAAATTTTAATTTTTGTACAATTTATTAATAAATTATAGTGCGTGCACAAAAACAATAAATTATTTCTGGTACAATAATGCTGAACAATATAATATGTGTAGACGAGGTGGGAGACGAGTAAAACAAAAATTTGTAATAATGACATTATTTCCATAACACTGATTATCATAATTATGTTGAGATCATAAAAACAATGTAGTCGTACATAAAAAAAAAAATTATTTTTACATTAGATATGAGTTTGATTTGATTTTATAGTCTCTCACAGTTCAACACCCACTATCAAGTTTTAACCATCTTAACATTTTTTTTTGTTTTAACTATTTTTAGTGTTTTTAAAGAATATGATAATACTTCATGTATGATAAGGAAACCTTTTTTTTCACCCTCCCTTCATTCATGTTTGGTTTTTAGCTTTTCCGATTTATTTTTGGGTCAATTTTTTTGACACACAGAGAGACAAGCAAATGAAAAAGTTTTTCTATTAAATTTTTTGTGTCCTTTTGTCTTTGTATATAGAAAACAAAAACAACGATGATGATGTTGATGACGATTATGATTACTTTATTATCATTGGTTTTCTTTTCTTTTCATCTTCATTTTGCTTCTAGTTTTTTTTTTTTTTTTTTTTTGTGGGCTGAGGGTTAAAAATTAACTAATAACAATAATTTGAGGGTAGAATTATTTTAATTTCTTTTAATTTTATTTTTGGGTCTGCCTAATGGGTGATAATTAAAGATGTTTTCCAAAAGATTTCCATTTTTAGAATAATTCAGGGATGAATATTTATTGTACACAAAAAGGAATGACTTTTTTGCCGGTTTATTATAGTAACATCACCCGGTTGGGGTTGCGCTTGATTAAAGAAAAAAAAACCAAAGAAAATTTAGAAAATATTTTATTCTTATAGGTTTGTCCCGAGAACAAAAGAAATATTTATTTTTACCTTTTTAATTAATGAATTGTAATTGAAAATAATGAAAATATAATATTTAGGAAATTTAATTTTCCATTTATTTCTTGGGGTTTTTCTTTTTGGATCACACGAATAAACTAAAAATGTTATTTCAAAATTTTAATTAAAAAACATTTTCTATAAAGAAAATAATTGTTACATTTAAATTATTTAATTGAAAAATGAAATAACATTTTTGAATGATTTCCGAGGAAAGTGGATGGAACGGAATTTTTTAATTGAGCTAAAATAAGCAAAAAAGTTTAGGAATATTTTCTATTTATTCAATCAATCTGAAGACTTATATGAAGACAATTTTTGAGGTTGTTTGAAAGTCTTTGGCGCGTTAGAGCAGTTGCTGTTTACGAACTAAAACCCTTTATTTGCAGGTATTCACATATTATTGTTTTCTAATCAACTTTTAAAATAAAATCGTTTTGTTGATAGAAAATTAAACTTTGGATCAACAAAGAGATTTAATTTTAAAATTTTTTCCAAAAAAGCGTTCACAAATTCGAAAATGTACAAAAACAGATAACTTATTGCATTCCTATTTTTGATAGGGTTGTTGTGGAGTGGATTTCAAATATTTTCTGAGGTTCAAAATCACGAACAGAAATCGCAATGGGGCATGCTTATAGTAACAATATTCGCCGCTGCTTTAGAATGCAGCACCCTCGGTAAAGGTTAGCATGTCAAATATCATTAGTGTTTTGTATCGAAACTGTATGGTGGATTTAATAACACAAAAGAATTTGTATATTTTAAAATGTTTATAAGTCGTTTATCGACGCGTTCGTACTCGTAGCCATAAAATTAAACGTCAAACTTTATTGTAACCTTTATCACGACGGTAATGACATCTGATGTGCGGAAACAAAAACAAACTCTTTTTGCATGCCCTATTAAAAATGAAAGTCCCGAAATTCCAATATTCAAATATAGTAATTCTATATTTCAAAGTTTCTCTGATAAATCGCTGTGATTGTTACGATCTGGGCTTCTGAGTTCGTCTGGATTTTGCAATTAAAAACACTGTGTACTTTTATGTCACTTGACTTAACTGTATTTCACTTTACTTTCTTATACACTTTGATATTTACTTTGGATTCACTTAAATCTGTCCACTTGCCACTGGTGGGGGCTATGACAACAGATTTATTTCCTTGTTTAACGATTTAAAGTAAACAAAAACTGGAGCTTTGCTGCTTGCCATCAGTTGTGTTTATATACCAGTTTGATACTGGTCTTGAAATTTCATTTATTGCGTGTCATTCACAAATCATCTTCTTTCTTGGGATTCTGTTTATGACCCATAATTATCTGGAAATATCGTCTATGGCTTGTCATAATCATCATCGTAAACGGGCGGCGTGTATCGTCTATATGTGTTGTTGTTTATTTTATTCTTCACTAAACCACGCATTCCTTTGTAGGCTACTTCTCCGACGTTCTTGTTTTTACTAGATCATTATGGATTTGTTTGTTGATGATAGACATGTTTCGATGTCCACTATAGATAATTGTAATAAAAACATGGGCTATGACCAAGAATAATTTATTAGAAGATTGTCCAACTCCGATGGAGAGTAAAACGACTGGTTCCTATGCTTTATTTTTTCTTTCGCTCTACTTGATCTCTGCTAATACGATAATGATTCAAAAATATTGAACCTAAATAGATTGTTTTATAGTCAAGTTACGATGAACCGAACATTACTTTTAGTTTTCCCTATATAAACATAAACACGGAATAGTATATTAAACAATGATGAATAAGAGGAAATGACCAAATATATTATAGTAGAGGAGAACCTTCGGTTGTGGGCGCCCTTGCACAACGTTTAACAGAATGCAAATATGGCGGATCTCACTGCTATCGTACTTGTATTTTGACAGTACGCAGTTTTCGAGCAAATATCGAAGTGAATGGACGAGCTTGTTCATTAGCTGCGATCACATTAAAAAAAAAGCCCGTAAAAATCAACGCAATTGTAATTTTCCAATGTTTTAATATGCGATAATGGGGAGTGTTATCGATATTTCTACAATATTTTCGTTGTGATTTGGGATGCCACATTTCAGCATCACATTTGTTTTTGGTTTCTCCAAGAATGGTCGTGATTTCCGGTTGTGGGAACTTAAATGTAATCGGTTGTGGGCACCCTTGTTACGATGTGTGGCATCGTCCCCAATTTTCATTGTTTTTAAAACAGTAATTCTTTTGCGTATGTTTTTTTAATTCCATTACATTTTGAATTCAGTAATTTTTTTTCTCACTTCGTCATTTGTTTTTGTTGCTCATATCCAGTTCCACATTCCATTAGTTCTAACCTGAAAACATAAATATGTTACACAAAGAATCTGGTTCTAAAATCAGATGTACTTATCTGACTTGGTTTCTAAATTCATATTTTTTTCATATCCCAGTAGTTCCTGAAAATAAAAAGAAAATATAATTAAAATTAAATACCATAAAAAACAAAACTTTTTTTTTTTTTTTTTTTTTTTTTTTTTTTTTTTTGTTTATTTATTTGTTGTGGCCAGCCGTTTCCAGTCATAAGGCCTAGTAATCTGGTTATCCACTCTGCGTTTACAGACACTTCTCAGGGGAAGGGCTGAAACAGTGGATTTTTTTATCTATCAATTTAATTAAATTTATATCTCTATAAGTTTAACAAATTGACATTTATTCCGTTATTGTGTTTATATAAAACGGTTAGTCCAAACTTCTAGAAAGAAGTATGGATGTCCCGAGTCTAATTTTACTTTCACTGAGTCACACTTTGTGATACCACCGACTAGCACGGATATTATGGGCCTTGGACATTAAAAAATGCAGTACCCAGTACCACTATCTATTTTATTGAGCTGTTATTTGTGATACCCTCGCTTTTGTACACGATATAACGGGCCTTTTACTATATTACGCAGTACCCGGGACCACCAGCTCAATAAAGATGTTCACCCCTCAAGATCTATATTGCGACTCGAAACAAAACTTTGAAAATAATAAATTTACTTACCTGTCACAATTCACAAACAAGCAACAACAACAATAACAAAACAGGGAGGATAACGACCGACAGATGGTGGTGTTTTTTTCTTCTCTTCTGTTTTATTTATTTTTGTTTGTTGGTACTTAATTATTTTGGTTGCGTGCACATTTTTTTTTGTAGTAAGGGGTGGTTGATGATAGAGGCATGGTAATCGGTAGGGGGAACTAAAAAAAAAAGTATATAAAGAGTGGCAAAACGCCATTCGTGATGGTCAATTTTCGCTGAAAAAAAAATATATAAATAAAATTAATAATAAAACGAGAAAAAAATAAGAAAATATAAATAAAAATAACACTGAAACGGAAAAGTTTAATCCGTAGAAAAGCAAATTAAAACCACTATATTTCTCAGTGTGTCCAAAATTTTGGTGTATTGTTTATTGTATTTTGTGATTAGTGTTGGTGTCGCCATTTGGATTTTTTTTTTCTCTGTGCACTGCATTGGTGAAAGCATTTTGTGCATCCGGATCCTAATAAGGCACAAAGACACCCGACAAACGACAATAAATAATCTATAAAATAATACAAAAATAAATAATACACAAAATAAATAATACAAAAAAAAAAATAAATAAATAAAATACCAACATAAAGAATACACGAATAATTTCCAAGGAAACAGAAACAAACATTGTTTGGGAAAATTCAGCCACACGTGGGGTAGCCATTTTTGGGAACAGGCGATCAACGTCATCATCACTGCTCATCGGTTGGCGATAAGTTTAGACGAGTTCCTGCGACTGATTGCTGGTTCCGGATTGGGTTTGCGGTAACGTAACGTAGGAGGCGTAAGTAACGGAAGGGAACGACAGTAAGTAATTATTAACAAGTGGGGGCATACTATTTTCTGGGTGGGTTAAAGTTTTTTTTGGTGTGCTCGTTTTTTTTTTTTCATTTCAGTGGTCCCGGTAAAAGAGCTCTTCGCCCGTGGATCACCGACTTTTCAAAGATCGGTCAACCCAGGTTGCGCGCTACATGTTAGTAGTTGCTGTCGGCGAAAGGAACCATAGCTTGGCGTTCTACGTTACGATCTCCGTATAACAATTAAAAAAAGAAAAAAAAAATTGTAATCTCAAAGAAATAATAAAAAAAAAAATATTTATAACGTTTCCGAAATACCATGTGTTGCTAATTTTTTTTTACCAGGGAATGTCAATGGCAGTGTGGGAATATGTGTGTGTGTAAATAATATCCGGTAAGTGAGTGTCGTGCAGTGAACTAATGACAGCAATAACAATGACAGCATAGCGGCTTAACTTAGGTTTCGGTTCGACACCAAACACCACTCCCTAAAGACTGTGCTAGCAGGACACAAAGCCGCGGTGATATTGCCCGAGATAATCTGGCTACGGGAGGCACGGTTCGGTCTCTGGTTCGTCTATCACCCCTTCCAGGGTGCCATCCACGGTAACGTGTGACACGAAGGGGTGATCAGATAGGGGTATCACGATGACCTGGTGTAGGCTCGTTCGGAAGTTTCAGCTCCTTCCAGGAGTAGCCTGGGCAACTTGGCTACTGAGGGAGTTGAAAACTCAGTTCGAGTCTTAACCATGGTCCCCCAAACCAGTTACCGAGCTGTGCTTACCGTAACACCCTCTTTTTTTTTCTTTCATTTAAAGCGTCTGTTTGACTGGAAAACTGTCAGATATGTACCATCGTTTATGCCGACATAACATATTGTTACGGTGACACCTAGGATAGAATAGAATAAGTTAATTAATAGCACAAAGACATGCATTCCAGCTTTTTCATATGCAAATATTGTATTTCTGACTTAGAAGATGAGGAAGGCGATAAATAATTTTTAAAAAAGCCTTCAACTATTCCCATTTTCAGCAAATTTTCGAAGGGTGTCAAGAACCGGTTACGATTTTTTGTTTGCCAAAAATGATGACTTCACTAAATTGGTTGTACAAGTTGACGGAATCAATGTAGTTACTTTAGCAGACAGTTGGCTAAGACCTCTAGCTTTCCATTGATATCCATATCTTCGCATAATATGGACTCAAAGGAAAATTATGGATTAAAAACCAAACTGTGCCCACAACCGGAGACTTTTCCCTAATATATTTAATACAGTAAGAGGAAAAGAAAGGTCTATAGATTGAAATGTTACTGCAAAATCAAACAAAACACAAAGAGAAACAGTAAAAGGTACACTTACATTTAATAAATTATACGTTTAATGATGGTACGGTAGCGATCACATACCTCGTGCTTTTAACAATAAAGTGTGAAAAATTAAAACAATTATTGGAACTTATTTAAAAAAAAACAACATTAATTACGATAAAATATTAATTCGTCATCATTAGACGCCCCAAAATTTGTAAGTGTTAAATTTTGTCATCATAATTACGGGGTTTAAAGATTTTTAGATATATGTACATACTTTTATTAAAAAGTTTAAACTATAACTGGTTTGAAATTTGAAGTTGTTTATCTTGTAAAAATTAAGAAATGGGTGTGTGTTCTATTCTTGGGTGTAACGGTAATCCGAATTCAAAACTTGATAATTTCGATCCATCGATTAGTTTTTTTTGGTTTTCCGAAAGATTTAAGTCTTCAAAAGCAGTGGGTAAATGTCACTTTGCGAAGCGATAATTTTTTTTATAAAAACGCGCGCATTTATTCCTTACATTTTACCCTGATGGGCTTTATAGATAATGTTAATTGTTATGGGGTAGTACAACGATTTTTAAAGCCAGGCGTTGTTCCTTCCGTTAATATAATAAGCCTTAAAAGCATTCCTACTGCAGAAGTCTCACATGATTTGATAGAATCTGATGTTTCAAATGAAAATTCAATTAGATTGTTTGGAAAGTTTAATAACGGTACCAGGTCGACAATTATTTAGCAAAATTAGCACGAGAACTTTCCTATTCAAAAAAGAAATGTGCAAAATTACAGAAAGCAATTCAAGATCAAAATAAAATTCAATTCGACTTGGAATTAAATTTCTCGAAAATATTTTAATCTCAACAACTAGATAAATTAAAATACCCCAAAAAACAAATTCAATATCCGACGTGTGATATCGAATCTTCAGTTTCCTATTATAATGCCGGTCCTCGTTTATATAGATTACTATGGAAAAGTGGAGAAAGCGTGCATACTGTCATTTGAAGAAATGAAAGTGTCTGAACGAACGAATACGACCGGAAACTTGATGAGACAATTAAGCCAACGAAGTTTGTTCAAGTCGATGATTCGCAGCTTGTTTAATATCCATCTCATTTAATTAAATTAATAAGAAATAATTATATTGACCACGGCTTTAACTTACAAGGGAAAATTTCAAATGTCACCCCAATTAGAAAAACACTTCGTTTATCAAAAACGGCCGATTTGGGTATAAATCACAAGATCTCAACAACGCACTTAGATGTTAAAAGAGCAGGTTGGCAAAAAGTGAAACTGGCTGCCCAGTTATTTTCACACACGGTACACTCATCGATCAATTATATTTTTCTATTTTTGCTCGTGAATTCCATAATCATCGTGTTCTGGTCCGGAGCACCTTTATCGCTGTCTACATCTGCAGTTACACCTTTGCTTGAACTAAATCGTTTCATTGTTGATATGAAGGCCTCGGACTAAATCATAACGGTTTCGATAGGTATACGGCTTTCGTTACCATACATACGAAACTTGTGATGTACTCCTTTATTATTTTTGCCCCTCTTCTTCTTTAGAAAGCTATTTGGATGGGTCCCGCATAATCAACACCGCATCTGCTAAATGGCCTGGCTGGTGAAATGCTAATTAATTTGCTGTAGGTTGAATATTTATTAGTTAAATCTGCCAATTATCGTCAGTTTTGTTTGTGCATACTTTAAGTGGCGTCTTTCATCAACTTCGCCTGGCGAATATTGACATTTCTCTTTGTTTACGGGCTAGTTGCTATAGAATTCTGGATTAGCCAAGTTGGGCCATACCACCACTGTTTGAGACCAATTAGTTGTCCACTCCTCTAGATGCATGCTCTGCTGGATTATTGGCTGATTCCATTGACCTCTTGGTAATACTTCTAGGATTGCAGATGTCCTATTCGAAAAAATGTTTTCCAAGTTACTGGATAGTCCGAGCGCCATTTGAGAACAACAGTGGAATCTGTCCATGCATAAATTCTAGCTGGCGGTACATTTATCTTCGGGGTGAAACCAGCTTGATTGGAGCTACGTTTGTTTTAGTTGTAATCAGGTTCACTTTAATATCTCCATTTTCTCTAACAGTTCTGCATTATGCTTATAACAGCGGCATACGCTCGTTCGCTCGCCTCGCAAAATCCATGGCATTCAGCCTGTACAAATTGAATATATCTTGGAATCTGAATTTTTTGCAGTTGCTTTAATTCCAATTTAATTTTATTGTAGAATGCGGAGTGTTGATGAGGCAAATCTTCATCCCAATTTGCTTTTAACATCTATAGTTTTTGCATCAAAATCTTAAATTGTATGATAGAAGGCGATCCCGCGATACTAGTTCAAAAGGATCAAAAATTCGTGAAATTTCTGTCAAAATTCGCCGTTTTGTTACTGTACATCTGTGTCTAATTTCACACTACAAGTAAACGAATCTTTCGCTGAATTACATTGCAACCCGAGTATTTTTATAACTGCGGATTACGTATTTCAGTCCAAAAAATGTGCGATGTGCGATGTGCGTTTCGTATACATACATGGTGTACGATATACTTCTTGCGATTGTGTTTTGTCAAATATTTTACTTGTGTTAGTGCATTTTTTGTGATCCCAGTATCAAAGAGAATTGAGTCGCATGAAATCGGTTCAAATTGTTGGTGCTTACTTTCCCAAATATCACAAGTCGCCCATGCTTTTTGCTCGCATGCACATATATTTTACGAATACTGTTTCTTTCCGGTTCGCACTCGCACATCGCACATTTTTTGGACTGAAATACATACCCAGATCACAATATTTTACTGCGACTTACACCAAATTTTTCCGCCCCATCATTTTTTTTTTCTTGGTTTAATTTACTTTCGCATCCTCCGAAATTAAGTTGAACCAGAAAAAAAAGTTACGTGGGCGGAACAATTTGGCGTGTATCACAACATATGGTGTGTCTCTGTTGAACATGTTCCGAAGCATATTTCGATTTAAGCGGCTTTGTTAATAAGCAAAACAGTTGTAGCCCCAATAAATCACGCATTTTCAACGTCACATGGATAGGATGATCGACTTTCTCAAAACTTTGCCATTACAACCACAATTGACTACCCAACTGCTAGCTCGCCAATCGTGAACTGATAGTAAGGAATTGAACTGAAAATTCAGTGTGAAATTTAGCACAAAATATGGAGAAGTTGGGCTGCAAAAGAAATGAGTGGTTGATTATCCCCAAATGATAGTTTTTTAAATATGGCAAATATTAGAGGATGGGGCTACCGCCAAATCTCCGTTATGACTGAATAATTATTCACATTCTAAACACCGAACTCCTCAAAGCGACTTAGCGTTGATCTCCTGTGCAGAAAAATAATAAAAAATTAACATCGCTGGTTTTCATTTTGTAAAGTATGCGGCCTTCCTTTTTAATTGGACATTTTACTTCCTATTATTTTATTATTTTAGAATGTTTTCTGAGATTTTTATTTTCGGGATTATGCTGGTATCCCGAAATAAGTCATTAATTCTGGAACTTTGAAATTAGTTAATTTATTCAGATCCGATAGATGATTTAGTTGTTAATTTGGTGTTCTTCAACCCACACAGCCTTAGTATAGTTGTTTGTTTTGTACTTCTGACTACAAATGGCGGCTACTCGTGCCTTATATTTTTTTACTGAAAACTGAGCAAACTCAATGTTACAAATGTTTGGGTTTTGCTTATTTTCTCAACAATTTTATTCGTTAATTATTCCCGTATCTGCTCAAAAACCTGTTGTTTCTGATTCCGCTCGTAAAACCAACTCGTGTGGCGACCACACCTCCGCCGTTTTTTTTTAAATTAAATTTAGAGAACCTTGTAGATTTTATTTATTTATATTTTTGTAAATCTTATCACAACCGCAAAATAATTTTCTCCCTCGTACACAAAATTAAAATCATTTTCTTGTAATAAATAAATTTTTCCATTTTTACCATACGATACACTGTAAGAAGGCACAACACTAAAAAAAATAAAAAATGAAAATGTTACGCGAGACGTCTACATAAATGGTATTTTTATATGTATTTAATTCATATATTATGTATAAAGCGTGTATGTACAGTTATTTTGTTAAGGCACAACCATAAAATAATCATAAATATTTATTATTCGTTTTTATTTTTATTATACACGACCGATTTACATCGTTTTGAATCAAAATCCATATATCCAGCGTTAAAAGGAAATTTTATACGTATGTATAAGACGAATCTATAATGGAATTTTGTATAATATAATAAAAATTGGCGACGGATTATTGTTTTACGGCGGCTAGGAAATTCGGAAGTAATCAAAACTTATAATTTTGATATCGATAAAAACATTTATTGGATAACTGTATTATTTGGCAGTAAAATCGAAGAACGGTAACGATACATGCAGCGAGGAAAAAACAAGAAAGTTAATTTTTTATGATTATTTATTCCGCAACAGCCGGACATTAATGCAGGATAAACGTCTCGTTCGCGACGATATGATTTTTAATTTCATCTCATTTTTTTTGTGAAATGGTTTTTGACAATAGTGTAGTGATCGATCGTAGACAGTCTCATTACAAAATTCGTTTCCTTTCATGTACATCCATTACATATAACACAAAAGGAAGGATAGGAAAGAATGTTAGCATGGATACACTTGCCCCGGTTACAGATACCTTTATAGTCAATAGCTAGTAAATTTGTTAGTATAATTTATGATTAATTAGTTAGCATAAGACAACACAATAAAAGTTTGCAATCCTTTGCTTACTGGAACTATAATGGGGAAGTACAAATTTAATTGTTCTAGTACAAATAGTCTAGTACAACTTCAATAATTATTAAATTAAATTCTAATAAATTTAACATTGGTAATCTAGATGACTTTTAATTATTAATTTAATACTGTTTAACAAACCATTAGTGTTTTTCCAATAATACTGCTCACTTTGTCCTACCAAAATGTGATTATTGCTCAAACCAATTGCTACTTTATATTAAATACCCATGTCAGTCACTTAAAAACGAAATGACCAACCATTTGCCCGCGTATGTAAATTGGATGAAACGCGAATCATATGCGATCAAATTCATCCATTACATCGAAGAGACAATTTTTTATCAGAAAATTCTTTTTCCAGATTTTAATACGCTAAACTATTTAATTTGTCTAACCAATGTTTTGTAGACCACGAAATTTGGAATTTGAAATTTGTAGTTTGGGGTTAGAAATTTAAAGTTTGGAATTTGAAATTTAAGATTTGAAATTTTGAATTAGGAATTTGAAATTTGGAATTTAAAATTTGAGATTTGAAATGTAAAATTTAGAATTTGAAATTTGACATTTACAATTTTAAATTTTAAATTTACAATTTGAAATTTAAATTTGAAATTTGGAATTTGAAATTTAGAATTTGAAGTTTGAAATTTGAAATTTAAAACTTGTAATTAAAAATTTGAAATTTGGAATATGAAATTTTGTGGATTTTTAAAATTTGAAACTTGGAATTTTGGATTTGAAATTTGAGATTTAGAATTTGGAATTTTAAATTTTAAATTTGGAATTTGCAATTTGGAATTTAAAATTTGAGATTTGAGATTTGAAATTTTGGATTAGGAATTTGTAATTTGAAGTTTGAAATTTGGAATTTAAAATTTGAGATTTTAAATTTTAAATTTAGAATTTGAAATTTGAAATTTACAATTTGAAATTTAAATTTCAAATTTGGAATTTGAAATTTAGAATTTGAAGTTTGGAATTTGAAATTTAAAACTTGTAATTTAAAGTTTAAAATTTGGAATATGAAATTTTGGACTTTTGAATTTGAGATTTGGAATTTGGACTTTGAATTTTAAAATTTGAAATTTTGAATTTTGGATTTGAAATTTGTAATTTGAGATTTAGAATTTGGAATTTTAAATTTGGAATTTGCAATTTGGAATTTGAAGTTTGAAATTTAAAATTTAAAATTTGAGGTTTGAAATTTAAAATTTAGAATTTGAAATTTAGAATTTGAAGTTTGGAATTTGAAATTTAAAACTTGTAATTTAAAGTTTGAAATTTGAAATATAAAATTTTGGATTTTTGAGTTTGGGATTTGGAATTTTGCGTTTTAAAATTTGAAATTTGGAATTTTGGATTTGAAATTTGAGATTTAGAATTTAGAATTTTAAATTTTAAATTTAGAATTTGCAATTTGGAATTTGAAATTTGAGATTTGATATTTTGGATTAGGAATTTGAAATTTGGAATTTGAAGTTTGAAATTTGGAATTTAAAATTTGAGATTTGAAATTTAAAATTAAGAATTTGAAATTTACAATTTTAAATTTTAAATTTACAATTTGAAATTTAAATTTGAAATTTGGAATTTGAAATTTAGAATTTGAAGTTTGAAATTTAAAACTTGTAATTTAAAGTTTGAAATTTAGAATATGTAATTTTTGATTTTGGGATTTGGAATTTTCATTTTGAATTTTAAAATTTGAAATTTTGGATTTGAAATTTGGAATTTGAAATTTGAGATTTAGAATTTGAAATTTTGAATTTTAAATTTGCAATTTGCAATTTAGAATTGGAAATTTGAGATTTGAAATTTTGGATTAGGAATTTGAAATTTGGAATTTGAAGTTTGAAATTTGTAATTTGAGATTTAGAATTTGGAATTTGGAATTTTAAATTTTAACCTTAGAATTCGCAATTTGAAATTTGGAATTTGAGGTTTGAAATTTAAAATTTGAGATGTGAAATTTAAAATTTAGAATTTGAAATTTACAATTTTAAATTTTAAATTTACAATTTGAAATTTAAATTTGATATTTGGAATTTGAAATTTAGAATTTGAAGTTTGAAATTTGAAATCTAAAACTTGTTATTTAAAGTTTGAAATTTGGAATATGAAATTTTGGAATTTTGAATTTGGGATTTGGAGTTTGGAGTTTTAATTTTAAAATTTGGAATTTTAGATTTGAAATTTGAGATTTAGAATTTGGAATTTTAAATTTGGAATTTGCAATTTGGAATTTCAAATTTGAGATTTGAAATTTTGGATTAGGAATTTGAAATTTGGAATTTGAAGTTTGAAATTTGGAATTTAAAATTTGAGATTTGAAATTTAAAATTTGAGATTTGAAATTCGAAATTTACAATTTTAAATTTTAAATTTACAATTTGAAATTTAAATTTGGGATTTAGAATTTGAAGTTTGGAATTTGAAATTTAAAACTTGTAATTTAAAGTTTGAAATTTGAAATATGAAATTTTGGAATTTTGAATTTGAAATTTGGATTCTAAAATTTGAAATTTGGAGTTTTGGATTTGAAATTTGAGATTTAGAATTTGGAATTTTAAATTTGGAATTTGCAATTTGAGATTTGAAATTTTGGATTAGGAATTTTAAATTTGTAATTTGAAGTTTGAAATTTGGAATTTAAAATTTGAGATTTGAAATTTAAAATTTAGAATTTGAAATTTACAATTTTAAATTTTAAATTTACAATTTTAAATTTTAAATTTACAATTTGAAATTTAAATTTGGAATTTGAAATTTAGAATTTGAAGTTTGGAATTTGAAATTTAAAACTTGTAATATAACGTTTGAAATGTGGAATGTGGTATTTTTGATTTTTGAATTTGGGATTTAGAATTTGGAATTTGAATTTTAAAATTAATTTGGAATTTTGGATTTGAAATTTGAAATTTGAGATTTAGAATTTGGAATTTTAAATTTTAAATTTGGAATTTGCAATTTGAAATTTGAGATTTGAAATTTTGGATTAGGAATTTGAAATTTGGAATTTTAAGTTTGAAATTTGGAATTTAAAATTTGAGATTTGAAATTTAAAATTCCGAATTTGAAATTTGAAATTTACAATTTTAAATTTACAATTTGAAATTTAAATTGGGAATTTGAAATTTAGAATTTGAAATTTATAATTTGAAATTTAAAATTTGAGATTTGAAATTCGAAATTTACAATTTTAAATTTTAAATTTACAATTTGAAATTTAAATTTGGAATTTAGAATTTGAAGTTTGGAATTTGAAATTTAAAACTTGTAATTTATAGTTTGAAATTTGAAATATGAAATTTTGGAATTTTGAATTTGAAATTTGGATTCTAAAATTTGAAATTTGGAGTTTTAGATTTGAAATTTGAGATTTAGAATTTGGAATTTTAAATTTTAAATTTGGAATTTGCAATTTGAGATTTGAAATTTTGGATTAGGAATTTGAAATTTGTAATTTGAAGTTTGAAATTTGGAATTTGAAGTTTGGAATTTGAAATTTATAACTTGTAATTTAACGTTTGAAATGTGGAATGTGATATTTTTGAATTTGGGATTTAGAATTTGGAATTTGAATTTTAAAATTAATTTGGAATTTTGGATTTGAAATTTGAAATTTGAGATTTAGAATTTGGAATTTTAAATTTTAAATTTGGAATTTGCAATTTGAAATTTGAGATTTGAAATTTTGGATTAGGAATTTGAAATTTGGAATTTTAAGTTTGAAATTTGGAATTTAAAATTTGAGATTTGAAATTTAAAATTCAGAATTTGAAATTTGAAATTTACAATTTGAAATTTAAATTGGGAATTTGAAATTTAGAATTTGAAATTTGAGATTTGGAATTTTAAATTTTAAATTTGGAATTTGCAATTTGCAATTTGGAATTTGAAATTTGAGATTTTAAATTTTGGATTAGGAATTTGAAATTTGGAATTTTAAGTTTGAAATTTGGAATTTAAAATTTGAGATTTGAAATTTAAAATTCAGAATTTGAAATTTGAAATTTACAATTTTAAATTTACAATTTGAAATTTAAATTGGGAATTTGAAATTTAGAATTTGAAATTTAGAATTTGAAATTTGAGATTTGGAATTTTAAATTTTAAATTTGGAATTTGCAATTTGCAATTTGGAATTTGAAATTTGAGATTTTAAATTTTGGATTAGGAATTTGAAATTTGGAATTTGAAGTTTGAAATTTGGAATTTATATGTAATTGGAGATTTGAAATTTAATATTTAGAATTTGAAATTTGAAATTTACAATTTTAAATTTTAAATTTATAATTTGAAATTTGGAATTTGAAATTTAGAATTTGAAGTTTGGAATTTGAAATTTAAAACTCGTAATTTAAAGTTTGAAATTTGGAATATGAAATTTTGGATTTTTGAATTTGGGATTTGGAATTTAGATTTTGAATTTTAAAATTTGAAATTTGGAATTTTGGATTTGGAATTTGCAATTTGAGATTTAGAATTTGGAATTTGCTATTTGCAATTTGTAATTTGAAATTTGGAAAAAATTAAAATAAAATGTAAAAAATTTAGTAAAATTAAGATTTCGATGTAATCGAGGCAATGTTGGTGTAGAGGTTGGTATTGGTGTCGATGTGGATATTGGTATTGGTGCTATTGTTAATATTGCTATTAATGGTAATGTTAGTTTTAGTATTATTATTGGTATTGGTATTTATGTTGATATTGGTATTTATATTAACATACATAAATTAATAATTAAACGTTTAAATGATTTTGGTAGTTGGTTTAATTATTGTTATATAAAATATTTATGTTAATTTATTTGTAGTACATAAGGAATAATATATAATTTATTTCAGAGGAAAATCAAAATCTTGAATGTATTTAGTGTCGGTATAATCCATTTTATAAAAAATGTTAAAATAAAAATTATCACTTTCAAATTGTTAAATGTCAAAATTTAGCGTACAATTAATGTTCGGTGCATTTAATTTGCTACGAAAAATTGTGGAGACATTATAGTGGTGACATCTATCATCATTTCTCATCTCACAATTCACAAGACATTATTTTAAAGAATTGTTTCGCGTGAACACGGTAGAAAGACAGAATAAGAATCCGTAAACTGTTTGTAAGCAATTGTATTTTCAAAGTTAATCCATAAAACACCCGCATGATCAACCATATTCCGCTTAATTTAACAACTGGAACAAGTTGAATACCTCATACCATTCCATCAAATACACATTACATATCACGGGTGCGATTATGTAAGCACTACGAGTTTCGAGTCATCAGAATTTGCGACAACGCGATTATTTGCCAGGCATTACGAGTTCTCTTGTTTACTTGTACAATGTGAAGTACAACAGACAACTCGTATTGATTAAAGGTTCTTCGGAGGAAATTTGTCAGCATATTTCGAGCTCTCGACACTCGCAATTCGCAATACGAAAGAATAATCGCACCCTGCACATTCCTGCCAAGAACCATTTGTTCACGACACACTTCACTGGTTCAGTTAAAACCGTGGACAACACCGCTTCAATTCAATTTGATTATATGTATTTGATTATATTTTCGATCCGAGATCATTTTAAATATTTGCAATCATGTGCGTTTCTAGGTTATGTCCGATACGCCTCAAATTTAAATTTAAACCGAGTCCAGGACAATTTCAACTGTACGCCCTCCAGATTTCTTCAAGATAGGGTGCATTTCTTCTTTTGTAGTTGTCTTGTGTAGCGGGAAGCAATCCAAGCAATGGAAACTTGCAGTTACCTTGGGCACTTCACACTCCATGTAATTTCATTCTTTAATCAATAATATTCGCTATAATTTATAAATCTCCGCCTTGACCATAGAAACAGATTGGCGAAAAAAATTCCAAGTCGGAGAAGCCGTTTTCGAGATACCATGGGTCCAGACATCCAGACAGACGAACAGACACTTTTTTTTTGTTGCTTTTTCAGACTCAGGGACTTTCAAAACGTCGAGAAAGTGATTTTGGACCAACCAAATTTTTCGTCATTTTTGACAGGGTTTCAATACTTTGGTCTTTTTAGACCGAAGTAAAATCTAAAAGCAAATCAAACTGTGTACTGTTTGCTACATCTCCGTTTCTTTCGTGAATTTGATTTAAAATCTGACACTGGCACCATTTGCAACAGAAGAAATTAGACAGCATAGGAATAGACAATTTTATGTTGGATAAGCATTGTATACAAGAATGAAATGCACATGTACTATTATAAAATGAGTCTGAGCTAACACTACCATTTTTAAGGCACAGAGGATTTATATTTATATTTGCTATTATTACAATTTGTTTCTGAATAACCAGCTTGACGGATATCTGGTACTTCATAATCGCATTAAGCTTTCCATGGTTTGTTATGTTTATCAAAAGAAAATTGTTGTGATTTTGTTTTAACTATTCCTTCTCTAAAAGAATCTAACGTGTTATTTTGGGGATCGTATATATCTTGCCATATGCTAGGTTTAATAATAAGGACATCGGCCATTTCGATAAAGTCGCCTTTCTTTGGCCGTCCTAATCATACAAAAATTACAAATTAATGTCAAGTAGCTCGGTAATGATTCTGCTTTAGTTTAAAATTAATTAAGATACAATTTTTTTGTAAGTCGCGTAGAGAAGTGCTCATGAATGGCTTGTGTTAAAATATTCAGACACCAATATCCTCAAAAATTCCAGATACAACTTTTTTGTACGTCGCACAGAATATAGCCGAAACCTCAATGAATCTGGCCGTATATGAGAAATATCCGTGATTCGCTGGAGTTGAAATATTTCTTTGACTTTATCTAAAAATTCCAGATACATACAAGTTTTTTGTTCGACGAACAAAATTTATTAAAAACAGTTATGTATTTACATTATTTCGGGCCGGTAGTTGGTCGTGACAGTAAATTCTGTAGTTATAGTATTATTTTTTCGGGCTGAAAGTAAACACTGTCGCGATAGAGATAGTTTAGTGTTGCCATCGCGGTTTCCGCGTTGTGTTTTGGGCTCTAGCTTCACATATATCATAATTAACCGATAAACCTCAGAGCTTTGTACATAAAAATATATAAAGTATTATATACAACACTTTGCATGCCCGAATTATCGTCTTGTATAGTCGCCAAGTTTTTTTTTTTCGATATTATTGCAACCGCTATATCATGTGAATTCATGTCCTGCAAATTAAACCCCCGAATAAATTATAATTAAGGTTGGAGGATATCGCAAAGGAGATTGAATAAAAATACAGGTTGTTGTGATGGAATATTCTGGAATTGAACTGACTTTTTAGGCCTTTGCCTGTTTCAATATTAAGCTGGACTCAGCTAGCATACCGTAATCCCGTTTTAGTCTGTCAATAGAAACATTTACATTCTTATCTTTGACATCAAGAATGTCATAGTAATTACGAAAACGACGAGTGACCTTATAAGGTCCTTACTCTGCCAATCTACGAACAAGTACATACTCGCAATTGTTTAAGGACTTGGGAATACAAATGCAGTGTTAACAGGAATTATGTTACGCATCGCTGCGTGAAGCCTTTCTACATAGTCATATGGATCGGTTCTATCCTTGGATGTAGTCTCGAAATATTCTCCTAGTAGTTTGAGGCATTGACCATAGACTAGTTCAGCTGGAGAAAATTTTAATTTATCCTATATTGTTGCTCGTATTCCCAGCAAAACGATATGCGCCAATGGTAAACGTGTAAGTTCGGTAAAGAGCTTAGTCTCAAATGGACTGCCTTAATGTGTTGTGATTTCAACTCTATTGAGTATAGTATCAGGCCAACGAGTGAAACGTTCCCACTATATATATATATATATATGTGGCAGCCGATATAATATTTATTTATTTATTTTATTTTCTCAAACTCTCAGGTCAATCACATTATAATTTATATAAAGAAAAAAATATAAAATTATTACATAGTACTATTTACTTCTATCAAATATTAAAATATAGCTACAAATTACAAAATAAAAATAGAATTAAACAAGATCTTAAGTAATTCGTGATACCTGAAGAAGCTAGAAAAAAATTTAGAAACTGTCTAATGGCAGTAATGCCAGAATCAGACAATTACTTCAGAATTTTAACTTATTTGAGAAATGTTAGGGGGTGAAAGTATTAGTTGAGTGATTATAAACCAAACTAAAACAACGTGAATTTCATTAAAAGTTAAATTTACCACGGATAAAAACAAAAACAACAAAAAAAAAAATTAAATTAAATTAAAATTAAAAGATACTACTTAAAAACATAATTAAAAATTAAACAGCAACGTTAAAAAGAAAATCAATTTAAGAGCAAAACAAATTTTCTTTTACATTCAATAGTACGAAATTCTTCAGGTAACTTATTATATACTAGGGGGTACAGCCCGTCCTAGGACGGATACAATTTATATTTATAATGGTGAAGTCCAGTGGTTGCTGCCACAATCACCATTTGAACATTTGATATATTTTTAGCCGAGTAGGAATAGCTCGTCATTTAAGGCTTTTAAGGATTATTGTACCTGAAATAGACCTTAAACCAAAGAGTAAGTGCTTTTAAGGATGATTTTACATGTGTTGGGGCATCCCACAAAAAACCTTACAGACCGACAAACAGCGGGAGCTGTGCTTCTCTTCAAAAAAAAAAAAAAAATTCAGGCTGGGCTGTGTCATCTACACGGCCGTAGGTATTATGCGTGATAACGTTTATAAGATGTTGAGATTAATTATTTTAATTCAATATAAATTATAAGCCAAAGTTTCTTTACGCACAAATAAATGAGGGATTCTCTCTCTAAACTATATATTGTAAATCGCTATTTTGAAGATATCAATTTCATTTAAAATTTATGTGGAGGGTTATTACTTTAATTTAAAATAAATTATCCACCACAGTTTCTTTACTCACAAATTGAGATTAGAATCGCTTCGATCAGAAGAGGCGTTCTCTCGCTACACTGCTCATAAGCATTGTAAATCGCTATTTTGTAAACTTTAATTTTAATTAAAATGTATGTGGAGATTAATTATTTTAATTTACAATAAATTATCTGCCATGGATTTTTAACGTATAAATTGACACCATAATTGTTCTGATCAGATGAGACGTTCTCTCGCTACAGTGCTCTCAATCATTGCAAATAGCTATTTTGTAGTTTGTAATTTTAATTAAGATTTATGTGGAGATTAATTATTTTAATTTAAAATAAATTATCTGCCACGGTTTTTTTATGCACAAATTAGCACCAGAATTACTCAGATCAGAAGAGGCATTCTCTCGCTATAGTGCAGTCAAACCCTGTAAATCTCTATTTTGTAAATTTAATTTAAATTAAAATTAGTGTGGAAAATAATTATTTTAATTTAAAATAAATTAACCACCACTGTTGCTTTAAGCAAAAATTGACTTCAGAATTGCTCGGATCGGAGGAGCCATTCTCTGGTTCAAGCATTTAAATCGCGCGAAATCCGAGGTTCGCGGCCCGGCTTGCCTCGCCGCCTGATGACGTCGTTGCGATAAAATTATGCGTGAGGTATGAAGCCTAAGGACCAACCTAAGAAATCATACATTTAAATTAAAATTAATGCTTACAGTAATTGCCCACGACCAAAGGCAAAATTTCGTTTCAATTTTCTGAACATGCGATGTAAGACGTAATATAAAATATATAAAAAATATAAATTGGAAAAACTAAACTAAAATGCCTTGGGCACAATCGAACCTCAGACCTTAGCCGCTCTAGTCCAATACGTTACTACTAAGCCACGTTCAATCTAAATTATTTAACTTTCATTGTTATATTGTTTCAAACATAGCATGCTATGAAGTTTATGATAGGAAAAAAATGTTTACCAAAAAATTCTCGTGGCTTACTACAACTCAATATAAAAGTTTTTAAATAACTTATAGTATTGGTTGCATACATTTAGGCGCAAAAATAAACTTGTACCACGTATTTTCTTGTATAATTACATACTGTAATAATTATAAAGTGGAATATTAAATTTATAGTAAAATATTTGGTCATTAAATGAATATGTACTAAAAAAAAATAAAAAAATTAAAATAAAAATAAAAATGAAATTTGGGTGAACATCGAGAACTCGATATATTTTCAGTTCATAATTTGTTGTTAAGGTCAACACTTCTATCACTTAGGATACTCAGTTATAAACTTTTGATATGTGAATTAGAAATATAAGAAAAGCGTTCCGGAGTTAGTGAATGAATTGGGTAATTATATATTAGATTCTAGGCGCTGTGACAAGAAAATAATTAAAAAAATGAGTTTTATGAAAAGATGGAATTTCTTTTAGATTCTTGTAGACTTGTAGTTAATGCGCAATGTATAATTATGATAACCCAAATTAGTTACGGTTACCACTCATATCATAATAAATCTTTAGCACTTTGAACGCATAAAGGTGTTTCAAAGGAAGAATGGAGCTTTTTACAAAAAGTGGCCATGATGGGAAACACTTTGATTTGAAGAACATTGATCTAATGATGTGTTTTTGGGCTATAACCAAAGGTCTCAAAGTCGCGTAATACGTGCCACCCCAACAGGAAATGCCATATCGCAATTTTGACTCAATTAATGCATGATAGAATAATTTAAGAACCGACGCATGAAGATTTTTTTCTAAATCATTTATGTGGCATTTCCAGTTGAGGCGACAATCAACATTTAAACCCAAATATTTGATATTACTCACCGATTCAATCAGTAAGCATCCAGGAGTACATGGAATCATTTTAGGACATTCAAAATCGTGAAATACTAATTCATTACCAAACGAACAATTTTCATTTAAATTAAAATACATATATAGTTTTAGTTTTTGGGCTAAGTAATAATCTATGAACTGCAAACCATTTAGTTAAAATCTCTAAATCATAGTTGATACTAGTTACTATCGAAGCCTGGTTAGAAAAGTTATAAGCAAATGCCATATCGTCTGCAAATGCTACAACCTTTCCCTTGAAATGCTCCCTGAATATTGAATTAATATAGATTAAAAATAATACTGGGCCCAGCATAGATCCCTGAGGGACTCCGGCATCCAGGACAACAGGATTACTCAGACAATCATCAATGCGAACTCTTTGTGTACGACTGGTGATAAATGACCTAAACCAATTATACATACTATACTTCTTAAGCCAATATTCCATAATTTACATAATATAAAATCTGATGATCGACCATATCAAACGCTTTCTTTATATCCACAAAAAGAGCAGCCACCAATTTACTATTAGTCAACCCTTCATGAAGTGGATTCATTAATTCGATTAGCGCAGATTCAGTACTAAGTCCAGTTCTAAATCCAAATTGAGAATCACTAAAAAAATGCATCTTATTCAAAAAAATGAACCAATCTAGATTTAACCGCTTTTTCAAAAATTTTTGATAAGATACGTAAAAGAGAAATCGGACAATAATTACTTATGGAAAGGCGATCACCATTTTTGAAAAGCGGAATAACTGTTGCGATTTTTAAGGCATCAGGAAATACACCTTCATTAATACTATAATTAAATAACTTAGTTAATGGATCTACAATATTAAAGACAATCTTTTTCAAAGTTATACTACTCAAACCAAAATTATCAACAGAGATTTATCTTTGAGAGAACTAATAATTTGAAATATTTCAGTAGAAGTAAATGACTGGAAAAAAAACTGTCAACTATCGGCTCATCATAAATTAAATTATGTAAAACAAAACGACGGCAAATTTTAGGACGTATTTGAGCAAAAATGTTATAGAACTACCTACTCGTTGAAACTATTTGCGATATCAGAAGCTGATGTAATTAAAACATTTGAATCATCCTTTATACTGCCAATACGTTTAGAAGAATTAATCTTATTCAAAATTTCATCTACAAGAATCCATTGTTTCTTGTTGTTACCAGATGCATCATGAAATTTTTTAGTATAATAGCTAGCCTTAGCTTCTTTAATTAAATGTTTTAATTTAACAGAATAATTACGATAATGTTTTATTAGTTTATAATTTGAACTGTGCTTTATCAACTTACCGTGAAGACATTTTTTTTTTGTTGATCTTATAAATCAAAAAATTATTAATCCAAGGTTTTAATTTCCGATACTTCTTATTAGGTTTCTAGAAAAGTAGACTTAGAAATATAATCAGTTAACAACGAGGCAAAACAATCAAATGCTCCAGATACATCAACAATCGAGAAGACAGAGCCCCATGATTCAAATAGTAAAAATTTGTTCAATAACTCATAATCTATATATGATATTATATTACACAATTTTTTTGGCATGACTGACTTAACTTAATCACTAGATACACTAGATAAATAAATATAGCACAATGATCAGATATATGTACAATGTACATCATCAATTGTAGATGTAATATCAAAATAAGAACCCCTGTAAAATACATGATCAATACACGTTGACGAATTACCTACAATTCTCGTAGGCACATTTACTTCACAGAATAACCCATGGCGTGACATTAGAAACTTATAATCATTGATTTGATTTGATTTACCAAGAATATTAATATTTATATCACCCAAAAATACGTTCTTAGATATAACATTATTCAAGAATAGGCTTAATTCTTGTAGAAAGGCATGTTTTAATTAATATCAGGAGACCACAAATTACTGAACGGATCTAAACAATTATTTGAATTAATCATTGTATATAAATAAAAAAATTATTAAAATTAAAAGAAAACCTGAAAAAAAAATAAATTACAAACTCTTTAGAACTACAAATAAATGAACCGATAATTATTAAAGGCTATACCCCTTGTCCTTCCTCATATACATATATTGTAGAACTCCTCATCCAAAGATACACGTATACTTGAATTTAGCTTTCGCCTCTTTTGCAGCTTTGTAAAGTTACTACCTAGTACTAAATGATACTCTATCATTAACATAAGTAGGACTAGTATCATTTACTGCAGAGCCGAAAATAGCAATTAACAGCCTAATTTTGTTAACATATTTGTTTCCATTATCAAATTTTTTGTTTTTTTAGATAACAGCTTGACAAAAATAACATCCGCAGATTTATTCGCAGAAGCTTGGGCAGCGCTGACTACTATTTTTTTTTATTACATGCAAAAACACGTAAAATCATGTTTACAAATACAAGTTTCTTGTCTAAATTAGTGGATGTCCCCCAACTTTTTTTTTATGATTAATAAAGATGAGTATGTTGCGATTAATAATAAATATCAAATTTTAAAATTAATTTAGTCCAAATTAATAATTTAATGAAACATTCAAACACATGTTTGACCATATAAAACTACATACGAAATATTTTAGCCGCCAGTCAGCAAGCGTTGGAATTCTATTTGGGAAAATCCCTAATTTTCCCTGATTTTATAAAACAATGTCCTATATCATTTTCACAAAAAGATGGTATACCGAATCCATTTTGTACAATATTGACAACTGCTGGAACTCCAGTTATTTCGATAAAGGTTCTCTAGACATTTTTTCAAGATTCTCAATACAAATCTTGTGATTACAAAGTTCCGCTTTCAGCTTATCATTTTCATTTTGTAGACATTTCAATTTTTTGAAACACCTTCTCGTAATCTTTTAACTTCATACCAATAAGCTCATTGAATAATGTAGTTATTGTCACACCAGAATTTTTTTCCGTTACTGTACCTTTAGCACGATTATTTAAACCAGTTACATTTTGTGTAGCACCATTACAGCTTGTGCAAGCCCAAGATTTACGTTTAGCTGGATTATCCAACTCAGATAGATTCAAAACAGCACAATTCGCATGAAATAGTTTTTGACAAACTGCACAATTTACATTTTCAAGGTTATCACCGCCACGAGTAACTTTTTGTCCACATTTATTGCACGACATAATAAATAACAGTATGACACAAAAAAAAAATCACTTTAAACGAACAAAATTATGTAGTGAAATTAACTTTCAACATGAGGACACAAATGAAAGAAATTTTTTATTTTTTTATTTTTAAACAAAACATGAAATTCACAGCTTAAAGTAACAGTTCATTGATTGATTAACGACATTCTTGTTATTGTTTATTTGTATTAATTTATTTTTTCTTGTAAATATTATATTTCACCCAGTGTTTAATGCCCGTGTTCATATTCGGCCGAAAATAGAATAGATTATTACGAATATCGAAAACTACTCGTATATAAAATGAAGGAAGGAATGATAGCCCTAATTTCAAATAATAATTGATGTAATTCATAATCAGAATATTGTGTCCGAGCTACATTTTTAAGATTTAGATTGACGGGATCGCTAGTAAGTAACAATGTGTCACCGACTATGTTTTGCTTACCTTCTATTTGTTGAATATCCGTCGTGAACTGCCATAGATCGTTCTTGCTCAGGAATACTATGAGAAAAATCCTAAAGTTTACCAATACTCCGTATTTCATTGCTGTAGGACTGCTTCTACTATTGAGCTCCTATTCGTCGAGCTTTCAAAAACATCTTTTTTTCTTGGGTATTTAATTTATTATTGTTGTTTAATTTAATATTGTCATTGAATGTTTTTTTTTAATTTTTTGATTGAATATTCTTCTGAAAAGGCGGTTCAGTCTAAAACTATTTTAACTGAGTTATCTTTAAATTTTGACTGAAACTCCTTTCTGTTTTTGACTGGTATTCCCGGAGCCTCACTGAGGACTAACGTTCACCAGGTAATTTGCTTAAGGCTTGCGGTGGGATTGGTGCGTTAAAAATGATCGAGAAAATTATGAATTACAGAAAGAATATTTTTGGCTTCATTTGGAATTTTGGAATGGCATGGTGATAACTGGTTAGGATGCTGTTCAGTTCCGAAATTGTGTTGTCCTGTGCTAACTTTTATACCAGAATTTATATTTTACTAACATTTTACTAACTTTAACTTTTAAGGTGTCTGGAACTTAACAAACCTTCTACTATGTTATATGTGAAAAGGGTGTACGAATGGATCCGGTGTCATCCAGCAATCTAGCTTAGGCTAAGACAGAATTTGCAATTGTAATTAACTCATTGCTTGTAGGTAACTGATCTTGTCTCGAAACTATCCAGAAGGTTATGTTTTGTAGTATCAGCTCATTTAGTTTTAGCTGTCTCGAATATTTAGGTCATTTTCGGTAATATTTGAGTACCGTGGAACGATACCAAACCAATCTCAGATTTATAAATGATAACTGTGATAAGACGAACAAAAAATGGAATTATTCATTTATTCTAGGCCGTGTGTCTTTAGTACGAGTAGTTATTCAAATATTTTATAGTGCTTTACTTATACAGTTCATTATTTAAATTTGGATTAAATATTCCAGTCTGCTTTTTTTTTAAAGAGTGCATGACCAATTTTCATCTACCTTATACTTCAACAAATCCATCAAATGAATTGTTTTTCCATCAAATTGATGCTATGCATATTGAACCCTAAATTTACAGCATTTTTCATCCAAAAATATTTCTCCACTTCTCGTACTCGCCACACTTAGATATACATATATCGAACCATACATAATATAAAAAAAAAACGAAAAACACTGGATAAACTATATCCTGAATCCCTCTCGGGAAATTCATTTTTCCTTGTTTATATATAAAATAAATACGCAACGCATTTTATTTACTGTTCTATCTGCATTTTCCATTTTCGTCGAGTAAAAAAATCCACTTAATAAACAAAAAACGAAAGACAAATCGATATCAATTTTTTATCTCATCTCTTCCATTCAATATATCCTGTTTTGTACGGCATACATCCATATATATAAGAAAATTCCTTATGAAAATTATGAGACACGAAAGTTTTTTATTTTTCTGCCAAAGTTGTTTCTTCTTAAAACGAAACTAGACATAAATTGAGTAAATTTAACAGCAGTAGGTAGGAAGCACAATAAAATAAAGAAAAACTGTACATTATACGAGTATGTTTGAATGTCTGTATAGTAAATATGTAGGAAAAATTAGGTTGTTTGGAAAATGTTTTTTTAATATACACCTACCTACATAAGTTGTATATAAACAGGAAAAATTGAATTGAAAATTTATTGATTGAATTACACGAAAATTGACTAGACATTAAGATGAAAAAAAAATTTGTTTTGGTATATTATGATGCTGAATGAAGGATGAGGAGATGCGGGATGTTTACGAAATGAAACAAAATTTATTGAATTCCTGGATGGAATATATGGTTGTGTATAATGGGTTTGTACTTTGTACTCTAAACATCCGGGAAATTCACTTTGCATTTTTTTTTATTTTTAGTATGAGTTTCGTATGTAATTTTTTATTTTATTATATTTTGATGGATTTTACTTGTTGTACTCGTTTCTGTACACGCAGGCGACATTACAAAAGTAAACGAATACTCTATATACGATATAACCATATATAAAATAAGGAAATTAAATTGAAAATTATGTATAATACATTTATCATTTTTATATGTAAAATTTGCTCTTAAACTCTGGTATCTACATAATATAAGTTGAACCGCACGAAGCTTTTATAGTGAATATAAGAGTATGTTTATCAAACAAGATGAAAATCTCATCGCTCCACACCATCATATACATACATACACAAAAACCATCCGGATATTTCTTCAATTTCATTTAAAATTATTTTTTTTTTTTAGAATCTTGAGGAATGGAAAATAATTTTCCATTTTGGTCGTCGGTTCGTTATTTATCAGATCTGTGTATGAATTTTCCAGAGAAACAAATATGCAAGATAACGAAATCGTTAGAAAAAAAAAATCGGGAAAAGAATGAAAAAAGGATAACATCTTTTTAAAAGTTGAATAAGCAATTTTAACACCGCATACAGTGTACAGTTTCGTATACACTGACTGAAAAACGGGAAAATAGAAATGGAAAAAAATATTTAATTTGAAATAATTAGCATTAATTTGAATAATCTTCGATCGTTTCAAAAGCAAGGCAGCATCACCATAAAAATAATATTATCGTTGTTGGGTGGTAATGGAATTTAAGTAAAAATAGGATTTTCTACTTAAAAATTACTACTTTGTGTGCCCTCCCGTATACGCTCTGGATGAGTTAATCGAAATGAAGCAATTTTCATTTTATTACTTTTCTTGTGCGGTTGATGTCTTTTAAGCAAATTATTTTAATTTCTTAAGTACAATCCATTATCAATAATCTAGGCAATAAATTGTATTATTATATTGTGAATTGAGTCATTAAAACTTTTATTATATTTGGAAAGTATTTGAGATTTCGACTCTATTATGTTGTGTTGATGTGAAACCACATTAAAATTACAGAGCATCGATTCAAATTACAGATTTTTACAAATATTAAAGTCAATTTATAAACTGCAGTGTCTAATGATTGGTTGAATTTACTTTTTAATTCCAGTTTGTGGAAATTCCAGAAGCGTAATTGACAAAAATATCTTAGCCGATGTGATAGAGCTACTTAAGGAACTAACAAAACAAAAGTATTTTAAACGAGCGTAAAAACCGCCAAAACAATTTTGGCGACCGATTGGTTTTTTAAAAAAACCAGTGGCAACTTTTATCTAACCTAATTCAACCTAACAGTTAAATGCTTTTGGTTGGTTAACCTTTCGTCGATGCACGTGTTTTATATACACGGTCTGTGCATGGAGGTAACCTGTTACCCCACTAGTTTATTATACAATACAAGGGAAAAAGTTATATTTGATTAATTTATTTAACTAAAACTGAACATAATATATCAATAACTTTTATTTTAATTCATTGGAATACATTGAAAATATAGTTTAATTCACGTTTCATGTTATAATAAAGGTAAATTATTTAAAAAAGGAACAATATTTAATCAAAGTCGTCATCAAGATCTTCACAGCTGGCGATAACTTCTACATCTTGAATTTCTATGGCACAGCAGGCATTCCAAACTATTTTATGATTACGCTTACATGCGGGCATGGTACAGATGTGGCAACTAATATTTATTTTTACGTCAGCAGACGGGACCGATTTTTGGTAATGTGCGAACTAGTTCCAGCATCTGGTTGCTGTCTTAGAATATCGACGTTATAACCCATCAACTGCATCGTAATTGAAATGTTTTTTTCAATGTGTTTAGATTTAACAGTCGCTTTCGAATAAGTTGATCTACAAGCTGTTTTGCAAGAATCTCCAAAAAAAGTTTACGGGTGTTGCTTTTCTTTTGTACATACGCATCTGGGCGAGCTAGTTTATGTATGTTAAAGGCAGCAATAGCTGCCACATCTATAATGTTGAAAAACCACACCATTGGCCATCTACGAGTGATACGTTTACATGAATAAGTCTTGGCCAACTTATCCATAGTATCTACTCCTCCTTTACTGGAATTGTAGTCTAAAATTATATTCGGCTTCCCTGAAGTTTCATCTATGTCATCGTTATTATGAAGAGTCGATAATAATAGCACATTTTAATTTGGTTTTGGTACGTAACTCACTAAAGTGAGGTAGCCGTCAAAACAAAAGCGTGATGAACCAACTTCTCGATTTTTGATATACATGTTTTTGTCTTGTGCCTTATGTGCTGCCATTTCGACTGGTAAATCGGGTTTATTACTTCGAATGGTTCCTATGATTGTTGTTTTTTGACGAATCATATCTTCGGCAAGAGCACAACTGGTAAAAAAGTTGTCCATTGTTATAGTACGTCCTTTGTTGACGTAAGGACGAGCTAATCTGTCCACTAGGTTGAATGCGTAGTCTTTTGCGCTCTTCTCTCCAGGTTGACAACCAATATACATTTCTCCATTCAATGGATAGGAGTTTTTCGCATCGACGACCCAAAATATTTTGATTCCATACTTTCCTGGTTTGGAAGGGATGTACTGCTGGGAATTACATCGTCCTCTTGTTGCTACTAGTTGTTCATCGACTGTTAAGTTTCCTGGTCTATATGCTAATTTCAGATTCTCCTGAAAAAGTAGCCAAACATTTCTGAAAGCAGCTAATTTGTCAATTTGTAATCGTTCCGTTATATAGTTCGATGATTATCGAAACGCATGAACGGCTCTCTTTATGCCACAATTCGACTAGTCGCTCATCCCAATTCTTCCTCATTCCGGCATATAAAATAATCCCAATGATTATTGGGTAGAGCTCGTCAATTTCCACGTCATACCATATTCGCGGTTGTTTATGTTGGCTTGGATTACGGTGACGATCAAAATAATCTTTCGCCTTACGATTCTTCTCATTTGCGATAATGCACATGATCGTAGGTGACAAAATACTTTTAAAACATTCTTCTTCCTTATTGAAATATCTATCAATTCCAATCAATTCCGGTGTCTCACGAACTATTTGAAATTCTAGAACTTTATGAATGCTCGGTGCGTTTTTATCACCATTGGATGAACATTCTTGTTCCTCCTGCAAATTTTGGTTGCGCATATGGTCACGAATATCCGGAATATATTCATCATCATCATCTAAATCCGAAAAATCACCATCTAAATCATCTTGTTCCTGAGGAATTTCGTTATAAATCATCATAAGAATTAATTATTAGTGAATTATCTGACGAAACGGATATCTCATCGAACAAATCTCTTAGTTCTTGACTGCTCTGTCGTTTTATCATTATCTAACAAAAAAGATAAATTGGCAAACATCTAAAATGAAAATTACTTCAAACACTATTGTGTAATACTCACATAACTCCAAGTCGATAAAAATATTTGTAGGGAACAGTAATAAATGGTATGCAGAAACTAAATCACAAATTAACCTTATACAAAAAGTTTACACTTACACAAAATAAAATAGTTACACTTCTTGTTCTTGCAGTAATGACGAACAATTCCTTAATAGGTTCAAACACAAACTACGATGTAGATCTATCAAACACATTTGTCGATGAATTTTGAACGGTAAAAGTACCGTTATATAATATCTATATTCAAGCTGAGTTCATAAATTTTGAAGTCGAGTTTATGTTGAAAGGCAAATGGTGAAACGCACGTAAACGAAAAGATACAAACAGAACCAGTATTCCAATAATGATTTTGATTTTATCTGGCCCAAATGGTCTGGCCTTTATTTCAGAGATAACCCTGACATAAAAGTAACATAATTTTGATTTTCTTTCATGAATTCGTATTTCCCGTATAATTTTTTAACTAATCGATTTCAATTGCGTTCTTTGTTAGTCTGGGGTAACTTATTACCTCCATGAAAGAAAACGGTAAATCAATTAAATTTAAAATTATTTTTGGTTAATTAAATAGTGATTTAAGTCAATTATGTTTTGTGTGCACTTGGCCAGTTTTTGTTGCGCCTTGGTAACATCTCGCAAGTTGTTCAAAAGTTTATTGATAAAACCACCTAGAAACTTATCCCACTCGATTTTCTTGGCACTCTGCTCTAAATTTTTGGTCTTGCTACATAGTGAATATTTTTCACATTAATTTAAACCTCCGTAAGATTAAATCGAACGCTTTCCTAGCTGAGACTGCAAATTATATTCAAGATATTTCAATAATTTCATGGAAATGGCTCTTTTTTTCTACGGGCGAATTATTGTGCTGAAGAGCTAATTGAGGACCGCCTAGTTTATTATTAGCCAAGAATGTTACCTCATTAAATAAACCGAAATTGAATTACGGCTTTGAACAGTTCTAATTCATAGGGCATACACCAAACGGAATATAATCTGTCGTCAGGAAACATAACATGAACAGCATCATCCCATTGAAATTTAAAGAACCGTTCTATGCCCAAATTAGTGTGTTTTTGTCTTAGTTTGATACATAAACATAGAGTATCAATTATTGTGGATACTGCTTCGATTAGTTTCTCTTTCGTAAGAAATAAAAGGTTATTCGACTGTGCAACATATAACTATTCAAGGCCAATGTTTCATTTTGGTTTATTGAATGAGATAACATTCATGGTTGATAATAAATAGCCGGCCCTCAATTTGCTGTTCAGCACAATGTTGCTCCCATACATAAAAAGAGTCATTGCCATAAAATTATTCAAAAATCTCGAATATAATTAGTGATATATGTATTAGCTAGGGCTCGGTTTCGATTAAATCTTGCGCAGGTTTAAATTAAAGTCGAACATATTCACGAGCTAACAGGATCAAAAATTTGTAGCAGAGTGCCCAGAAAACAGAGTGGAATAAGTATCTAGGTGATTTAGTCAACAAACTTTTGAACGACTTGCGAGATGTTAGCAAGTCATAATTTAATTAACCAAAAATAATTTTAAATTCAATTGATTTACCGTTTTGTTTCCATACCATATTTGTTTTGGTACCTACTATTCCAATAATTCGTCGCTTCCAAATAAGAGTATTAGATCTGCAAATCACTAATTTTTTGGAGAGGCCTTAAAATTGTTAATGCTAATTTCGACTTAATTTTTTTGTAAATAAAGTCCTTCCCAAAAATTGTGGCAAGGATTTTATTTAAAAAAATTAGGCCAAATTTAACATTAAAAACTTGACACGCCCCTCCAAAAAAAATTAATGATTTACCGATGTAATACTCTTATTTAGAAGCGAGGATATGAAAAAAACTTTATAATATTAGGATTGTTTCTGATAAATTTGAAAATTCCAAAATCAAAAGGTGGCTCTAATTCAATTTTCAGGTACTGTAAACCAAGTACAAGTATTTTGCATAATATTGGGGTAAATACTCGATAACTTAGCAAATCGCAATTCGCAAGTCGAAAATGTTTTGTTTGGAAACGTGCAAAAATTTTTTAAATCATAAATCGACTTACTCTCTTTTAATTCTAGAGACAGAAATATTGACGGGTTTAAATACATACGTCCAAATGAATGTATATTGTAATGGGTGATCCAATAAGAGCTACCGGAAGTTTTTTTTTGAAATAAAACGCACTAAAATCAATTTAATAATCAAAAATTGTATTTGTGTCGTAAGTTCAGTTTATGACATTTAATGTTTGAAAATAATTTCTTTTAAATGTTGTCCGCGACTGGCTCTTAGATGATCCATTCTATGGGTCCAATTTTCGAGCACTCTTTCGAGCATTTCGGCCGATATTTCGTTAATTACGCGTGTTATGTTCGCTTCTAATGCAGGAATCGATTGTGGTTTATCGATATAAACAAATGATTTCAGCTATCTTGGAGGCCAATTCACGGGTCCCTTTCTTGATATGATGTTCTCATTAAAAATTTCTTCCAATAAATCAAAGGTTTGGCCAGCTGTGTGGCACGTTGCACCATTCTGTTGAAACCACAAGTCGGCTACACCAATATCTTGAATTTTTGGCAATAAAAAAATATCGGCCGAAATGCTCGAAAGAGTGCTCGAAAATTGAACCCATAGACTGGATCATCTAAGAGCCAGTCGCGGACAACATTTAAAAGAAATTATTTTCAAAGATTAAATGTCATAAACCGAACTTACGTCACAAATACAATTTTTGATTATTAAATTGATTTTAATGCGTTTTATTTCAAAAAAAACTTCCGGAAGCTCTTATTGGATCACCCTTTATATGCATGTATTTTAATGAACAAATTTTATTGTTTCTTTCAAAAGTTTCTCCTAATATGTTAACAGCCATCATTTAAAAGCAATTTTAATATAACGTGCAAAATGAATAAATGGCATTCATTGTGTTAACAAAACGAAACACAGAAATCGAATTTAACCAAAAAAAAAAAATAGGAAACCCATTACAGGATGTAATCGCATTACCGGCATCTCAACAATGCCATCTATCTATATAATATCTACATATACCATTAGGCACCAATCCTACAATAAACAAGTATAAACAAAACTTTTACAAGTATAACCACAGATAAGAATATCAGATGAACCAAGCCCGAATGATTTTGCGGTTTTTTGAACTGGAACCCAATATTAAATGTGTCTGTAATATTTTATCTTGGACTCAAAATAATACAAAAATGAGTCACGTAACACCATCTATCGTAAATAAATATAAATATTTTTGAACAAATATTTGCTTTTATTGAACAATTTATTTGTTATATTAAATTTTAAAGTTAAATTATTAAAGCAAAAATTGTAGTTGTAATTTTTTACAGCAAAAATGGGCAAACTCATCTAAAAAATAATGAGCTTATTAAAATGTGTTTCTACTAACTGTCTTTCTTCTATTAAAGGCTAGATGGAACCTAAGTATAAATAATTTAAATTGGTTTGAGTTTCAGGTTTTGGGTTCCAGATTTAATTGCCAAAAACTTGTTCTGCTTGAAACATCTGATATTCTTATCTGTGGTATAACGTATTAATTGGACTTGCATGGATAACTATTTTATATACATGGTGAAAAATACGTCAAATCACAAATTTTTGGAAGTCGTGTTTAAATTTTTTATTTTTTATGTTTTCAATTGGTAGTACTAGTTAAAAAAAACATTTTGTAGAAAATGATTTTTTGTTGTTGTTGTTGTTGTTTAAAATACAGGGTGTCAAATTTTGAGAAAAATGATAAACATGATGTTGTGTTTATGGCTATAAAAGGAAAAATAAATATCCGATATTTATGATATAGGGCTCGTTTTAAAGGTAAGTTAATACGGATTAATAAAAAAATATAAAAATGGTAAGTTCTTTAATTTCTTCATTTTCAAATTTCCCGCCAAAATTTTATTTTTGAATTTTCTCAATGATCGTCCAATTTTTTTTTTTTTTTTTTTTTTTAAATTTTACGTCATTTAATTCTATTGAACATACTAAAAACTTGCGCTAGTAAAATTTTTCGTTTTCGTGCAAAATACGTTTAAGTATGACAATCTACAAATTTATTATATTTAAACGTATTTTACACGAAAACGAAACGAGATGCTGTCCTGATTTTTTAGGATGTCTAATAGAACTAAATGGGGAAAAAGATAATAAAAAAAATAAAAATAAAAAAAAAGTAATTTTGAGAAAAAAGAAAAAAACTGTTTCGGCGGCCATTTTGAAAAAATAACAAATGAAAGATAGTACCATTTTTATAATTATTTTATAATCCCTATTCATTTATCTTTAAAATGAGCCCAATCTTATAATTTTCGAATAATTAATTTTCTTTCTAGAGCAATAAATACAATACCAAGTGCATTGAATTTTTAAATATTTGACACCCTGTATCTTAAAAAACAACACCAAAAAGAAAATTATTTCCCATAAATGTTTTGTTTAATATAGTGCTACACATTCGAAACATGAAAATATAAAAATTAAAATATAACTTCAGAAAAAATTTGATTTGACGAATTTTTCACTATGGAGAAAAATACGTCAAATTGCATATCTTTATATGTGACCGGAAGTCAAGTTTGAATTTTATAATTTTTATGTTTTGGATGTGAAGCACTGAATAAAATGAACAATTTATGGAATACGATTTTGGTTGTTGTTGTTGTTTTTAAGGTACAGGGTGTCAAATATTTAAAAATTCAATGCACTTTGTATTGCATTTATTGCTATAGAAAGAAAATTAATTATTCGAAAATTATAAGATTGGGCTCATTTCAAAGATAAATGAATAGGGATTATAAAATAATTATAAAAATGGTACTATCTTTCATTTGTTATTTTTTCAAAATGGCCGCCGAAACAGTTTTTTTCAATTTTCTCAAAATTACTTTTTTTTTATTTTTATTTTTTTTTATTATCTTTTTCCCCATTTAGTTCTATTAGACATCCTAAAAAATCAGGACAGCATCTCGTTTCGTTTTCGTGTAAAATACGTTTAAATATAATAAATTTGTAGATTGTCATACTTAAACGTATTTTGCACGAAAACGAAAAATTTTACTAGCGCAAGTTTTTAGTATGTTCAATAGAATTAAATGACGTAAAATTTAAAAAAAAAAAAAAAAAAAAAAAATTGGACGATCATTGAGAAAATTCAAAAATAAAATTTTGGCGGGAAATTTGAAAATGAAGAAATTAAAGAACTTACCATTTTTATATTTTTTTATTAATCCGTATTAACTTACCTTTAAAACGAGCCCTATATCATAAATATCGGATATTTATTTTTCCTTTTATAGCCATAAACACAACATCATGTTTATCATTTTTCTCAAAATTTGACACCCTGTATTTTAAACAACAACAACAACAAAAAATCATTTTCTACAAAATGTTTTTTTTAACTAGTACTACCAATTGAAAACATAAAAAATAAAAAATTTAAACACGACTTCCGGTCCCATATACCAAATTTGTGATTTGACGTATTTTTCATCACATACATTGAAAGAAAAACATTTTCATTCATCATTCAAAAAAAAATTTTGAACATAGTATGTATTCTATTATGTATGTAATTTTATTGTTTTTGTTTTTACGTGAATGTATTGCAAAGGAAATCTTTACGCGTCTATAACTTTGGAATCCGACCACCTAAAGATCTTAGCCATAGCACTTTTTTCTTATCTGATCAAGGTCTATAAGTCTGTCTTTGTTTCATGAAAATCGGATAAGTACTTTTCGACTTAATACTTATTAACAGATACTTAATACTTATGCATCTTTCTCGCTCTAGCGCTTCACTTGAGTTGAGATGCCTAATAATATGAAAATTGAAAAGCAGGCAAAATGCAAAAAATATTGGCTGCATGTTTATACGACCGGCAGCCTGTCTGCAAGTATGTAAGACATTTATAATTTAGCTACTTTTATATTTCTTCGTGATTACGAATAATTGAGAGAAATCGCTTGTTTTTATTTTATTTCACCAACAATAATGCATAAAATTGAATTTTTTTTTAAAAAATCAACATAATCCAGATTTTGCATCCGCATTGATGTGACTGCGTAAACTGAGCAGCCTAACTTTATTTGCTGCATTTTAATCCGACGGAATGCGCAGCTTTGGCTGCAAATCTTAATTTTTGACCGAATTGCTGCATAAACTGCACAGCGGCTGAATTCTTGACCGCACGGGAAACTCGGTTTGTTTACAACACAATAAAGTCTATGAAAACATTTTTAGTTTTTCATTCATTCTTATGGATGTATTTGTTTAGTTTTACTAGCCAATAGCCATTGATAAAAATATTACGGTTTTATTCTTTTTTTTGTTTGTAGCATAATGCGCGAGAAATGGAAAGAAATATTGTTTTCGCGTTGGTTGAATCAAAATAGAAAATGTTGACGTAACAATTCAATCAAAAACTAGAAATAATAGCTAACATTTAGGCGATTTTGAATATAAGTTAAGCGAATTTAAAAATAAAAATTTCTTGTAAAATTTAAAACGATATCAGTATCGCCATCTAACACTTCACCTTTATACTATGGTTTAAGAAGTTAATGTTTTTTGATATTTTGTATTTATTAAAAAAATGGTTTGAATTTTTAGAAGGTATTTTAATTAATTTCATTACAAAACCTTTGTTAAATAACCCGAGGTCAAAGTTAACAAAATCAACAAATTTATTTTTTTGGTGATGGAAACTTCACTTTATGTATATGATCTAATTGCATCAAACATCCATAATCGCGTCCACTAATAATACCAATGCCAACCTTTACGTAAAACAAACTAAATGAATCTATACATAAAATAATTGTTGATTAGGAATTTGGTATATAGAAAAACTTAACTACAAATACATTATAAACAGGTCATAAATCGATTAAAGTAAAATAAAAGTGAATAAAATGATCAGTAATAATAAATTCATTAAACAAACAAAAAGTTAAAAATTTAGTTCTTAAAATCTAAGTGATTATAAAACCAACTGTAATTCATAAAACAATAGTGAAAAAATTGCACCACAGCAAAATTCGGTTATTCCAGAATTATCCAGAAAAAAAAATTGTTTTATTTTCTGTTTAACGTAGAAAATTTGTGATTGATTTTTATGAATCATCGTTGATTGATTTTTTTGAATCGTAAAAAAAAATCGAAAAAAAAAAATCATTTCATCAATCTTAGACCATATAATATAATGGACCGCTAGCGAAGTGACGTTTCCCTATAAAATTGTAAAGTAGCCTGTCTCCAACATCTGCAGCGCAAAGTAGCCTTGTGACCGACAGGGTAACTATAACAAGTATAATCAAAATTAGTACCCACAGATGTCACTACAAAATTCAGTAGATACATTTAGTACCAACAGATGTCACTGCAAATTTAAATTTACATATGTAAATAAAATAAAAAACGATAATTCAAAAAAATATTTTATTGGCCTATAAAATGGATAATTTTATTTAACTTTGTTCTAACATAAGATTTATTATTTAGATTTATAAAATTTACGATGTTTGAAGTTGCAGTGACATCTGTTGGTATAAACAAGTCTGCTTAATTTGGTAGCGACATCTGTGGGTACTAAGTTTGATTATACTTGCTATAGTTACCCTATCGGTCACAAGGCTACTTTGTGCTGCAGATGTTGGAGACAGTTAAAAGCCATTGCTAGCGGTCCATTATATTATATGGTCTAAGTCATCAATAAAACACAAATACCACAAAGTTCATTGAATATGCAACAATGATCATCACGGAATCATCATAAATTCAAACCAATACAAATATCCAGTACAACTTTACAACATCATTTTACATCAATACGATTTATGAATTTACGACATCAGCAATCATAAATCATGCCGGCAATAAATTTGAAGAAGATGAGACATTTTAATATTGAAATTAGCGAGCTGATTATTATCAACAATTCAATTCAACTCGAAACAAACAACTAATAAAATTGTAAGCCATTTTTTTTCTTTCATTTTTGCAAGCTTTAAATCAATTTTTTCTAGTTCAAATTTAAATTTATTTATTAATTCACTATATTATAGTATTAAAACGTTTAAATATTTCTATTTATGATGAATTCATGAAATTCCCTTTCATGAATTGAAATTTTATCAATCAAGCATACAATTTTGCGAATTAATTAATTTAAGTCACAAAAAAAAAAAAAAAAAATTTAAATTTAATCAATCCTGTTTTAAACCAATGAATGGACCAGTCTATTGATCACATACTTTTACGAAATAGAAAAGTTAACATTGTTCCTAAGATCGAAAAACCTAAACCGAAAAAAAAAATTGGTTAAACCGGATTTGAATAAAAAAGTCTTACCGTTTAATTGCGATTCAACAACCTGCTCTTTTGCCATATTACGAGTTTAAATTACCATTGATAATCGACACAAAATTAATTACCAAACAATACGAAAAAACGGTAGAACCTTGTATTCCAACTATGAATTTCAATTTCGATAGAGCTATAAAATTAATTCCCGAGTTCGACGGAACTCATGAAAAGCTCCATAGATTTTTTTTACAATGTTGCAATCTCGTGTTTAAAGACGTAAAAACTAACGAAGATCGCTCCATGTTTTTAGAATTAGTACAAAGCAGGTTGGTGGATAGTGCTTATAATAAAATTGTGCTGACTGGTTCGTATGAAACTTGGGAGGACTTACAAAAGAAACTGAAACAAAACTTTTCGAAAGTTTGAGCTTTAGAAAATATCCAGGTTGACCTTGTGCAAGCTCGTCAGCGTATTGATGAAAGCGTAAAGGATTTTGGTATTCGCATCGAAAATCTTTTAGCCGACTTAAATAAACTTTGCGTTTTCGTAACATCAGATGTAGGAGTGCTCGATAAAAATATCAGAGTTATAAATTCAAAAACAGCTTTGCGTGCTTTCGAAGATGGTTTAAGAGACCCACTCAAAATTTTAATTAAAGCATGCCGATTTGAGAATTTAAAAGACGCAATTTCCAAGGGGATTGAAAAAGAAAATTTAAATCAATCAAATAAACCTAAACCTAATAAATTTCAACATTCTAATATTTCGAATAAATCCATTAAATGTCAGATTTGTTTTAAACCAGGGCATATAGCATCAAACTGTTATAAACTTAATTCAAATCAACAATCATTTATTCCTTTCCGTAATAACTCAAATTCTTCCTCAACTTATAATTCCAATAGCCAAACTCCAACAACATCGTTCTCGCAGACTTTAAACCAAGCCAATACTAGCGCACGTATTAATCAAATTTCGTATCCGTGTGCATACTGCAAAAAGTTTGGACATCATATTAGCAGCTGCAGACACCGTAAAAGATCCAATCTAAGGAGGAACTAACCAATTAATAACATTGAACAATCATCAACTCCACAAACAGAACAGAAGGAAAACTTAAACGAACTCCACCGGGAGCCCAAGAATGTAGGGGTGCGAGTTCAAAATATATAAAGCTACATTCATATAACCCTGTTCCTGATGATATAAAAAATTACTCAACGACAACACCAATAAATTTCGCAACAAACAAAATTCTTTTTTTTTCTATTAACTTCCATAACGACGATCTAAAATTTGTAAACCTTGAATTAGATATCTTAAACGAACCTCAATATTTTCTAATTGATACTGGGGCCGACATTAGTGTCATTAAAAAAGAATTGATTAAGCCCGATACTTTGTGTTATCCTGATTTAAAATTAACTTTAAAAGGAATTTCTGCCGAATCCATGGATACGTTAGCTATTTGCTCTTCTAAAATTAAAATTTCGGAAAACAATATAATTCCACATGACTTTGACATTGTACCATCCGACTTTCCTCTGAATTGTGCGGGTATCATTGGAAACGATTTTCTAAAAAAAATAAATGCAATGTCAATTATTCTCGCAACATACTACAAATACTGAATCACTATGACAATGAATATTCTAGTTTACATCTCTCTGCCAATAATCCTCCAATAGTTATTCCCAGTCGCTCAGAAAAGATAATTAAAATAAGATTCAAAACAACAGAAGACATGAATATTTATGTCCATCAAAAATGATAAAACCAGGTGTGTACATAGCAAACGCAATCATTAAAATAATAAACTCATTTGTAAGCGTTATAAACACAAACGATTATCCCGTGAAATTAGATGAAATATACTTAGAACCGGAAAGTGATGACTCGAAACGTTGGCGTGTCGTGATAGATTTTCGCCGTTTAAATGATTTGACAATTAATGACATATTCCCATTGCAAAATATCGTAGAAATTTTAGAGCAATTAGGAGACGCAATTTATTTCCCCACATTAGACTTAGCAGATGGCCAGGGCCAATCAGAGGGTGGGCCAGCCGGGCCATACGGCACGGGCCCCCGATTTTTAGGGGCCCCCGAATTTTTTGTTACTATAGATTTCTCATTTGCGCTTGATCTTCCATAGTATTTTGTCTTTATAACAAGAACATGATGTGTGGCAATTTAAAATTTGACATTGAAGAGCGTTTTATCTGCTTCGATTCATTCTCTGGAAAAACCTGAGAAGAAATTGCTGCCAGAATTCTTGAAATTTTGTTGGATATGGAATTAAAATATAATTTATGTATTGCCCGAGCATATGATAATGGTGCAAATATGGCTGGCAAACTAAACGGTGTGCAAGCCATTCTTATTCTTACGAAGCGTAATCCTAATTGTATTTTTTCCAGCTGTGGGAACCACACATTAAATCTTGTTGGAGTTGATTTAGCTGAATCGTGTAAAGAAGCTGTACAATTTTTTGAAGTTATACAACAAATGTATAATTTTTTTAGCAGTAGTCCGCGGAGATGGGAGGTTTTAAAGATACATATCCGTATGTCTCTTCATTCGATTTCCAAAACTAGATGGTCTGCTAGAATAGATGCAGTAAAACAAATAGCCAAAAATCTATTATCTATTCGAGATGCTTTAAATGAAATGCATTCCTTTAATTTACCACCACACGCAATCGTTGAATTACACTCAATTGAGAAATATTTAAATAAATTTGAATGTGTTTTGCTTTCTATCATATGGCTCGAAATTTTGACAGATTTGCATCAGACAAATTTGGTAATTGAAGCTCGAAATGCTACACTTGATATTAAGCAAAATAATATTGAAAGTCTAGTAATGAGATTTCGCAATTTAAGCGGAATGTGGAATGAAATATTTGCGAAAGCAAAAGCTAAAGCAAGTGAATATGGAGTTACATGTGATTTTGCCATTAATAGAACGATACGGACACAATCGGATGCTGAAAAATACTACAGGATAAATGTGTTTAACGTAATAGTTAACTCCGTAATAGCTGGCTTACAAAGACAATTTCAATCTTTACAAAATATCTGCAATCTTTTCGGTTTTCTTTGGTCATTTCCAAACTTGACTGATGAAAAAATTGAAGCTGCAGTAAACCGCATTCAAAATACACGAGTGAGTTATCAAACGAGATACCAGATGAGGTAAAATTCCTTAAAAAAATGTATGCAGCTAATTTCAATGCAGATCCGACACCAACAAATTTATTAGAAAATATTCTCAGTAAAACTTAGCTGGTTTATTTCCGAATCTTATCATTGTCTTAAGAATATTTTTAAGTATTCCTGCATCTGTGTCTTTAGCCGAGAGGAGTTTCAGTGTTCTTAAAAGAATAAAAAATTTTCATCGCTCAACAATGGCAGAACAGCGGTTAAATAGATTGGCAATGTTAAACATTAACCACGACATGGCAAGAAAAATTAATTTTGAGCAAATCATTAGAGAATTTTCTAATAATAAAGCGAGAAAAGCTTCAATCTAATAATTTCTAATAAATTCTAATAAATACTAAAATGAATTCATGTGATATAAACTTAAAATTGTTTTATTTTATTTTTATGGGGTCCCATTTTAATAATTTGGCCCAGGCCCCCTCCTAGCTCTGAAAGGCCCTGCAGATGGCTATCACCAAATTCCAATGAACTACGAAGATGAACATAAAACCGCTTAAATGTGCACGAGATCATGAATATCGTGGCCTGGAATGGTGATAGAGGCTAGCACGTGTTGACGAGTTAATGATAACTGCTCTACTAACTGATTTGGCGCAAGTTTTGAGGGGTGTAAAATCCCATGATGTTCATCGTATAGACCACGTCAAGTAAGCCCTGTTGTATATCCTTTAGGTTATCCAATACTAGGCTTAATTCGAGGAAGCCGATACGAACGAACCCTATCCTCATATGTTCAATATTCCTGGAGCTGGATCATTTCTTGTTGTAGTTGGTTTTGTCTCTTTATTAAGTTGTTTATTGATGTGGCAGTGATGTTTGTATTATATTTCACCATCTTGACCGTGTTATCAATCAAGGCTGTTTGATTCCTTATTATTGACAATAGTTCGTGCTCTTTGTTATTGAGCTTCTCAAACTGAGACTCATATTCACTGGCTTCACGTTGAGTGAGAATTTCGAACATGTCTCCCAGAACGATGCCCATTTCACGCGTAGTTTTCCCTTGTTGTTGCTTAGTATAGCAACCCATTATCAGCGATCAGGTTGCAGAATTTCCATTGCAGTTGTTCTAGAGTGTTACAGTTTAATGCAGACAGGTCGTTACAGACTGCTTGTAGTTCATTGTGAGCTACCTTGTGGTTTTTGATTTTTTCCCAATAGCTGCTCATGTTATGTTGAATTGCCAGAGTCCATTTCATAGCGACAATTTCTGGGATCGTATCAAAATCTAGAAACTTAAAACACCGAAAACAGAAATAACTCAAAATACTGAAAAAAAAATTCAGGAAATATCGACAAAAATAATACTGAAAATCAAAATCTCGAAATTTATAAAACTAAAACACAAAACGCTGATAATATGTATTTATAAATTTTTTGTTACAGTTAGGTGCTTCATAAAGATGAATTACTCAGAGCATATATAATGTATGTACTGTATGTAGATAATGTTCACATAAATATACGCATACGCACACGCACACATCCTTAGTTGTGCATGTACAAACTTTCGTGTGTTAATATAGCTTATTAAATTAATTCCTTGGATATAAGAATATAATTTAATATTTATTGCAATTCCTTTTAAAACTGGATGGAACTTGCCTATTTCTCAATTGTGTATTATGAAATTTGACATGTGCGTTGGAATTGGGAGTCTAATATGTTTTTTTGGATGAAGTTCTAGAATATGGGGAAGAATCAATCATAAATCACAGATCCTCAGTTTAACTGCTAACTAAACCCTAATCTAACCCCAACTCAGCCCTAATTTAACCCGTAAATGGAACTCCACTCAACCCTCAACTCAACCGCAAACACTACGCCAACTACAAATTCAATGCCCAATTCAATAATCAAACCAGCATATATAAAAAAATCGTAAATTTTTAAAGCTCTTCAAATCTCCGCCTTGACCATAGAAACAGATGGGCGAAAAAAAATCCAAATCGGACAAGCCGGCGCGAGGTGCCATGGGTACAGACATCTAGACAGACGGACGGACATTTTTTTTCTGCTTTTTCAGACTCAGGGTCTTTCAAAACGTCGAGAAAAGTGGTTTTGGACCACCCAAATTTTCCATCATTTTTGGCAGGATTTCAATACTTTGGTCTTTTTAGACCGAAGTAAATTATAATCGTAAAAATGCAAGTTTGAGATGTGCATACTAGCTCATCTCGAAAAAATACTGAAAAATAATGTAATCATCTGTTTTCAACCACGCGGTTGGAAACAGATGATTACATTATTTTATTTCAAGCCGCATACTACAAAAAAAATTCAGTAACTTTTATGGTAATTTCGCAACAGAAGAACTTGACGAACATAAAATTTTCTCATATAATTTGTAAATTTTTTCCCCTCCATACCAACTTAAAAAACATATTTTTTTTTCTCGTATGAAAAAAAAGAATTGAGGGGAAAAATATTACCGAAAAGTTGAGAAAAGTTTATGTCCGTCAAGTTCGTCTGTTGCGAAATTACCAAAAAAGTTACTGAATTTTTTTTGTAGTATGCGGCTTCATACTATACCGAAAATCAATGTTTACGTGATTGGTTTCAGTCCGGGAAATGAATCATTACGTCAGAGAACAAAAGTGTCCGGAAAACGAGCTATTACAGTAGAGTAGACTGTAAAACCAAAAAAAAAAAAAAATAACTAGGGTAACTTGATAATTTGAAAATCATTTGGATTGATTTTCTTTAAATTTCAAATTCATGTTTTTACTTTAAAATTCAATTTTAAATGAAAAAATCGAATTAAAGTCCCATGTAGTATGAAATAAAACGTTGTACGTTACACGTACGTTAAATGATGGTTACAGTATTCGTTCAAAATAAACGTCGAACTCGTACTGTAACAACTCATTTACCGCCCTTGTGACGTATATAACTATTTCAGTATTTTTTCGAGATTTTTCAGGATTTTTTTTTCAGAATTAAAATTTTCGGGATTTAGAATTTTCGGGTTTTTATTTTTCCGTATTTTTTTCGGGATTTTTATTTTCGCAATTTAAATTTTCGGTATACCCATACCAACCCACAATTTCTAACTTGCCTAGCTTCTCGAAGTATATGCTAGTAGACTGGTTGAAAGCAACACGAATAGACAGCACACTGATAGAACGGCTATCGCTAGGTTGTTCATCCTTCCTATAGTTTTGCCTCGTCGGCGTGGGTGTTTTCTAGTCGATGGCTTATTGTTCTCAGTAGGAGTTGTACTGGCATCCTTGGTTGCTACGTCCTTCATCGGTGAGATTGGTTCCATAGGTAGTGTATCCTTTGAATCACCATCAATAGGTAGCTTGCACAATTTTGTTATTGGTCGTTTGTATGTCGCATCTTTGCATTTAACTGTCGCAATTCGCTCTCCGGCATGAGTGTCAAGAACCCGTCCCAATCTTCAACGAGATACCGGTAGTTGGTTGTCCTTTAACAATACCAGGTCATTTACCGCTAAATTTGGTTGTACGGTTCTCCATTTTGGCCCGTTGCTGAAATTGGTAAGATATTCTGCCGACCAGCGTTTCCTGAATCATTGTGCCATCTTGTTTTCAATCCCATGAGGGAGTCGCCAATCAGAAAGTGTCCTGGTGTTAGCGCTGTTGAATCCGAGGCATCGTTGGTCAGTGGAATTAGTGGCCGAGAATTCAGAACTGCTTCGATTTGAGTCGTGAGAGTATATAACTCTTCGAATGTAAGAGTTGATTCTCCTATCACTCTCTTGAGTTGGGATTTTACGGACTTTATTTTTGCTTCCCATATTCCACCAAAGTGTGGAGTCTGAGGAGGTATAAAGTGCCAGTTTGTTTCATCAGTGGCCAGCATGGCTGCTATGTCGTCGGGTAATGTTTTCAAGGCTGTACGATACGTCCTTTTCATTACGGTATTTGCTTCAACAAAATAGGTTCCGCATTGTCAGAGAATACATCCGTGCACAGTCCTCGCCTGGAGATAAATCTTTTGTTGGCCGCTATGAATGCTTCTGTTGTTAGGCTGCTCACTATATCGATGTGTATGGCCCTTGTAGCCAATTAGCCATGCATACAAATAGGGCGATGTATCCCTTGTAGGATTTGTTGCCTCGACCCTTGGTAGTTCTTAGTTGGATGGGCCCTGCATAGTCGGACTTCACTGCCATCAATAATCCAAAATTTTTGTCTCAGGATTGCCAGTGTCAGTTGTATGCCACCATGTAGTGTATTTTTATGGGTGCTCTCGATTATCCGTTGCGTAATTACGTTGTTTTTGCTTAGAATTATAGGTTGTTTGCTGGCGGTTGCCAGATTTGAGTTCTGAAGACGGCCCATTACACATTCATTTAGCTCATCCTTGTATTTCTACCATTTGGTGTTTATTTTTTCTGGTAGATGTTCATCCCAGTTTATTCCAGTTTTCCATACATCCTGCATCATAATCTTAGCCATGATGGTTATTGGTGATAACCATCCTATGGGGTCAAAGAGTTTTGATGACTCAGATAGGAGCGAGCGTTTGGTGGGCTGGTTGTTAGTTAGCTGTACTTGCATTAATTAATGTCTTCATACCACGTTCAACAGTAACAACTTCACTTTCAGTTAAAAGTTTAGCACAAATAAAACAATATTCTGACATTTTTGTTATAAAACTCAAAACGGCACAATATAGGTTAGGATAAACACGTGTTTTCACTACAGAGCGACGCTCAAGACTAACGGTATTTCACATATTATATTATATTCTTATAGTTATAACTTATGTATATTTTATATTTTAAGTATAAGTTACAATGACCGATAGAAAAATATTTCAACATATATAACAACTCTAGGGATGTATATACGTGGCGTACTCATGCATATTATGACGATAACAACTTTTACAAAATTTTTTCCATACACGAGAATGATGGGGAACTTTTAAATTATATTTATAATTATGTTTTGAACAATTTTACTGATTTTCAGCTTGTTGGGACTTTATGCACCTTCACTCTCATTTTTTGGTCTAGATTGACCGGACTAAAAATCAATAATCCAATGTGATAAATTTTTCTTCTACCTACATACAATAAAATAAAATAAAATATGGAAGGTATTAAAATTTGATATAGCTATCAAATCAAAATATTACATTTTAATTTTTGCTAATATACTATCAAAACATCGGTTTTACACCGGATAGCAAAAAACTATTATACTATTTTGCTATTATACTATCTACGCGTTGTAAACTCGATATTTACTGGCAACAGTTTTTAAAGTGCGGCAATTGAGTGAAAAAAAAAAAAAAAAAATTATTTTGGCAATCGCAGCATGCAACCGTTCAATAAAATATTGGACACTTTTGTTTAATTTCTTGGTCGATTTTGGTCGTTGATATTTTGAAAATTTCTAAAAATTCCAAATTTAATTTAAATTTTGTGCAATAAAATGGCTGAAAGAAGAAGATCGTGCCCCCCAAATCCATATGAAGATGATTACTATGTAGATAATAATGATGACAATCTAGCACGCAGTTTTCATGGATACAGTCAAAATTTCTGCGATGATAGGCTCCCCTCTAATCAGCCAGACTGTTCTGCAAGTGAGGGTAGCGATGATTCTATATATTATGACGCAAGAGATGGCCTTCATGAGTACGTTGATGATTATGCAGAAGTAGGCGAAGAAGATCCAGATAATTACGGCAGAGAACCTGAACCCTATTTTGGTTACGGCATTGATGATTATAGTGATTGTAATGATTCAGCATATGAAACTGATTATTCATATGATTATGATTATGACAGTTAAAGTGATATATCTGTACTCAAAGTATAAATGGATAGAAGCGCAAGCGATTTCTCTTTCATTTGTATCCGAATAGCTCAGTAACCGATTTAAAATATTTAATTTAATGCGCCTTTGTTTATTAAATCATAAGTTATAATTTAAGCACGTTAAATTTAAATGAAAATCGTTTGAATTTGTGGGTCGTGTGACGCCTCACAATAAAATTTACATTTATTTATTTGTACATATTATATGGTGAATATTCTCCAGGTGAGGGTAGATGATTGCTTCGATGTGACACCGAACGGGGAATTTTCGAAGACTTTTGAAGAGAGTGATTACTATTGGTATTCAAGTAGAACTTATCAAGAGAGGGATTATCCTTATGGATGGCCAAGTGAAATATATGAAGCAGAGGATGTTCTAGATGTGTTTTATAGTCTAGAAGCAGAATGCGAGAATGAAGGTAACCTAGATACTTGTGTACTTTGATTTTATGTATGAGTAACCTGCTATTGGCCACTAGGTAGAAGCGCGCAGCTTAAATACATTCATTCATCGCATCAATTTGAGAAATGACAGCTGGGGACAGACAATTTTGTTTTTATGGTGGGCAATTTTAGTGACTTGGCGATGGCAGAAGTTTTGCCTAACTTAATAACTAAACATATATTTTTTTAATGTAAATTAAAATTATTAATTATGAATATAAGTTTTTATATAATAATTAAAGAAAATTAATAACAAATATATAAATTGTTGAATTAACTTATATTAAACTCGTAAAGATCTATCTTTTTTTGTCTCTTCGTAAAGTTTCAGTACATGTTGGTGGTAAACTTGAACGGAGGTAATTCTACGACTGAAGTGACTGAGATCAAAAATGGCCGAGGTACGCTTTCCTCCATTGCAAAGATAAAGCATTTATGACATTAGTGTAAAGTGCAGTGCGACAAATTCTGAGAGGAGGGTCTCCGTCTTGAGAAAGAAAGAACGGGTCTAACGTCAAACTGTAAGTCATCCTTTCTTTTATTTTTCGTTATTTTTTTGTTTTTTTTTGTTTTGCTAAAGCTTTGTGCATACTAAATTACAGTTCATTTTTTCCCCCGTGTAACCACTATGATTTGTGTTCAGATTAGGTGGTAGCTTCTTTACACTGCAAGTAAACGTAACCTCCCGAGTAGAATTGCTCATTGAGTTTTATCCAGGAATTATTACTTGCCGGCAGACTGGTGCCTAATTAATGATTTTTTGATATAGTTGTCTGCCGAAGTGTCTAGTGTGTATAGCACGTTACAATTTGGGCTAAGCTATAGCAGAGCATACCATGTCACACAGCGCCAATTTTTATAATGGTAGAAATATTTTCAACTTGAAAATAGCTCCATATTTAATAAAGTGCTAATTTTTAAAACTAAAATTTGTAATATTTTAAAATGTAGCAATAATATGAACTAAATAAAAATGCCACTTTTCCAAAAAAAAAATTGTGTTTTTTTTGTTAACTGCAGGTAATGCATTACTTTTATTAGTATGTAATGCATTATTTTTCGGATATTTTGGTACGATGGAAAAGATTGTCTGATGAAATTAATGGAATTTGGTAATTTTGAATAAGATTATGATGAAATTCTACAGGTACGATGGAAATGGGATTCTTAATCGATTTTCAGAAGAAATTAATGGAATTTGGTTATTTTGGAAACGAGTAAGATGAAATTTGATAGGTACAATGGAAATGGGATTTTTAACCGATTTTCAGAGGAAATTAATGGAATTTGGTTATTTTGGAAAGATGGAAATGGGATTCTTAACTGATTTTCAGAGGAAATTAATGGAATTTGGTTATTTTGGAAACGAGTAAGATGAAATTTGATAGGTAGGTACAATGGAAATGGAATTCTAACCCGATTTTTAAAGGAAATTAATGGAACTTGGGGATATTTAGATTTACAAAATAATTATTTTGATTATTTTAAACAAATATAATATTTTGGAATAGAAAAAAATAATTTTTAGTAGTAAAAAAAAAAAAAAAATCGAGACAAAAAATTAAATATAATCGATTTTGTATTATTTAATATTTGATGGGGGATCGATATAAAATATTCCAGTGTCATTAATAGATTCTATATAATCCGCTCCTACGTGCGGCACGCAGTGCGACATGTTTGCTTATCCTGGCTCCTAAGTTAAATTAGGGATCTCCATTTTCCAGAATATTTTAGCGACCTCCCGCGAGCCCGTGAGAGAGAGAGTTAAGCGGGAGGGAGCGCAGCGACCTTCCGCGTGCCCGTGAGAATTACGGAAGCCGTTAGTTTCTACAATCCTAAGTTAAGTTACTCGATGTAATTTTTCTTCAATTTATTTATCTCAGAATAGACAGAATAGAGAACAAAATGGACAGGAAATTGTTATAATGTCATTAATAGATTCTATATAATCCGCTCCTACGTGCGGCACGCAGTGCGACATGTTTGCTTATCCTGGCTCCTAAGTTAAATTAGGGATCTCCATTTTCCAGAATATTTTAGCGACCTCCCGCGAGCCCGTGAGAGAGAGAGTTAAGCGGGAGGGAGCGCAGCGACCCCCCGCTTAGCCCTCCGAGTTGCGTTAGATTTGAATTTCAGGGAATGAATTGTGCGGGTTGAATTGATAACGGGGATACAATGTGCGGGATGAATTAATCCGTGATGAATTGCGTGGGATAATATAGCCTAGACTCGTTGTCACATGTGATTTCACATATTATTTAGCAGAATTAATAGAACGTGCTCTCCGCGTGGCCCATCAAATTGATTTAAATCGTCTTGGACATTTTTACTAGCAACAATCAACATCCAATAACACAACATACAATACCACAAATAGTACAACATATAATAACACAAATAGGCCGTGACGATGGGCCTCATCATTTGCTTAAATTCATCCGGCAACAATTATAAATAAAGATTAACAATAATTATTGAAATTGGCATTTGCTATAAATCAAATTTCTACGCAAATGTCAAAAGTTAGTTCATTTTTATGAAAACAGACGGTTTTTGTTTATCTAAAAACAACAAGCATACTAAGTTTTCAAAATTTATTTTAGTAAATACACATCCCAAAATAAGTGTTTTAAACCCAAGACTCAAACTAAATAAGGTATTTGCTGTCAAATAGTAAGCGTTTTTTTTAGCCAAGACTCAATCCAAAATGTAGTATACCTTAATTCCACATTATAAACAATGGCGCTTGCAAAAATTGCGCATGCGCGAAAAATGGTATGCTCTGCTATAGCTGTTCCAATGTATGCAATGTTTAAGCACAGTATTATGTTATTTATGTTGTTTCTTCAATAAAAATAAAATGTGTTTTCTGTTCAAGTAACAAATCGGAAGTGTGTTTTATTCAATTGTTAATAGTATAAATTTCCTTTGCTTACTCTGTCATCATATTTGTTTGTACACTGTTAACAGTTAACACTCCGCCTTGAATTTTTGTTAGTTACAAAAATCGCACAATATACAAACTTGATTATAATATATAACAATTCTTTTTCTGGCGTGAAGCGCCCTACCAACTCCTCCAATAACACCTTATTGAATTATATCAAACCCAGCTTTCGCCGAAGTTCAACATGAGTTGCAGTTGGCAATGCCTTAGTCATCACATCTGCCAGTTGTTCTTTGGTTCCAATGTATTTTACTTCGATATCACCACGCTCAATTACATTTCGCAAAAAATGATATCGAATATCGACATGTTTTAGCTTGTGTGATTCTTTTCCACTGGATGCAATTATAATACACCCCTGGTTATCCTCGTAGATGGTCGTGGGTTTATTAACATCTTCACCCATTTCGGATAACAAACCCCGGATCCAAATTGCCTCACATGTAGCCGAACTTAACGAAACATATTCGGCTTCAGTCGAAGATAACGCAACATTTGTTTGTTTTCTTGTAGACCATGATATTGTGTTCCCGAATACCATAAAAACGTATCCAGAAACAGATTTTCTGTCCACGACATCACTGCCCCAGTCTGAGTCAGCATATCCAGTTAATACTGCCTTGTTGTTTCCTTTCACATATGTCAATTTGAGATTTAATGTTGATTTGACATATCGAAGCATTCGTTTTAAATGAGCCCAATGCTCATCACTGGCACCAGCTTGAAATTGACTGAAGTATCCAACAGACGCACATAAATCAGGCCGTGAGGTTGTTGCTTCATACATCAAACACCCGATTAATTCTCGATATGGTTGACATGTCAGGGTTGTACTCTCATCTGTTACTTTCACCAATTTCAAATTGCATTCTTTTGGTGTTGAAATACTATTGCAATTTTCCATTTTGAACCTCTTGAGCATATCTTCCAGGTACACCCGTTGGTCAATTTCCAATCTTCCATTCGCTCGATCACGTTTCATTGTAATTCCCAAGAAATGACGAACTTCTCCAACGTCCTTCATTTCAAATTCATTGGAAATTGATTTCTTGATATTAATGATGTTCTTAAGCAATTTCCCAACCAGAATGAGATCATCAACATACAAAAGTAGATATACTGTTTCATCTCCCATTCCTCGAATAAATAAACATGGGTCAAATTTTGATTGCGTAAAACCAATGCTAATTATGAATTTTTGAAATTTCTCATTCCAAACACGTGATGCATGTTTTAGCCCATAAATTGACTTGTTTAATTTGCAAACGAGTCCATCCTTGATACAACCTTCTGATTGCTTCATGTAAATTTCTTCGTGAAGGTCCCCATTCAGAAATGCCGTACACACATCCATTTGGTGCATTTCATAATCCCGTTCAACAGCTATAGCCAATAATAAACGAACGGTAACCATTCTTGCCACCGGGGAATACGTTTCAAACAAATCTATTCCCGGTTTTTGAGTAAATCCTCTCGCAACCAATCTTGCTTTGTAATTTGTTGGTCGCCCAAATTCATCACGTTTCCTGGTGAAGATCCACTTCCACCAATGACCATGTTCGATTCTTCATTAACGAATTCATTTCAATATTGACAGCCTTCATCCATTCATCAGCATCTTCTCTTCCTTCAATGTCCGAAAACTTCTGTGGCACATCATCAACATATGCCATCGCATTCAATGCAAATACGGTAATTTCTTCATTTTCTTCATTCAAAAACCAATCGATAGCTGATCCCTCTATATAATCATCATAACGAGCTGGTGGACGACGTTCTCGTTGGGGTCGTGATGAAGATGCAACATGTTGATTCAATTCAACATCTTCCCTCACGATCTAATCTTCAATCTCCGCCTCGTCGTCACCACTTACCGATTTATAAGTGCTTGTGTCTTCCACATCAACATCCGACATGGACTCCGCCTGAATTTCACATTTTTCGACCTCAACAATGGAATGTGAATTTTTCTTGAATTTGCACTCATCAAATTTTACATCACGGCAAATAACAATCCGTGAAACATCCGAATCCCCGATTTGTTGTCCAATTTCGTACGCAATGCATCAGGGATATGTGCATATGCCGTTGATCCAAATACTCGAACATTTGATAAATTTGGTGTTTTTCCAAACCAAATTTCTGCTGGCGTTTTATTGACATTTAATGGCCGCGTTGGACTTCGATTTGTGACATATGTTGCACTCAATACGGCCTCGCCCCAAAATTTCTTGTCCATTTGAGCTTCTGCAATCATCGAACGTGCCTTTTCGAATAATGTTCGATTCATCCTTTCTGCCACACCATTCAATTCAGGACTGTACGGAATTGTATATTCGATTTGTATTCCAGAATCTTTACAAAATCGTTTATATTCATTAGACTTGTATTCACCGCCATTATCACATCGCAAACGTGAAATTTTTCGCTCAAATTGTGCCGATACCATTTTTGAAAAAACGACAAAATTTTCCAACACCTCTGATTTCTTTTTCATCAGATAAACCATCGTGAAATGGGTAAAATCGTCAACGAATGTCACAATAAAACGATTTCCGTCCCATGTTGGTGGATTGATTGGTCCGCAGACATCGGTGTGAATTAATTCCAACACCCTCGATGATCTCATTCCACCAGAATTATTGAATGGCTTTCGTGTTTGTTTGCCAAAATTACACGGTTCGCATGTACCCCTCAAGTCGTTGTTGAGTAGACCAATTCCATCCACCATTGATGACAATCGTCGCACATCATTTGAATTTAGGTGTCCCATTCGCCTATGCCAGAGTTCCATACTTGCTTGATTTTTCTTCTTCCCACCCAGTAATGCTCGGCCACTTATTTTGTTTTTCACCTCACAGCTCGTAGCAGCTTCCATTTTGCTATCTTCTTCCAAGTTCTTGACGACACGATTAACTACCAATGATTCACGTAAAATACCCATTGCAAATTCATACAAATTTCCACTGCGCTTTCCGACAATCAACTCAATGTCATCTTTTCGAACATAAACTTGGCATAACCAGTACATTTGAGGAGGTTTTGAGTTTTACTGTCCTGATTTCTCCGTCGTTGCCAGGAATTAATTATTGTATTCTGGCTAAAGGCCACTTGCAAGCCTTTTGGTTATCAGTTGAAATGAAGAATAAGTCACCGACCTTTCAAGTTTTACAGAGATCTTTATTGACTTTTGTTCTTCTGGAAAGTTGACCGAGGTACTCTGTGCGAAAACAATCTTTGATTTCCTCGCGTAGTCGTTGCCGATAACGTAATTTGCGCGACAGTGACGTTTTCTCAATTTCGTCTATATCTGGGACTTCGTCTTCGTGAATTTCTTTCAAAAACATGTCTGGGCTTATGACACAAATGGTGTTTTTATTTTCCGTTGAATAGGTGATGGGACGAGAATTAATGACCGATTCGCATTCGCAGAATGTGGTGTTCAATTCCTCGTAGCTGAGACTTGTAATGCCAAGGGTTCTCTTCAGAATATCTTTTACAAGGCGTACCATTCTCTCCCACCACTCACCCCACCATGGGGTGGATGGAGGATTAAAAACCCACTCAATTTTTTCGGTCGCACAATAACTCAAAATTTTCTCCCAATTGATGTGTTGCAGTAAACGGTTAGCTTTGACAAAATTGGTACCGTTATCGCTGTAAATGTAGCTCGGTCTTCCTTTACGATGTATAAATCTGCCCAAAGCTTCGAGAAACCCGTCAGCTGCCAATGTCGTAACCAGCTCAAGATGAATGGCACGGTATACTGCGCAGGTAAATAGACAGATGTAGCACTTTTGACCTTCTCGTAAAAAGAGAGGTCCAGCGTAGTCTACTCCCGTGATATTTTTTTCCGGTGTGTATGTGTAATAAGCAGTTTGACCAATTCATGATTATGGCTTAAAACTATCGGAAATCTGAAGCCAAAACTGTCATCGCGATTTGAAATCAGTGATTTCGTTCTGATTAATCCGGTTCTTTCTTCTTTATAGACTTCGAGGGTCTTTAATCGTGAATCGTTTATTCCTTCAAAGGCCTCGTCTTGGCTGATTTTCAAAATTCGCGATTCTGCATCAATAAATTCTCTCGCGCTGATTTCCCCCTTTTGGCGGCATTCTGGATTTACTTTGCAATTTCGCGCAAATCGAAAAATCCAAGCAATCATTCGGACGGTTTTTAGATAACTTGACATTCTGAGCAAATACCACGGTGGATCAGATTCTCTGATAATCACATTAGCACAACTGAGTACCGTAGCCTCTTGAATGAAACTTTCGGGCGTAGTTTTCTCTGCGTTTTTTTTCAACTCTGCGTTAACTTCGCCCTCGTTAATCTCAAAACGATCGGCTGGCCAGTAATCAGGAGAATTTTTTAGCCAGTCTGGTCCCTCCCACCATCTGGAATTTATGAGCTGTCTGGTTGTACACCCTCGTGATGACAGATCGGCCGGATTTTGATTGCCTGGTACGTGTTCCCAAGTTTTGATATCAGTGGTCGCTCGTATTTCTGTTATTCTATTCCACACATAAACTGCCCATTGACCATTACGACGAATCCAGGACAAAACAGTTGACGAATCCATCCAAAAAATTACCTCTACCTTCTTTAATTTTAACGAATCGATTGTGGTTTTCATCAAGCGTGCTCCAAGCATTGTTGCCAAGAGTTCCATGCGTGGAATCGAAATATCTTCTCGTGGCTTAACTCGTAATTTCGCTTGTACCAGATGAACGGACCTACCATTTTCTCCTTCCACATGTGAAACGTTACTTTGTCACGTGTGTCTCCGAAAATCCACCGTGGAACACTTAGATCTCGAAGTTCAGTAATTTGATCGTACTAGGCTTGAAACTGTTTTTGGTAGTCATCTGGGATCTCATCGTCCCAATTTAATTTTTTGATTCCCCGTAAATTTTGGAGCAATATTTTCGGTATTAGCAAAGTGGGCGTGGCCCAACCGAGTGGGTCGAAAACTTTATGCGCCGCGGATAAAACAAAACGTTTCGTAATTTTTTCTGCTCGTTTTTCCGTTATTGTTATATTAAGTCTCAATGTATCTTTGTCCTTGTTCCAAATCACTCCGAGTACGGCACTGTTGTCAGATTGGCCATTATCGTGCGTCATCTCCCACCCTCGCAGGTCAAAACAGGCTTCTTTTATGATCCGTGTAGTTTCGTCTTGAAATACTGGGCCTCCTTTTCCGATTTCACGCTCGTGACACAATTATCGACGTAGAATGAGTCGCGTATTCTCTCTATCAACTCTGATTCTTCAATGTTCGTGGATTTTTGAACCATTTTTTCCAAACGACAATCGATTGTTACTCCTAGCAGAAATGGGCACAGGTCAACCCGAAAACAACGCGACGGTGTTAAAATGTAATAATTTTTCTTGGTTCTGTCTTGCTCCACCAAAAAAATTTCAAAAATTGTCTATCCGAAGGCGCAATGTTTATTGGTAAAAATGCTTTTGCAATATCAGCAACTATTCCAATTTCATGATTCCTGAATCTCAACAAAATATTAGGGATCATTTCTATTAGGTTTGGACCAGTTTCAAGGCATTTGTTGAGTGAAACTCCGTCTTTTGTTTTCGCAGATGCATCGAATACTGGTCGGACTGGTGTGATGCTACTAATTTTTAGAACATGACGATGTGGCAAATAATAATCATGCTCTGTGGCACTATTCTGGTTTTCCCGGGGAATTGCGAATTGGGAATTGTTTTATTGTCAGTTTTTAGTGTATATTGGTTTTCTTTTTTCGAAAGCATACTGAGCAATTGGCATTTTGTTCATGTTTTGGGAAAAAATAATTCCTAGCCAAATTTTTAGGGAAAAATAAACAACAAAATTGCTATGAAATCGAACTATGTTTCCCCAAAATCTAGTATGCCCAAAGTGCCAATAAATCGTCGTACTTCTCAAACAAGTGTTCATTTTTCAATTTATTGGTCAGATTAATCAATCTCTTAAGTACCATCAAGTTTACTTAGTGTGTGTGATGCGTGAAACTTGGTGTTGTCGGGGTTCTGACATCCCCCCACCAAACAATAAGTGCACCATCTTCTTTTCACCGATATTTTCGAAACCTAATTTTTCGGCAAAACTGGCTAAAACGTACGGTTTATGCGACCCGGTGTCAATGACCGCGCGAACTACTCGTTCTCTCGTTGGCTTAAAATAAACTTGGGGATCTTGGAAGGCTACGTTGGCGAGAGCGAATTTTTTTGTCATTGTCTGAATTTAACCCACGGTCTGATCGCTATCATTTTTGGTCACTTCCCGACACATCAACAAAGCATGTTTTATTACCACACCAGGCACACTTTATTCTAGAACGACACTTATTGTAGCTGTGGTTTAATTTCATTCACGCAAAACATGCTTTTTTGTCTTTCACAATATCTTGTCTCGCACTCAAACTCAACTTTTTTGCTTTTTCACACGAATCGCTGTTGTGACTCTCCCCGCAAAAAATACACTTACTCGGAATTTTGTTTGTTTCATTCGATGTAAACAAAGCAGCCGCGTTTGGTATTGAAGTTTCTGTCACACTTCTGTTTTTCTTCGTACTTTTATTGTTGTTGTGACTTGGTTTTTGCTCGTCGAATCCGTTTATCGCCAAGAATTTCATCAAAACTTTCAATCGATCTTGGGCATTATCAACTCTAGTATTTTGGCGTTGCCAGGCACGCAAAATCTCTTCGGGTAGAAAGGATTCGACGAGAGGAAATAACATTGCGGCGCACATTTCCGTGGTGACACCTAATGATTCAAGAGCTCTCAAATGCGTTTCCAACTTATCGTAAATCTGTGTTAAATTACCTTTTGACTTGCTGAGCACGAGTTTCAATAATTCCCGAACGTAAATTTCTACTAGAAGATCGTCCCGTCCGAATCTATTTTTTAAACTTTCAAGTGCTTTCGTGTACATAGTTTGCCGCCGTCGGCGGATAACTGTTCACAACTTCGCTCGCTCTTGATTCCTCACACATCGTTTGGATTAAATATTGAAACTTATCTTCGGTTCAAATTAGGGGGTCTTCGTGCACTTTCTCAAACATGCTCCAAAACTGCAACCAATCTTTTGGATCGCCGTTGAAACGCTTCAGCTCGAGTTTTGGTAGTGTAAATTTTCGCTAATTTTCTTGTGGAACGTTCACTGTCGAATTATTTCCAGCATTTTCTTGAGTTACCGGTGTGGAAAATCGAGTGCATGCAACTTTTGCCACTTGAAATCTACTTTTATATTCATCAGCACTTATATATTCTGTCTCAAAATCCGCTTCAGAGCTATTGGCTTTCATCATGTGTTCAAAAAACTTCTTGTTTGTGTCTTCAAGGTCAGAAACTTTTTCTGAAAGTATTGCAAACAGAGCCGTTACCACATCGGCCCATGGATTTTCGTTTTCCATTTCAGCGTTCAGTTTGCCTAAAACTATCGTCCATTGTTTTTCACGATTTGATACAGCTCCACACTAACTGAAATTTTATCTGCAACAACACTAAACTAAAATAACTAGGATAATCGCTAATTTGTTGTTGCTCGAACGATTAACGAAGAGCGAATACTACCTTTTACAAATTGAGGCGCACACGTAAAATCAACGCATGCTCAGTCGCAAAAACTTGAAAAACCAAAAAATCACAAAAAGCTACAGATAAAATTCGTCGTGGCGTTCACAATATGATCTACATTTTTCCAACATAGTTCGTAGTTGGATTAGATGAAGGGACAGGCGATTGCACTTTATATATGATTAATTCATTAATCGAAATGTAAAACATTTTACGTCAAACCCCAACATTTTTGACGTCGCTTATACACAACACGAACTACAACATGGAAAATAATGCTGGTTTTATTCCGCAAAATGTTTAACAATTCTGTCTTATAACCGCATAAACAAAGTGAACTAATTAATAAGATAATTTTCATTAATTTTGCATTTCAAATCTCATATACACATACATAACTAAAGGATGCTAATTAAATACCTTTCAGCATTCACGTCTTCACCATTCACATATTATACTTTATAAAATAATGAAAACAAAAAAAATTATTTATAATAATACATATTTCCTTATAATAATAATAATAATAATATTGTTGTTGTTGTTGAAACTTTTATTTTCCTTTTAAGAAAATTGAAATAATTTTTTTTTTTTTTACCTAACTATTCGTTTGCCTTCATCATCATCACCATCATCATGATGCTTTCTATCGGAAGTTTTTACATTTCATACAAATTTGAACGAAAACTGAAATTTTTATTTTTTATACGTTTTACATTCTTTAAAATAAATACCAACTAAATAATTCATTATAATGTTGTTTATAACACTAACAACACATAAATACATTTTTATATTATTTTTAAGGCTATTTCTCTGCCATAATGCCATCGTCGTCGGATGATATACAAGTTTTTCCCTTTTCTTCCCATTTTTAATCCTTTTGGGAATCTTAAAAGAAACAAAAACACAACAAAATTTTACTTCTTTTATTTAAATTAATTTTTTTATATTTTTTTAACTTTGGTTTAAAATGACTGGAAAAAAAAAATCTTGACAATAACAACAATACGACAACGATCACCAAAAATGTAAATTAAAATTTTTTTTTTTTTTTTTTTTTGTGATTTTATATTTCAATTAAATTCATATTTTGGGACCACCAAAAGTAATTTAATATAACCACAAATTAAATTAGATGTTTATATGTATGTACATAAAGTACATAAAACAAACAGACAAGAATGATTGTGTCTTCTTACTTTGTGGGTGATACAAAAAAAAAAGAAAAGTACAACAGCAGAGATGAGAAGATGGAATGTTTTGGGGCTGGATTTGAATATAGATGAGATTTTATTTCTATTAGAAGTTATTGTTATGATTTCTTGTCTGTCTGTCTTTCGGTTGTTTTGTTGTGATAATATATTTTTTTTTTTGTTGTGGTTTAGCATCTAATATCTATTTATTTATGTCTATGTATGTATTTATAAATTTGAATGGATAATAATACTAAGATTTACATTGGAATTGGGAGATACCAAATAGTGGTTCAGCCATACTAAATTTGTATTGAGGAAATCGTTATACAGTAACACTGCATTCGGGCACTTTCGTGAAAATGGTAAGACAAGGAAATTGGTATAGCCAAGGCCTCCGACGGATCCTACAGATTGAATATGGGTGTCTTCTTGTTATCTACCATTATCGAACTCCACTCCAAATTTGCCCAACAAATCTAATTCAACTTTGACTTCAAAACATACATATTCTTTCTCAACTCAACCCTCAATTCAGCCCTAAATTCAACCATAACTCAATCCAAACGAAACAATCAATATTCAACTCAAACCCTAAAACAACACGGTTCGAAAAGTATGCGAATATGAACTTAATTTAATTTAATCTCCACCTCAACCTCTAAATAAATTGACAACTGAACCCTATCGTTCAACTGCAACTCAACACCATACTTGACAACAACTCAACCATTAACGGAACCCTCAACTAAACGCACAACTCAACCCAAACCGACAAAGTAACTATATGCAAAAAAGAACCCAACTCAGAACAAGATAAACTAGATTCTAAGTCAAATCCCAACTCAACCCCCAAATAAATTCCCAGAAGAACGGGTGACACAACCCTAACCCAACCTTAATGAACCCAAGCTCGGTCACAAATTCAGCCCCCAATCCCCAAATAAACATGGTCCGAACAAATATATGCGTGCATGAACTCAACTCTAGCTAATTTGCAACTCGACCCACAACTCACCCCAAATAAATCCACAACTAAACAAACTATTAAGGTTAGCCGAAAGTAAAAATATCGATAATGCAGATAGTGTCTTGGCTATCTCAGCCGAAAGTTGCTAGGCGACATATTTCAGCCGAAACATATTTTATATAAAATTTCATTTTGGGTTGTCACTGCATACCTTAGGAATTATACTATAAGTTTCATCAGAGAAGCCAAATTCAAAATGAAAAATTTGTATAAATTCAACCTTTAAAGTGGCATGTCTGGAAAGTAGTTAAATTAGTGTGGATAGCCAACAGTTATCCCCAGAAAAATTATCAGGACAAGTTTCATGTGGGGAGCCCGGGAAAATTCGTTTGAATCAAATGCCCGTATAAAATGTAAAAATTTGTATAAATTCAACTCTTCAAGTGTCATGTATGGAAAGTAGTTCAATTCGAGTGGATAGCCAACCGTTATCCCCAGAAAAATTAGCAGGACAAATTTCTTGTGGGGATCCCGGGAAAATTCGTTTGAATCAAATGCCCATATAAAATGTAAAAATTTGTATAAATTCAACTCTTCAAGTGTCACGTATGGAAAGTAGTTCAATTAGAGTGGATAGCCAACCGTTATCCCCAGAAAAATTAGCAGGACAAATTTCTTGTGGGGATCCCGGGAAAATTCGTTTGAATGAACGGTCCATATAAAATGTAAAATTTTGTATAAATTCAAATCTTCAAGTGTTACGTCTGGAAAGTAGTTCAATTAGTGTGGATAGCCAACAGTTAACTCCAGAAAAAATATCAGGACAAGTTCCATGTGGGGAGCCCGGGAAAATTTGTTTGAATCAAAGGCCCATATAAAATGTAAAAATTTGTATAAATTCAACCGTTAAAGTGTCACGTCTGGAAAGTAGTTCAATTAGTGGGGGTTGCCAACAGTTATCCTCAAAAAAATTATCAGGACAAGTTTCATGTGGGGAGCCCTGGAAAATTCGTTTGAATCAAAGGCCCATATAAAATGTAAAAATTTGTATAAATTCAACCTTTAAAGGGTCACGTCTGGAAAGAAGTTCAATTAGTGTGGATAGCCAACAGTTATCCCCAGAAAATTTATCAGGACAACTTTCATGTGGGGAGCCCGGGAAAATTCGTTTGAATCAAAGGCCCATATAAAGTGTAAACATTTGTATAAATTCAACCTTTAAAGTGTCACGTCTGGAAAGTAGTTCAATTAGTGTGGATAGCCAACAGTTATACCCAGAAAAATTATCAGGACAAGTTTCATGTGGGGAGCCCGGGAAAATTCGTTTGAATCAAAGGCCCATATAAAATGTAAAAATTTGTATAAATTCAACCTGTAAAGTGTCACGTCTGGAAATTAGTTCAATTAGTGTGGATAGCCAGCAGTTATCCCCAGAAATTTATCAGGACAAGTTTCATGTGGGGAGCCCGGGAAAATTCGATGGAATCAAAGGCCCATATAAAATGTAAAAATTTGTATAAATTCAACCTTTAAAGTGTCACCAGTGTCAACAGTTATCCCCAGAAAAATTATCAGGACAAGTTTCATGTGGGGAGCCCGGGAAAATTCGTTTGAATTAAAGGCCCTTAAAAATGTAAAAATTTGTATAAATTCAACCTTTAAAGGGTCACGTCTGGAAAGAAGTTCAATTAGTGTGGATAGCCAACAGTTATCCCCAGAAATTTATCAGGACAAGTTTCATGTGGGGAGCCCGGGAAAATTCGTTTGAATTAAAGGCCCTTATAAAATGTAAAAATTTGTATAAATTCAACCTGTAAAGTGTCACGTCTGGAAATTAGTTCAATTAGTGTGGATAGCCAGCAGTTATCCCCAGAAATTTATCAGGACAAGTTTCATGTGGGGAGCCCGGGAAAATTCGATGGAATCAAAGGCCCATATAAAATGTAAAAATTTGTATAAATTCAACCTTTAAAGTGTCACCAGTGTCAACAGTTATCCCCAGAAAAATTATCAGGACAAGTTTCATGTGGGGAGCCCGGGAAAATTCGTTTGAATCAAAGGCCCATATAAAATGTAAAAATTTGTATAAATTCAACCTTTAAAGTGTCACGTCTGGAAATTAGTTCAATTAGTGTGAATAGCCAACAGTTATCCCCAGAAAAATTATCAGGACAAGTTTCATGTGGGGAGCCAGGGAAAATTCGTTTGAATCAAAAGCCCATATAAAATGTAAAAATTTGTATAAATTCAACCTGTAAAGTGTCACGTCTGGAAATTAGTTCAATTAGTGTGGATAGCCAACAGTTATCCCCAGAAAAATTATCAGGACAAGTTTCATGTGGGGAGCCCAGGAAAATTCGTTTGAATCAAAAGCCCATATAAAATGTAAAAATTTGTATAAATTCAACTTTTAAAGTGTCACGTCTGGAAATTAGTTCAATTAGTGTGAATAGCCAACAGTTATCCCCAGAAAAATTATCAGGACAAGTTTCATGTGGGGAGCCAGGGAAAATTCGTTTGAATCAAAAGCCCATATAAAATGTAAAAATTTGTATAAATTCAACCTGTAAAGTGTCACGTCTGGAAATTAGTTCAATTAGTGTGGATAGCCAACAGTTATACCCAGAAAAATTATCAGGACAAGTTTCATGTGGGGAGCCCAGGAAAATTCGTTTGAATCAAAAGCCCATATAAAATGTAAAAATTTGTATAAATTCAACTTTTAAAGTGTCACGTCTGGAAATTAGTTCAATTAGTGTGGATAGCCAGCAGTTATCCCCAGAAATTTATCAGGACAAGGTTCATGAGGGGAGCCCGGGAAAATTCGTTTGAATTAAATGCCCATATAAAATGTAAAAATTTGTATAAATTCAACTTTTAAAGTGTCACGTCTGGAAATTAGTTCAATTAGTGTGGATAGCCAGCAGTTATCCCCAGAAATTTATCAGGACAAGTTTCATGTGGGGAGCCCGGGAAAATTCGTTTGAATTAAAGGCCCATATAAAATGTAAAAATTTGTATAAATTCAACCTGTAAAGTGTCACGTCTGGAAATTAGTTCAATTAGTGTGAATAGCCAATAGTTATCCCCAGAAAAATTATCAGGACAAGTTACATGTGGGGAGCCCGGGAAAATTCGTTTGAATCAAAGGCCCATATAAAATGTAAAAATTTGTATAAATTCAACCTTTAAAGTGTCACGTCTGGAAAGTAGTTCAATTAGTGTGGATAGCCAACAGTTGTCTTCGGAAAAATTATCAGGACAAGTTTCATGTGGGGAGCCCGGGAAAATTCGTTTGAATCAAAGACCCATATAAAATGTAAACATTTGTATAAATTCAACCATTAAAGCGTCACGTCTGGAAAGTCATTCAATTAGTGTGGATAGCCAACCGTTATCACCAGAAAAATTATCAGGACAAGTTTCTTGTGGGGAGCCCGGGAAAATTCGTTTGAATTAAACGGTCCATATAAAATGTAAAATTTTGTATAAATTCAACCTGTAAAGTGTCACATCTGGAAAGTAGTTCAATTAGAGTGAATAGGCAACCGTTATCTCCTGAAAAATTATCAGGACAAGTTTCTTGTGCGGAGCCCGGGAAAATTCGTTTGAATCAAAGGCCCTTATCAAATGTAAAAATTTCTATAAATTCAACCTTTAAAGGGTCACGTCTGGAAAGTAGTTCTATAGGTGTGGATAGCCAACAGCTATCCCCAGAAAAATTATCAGGACAAGTTTCATGTAGGGAGCTTTTGCAAAATATTTTAAAATAATTTTTACTCGACTAATTCAACCCTAAACTCAATTCTTAAAGAACCCAGTTCGAAAACTACTTCAACTCAGTCCTATCTCAACGTCAAACTCGACTCCCAATTCAACGCTCAACGAAACCCCAAACTCAACATCCAACTCACTACTAAAATCAATTGCTCACTTAACCCTAATCCAGCCCCAACTCAACTCGCATACGAACTCAACTCAACCACAAATCAAAGCTCAACTCTATCTTCATTTGGTAAATATTTATATAAAGAGGAGAATTTTGGTCAATTCGTATGGTAGATACTCGACCCTCATTACGTACAGGTTCCAAAAGCTTTTCAATTCCCGCCTTGGCCAAAGGAATAGATTGTCGGGAAAAAATCCAAATCCGAGAAGCCGTTCTCGAGATACCATGGTTACAAACAGACAGACAGACGGACATTTTCTGCTTGCTTTTTCGGACTCAATGTAAATTAAAGAGTGTGGTTGATTGTATTTAAAACAATTAAACATAATTCCTCGGAGCCTGCTAGGCTACGGAAAGTACCTGGCTTCGAATTCTATCAATCCGAGTCATCTCCAGCGACCGGGTGGTTCTTGGAACACAACTAGTGGTGAATCTTTGGAATTACTACTGATAACTCACTTTCCGGAGTACTCCGAACTGGTGTCTGTAATACCGAATGTTTTTATACAGGTACTTCATGCGTTGAAAGTTGAATAATAAGCAGGAGGAAGTTAATGTGGGTAATTAACAGTTTTAAGCCGTAGAAATCAGCTGGACCTAATGGCATTATTCCTGCTGATGTTCAGCAAGCCATTGACTTGACTCTACCCTGGCTGGAAGTTATCTTTAGAGGCAGAAATTCAGAGAACCTGGAGGTTCTTTTTCATCTCATACCCCTAGATATTCTGGGCACTCAAATGACTATTTCTATGTGGAGCTGTAGTAATACGGGGCTCTCATCGTCTCATTGTGTAACAACAGACATCGCCATTACCATCTTTCGAGGGCCGATATTCCTCCAGAGAGGACTGGCTAAGTGAACATATGTTGAACCCTGAAGTTTTAAACTTCTTCAGGGATGGTTCAAAAATGAATGGTAGGGTTGGTTGTGGTGTTTTCTGTGAGAAACTAAATGTGAACCTCTCATTTCGTCTGCCCGGCTAATGGAGGCCGTGGATTGATTGAGATATAGTGCAGTATCTGTAATTGATTGAAGGTAGTCCAGAGCTGCCTCTTATTTCTTAATGAGGTAACAGATCAGTTCAACATCCCCTTAATGTGAGTGGCTTCATTATTGCAGGGAATGAAAAGGCAGATGAACTCGCTAGGCAAGGTACAAATTACTTCACTTTACCAATTAATTTAACTGTTGAAATTCCGCTCGCTACATGTCAACTCTTGCTTCAGGAAGAAGCTAGGAGAGCAGCGAACTATAGGTAGATGGTGTAATGGTACATCGTGTGTTATAACTAGGCAGATTTAGCCTAAAGTAGATCAGGTAAAAACTGGACAGCAGTTAACACTTCCGAATCGCCATATTAGTATGGTCGTGGGGGTTGCTACAGGCCACTGTCTCATAGGTGAGCATGCGCGGAGACTAGGAGTCTCCTCGAATGATTATTGTAGAAGCTGCAAAGATGTAGAGGAAGAAGAAACTGTACTCCATCTACTCTGCACTTGTCTCCGTCTAGCGCTAAACAGATGGACATTTTTAGGAGCCCCTCTCCTCAGCGATCTGGCGAATCTCAATGGGATGGATGTCAGGTGTATTCAACGCTTCGTTATAAGCTCTGGATGGTTCAGTAAGTATGGCTACGAACCATTTTTGTGTATAGGACAGCCACTCTAACCTAAGCAATATTAAGAATGGTTACTTAAAACCATGCTGTTGTGATAAATTCAATACTCGCTTCATGTGCCGTAACTGCATATAACTTGAGCAACTTCTCACACTGCCTCTTCGTAGCAACCGCTAGAAACTAATTTGCTAACCGAGCAGGCTAAAAACTGAGGGCTGTGCTCTTCTACAGGGCGTTAGCGTTGGGTTAATAACCCTAAAACCTGAAATTTGTCAGCAATCGGATTTGTACACTCAGGTTTCATGGACGTCATTTTAACATTCTTTCTTCCCATGAAGAGATTTGGCCGCCTCAACGATCTTCCTCCAAATACCGATGTTCCTCCAGTGACCGAGTGTGTTCAGGTCCCTTTCAACGTCGTCCGCGCATTGGGTAGATGCCAACTCCAAGATCTTATTGAGATTGAGAATTATTCTTATGATCTTACGCTCAGTTACAGCAGATTTTTGTGCTATCAGAGTTCAATACTAGCAACCGAAGGTGATAACTGGTCTTATCAGCTCTTTGTGGACGTCCAGTTTTATAACCAGCAGTAACTCCAAAGATTCAGCACTAGTTGTGGTCCAAGAACCATCCGGCCGCTGGAGATGACTCGGGATGATACTACTTGAACCCAGTACTTTACGTAGCCTAGTAGCCTCCGGAGGACTCCTGTATTTTGCCACAGTAGAACCGCCAGACACTTATTTTGGCACTTCTTATTTCATACTTGTATGTTCTGAGGACTTCTTTATAGCAGTACCAATTCGCAGCAGTTCTTGTATTCTTGGCTTTTCTAAAAAAAGCCTTTTGCATTTTTGACGAGACCTTTGGAGTTGTTTTGAACACCACGGTGGTCTTTGTTTAATCAACGCTCTACTCAGTGGAGATGCTTACAATATAGCTTCATGAAAAGCATCAGGCAGCTTATCTACTAAGTTATCCAGCTTTTGTAGATTCAGGTGGTTTTGGAACCGGTATTTGTGGCTTCTGTAACCAGTTCATACTAAAGACAGCAGTGATCAGAAAAGGAATGGGCATCAGACATATTCCAATTCACCAAACTGTCCTTAATAAAATCTAAGACAAACGTGATATCTATAACTTCTTATCTGTTTCTAGTTATGAAAGTTGGCTTACACCCAAAATTACATATTTGTGAAGGTTAGTACTAAGAATAGAATCAAGGAATAACTTACTTCTCTCGTGTGTACTCGTACTTCCCCATATTGTGTAATGTGAATTTCGGGTTCCAAGCTCTACCTTCACCCAGTTCCTCCAATAATCAAAAATAGAATAACAGTCAAAACAAGGCCGTAGAGTATGAGACGTCAGAGTGGGTCCAAGGGGCCGACGGCCAAGAAACAATATTAATGTACAACTAAATTCTATTGATCCAATTTTATTGTGAGGCATCAACAATTTTTATTTAAATTTTAAGTATAACTTATGATTTAATAAACAAAGGCGCATTAAATTAAATATCTTAAATCGGTTACTGAATAAAGGATACAATTGAATGAGAAACCGCTCGCGCTTCTGTCTATTAATACTTTGATTTATCATTTTAATCGTAGAATCCGTCAAATTCATCAGTAGTTTCATATTCTGATTCATAATCAGTATTTTCATTGTCGCATTCTCTTGTTTGTTGTTTTACAAACTCATCTAGCCTAGCTTCATTCTCGCATTCTGCTTCTAGACCGTAAAACTTCATATATTTCGCTTGGCCATCCATAAGTGTACTCGTTCTCTTGATTGAGTTCCACTTGGATATTAATAGCAATCTCTCTTTATAAGTCTTCGAAAATTTCCCGCTCGGCGTCACATCGAAGCAATTATGTATTTTGGTTTCGTAGATTTCGCGAATCTTCTCTATAAAATACAGGATCGCTACCCTCACCTGAAGAATATTCACCATATAATATGTACAACAAAATAAATGTAAATTTTATTGTGAGACGTCACACCAACCCAAAAATTCAAACGATTTTCGTTTAAATTTACAGTGCTTCAACTATAACTTACGATTTACATCGCATTAATTTAAATATTTTAAATCGGTCACTGAGTAATCGGATACAAATGAAAGATAAATCGCTTGCACTTCTACCCATTTATACTTTCGAGTACAGATATATCACTTTAATCGTAGCTGTCGTCAGATGCATCAGCAGTTTGTTATTCTTCATCGCCATCAGTTTCATATGCTGAATCACACTCTGAACCAGCATCGCCACCCCAGACAGGCTCGTGACCCTCGGCAACCTGGTCATCCGCGACAGCCTCGTCTAGTCTCAGGCCTAAAGCAGCAAAAAAGGCCTGTATAAACGGATTCTGCCATTCCGGTGCGTCATAATATATAGAATCATCGCTACTCTCACTTGTAAAATCGTCTGGATTTCTGCGCTCAATATCATCGTGGTAATTCATACTGTATTCATTATAACCTTCATCAATACTGTCTGAATTGTCATCATATCTATCTCCAAAGTCTCTATATTCATTTGGATTTTGGCACGATCCTCTTCTTCCAGCCATTTTCTTGTACAAAATTTAAATTAAATTTGGAATTTTTAGAAATTTTCAAAATATCAACGACCAAAATCGACCAAAAAATTAAACAAAAGTGTCCAATATTTTATTGAACGGTTGCATGCTGCGATTGCCAATGTAATTTTTTACAAAAATAATTCAGTACTTTCGGTAATTTCGCAACAGAAGAACAGAAAGACGGACATAAACTTTGCTCAACTTTTCGGTAATTTTTTCCCCCTCCATACCAACTTTATAAATATTTTTTTTAGTTTTGCTGTATATTTTGCTCAAATTTTTTGTTTTTGACATTCTGTCAATCAAACAGCTTAAGGAACCTGAAAGAATCAGGTATATTCAAAAAATAGCTCGGTAATTTATTTTATCAATAATTTAAGAATCTCATTTTCATCGTAAATGCTGAAATTCATAAAAATAGGATACAAAATTTTCAAGTTCCATAACAAATGGCCAAATTCTGAAACTTTATCCAAAAATCAGTTTAGAATCCCATTTCTAAGGCACGTGCTGAATTTTATCAATATCGGGTTAGAAATGGCCAAGTTCCTACCTAGTTGGCCATTTTCCAGAACTTCATCCACGAATCGTTTTAGAATCCCAAAATCGGATGAGAAATTGCCAAGTTCCATAATAATTGGTCATATTGCAGAACTTTATTTAATTTTCTGTCGTCTCTTATGGGCGAGTATTGCAAAAAAATCTTACGATCATTAAGGGTTAACAAATAACTAACGCAAAATGTGAAAAAGTCGTTTTTTTATTTTGATGATCACTTGTTCCTTTAATTGTTTTGTAAAACTTTGATCAATCTGTTCGAAAAAACGGTTGGATGGAGCAATTTGAAAATAATACAGGGCTATTAGGAGTACATTAAACTGTAAAATGACCTGGCAACATTAGTCTTTTCATCAATATTGGTAAAGTAACGGTAGATTTACTAAGACAACCTAAAAAGTCGTTTTTTTGTACTTTTTTCAAATCAGTATTGAGGGTGAAAAAAAAAAATTTGTTCTCAACTAATCATTAAAGGGTCCTGTAGGAAATTTATTGAAGTTTTTAAGGCTGCCCTAAAGTTTACTGTGCAATCATTGGTTGCTGAGATATCAATGATCAAAGGCAAAAGGATCTTTTTTGATTCAAAGTCAGATATCTCAGCAAAAAGTTGACAGAGAGACCAGAATGAAATTAAATTTACGCCTAATTAACAGATTAACCGACCTATGCATTGGTTTAACTTAAGAAAATATTCCCACGCCCATGGATCCTTACAAAAAAAAAAAAAATCGAATTTTTTTATTTCGCGCTCTTTCTTATGATTGCATGATAACGGTATCTCACAAAAATTTTCCGCTCAAAAGTCTCAAAACTAGAGATTTGAAGCTTTAAAATGCTTTTCTTTTCATCTCTGTACAACCGTATTTTACAAAGATACAGCTCTTCAAAAAACACTAAAAAAATTGAAAAAATATTAAGATTTTAAAACTATTTTAAACAGGTATTTCATTCTCAATCATTGAATTTACCTCCATTAAAAGTTTGGATTCATCTTGGTGAAACTGGGTTTATTAATAATGGCCAATGTACCTTTGTCGAGGGATTAGGGGAAAGTTGTACACATGTCGGAGCTGTATTATTTGCGTTGAATTTCTATTTACCTAAATCTTTCGAAAAATGATACTGTAAGTAATTTTAGTACCAACTAGACACACACACAGTTTTGATTAACCGTTTTTTGACGTGATTACGTTTTACACCGCATGTTCAGAAAACTAACCCGAAATTTAGCCCTTGGTCGGGGGCAATTACTCATCAACTATAAGCATTATATGGTCCTTCGGGTTTATGTGTCACGCATAATATTTTCGCAATGACGTCATCGGGCGGCACAGGAACCCGCGCCACGAACCTCTGATTTCGGCCGATTTAAATGCTTCAACCAGTGTAGCGAGAGAACGGCTCATCCGATCGGAGATCCGATGGTGTCAATTTTTGCGTAAAAAACCAGTGGTAGCTAATTAATTTTAAATTAAATTAATTAATCTCCACATAAATTTTAATTAAAAATTCAAACTACAAAATAGGGATTTATACAGATTGAGGGCACTATAGCAAGAGAATGCCTCATCAGATCGGAGCAATTCGGTTATTAATTTGTGCTTAATAATACTGTGGCAGATTTAGTTTTTAATTAATTTTAATTAAAATTACAAAGTACAAAACAGCGATTTACAACCAACCATGAGAATCACTTATCTGACCGGAATAATTCTGGTGTCAATTTGTACGTAAAGAAACTGTGGCAGATAACTTATTGTTAATTAAAATAATTAATTTTCACATAAATTTTAATTAAAATTTAGATCTACAAAGTGGCGATTTACAATGCTAGAGAGCACTATAAAGGCGGAATGTCTGATTTGATATGTCATATGTCAGTGTGGACTCTGATATAAATTTGACCTAGACTGTGTCTCCACCACACTAGCCTCGGCGACTTTGGGAGGCACTTATCTGGATCTTACATTTATCAGGCACATCACTGCTGAGACCCTGCGCTTCATATCGTACTTCTCATAGCATCGCCCAATACTTAGTCGTTTGCAAACAATCACTGTACTCTCATTTCATGATGCTAATAATAAATAAATTTATTTTAACAAACCCCTCTTTATTTTATTATAAGAAACTGGTTTTAATGCACTCAGATTACCACTTTTGTTGACAAATTTCACATCTCGGCTAACAATTCGGAGGAGTCTTCGGACTAAAACATCGATACGCCTTCGAAACGTAGTCATAGCCAACCAAAATTGCGCACATGCCTTTTGGTTCAAATTTCGTTCTTCTCTACGGTGGGATATGAACGTAACATTATGATCAAAATGATCTAAAATGAGAAATTACGGGCTTTCGTCCAAGCCATTCTTCATATGGGGTCGTTTCAATACATCTACCAGGCAAACGGTTTCGCATGTAATTAGCAGTCATTACTGCTTCACCCCAAAACGTATATGGCAATTTTGCATCGATCAACATGCATCTAGCCATGTCTACCAACGTTCGGATTTTACGTTCAGCTATGCAGTATGATTTCGTTGAATACCCTCAGCATCCAAATAATCCTTAAACTCGATACTCATGTATTATCCGCCGTTCTTAAAACTTTAGGTATCTTTCCAAAGTATGTTTTCACCATTTCAACAAAATGCTGAAATTTCTCGAATGCCTCTGATTTATTTTTCAGCAAATAAATCGTTGTAAATCTCGAACAATCGTCAAGTAGCGTTAATATGTACCGCTGTCCCAATGGCGTTTGTGTATTCATCGGTCCACAAACATTCGAATGAATTAAGTCAAGCACATTTTATTTTCAGTACGTGAGGCCCCGTACCCGAAACCAACTGCTATTTGTTGTCCTTTAAGTGTGAAAATTAACTCCGACACCTTTGTCATTTAATTTATACACAGAGATTAAATCTGTAACGATAGTAGGAGCCCAATACACGTCATCAATTTTAAAGACATTTTCTTTATCGAATTTGTTCATAGCCTCAATTCGAACCGTGCCTTTTCCCATTATTTTGATAATCTTACCGCTGGCACATTTAACTTCATGTCGAAAATTAGTATCCAAATTATCAAACAACGCTTTGTTTGATGTAATATGCGACGTTGAGCCTGAATCAATAAACCACCCGCTTGTGGTTCCGTTTACTACCGAAGAAAATTTTAAATCTAGTCATACAAGCTAGAGAATCAATGGTCCTTCGAGCCGGATCGGCGAAGAAATTGATATACATTTACTACAGCATCACATGCTCTTATCGATTTATTATGTAAGTAAAATTTCATGTTCGAATTTAAAATATAAACGCACAGCTTGTGATTAAGCTTTATTCGTGGAATACAAAATCCGTAGAACGTTGCAAATCATTCGTGTAAAGTAATTTTGTGTAAATTGCGAAAAACCATCGAACTGAAAATTTGTATAAACTAAATCGTGTGTGAAATTACTAGTGAAATTACGTGAAAAATTATAAGAATAATTTAACCTAACTGATAAATCGAACTTAGAAAAAGTTCAGATAAAATTAAAGCGTGCGCATGAGTTAATGTCCATGTTTAATGAAGTCGAAAAAGAAATTTTCCAGCTAAACGAAACAGAAGAATCAGATTTACCCGAATTCGAAGAGAATTATAATTTAGTGCTTGCATAATATACCGCAAAAATCCGAAAGCTCACCTTGACATCCCAAACGCCGCAAGAAAATAGTACGGTTTTGAGCACATCTCAACAGCAATTCGCAGATATAAGGCTCCCAAAAATTAATATACCTACATTTTGCGGCGATTATATGCAATAGCAGTCCTTTCATGACATATACAGTTCAACAATTCATGAAAAGGATGGCCTTACTGCTCCCCAGAAATTCCAGTATCTAAAGGGGCTACTTAAGGGAGACGCAGAGAATTTAATTCGGCATATTCCCATTACCGATGCCAACTACCACGAAGAATTCCAGAAATTAGTTGAAAGATACGATTGAAAGCGTCACACTGTGAACTCCTTTATAAAACTCTTTATGGATCAACCGGTGATAATGCAACCAACTGCAGCTAATATGACAAAAATTGCCGACACATTTGATGAGATTATAAGAGGGTTGAAGGCGCTAGGAAACAAGGCAGAACAAAGAGATCCATGGCTGACGTACATCGCATTAAGCAAACTCGACACCGAAACAAAGGGACTTTGGGCAAAGGAGATGTCGGACAATCACAGTGAATTTCCAACTTTCAACAAATTAATCGTATTTCTAAATAAACGCACTGATACATTAGAAGCATTGAAGGGAAGTGCAAAGCGATCAACCACAACGAACAATCATTTGGCTACCGCTACACATTCATATGCAACTTTAACAACTGCAAATTATGAGTGTTCCATTTGCAAAGTAAACTCCGTCATCATAGCCGCAAAGAGTCGTGTTGCTCCGTTAAAACAAAAGAGTCTACCGCGATTGGAGTTGATGGGTGCAGTGATGCTGACACAGTTGATGAAGTTGGTTGAGAATTCACTGCGTGTAGAAATCGATAAACGAGTTCTATGGCCCAACTCAAAAATTGTCTTGGATTGGCTGTCTGTACAACCTCGAAAATGGGCAACATTTGTTGGTGACCGAACAAGCGAAATACTCGATATCTACCCAAGAAGTTTGTGGCGCCATGTTCCAACAACGGAGAATCCTGCAGACATTGCAACCAGAGGGACAACAATACAAATATTAAGAAACAATCAATTGTGGTGGAATGGTCCAACATGGATAACTCAAATTGAAGAGAAATGGCTAGTGCAGTACAAAGTCGGTGAACAACTGACAACCGAAGAATCTAGAGCAACTATCAAATCTGCGTTGTCCAAAACTGAGAAGTCATTCATTGAACAGTTCATTGAAAATCATTCAAGTTTCTTTAAGATGACAAAGGTACTCGCGATGGTAAAGAGATATATTCGAAACCTAAAAATGAAAAACCAAAGAGTTCAAGGAAACACCACCAGAAATGAAATTGCAACCGTGGAATAAGAACTTATCAAGGCCGTGCAAGAATACGAATTTAGTGAAGACAAAAGGGCAATCAACGAACAATCTCCACTTCCAAAACAAAGCAAACTCCGAAGCTTATGTCCGTTTTTAGATGAGAATGGCATCTTACGCGTTGGAGGAAGAATCCAGAAGTCAACGGCACCATTTCACGTCAAACATCCAATTATTTTACCTGGACATTCTCATCTTGCCAAATGTATAGTACGAGACACACACATCCTTTACCAGCACGCCCGGAATAAGCTTATTAACAAGCATCGTTAGACGTACGTACTGGTTAATCAAGGCGAAAAATATATCCAAGATGATAGTCAATCAATGTATCCAGTGCATCAGACAAAATCCGACAGCTCAAACACAGATAATGGGCACACTTCCAGAAGAACGAATCAATTATACTCACCCATTCCATAACGTCAGAGTTGACTATTGCGGACAGGTATTCTGGCGTATTGTATTCGTAGATGGTCACGGTTTGTGTTCTTCTCTTATAATGGCAAACTGGTTTTGTTCGTTGCGTATATCCGTCACCACTCTTTGTGTTAATCGTATCTTGTAACCCGAGAAATTTTCTTTAACGGCCTCCTGGAGGATTTGAATATATTCTTCAGGTATTTTTACTCCATTGATTGTGTTCGGATTTAGTTTCTCTCGTAGAATTTTTTTTAGGGTTTCTTTACTTAGTTCAGGCAGGCCAATGTGATGCCTGTGGTAAGATGGGATTGGTTCCTCCTGAGCGTAAATCTTTTTTGAATATAAGTTAATTTCTCAATGCGTTGATTAGTGCTTCGCAGTATCGTATTAGATCCGTGGAATCTTCCTCAGCACTGTGAATCGTTCCATATGTAGATAGAGTGTTTGCTTCCATTTCTAGTCTTGATAGTGCATCCGCGACTTTGTTGATGCATCCCGGTTTGTAAATGATTTCGTAATTGTATTCCTCTAAGCGTGCTTTCCATCTTTTTAATTTGGCATTGTTGTTTTTATTGCTTATTGCAAACGTTAGTGGTTGATGATCCGCCATAATCTTAATTTGTTTTGCTCCATACTGGTAGTTCCTGAGATTATCTAGGGCCCAAACTATAGCCAGCACCTCCTTCTCATTAGCAGCATAATTCTCTTCTGTTTTATTTAGTGATCTAGAGATATAGGTGATGGGCCTCGACATCGTCTTGGGTCCTTGCCGATATCGCCCTGGGATAATACTGCGCCAGTTTTGAATGACGAAGCATCCGTTGTCAGAAGGAACGGTTTGTTGAAGTCCGGGAAGATTAATATATCCGTGGAAGATAGTAGCTCTTTGATATGTAAAAATGCTTGGATTTCTTCATTGTTCATGCTGATTTGTACCTTTTTGGACTGGGTTGCTTTTGTTTCCTCTTGTCCTCTTGTAAGATTGGTCAGTGGCTGGCTATCTTTGCGAAGTCTTGTATAAAATGCCTGTAATAGGACGCTAATCCAAGAAATGACCTTAAATCCTTTAAATCCTCTTGATGATTTTAATGGCTGCAACTTTTTCTAGATCTAGTCTGATACCCTTAGTAGTAATGAGGTAACCCAAGAATTTTGTTTCTTGTTTCAAGAACTCTGTCTTGTCTAGATTAACCCTTAGGTTGGCTTTCTCCAATTTTGAGAAGATTTTCTGATGGTTTTTCTCTTAGTGGAATTCTATAATATCTGGTATTATTATTAAAAGGTTGTTTTTCCTATCAATTATTGCTCCGAGTTCCTTTAATGTATCGTCCCCTATTATGCCGTCAAATGATTTTAATCCCGGTAGAATGAAGAATTCAATAGTATTGTTGATGCCAATACTTTTGAAAAATTGTCCGCTAATTTTCTTACTGATTCCGATGTCACCTCCAGCTGATCTGATTTTAAATTGAAACTTAGTTGGGATGGCGTTATTGGCTAATTGTGGTTTTATAAAACTTGTATTCGCTCCTGTGTCGATCAGGAATTTGAGGATATCGCCATTTTGTAGCTTATACTTTAGGTATGGTACGCTAGAGAGGCTTCCGTCATAAAATTTACCTCAGAATCATCTTCGGTATACTGGTCGTCATTAGATATTTCGCCTTCCGGTGAGAATAATCTCGCTTTGCGATATAGTTCACCTGTCTCGTTTGTATTGATGGGTCGATATCCATTGGCATTGGTGGCTTCGGATTGTTTGGTCTTGGTGGTGGTAAATTGTTTTGATTTTGATTAACGCTTTGATTTTGGTTCACATATGATATTCGGTGATTTTGGTGTTGTATATTGTAGGCCGTGTTTCTCCGTTGTATTTGTATCGTACCATCGTTTGCTCGCAGATTTGGTCAGTTGTTATATGAAATTTGATTTGTTGGAAGCTGTTATCACGTTGTTGACATTTCTTTTGTATATTGGTAAGTTTCTAAAATTCAGGTTTTGAATTTCCAGACAGGAAGCGTATGCCTCCATTCAGCCCCCGGGCGAAAATGTCTAAAGCTCTATTACTGTATTTGTCAACCAAAACGTTGATTGTTTCGGCTGAATAGTCCTTCGTTTTGATCTTGTTGACTATTAGTGAGAATTGGTGGTTAACAGTAGCATAGAATTCATCCACTGTCGTATTTTTTTTGTGTTATGTTGCTGAGCTGGTATTCTAGCGTACGGATATCCCGTTTGTTTGATTTTAAAACTAATTATTGTGAGATTTTTCAATATTCCAGCCTTGTAAGAGGCTGACGAGTCGATTCCAATCGGTGCCTTAATAAGTTTTGTAATGTTCTGTCTATAGGTACCTTTGCTCCTTTTCACTTTATAATTTCGGATAATGCCATTAGTTGAACCTTCGCCCTTGACTATTTTTCCTATCTTCCAAAATCCGGAAAGAGCTCCTTCTTCATTGATCAAAACAATATAATTTGGTTGTAAATTAGGATGATTTTTATTCCATTTTGATCTCATTTGTAGGCTGTTTAAATAGTTAAGTTGAAATGTTGTCTGAAATGATTATACCATACGTTGCACATGTTGCCAATGACTAAGAGTATTTAGTTTATAATTGTCAATGTCTGGCTCAGGTAGAGCCCTGTTAAGTTTGTAATTAATCTTGATGAATTTGGAAATCCTGTTGCAATTCGTACTTCTTCTGCTGTGAATTGCTGATCAACGATGAGGTTTAATTATTTTTGGTTCCTTGTGCTTATGCGGCTATTTTCCGCGGAGAATGAGATTGCATCAAATAAAGGACATCCATTTGATTTATTATCATATTTAAGAGAATATAATTTTATTGACATAACATTTATTTAATTTAATTAATTTTATTTAACAATTACATAAATACATAATTATAAATTTCTCCTTTTTTTTTATTTAATGGACGTACTGGTCCTTACAATGCGTCTATTCTCACTCCTTATTGTACAATAATTGATTCTAAAATGAAGATGCCGGAAGTCCCCATATATTTGTTTCACTAACTCACAGCCCACTGTGTATACTCCGAAAATGAATAAACTTAGTGAGTTGCCAGAGTAGGAAACTCATTTCAAACAAATATACGACTCAACATTCCGGCCCCTTTTGAAAGGTTATGCTTTCAACAAAATAAATTTAAATATAATTCAAGTAAATAACGTTTATGTTCAAAATAATTTGGAATTCATTTTATGCATTCAATTCAAATATGCATTTGTAATATGTTTAACTGAATTGGTTTTTTCTGTGGACTGTAATAAAAAATTAAATCGCTCATGCTAAAGTATCAAATTTCAGTAGTATTTATTGGTAGTTTACACAATTTTGACAATGCGCGACGGAATATCCCGTTTTTGGTTTTAACATCGGCGATTTTGACTTTCATATCAGGCCCATGTATAACTGTCACGATAATACCCAGTAACCAATGACTACAAGTGATGTTATCATCTGCTACTAGTACTAAGTCGCCAGTTTTTAAATTATTTTTATTTAGTTTCCATTTCACTCGTTGTTGAAGAGTGTGTATGTATTCCACAGAGAACCGTTTCCAAAAGGACTTAGTCATCTGTGTAATCCTTTGCCACTTGGATAAATGATTTGATTTTATCTGATTAATATCAGGTTCGACAATGGAATTTATTGGGCCACCAGTGAGAAAATGTCCTGGGGTAAGGGGTAGTGGATCGTTAGGATCATCTGAAAGTGGAGACAAAGGTCTGGAATTTATGATTCCTTCTATCTGAATAACTAAAGTGTTTAATTCTTCATATGAAAGAACAATATTTGAAATAACACGCTTTAAATGGGTTTTCAATGATTTTATAGATGATTCCCATAATCCTCCAAAATTTGGGGAACGAGGTGGAATGAATTTAAATGCTATTTGCTCTAACGTAAGATATTTGTTAATTTTTTTGAACTGTTCTTGATTTCTTGATTTTGAAAAAGTTGATATAATGTTTTTAATTCACGATTCGCGCCTATAAAATTCTTTGCGTTATCTGACCATAACGTATTTATTTTACCTCTTCGAGAGATAAATCTCTTTAAGCAAGCAATAAATGCTTCGGAAGTTTGGTCTGTTACTAGTTCAATGTGAACAGCCTTTGTTACAAAGCATACGAACAAGCATGCATATACTTTGTATGAAGATGTAGTTCTTTGAAATTTGTTTTTAATTAAAAATGGTCCGCAAAAATCTACACTTGATGTAAAAAATGGTCTGCTGGGTGTAGTTCTTGCTTTAGGTAAATCACCCATTATCTGTTGTGATATGATTGGTTTTCCGCTAAAGCATATTATGCAATTGTGAACAATTAGTTTAGCTTGTCGGTTAGCTTGAATAGGCCAATATCGTTGCCTAATTGCAGACACCAAAAGTTGTGGTCCTGCATGAAAATTTTTTATATGTTCGTGTCTGAATAATAACTCCATAAACTTGTTCTTATACGGTAACAATATTTGATGTTTGACATCATACTCATAGTCAGAATTATCTAACCTGCCTCCTACGCGAATTATGGAGTTTTCATCCAGAAATGTGTTGAGACTCTTCAATTTACTTGAATTTGGAAGTTCCTTGTTCTTTTGAAGGCTACTTATCTCATTTTGAAATTCACGCTTTTGAATATACTTTATGATAGCGGAAAGTCCCAACTTAATTTCTTCGATAGATAATGGGCCGGTTTTACGAGCGGTTTTAACCTTGCAGTTGTGTATAAATCGTAAGCAAAGTGCAGTCACCCGTTGTAATTTAGTGAAAGAGCTATATTTTTCTATTATATGAAATTCTGTACTAGACATATTAGTTAAGGTTACAGTGTCAGTCCTTGATTCTAAAATGTTGTCGTATGTTAATACTTGCTCAGGCCACTCCGTATTTGCATATAAAAATGATGGACCTTGCCACCATATTGCTTGTTCTCTCAATTCATTAGGCATGGAAATTAAATCAGCGGGATTTATGTTTGTTGGAATATGTAACCAGTTAGATGTATAAGTAGTTTCCTGTATTTCGTTAACCCTATTGGCAACAAATGTTTTTAGTTTAAATGGTTGAGTTTTGATCCATTTCTGGAAGGACGATTTCTGAGTTAGTCCAAAGGAAGATATTTTTAAAATTAATTTGCATGGATTCGGTAACCTTTGTTATCAACTTCGAAAGGAGTAAAGCACCGCACAATTCCAAGCGAGCAATTGAAATGGTCTTGAGCGGAGCTACTCGTGACTTGCTGCACAATAACATACTGGAAGAACGTCCATCCTCATTAATGCATCTTAAGTAAAAGCAGGCGCCGTATGCCTTTAAAGAGGCATCGCAAAAACCATGCAATTCAATAGTTTGAGCTTCTATTGGCATCACATGTCGATTGAGTCTTATTTCGTTAATTGAGGTAAGATTTTTTCGGAACAATATCCAAATTGATTTTTCCAATTCTGGTAAATCTTCATCCCATTCTATGTGGCTTTTCCATAAAGTTTGAATTAATAATTTGGCAGTTATAATAACTGTGGATAACAATCCCAACGGATCGTATAATTTCGCAATGTTTGATAAGACTGAACGTTTTGTAATTAGATCAGTTTCACTTATTGGTTGAATATTGAAAATAAAATTATCTTCTCTTGGTTGCCATAGCAAACCGAGAGTTTTAATGGTTTCATTATGAATAATTTCATTTGTTGGTATTTCTCTGTCTTTATCAGGAATATGATTTAATAAGACTTGATTATTGGAACACCATTTATGAAGGTGGAATCCACCCTTTGTCAATAATGAAATTATTTCCATTTGTATAAATTTTGCTTCCTCCAAATCATCTGAACCTGACAATAGGTCATCTACATAAAAGTCGTGCAGAACAATATTAGACGGTTCATTATGGTTATGTGCTTCATCTAATGCCAATTGGTTAAGCGCACGCGTGGCAAGAAAAGGAGCAGATGCCGTTCCGTAAGTGACCGTATTCAATTCGTATGTTTCTATTTTTTGATTAACATTTGACCGCCAAATAATACGTTGAAAATTGGTGTGGTTTGGGTTTATATTAACTTGTCGGTACATTTTGGTTATATCAGTGGTAAATACGTAACGATATTTTCTAAAACGCAAAATGATTGAAAATAAATTATCTTGTACCGTTGCACCAATCATAAGAACGTCGTTTAACGAAAGTTGGGAATTAGACTTAGCCGAGGCATCAAATACTACACGAACCTTTGTGGTGGAACTTGATGGTTTTAGCACCGCGTGGTGGGGTAGATAATAATTTATTTGATTAGGTTTATCATTAGACTCATTAACTTGTTTCATATGGCCCAGTGATTCATATTCAGTAATAAATTGACTGTACTGATTTTTTAATTCTGGGTTGCTGTTTAATCGATTTTCCAAATATTGAAAGCGTTTCACAGCTTGAGTTTTCGATTCACCTAAATTTTTATAGTTATTTTTAAATGGCAAATCTACTACGTATCGGCCAGACTCATCTCGTTTATGGGTTTCAGTAAAATTATTTTCACAAGCTTGCTCTTCTTTTGAGAGAAATTTCTTGATTGGGTAATTTTCCAATTCCCAGAATCGTTCTATCTGATTATTTAAGTTTTTATCTTTATCTCTTTCCATAGTTACATTGTCATTAACTAGCGATACGAAATTGTGTATTGGCTCAACATAATCACCACCCAGAATCCAACCAAATTCGGTATCCAATAAGAAAGGTAAATTCGCTTTAATGAGGAATTTGGTTGATTTTAAAATTCTAAGGTATGTACCATGACCTATTAATAGATCAATTTCATTTACTTTATTAAAATTTGGATCTGCTAGTTCTATATTTGGAGGTATATCCCACTTGGAAATGCTGATATTATGTGATGGCAGTGTATCTATAATCGTAGAAACTATCAAGCAATCCACAATTTCCTTGTAACTATTTATTCGAGATTTAATAGAAGTGGTTGTCTTAAGCGTTGAATTGGTCTGTTTATTATCTAAACATGATACTGCAATATTGTTTTTTTTACTAGACATCCTAATTTATTAGCTAATTTGGTTGTTATGAAATGGGATTCACTTGCAGAATCTAATAAGGCTCTGCAAGTATGATAAACCCCTGTGTTATCGGCTATTAAGATTACGGCTGTTGATAACAATGTTTGTTTTTGGTTGTTTGTACGACCTAATTGCACTGACAAAGAGACTTGAGATGCAGATGCTTCATCCTGAATGTTGGACCTATTTGGTGTCAATTCAAATGATTTGTTGTTATTTGGTTGACTTTCATTAAAAGTTTTCTTATCAGAATCTGAAAAATGTAAAAGTGTACAATGTTTCCCCTTGCACCTCTTACAACTATTTTGGGCTTTACAACTTCTGAGTGTATGATTGTTTCGCAAACAGTTTATGCACGCGTTTAATTGTTTTATAAGTTTATATCTGTCAAGAATGGACAATTTCAATAAGGATTCACACTGAAATATTGAATGGGATTCTTTACAGTTATAACAAATAATACCAGTGTTTTTGGCACAATTGTTATCAACACTGACAAATGCCCTTGATTTATTTATTGAATTTATAGGATTTTGACATTTAGAAGCAGGCTTTTGCTTTAGGTTTTCAAACAATGGATTAGGCTTTTTGTATGATTCTATTGATTCTAAAACATAACTACGTTTTTCCAAAAATTTTAACAGTTGATCCCATTTTGGAATTTTATCAATGGAAATTGTATTTTCCCACTCCTTTCTAGTAGTAGGATCTAATCTCTCTCTAACTATATTAACTAAAATAATTTCAGATAATTCATCGACTTTTTGATCAAGGGCTTCTAATGCAGATATATTCGATGTACACTGGTTTATTAATTTTTTTAAATCATTTGCTGATTCAGTATGACAATATGGCAATTTCAACAGTGCATCGATATGTCTATCTATTATCAACGAGTTATTATTATATTTGGCCAGCAATGTATTCCACACTTTGTGGTATCCTTCAGACGTCACATTAATATGGCTCATGCTATCTTTGGCATCTCCCTTTAATTTATCGATTAGAATTGTAAATTTAACTACATCATCAAGCTCAGTATTATTATGTATTATTGCACTAAATGTATTCCTAAAGGTGATCCAATTCACAAATGAACCATCAAAATACGGTATTTGTACTGGAGGAGTTTTAATACCCAAGTTGCTTAATTTATAATTTGGCTTTGATGCTCTTTCATTAACAACACTTGTTTCATTGACTGAGACATCAAAGGTTTCACTTAGGGCATCTAAGTCACTTCTTAATTCAATAAATTTCTGATTAAAATTATCAAAACTGTTTTGGAGTTCATCAAATTCTTCATCAGTAGAAACCATACACACCTCGTCAACAATTTTATCATATTCAACGTTATATTTATTTAGTAACTCAATTCGAGTCGAAATGGCATTTTTGACACCTGTGGTTTGATCAAAATTCGTAACAAAATTGTGCAAACTCACCAAATTTTTCTCCAAAATCTTCAACAAGCGTGTTAATTTCCTTAATACAGCGTTATCTTCAACCTCATTTACTGCGCTGTCACTTTTACCCTTTCTACCTCTTGAATTCCCAACCATTTTGAACTGTAAGTAAACTTATACAATGACAATTCGATAATTAGATAAATGAATCAAAATAATATAACATATATTTTACTATAACTATATTACTAATTTGTTTGTAAATTATTAATTATTAATTAATAGTGGATTAAGTTAAATGGTTTGTGTATTTGCTATGTATGCTTTCAAATATTCAAACTGTGACCGCTATGAATCAGCAACTCGATTTATAATTTATTTATTTTTTGTTATTAGTATTATTTTTGAATTATATTATGTCTTTAACTAATCTTTTGACCTGATGTTGTAATATGATGGCATACTGCTTTTACTGAAGAAATTATGGCATCAATGGCGGCATTCACCAATATAGGTACAAAACATGATAATTTATATTTTGTTTTTTCCAAATCCTGATCGATGTGACCAATGTTAAGTTTGTAATTAATCTTGATGAATTTGGAAATCCTGTTGCAATTCGTACTTCTTCTGCTGTGAATTGCTGATCAACGATGAGGTTTAATTATTTTTGGTTCCTTGTGCTCATGCGGCTATTTTCCGCGGAGAATGAGATTGCATCAAATAAAGGACATCCATTTGATTTATTATCATATTTAAGAGAATATAATTTTATTGACATAACATTTATTTAATTTAATTAATTTTATTTAACAATTACATAAATACATAATTATAAATTTCTCCTTTTTTTTTATTTAATGGACGTACTGGTCCTTACAATGCGTCTATTCTCACTCCTTATTGTACAATAATTGATTCTAAAATGAAGATGCCGGAAGTCCCCATATATTTGTTTCACTAACTCACAGCCCACTGTGTATACTCCGAAAATGAATAAACTTAGTGAGTTGCCAGAGTAGGAAACTCATTTCAAACAAATATACGACTCAACAAGCCCGTAACGGTAGCTGATGTTTTTGCTGCTGTCACTGCGCGGGGTATCTTTAATTGTTTAAAATACTTAAACTCCTTTCTGATTTGAAGCCACTGATATGCTATATACGTTGGTAAAGGGTCATCCCACATTCCCACTCGAGCTTAAGAATCTACATTGATTTAAATATAGTTTTAATGGATGTTATAGCCAGTGTAAGCCAACTCAGTTGGTCAAATATCCTCAAAGCATCAGATAACAATGTTCTTTTAGTATACGATGCTTGTTGAACCTACACATTAAAGCAGAAATTGTCAGTATATCTCTCCCAATAAAATCTAACAACTTTAATTGAATTTCTTGATTCTGGTTCTTCAATTGGCAGACTTCTAGTTTCCATATGCTCTTCTGGAATGTGTCTCATTACTGACGATAAATTAGACTTCCATTTTCTTAATTGGAAGCCTCCGGATTCTCAAATAAAAAATCAGAAAAAAAGAATCCAAATTGAATTATTTTCTGCAATAATTGCTCGATTAACTGCTAGAAAAAAATTGAGCTACGATTTTTTTTTGACGTTTCATTATTTTTAACATGACTATGTTGTATACACTCACTCATACAATTATTTTGTATACACATTTTTTCTCTCTCTCCGATCCTCTTTTTTTTAAACAGTAAAAAAAGTGAGTGTCATAACACCATTAGGGTTTAATTTAATTGCGATAGTTTCATTGTCCATATGTTTTATATGGAGAGAAATATCATTTCATGCAGAGCGTAGGGTTTACATTATTTCCGATAGGTATGGTTTTCCAATCGCCAGTAATGTTAAAGTTAGCCGAAAGTTGCCAGCCGAAAGTGAAAAGTCTATAATGCAGATCGTATGACTCCAGCCGAAAGTAAAAAACAAAAACGGTAATGCCGGTAATGGAATTTTCCGAGATATTCCACAGGAAGCTTAAACTGAATTTTTTTCCTGCGATAGCTATTGACAAGTCACAACAATAAAATACATCTCTAACATAACATTCTAGAGGCTGATTTTATACAAATTTTCAAATGAGTTTCGGAAAATTGAATTTTACGAGATTTCCTACGGGAAACTTGTACTGAATTGTTTTCCTGCGATAGCTATTGACAAATCCAATAAAAACGATTTAACTTCAGATATCCACTCTAGAGTTTGATTTTATTCCAATTTTCCGATATTTGCCACGATTAGGTTAAGCAAAGTTCTCCACGTGACACTATTTACAACATTTTGACGTGATAACGTTTTAAGCCGTTTTTCAGAAAATTGACCCGAAATGTAGCTCTTGGTCGTAAGCAATTACTCATTAACTATAAGCATTACCTTTAATTTAAAGATGTGATTGCTTAGGTTGGTCCTTCGGCTTTATGCCTCGCGCCGCGAACCTCTGATTTCGACCGATTCAAATGCTTGAACCAGTGTAGCGAGAGAATGGCTCATCCGATCGGAGATCCGATGGTATCAATTTTTGCGTAAAAAATCAGTGGTAGCTAATTAATTTTAAATTAAATTAATTAATCTCCACATAAATTTTAATTAAAAATTCAAACTACAAAATAGCGATTTACAGAAATTAAGGGCACTATAGCGAGAGAAAGCCTCATCAGATCGGAGCAATTCGGTTATTAATTTGTGCTTAATAATATTGTGGCAGATAATGGATCCGATATCGTATACGATCGGTATATACGATGATGTTTGTTGAGGCTGCACGTTAAAACAGAAATTGTCAGTACATATATGGCTCCCAACAAATTCCAAGAACTTTAATTGAGTTTCTTGATTCTGCTTCTTCAATTAGCAGACTTCTAATTTCCATATGCTCTTCTGGAATGGCTCTCAGTACTGACAGTAAATTAGACTTCCATTTTATTCACTCGTTCGACCTGCCCGTTGGCTCGCGGGCAACCACTCGCAATTGCAACCCTGACGTGTTGTATATAATTACCTTCATAAAAGTCTATAAATGCTTTCGACGTGAATGCTGTGCCCTGATCCGAGATAATCTTAGATTCATCACCAACAGCAGTAACAACTTTCTGAGCGCCGAGTAAAACATATATACTGTACCCATCTACCAGAACTGCCGCATACCGATTCTTCGCTTTCGTTGCTACAAAATGCCCGACATGATCTATGTGCACCGTCACAAAGGGTTCTGTACCCTTTTCTAAAGGATGAAGGTAGCCTCGGTTTTTACCACCGGGCGATATATAGTAAACACATTTGATGCACCGGTTTATGTACTGGCTGACGAATTCCCTTAGTTTTGGGAAGTAATAAGACTCCTTTAATTTCGATAATGTTTGATTCGCTTTTCCAGGCATATACTCGACCGTAAAATCATACTCCGATATTTTCAGGAACCACCGTGTAATTCGCGGTGTCACGCTTCGCTTATTCGCTAAAAACTTAAGGCTGTTACAATCCATCCGAATGACAAAGTATTTGCCCAACAGATACACGCGAAATTTTTTCAACCCCGTAACAATCGCCAATGCCTCCAGCTCAATTGCCGAATATTTCGACTCTTCTCGGGAGGTTTTGCGGCTTTAATACATAATTGGCCTTAAGATTTTGCCTTCTTGTTCCTGATATAATACTGCGCCTAACCCAATAGCGCTTAGCGTTCCCGAAGGGCGCTTATTAATCCCGAAGGGCATCCTCTTAAAATGGTAGTGCCCATCCGGTGTCACAAACCCTGTCTTATGCTGCGAACGCTCAGCCACTGATACCTGATAAGTAACCGCTTGCCAAATCCAGACTTGTAAGATAACATTTCCCCAGCAATCGATCCAATTGGTCGTCGATCAATGGTAACGGAAAATGGTCTCTTATTGTTTTCGCATTCAATCGCCTATAGTCAATACACATTCTGATATCGCCATTTCGTTTTTTTACCAAAATTATGGGGCTGGCATACGGTGACGTACTGTCTTCTATGATATCGGCATTCTTAAGCTTCTCCACTAATTCCTTTACATTTTTCCTCTCTGATTGTGCCAATCGATATGGCCTAAAGTAGATAAAAATTGTGAAGTTGTTCCGATGTCATCTTTTAACATTATATCCATTTCGGTTTTTGTCGTTCTCCCAATCTGCGCTATATCGAACGCAATCGCTCGTGTATGTTTGTTTAGCAAATCTACTAAACCGTTCGTGTCTTCCTCGCTGTCCAACTCTGTATTTAACTGTTCTTTTGTTACTACTTGTCCGGATTGGTTTTTATTTTTGCATTGCCCACTTGGCCTGCAGATTTCACATCTCGTCACGGTTTGATTTTTGTTGATGACAAATTCACCCCCAGACAGGTTTAAAACTGGAACTACTGCATTCCCATCTTTATCTGCTTTAATAAGACATCTTGGAATAATTTCTCCCGTCTCCCGCATTCTTCCTTCCACACACAATTCTTGGTTCGGTTTATCGGCCCGAACCTTCATATATCCTATGTAATTTTCCGGTACAACAAACGCGCTGGTGGATATGAGCGCATATTTATCAGTTGGCGCATGTGCTGGATAAGGGTCTTCTGGTTCTACTAACAATGGTACGGTTTGAGCAGTATCTGGAATAGCCAGGATGTCCACTTCGACCACGACATCATCAATTGCTAAATTCCCTTTTAACCTTCCTAGAGGCTCTACAACTCCTCCTCTATACCCAATCACGCTATTTCCGCCTACCGTTGGTTTCCACATTAGCTTTAGTTCATTTACACTCTTTTTCCTGATTAACGTCGCTCCACTTCCCACGCCGACATGGCATTTGATCTCATGCCCATTCAAGAGCTCTTTTTTTAAAATATTTTGAATGGGTATTTACTTTATCAGCATGCATTACTTGGTTATTTCCGCCAATACATTTATTAACTTGACCAGCAATTGCAACCCGTACACCAGCACCTTTTTTGTTTGAATATGACCTTGCCATATGCCCTTCCTTTTGACATAAAAAACACGTCATTTTCCATTTATTTGGACAATTGTTCGACATGTGTCCCTTCTCATGGCATTTATAATAACTGCCATTCATCGCCTTAGCATTTTGACTTCAACGTTTAATGACTTATTTTGTTAATGACTTTTTTCGATATAGTCGGCCGCTTTGACTAACTCCTTTAAAAGTACTCCAGGAGATCGATATTGCCCTAATGAACCCAAATAATCGCGGTATCTATGGTTATCTAAACCAACCCCTTTCCATTTAATGAGTTGTTTTGATTTAAATTACGCCTTGTTACTCAGCGCCAGTTTTTTATAGAAATAGTCGACAATGTTCTGGCCCGTCTTACCCCTATAATTTTATACCTCCAAAGAACACTGGAATATTCGGGAAATTATCTAACAAAAGTTTCCGCCAGTCAATCATCACAATGTATAATGTATAATGGTTATTTCGTCCCAATTATACGGACAGCCAAATTCCTCCATTTTATCGATAAATTGCACTACATCCACAGTGCCATCCACTGGATGAAATATCGACGAACCTTCCGTTATATTCGAAAAACTTCGACTCGAATGCATCGGATTTTGACACATAACCTCACTATTTTTATGCATCGCGCTACTAGTAACAGCACCACCACGTGGTGAACTTCCCCGAGATATCACCACTGCCAGATTCTACAGCCTTTAACAAATCGGCTTCTGATCCCATCGCAATCACTAACACCAAACTTGAGCCACGTGATAAAAAAGCTTCTGTCCTCGCGTCGATTCGATATATCTAATTAATACCGTTTTATATCCCACATCTGATATTTGTTGTGCTTTATTTGGTATTTTTACCCACAATCGTTTTTAAACTTTTCTCTTTATTTTTAAATAAATAAAACGCGCTGTACACTTTTTATGCTGCCTCCTCCATCCTCCATTAGCATTTATTTTTCGAGTAATGTCTTCTTCGGTGTTTTTTCTTTACATTTTGTTCTTGCCTACAACTCTACACAAATTTAATACTTTGTACCACTATACATATAATTGGCATACTGCCTTCTTTACGTTAACATTATAAATAAAATTCCAAGGTGTCTATAAGCTTTACTTCAAATTATACAAATTATGATATTACAACAAGTTATTGTGTTTAATTGGTAATGCTTTGCTAGTGTTATAAAAAATTGTTACACACCCTGTGTTTAATTTGTCTTGACATGATATCAATTTTGCTTTGTATAGTTTTTTAGTCAGTTGTTTTTGGGTTTCTCTCATGATTGTATCGTGTATTGAATTACGATAAATAATAAAATTGTTATACGATTTAATCCCTTCTTTTTATATTTACCTTACTGATCAGTGCTTCATAATCGTAATCTTAAATCAACAACAAGTACAATATCAACAGATAGGCTTTCTTATTCTTCCTCCAGACAATGTGCTGAAAATCTCTGTTGAAAATTTCGACCAAAATCAATATTTGTGAGAATGGGAGGCAAAATGGAAATAATAAAAATATGTCAGGAAGGACGAAAGGACGGTCACGACATTTTTCTAATCGATAATTCGGAGTCCTGGTAACCTAATTCGTTGAGAAAATCTAGTTCTTCGGTATAATTTCGTTATAGTGAAAAAGTAAAGATTTTACAATAAAGTAGAAGGTGCTCGTTGGTTAATTATTTAAACAGATTGGTACTTGTGACGAACACATTGACAAGAATTGATTTCTTAAATTAGACCATTTAATGTTTTCAAAATTTGCTTAATTATGAACTTAAAAATTTTACTTGATTTTGACATAAATTACATAATGGGCTAGATACTCGATACTCTAGCAATTCGGAACTCTGTAAATACAAAGTAAGATATATTTTTGTATTCAGAACAAACGTTAAAGTGCGTTAAAGTATCCCATTTTCTGAAATTCAGAAACAAATTGGGTTGCTAAATTATCGGTGTATTCGTGTATAACATTTCTAGCAAATTCGCAAAAAATAACTGCTTATCTGCTTATCTGAGTATCGAGTATCTAGCCCAATATTACTAAAGGAAAAATAGGAAAATATTTAGCGGAACCTTGTAAATTTGAATACATTATTTGTTTATAAAAACTACTTCTAAGCAACACTTTTAAACTCGAAAATAAACGATACAATCACTAAAACAAAAGAAAAACGAAAGTTAATTTGTTATACATGAATGATTCAAGGTGAGGTTTTGGTCGTAAAAAACTAAATAGTTTTTTTTTCAGTTTTCTTAAATCTAACTATAAAGATGGGTGTGTGGAATTGATTATACTTAATACGTTTTATGTAAAATATAAATGTTGAGATTCATTACTTGATAGGTGAACCATGTAATTGAATTTAGCTGTTGCTGGTAGAAAATAAAATATACAACAAAAAAAAAAAATAGCCCCGGAACCATCACTGTATGTTAATTTGATTATTTGAAGCAAAACTAAACTGAATTGTAATTTTAAAAAATATTTTCAGTGAACTGTACTAAAAAACAATTTCATTGTTATTAGACGCCAAACATATGCAAATATGTAAAATCAAAATGTTTCCGATTAAGCGCCTTTTCCCGCATATACATATGTGCGGATCCATTTACACGATTTAAATGGTTAAATGATTTTGACCATCAAAGCGAGCTATGTGCTATATGGTGGTGTATGCAGTAGTGTTTGTTGCATATACTTAAATTAACAGTGAAACTGAAAATGGAAATTATATTTTATTTCCTTAGGGTTTTATGAATTAAATTTATTTATTTATGATGTGTATAAATTATGTATATCTGCGCTGCGCCATGGTCGAATACATTTTTAATCTTTCTTTTATTTTTTATTTTATTTATTTCAAATTGTAAATATGTATTCAGCATTCCAAATGCATTCTGTACAGTTGTAGATGCCCCTAGATATTTTCTAGAATTTTAGTTCCTTTATTTATTCAATTCATTGTCTCGCTACACGATATATAGTATACGTACATATGTGTGTTCATTTTTAACAACGTGGTAACAAGAGTTGGTATGTAAGAAAAGAAATATCGATTTAAACTGGTAAACGTAAAGAATCATATTTTATGGTTGAAACGGTTTATGCAGCCTAATAGATATTTAATTATTTATATGATTAAAGTCGAAACATAGGATCTAGTGTCAAAAGTAGAAAACGCGGTAAATGAGTTCCGATAGTATACCTATTAGTTCCAATTTTGGCCAATATTTCTGTGACATCGTTTAAAAGCTTTGTTATATTAATTAATTTTAATTTAGACTATCGTGGTTCCTGAGTAAATTAAATCGATTGAATTCACATAGCTGACCAATTCATGAGTCAAAAATATATCAATACTATATTGACTACAAAAATGTATTAACACCGACTTATTTAGGATTACCAGACATTCTATAAAGAGTACAAGTACTCTTTTTGAGTCTGCTCTTTTCAACACTAGACTGTTTTGGAAATTGTATTATATTGTACCATTTCTTAACTTCCTTACATTTAAAATTTAAAATTTAGAACTTACAATTTATGATTTAAAATTTAAAATTTTTGATTTAAAATTTGAAATTTAAAATTTTGAATTTAAAAATGAAATTAAAATTTGAAGTTTAAAGTTTTAATCTGAAATTTAAAATTTGAAATTTAAAATTTAAAATTTAAAATATAAATTTAAAATTTAAAAATTAAAGTTTGAAATTTAAATTTGAATGTGAAATTTTGGCTTTGAAATTTGCAATTTAAAATTTTGTATTTGGGATTTGAAGTTTTAAATTTGGAATTTGGAATTTGGAATTGGAAATTTAAAATTTAGAGTTTGAAATTTGGAATTTCCAAATACCAAATTTTAAAGTTCAAATTTCAAATCCAAAATTAGACATTCAAATTTTAAATTCAAAATTTAAAATTTACAATTTACAATTTATGATTTAAAATTTTTGATTTAAAATTTGAAGTTTAAAATTTTGAATTTAAAAATGAAACTAAAATTTAAAATTTTAAGTTTTAATTTGAAATTTAATATTTAAAATTTGAAATTTAAAATTTAAAATTTGAAATTTAAAATTTAAATTTTAAAATTTAAAATTTAATATTTGGAATTTAAAATTTTGAATTTAAAAATGAAATTAAAATTTAAAATTTGAAATTCAAAGTTTTAATTTAAAATTTAAAGATTGAAATTTAAATTTGAATGTGGAATTTTGGCTCTGAAATTTGCAATTTAAAATTTTGTATTTGGGATTTGAAGTTTTAAATTTGAAATTTGGAATTGGAAATTTAAAATTTAGAGTTTGAAATTTGGAATTTAAAATTTACAATTTACAATTTATGATTTAAAATTTTTGATTTAAAATTTGAAGTTTAAAATTTTGAATTTAAAAATGAAACTAAAATTTAAAATTTTAAGTTTTAATTTGAAATTTAAAATTTGAAATTTAATATTTAAAATTTAAAATTTAAAATTTAAAATTTAAAATTTAAAATTTGAAATTTAAAATTTAAATTTTAAAATTTAAAATTTAATATTTGGAATTTAAAATTTTGAATTTAAAAATGAAATTAAAATTTAAAATTTGAAATTCAAAGTTTTAATTTAAAATTTAAAGATTGAAATTTAAATTTGAATGTGGAATTTTGGCTCTGAAATTTGCAATTTAAAATTTTGTATTTGGGATTTGAAGTTTTAAATTTGGAATTTGGAATTGGAAATTTAAAATTTAGAGTTTGAAATTTGGAATTTAAAATTTACAATTTACAATTTATGATTTAAAATTTTTGATTTAAAATTTGAAGTTTAAAATTTTGAATTTAAAAATGAAACTAAAATTTAAAATTTTAAGTTTTAATTTGAAATTTAAAATTTGAAATTTAATATTTAAAATTTGAAATTTAAAATTTAAAATTTGAAATTTAAAATTTAAATTTTAAAATTTAAAATTTAATATTTGGAATTTAAAATTTTGAATTTAAAAATGAAATTAAAATTTAAAATTTGAAATTCAAAATTTTAATTTAAAATTTAAAGATTGAAATTTAAATTTGAATGTGGAATTTTGGCTCTGAAATTTGCAATTTAAAATTTTGTATTTGGGATTTGAAGTTTTAAATTTGGAATTTGGAATTGGAAATTTAAAATTTAGAGTTTGAAATTTGGAATTTAAAATTTACAATTTATGATTTAAAATTTTTGATTTAAAATTTGAAGTTTAAAATTTTGAATTTAAAAATGAAACTAAAATTTAAAATTTTAAGTTTTAATTTGAGATTTAAAATTTGAAATTTAATATTTAAAATTTGAAAAGTAAAATTTAAAATTTGAAATTTAAAATTTAAATTTTAAAATTTAAAATTTAATATTTGGAATTTAAAATTTTGAATTTAAAAATGAAATTAAAATTTGAAATTCAAAGTTTTAATTTAAAATTTAAAGATTGAAATTTAAATTTGAATGTGGAATTGTGGCTCTGAAATTTGCAATTTAAAATTTTGTATTTGGGATTTGAAGTTTTAAATTTGGAATTTGGAATTGGAAATTTAAAATTTAGAGTTTGAAATTTGGAATTTCGGATTTGAAATTCTTGAAATTTTTAAATTTCAAATTTTAAATTTCAACTTTCAAACTCCATATTTTAAATTTCCAATTCCAAATTTCAGACTTCAAATCCCAAATACCAAATTTTAAAGTCCAAATTTCAAATCCAAAATTAAACATTCAAATTTTAAATTAAAAATTTAAAATTTAGAATTGACAATTTATGATTTAAAATTTAAAATTTAAGATTTAAAATTTTTGATTTAAAATTTGAAGTTTAAAATTTTGAATTTAAAATTAAAATTAAAATTTAAAATTTGAAATTTAAAGTTTTAATTTGAAATTTGAAATTCAAAATTTAAAATTTGAAATTTAAATTTGAATGTGGAATTTTGGCTTTGAAATTTGGAATTTAAAATTTTGTATTTGGGATTTAAAGTCTGAAATTTGAAATTTGGAATTGGAAATTTAAAATTTAGAGTTTGAAATTTGGAATTTCGGATTTGAAATTTTACCAAATTTCAAATTTTAAATTTCAACTTTCAAACTCTAAATTTTAAATTTCCAATTCCAAATTTTAGACTTCAAATCCCAAATAACAAATTTTAAAGTCCTAATTTTAAATCCAAAATTAGACATTCAAATTTTAAATTTAAAATTTAGAACTGACAATTTATGATTTAAAATTTAAAATTTTTGATTTAAAATTTGAAATTTAAAGTTTTAATTTGAAATTTAAAATTTAAAAATTAAAATTTGAAATTTAAAGTTTGAAATTTAGATTTGAAAGTGGAATTTTGGCATTGAAATTTGGAATTTAAAATTTTGTATTTGGAATTTGAAGTCTGAAATTTGGAATTTGGAATTGCAAATTTAAAATTTTGAGTTTGAAATTTCAGATTTGAAATTCCAAATTTCAAATTTTAAATTTCAATTATCCAACTCAAAATTTTAAATTTCAAAATTTTTGATTTAAAATTTGAAATTTAAAATTTTGAATTTAAAAATGAAATTAAAATTTAAAATTTGAAATTTAAAGTTTTAATCTGAAATTCAAAATTTAAAATTTGAAATTTGAAATTAAAAATTAAAATTTAAAGTTTGAAATTTAAATTTGAATGTGGAATTTTGGTTTTGAAATTTAAAAGTTTGTATTTGGGATTTGAAGTCTGAAATTTGGAGTTTTGGATTTGAAATTTAAAATTTAGAGTTTGAAATTTGAAATTTCGGATTTGAAATTTTTACCACACTCCAAATTTCATTAAATTTCAACTTTCAAACTCTAAATTTAGATTTCCAATTCCAAATTTCGGACTTCAAATCCCAAATACCAAATTTTAAAGTCCTAATTTCAAATCCAAAATTAGAGATTCAAATTTTAAATTAAAAATTAAAAATTTAAAATTTAGAACTTACAATTTATGATTTAAAATTTGAAATTTTGAATTTAAAATTGAAATAAAGATTTAAAAATTGAAATTTAAAGTTTTAATTTGAAATTTAAAATTTAAAAATTAAAATTTGAAATTTGAAATTTAAATTTGAAAGTGGAATTTTGGCATTGAAATTTGGAATTTAAAATTTTGTATTTTTGTATTTTAAATTAAAAATTTAAAATTTAGAACTTACAATTTATGATTTAAAATTTAAGATTTAAAATTTTTAATTTGAAATTTGAAATTTAAAATTTGAAATTTAAAATTTGAAATTTAAAATTTAAAGTTTGAAATTTAAATTTGAATGTGGAATTTCGGCTTTGAAATTTGGAATTTAAAATTTTGTATTTGGGATTTGAAGTCTCAAAATTTGGAATTGGAAATTTAAAATTTAGAGTTTGAAATTTGGAATTTCGGATTTGAAATTTTACCAAATTTCAAATTTTTAATTTCAACTTTCAAACTCTAAATTTTTAATTTCCAATTCCAAATTTCAGACTTCAAATCCCAAATACCAAATTTTAAAGTCCAAATTTCAAATCCAAAATTAGACATTCAAATTTTAAATTAAAAGTTTAAAATTTAGAACTTATGATTTAAAATTTAAGATTTAAAATTTTTGATTTAAAATTTGAAATTTAAAATTTTGAATTTAAAAATGAAATTAAAATTTGAAATTTAAAGTTTTAATTTGAAATTTAAAATTTGAAATTTTAAATTTAAAGTTTGAAATTTAAATTTGAATGTGGAATTTTGGCTCTGAAATTTGGAATTTAAAATTTTGTATTTGGGATTTGAAGTCTGAAATTTGGAATTGAAAATTTAAAATTTAGTAGAAAGAGAACTTTAGTTCTCTGTATTAAATCAATAAGATTCTTTCGGCTTTTTATAGAAACAATATATTAATGATAATGGCATTCACAACATTTTCGACTTGTCAATCATAAAAATGAAGAGGCCAGTCATTTATAATATATCTACCAAAAAAGTAGAAATATCAAGATCCCCCCGTACTTTAACCCGAGAGTTAATACAAAATGTAGTTTTACTCTTAAAATGAAAACCTTTCCTTGCGAAAACCTTTTCATTTTAAGAGTCAAAATACATTTTGTATTAACTCTCGGGTTAAAGTACGGGGGGGATTTTGATATTTCTTCTTTTTTGGTAGATACATTATAAATGACTGGCCTCTTCATTTTTATGATTGACAAGTCGAAAATGTTGTGAATGCCATTATTATTAATATATTGTGTCTATAAAAAGCCGAAAGAATCTTATTGATTTAAAATTTAGTGTTTGAAATTCGAAATTTGGAATTTCGGATTTGAAACTTTACCCAATTCCAAATTTCAACTTTCAAACTATAAATTTTAAATTTCCAATTCCAAATTTTAGACTTCCCCAAATACCAAATTTTAAAGTCCAAATTTCAAATCCAAAATTAGACATTCAAATTTTAAATTAAAAATTTAAAATTTAGAACTTACAATTTATGATTTAAAATTTAAAATTTAAGATTTAAAATTTGAAATTATAAATTTTGAATTTAAAAATGAAATTAAAATTTAAAATTTGAAATTTAAAGTTTTAATTTGAAATTTAAAATTTGGAATTTGAAATTTAATATTTGGAATTTAGAAGTTAAAATTGTTTAAAATTAGAAATTTGAAATTTAAAATTTAGTATAATTTATAAAATTCAAAATTCAAAATTTCAAATTTTAAATTAAAAATTCCAAACTCCAAACTTTAAATTCCAAATTTCAAACTTCAAATCCCAAACTTCAAATTTTATATTCTGTCAACGCATTTCATCAAAATTGTTTCCAATCCATGTCCAAACATACTTTTACGAGTGAGTATTTCGTGTGCGTACTCGCCTTATTCAATTACAAAGCTTTTACACTTTCTGCCGTAGGCACTTCGCGAAACTCACATTTTTAAACTTTTTAAAAACACTTGTTAAATATTTCACAAAATTACTATTTAAAATTTAAAATTTAAATTTAGAATTTAACATTTAAGCCTTAAAATATAAAATTTCAAATTTCGTAAACCAAAATATCTACATATATGAAAAGATTAAGTTTACCTCCCTCATCAACCTGAACGGGTCACATTGTCATATCGCGTAATTATTCGAACATACAAGGTGAAGAAAAAGTATGGAAAGCCCCAAAAATCTCGCGAAATTCGGTCCAAAAACAAATGAGCAAGAGTTATTGTTAGGTAATTTTCAATAAGGAATTTAATGGTGATCTTAGTTGTGACCTTGACCTTCATCTTCAAGGTCATTTGTACGTGAAGGTAATCTTTTTAAATTAGAACCTCTATTTTTGATGACATAATGGAAAAGAGCGATCAATTGTACGTCCGAATATGTATTTTCCTTGACCTTCCAAAGTCATCTGAAGGAATTTACATTACGAGGAAAAAGTAGGGAAACCCCTAAAAATCTCGTGGAGTATGTCATTAAAAAAATGAGCAAGATTTATTCTTAGGTAATTTTCAACAAGGAATTTAATGGTGAGCTTGGTTGTGACCTTGGCCGTCATCTTCAAGGTCATTTTGAGGTCAAGGTCATTTTTTCATTGGGAAACCCCTGTTTTTGATATCGGATTCGAAAATAGCAATCAATTGTATGTCCGAATATGTATCTTCAACGACCTCCCAAGGTCACCTGCACCCGAATTCCGGTTCAATGATAAATGAAAATGAGAAATGACTTGATTTTTTATTTCGCCTACTCTACATAAAAATGCAACCGACTAGTTGAAATAAAAAATCATTTCTCATTATCATTTGACATCGATCCGGAATTCGGGCCCAGAAGGAATAATGATTTGCTATGAAAATTTAAAATAAAATTTAAAAAAACCATAAATATAGAACATTGTAATAATGCTTGTGTTGCTATGAAAATTATAAATACAACAAAAATTAAATTTTAAAATGAAGAATTAATTTTTTTAATTTTAATTCTTTTAAATTTTCATAGCAAATCCTTATTCCTCCAGGTGACCTTGGGAGGTCATGGAAAATGCATATTCGGGCGTACAACTGATTACTCTTTTCGAATCCGATGTCAAAAACAGGGGTTTCCCTATGAAAAAATGACCTTGACCTCAATATGACCTTTAATATGAAGGTCAAGGTCACAACCAAGCTCACCATTAAATTGCTTGTTGAAAATTACCTAAGACTAAACCTTGCTCACTTTTTTTTGTCGGAAATCCGCGAGATTTTTAGGGGTTTCCATAATTTTTCCTCACCCTGTATATGGGCAGCACATAAATTGTCTGGCTAGTTCTCCGAAATGGCATTGTACTGAAGGTTTAAATGTTAACCCTGATTTACGAACTGCAACTACTAGGCCTGTACCTAGCACCTCTGTTGTGTTGGCTGAAAATATTTGGTTACTGCAAAAAACAGTATGGCTAATCGTAATACTAATGCGGTAAAGGATATGATTACATCTCTTGTAACTCAACTCCAGGAAGTGCTAAATAATGTTAGTAATCTTGGCAAAATGTTAGATGAGATGCAGGAGGCTCAAGTCAAGTTGGAAGGTAGAGTCACTATAACGAAATGGTAAATTAAAAAGAGTTACAAAATGAAAACACTTTGCCCAGTAATGCGGCCTGATGAGAAGATTGATTTTTTCATAATCATAAGCTCATCAGTTCGAAACTGGATTAAATTCTCTTACATTCTTCGGAACATATTAAAGTCATATACATTAAAATTAAATACCATTGGAATAAAAACCATATAGAATCCTGCCTATCAGTCGGTTTCGTTGAATGATTGTTTGTAAATATTAATACCCAGTGTGGAGTTGCTGTATCTCCCATCTGGCGCGTCCCTCGGTTGCGGATAAGGGCATGCTCCACCGGCTTGCCGGCGGGTAGGTGGGAAATAAAATACCACCCGTGGACAAAAACTAGCGAGAAGCGTCTGTTTACCAGGAGGTGCAGCTTCAAACAGCGTCTATTCCTCATGTAAGAGGTGGCTAAACAACTACCTGGAGATAGACACCCCAATCAAAAACCACCGTGATGGACCGCAATGCCACCTGCTTCAACAGCAAGAAGGAGGGCCACAAGAGAAATGACTGTAAAGGGTCAAGGGTTGGGATTAAAAGCACGGATGGGGCAAGTCACCTGTAAATACACTAGCATTAAAGACTGATTCTTACATACATACATCGCAGAAGACCGGCCCAAGACCACCTGGTTGCTACCGCTAATAAAAGGCAAGTAGATGTGGTATTGGTGAGCGAACCAATCCGCCAGACCAGGAGGGTGATGCCGCGCTAATGGTACTGTCAAGGAGCATGGTAACTACTAACTCCGATGCTGGGAAAGGAGTTGCTTAGATGGAGCTACAGGACATTGTCCTCATGCGCTGCTACTTTTCTCCCAATATACCGGTAGAGGAGTTTGCTCTAAGCTTGATGAACTCAGCTTGATAATTCGGAACCAAACCAAGGATGTGATCGTCGCTGGCAACTTTAATTATAAGTCCCCGGAGGGAGGAGATATATTGGACAACAGAGGACAGCTTCTGGTAGACTGGGCTGCTCCTGTAATCTTACCAGTATCAACAAAGGACATATTCCTACATTTAAAGGCGGCTATGGCCCAGTTCTCGACGTAACGTTCGATTCTCAGAGAAATGTGAATCGTCTTCGGTGCTGGAAAGTACTGGATGAAGAAAGCGTCAGCGATCATCGCTATATTATGTTTGAGGTTAACACAGATGGGTCAACTAGGCAAACGGGACAGAGCACTGTTTTCAGCAGGAATTGGAGTAGGGATTGCAAATTTTCGTTGAATTAACGATTCCGGAGTTTTGAAATTATAAAACTTCCCATTCCGGATTCCGGAATATTCCGGTATTGAAAAAAAACTTAAAATATGAAGAAAAAATTTGTATTGAAGAATACAGTTAAGAAAAATTAACATTATCAAAATGCATAAAATTAATGTTTATAAGCACTTATTACTGTTATAAATATTTTTTGAAATTTGTAGTGCGGCAAAATTTGCTTTTAAGAGACGCATCGCCCAATCCCGATCGTGCCTTAGTACAGAAATTGCAAGGATCGAAAAACAGCTGTTCCGAGTCCACACTGGTAGGTGGTATGGTTACTTAATGTCGGTAAGCAACTTGTAAAATATATCCCCGAAAACCGCATGCTTCAAAAAAGTTACGTTTTACCGATCTGAATCATGCTTCGATTTTTCGCCGATTTTGCGGGAATATTGCACAGTAAATCTGCATCGATATTATTTGTAGTTTTTTCAACATCAATTTCGTATCGTATGACCATGTACCACTATCATCGATTTAAACATTCAAGATCTATGTCCGTTTCTTCCAAAACAATATCGATTTCCGGAATATTATTCAGTCTTTATGACAGCGTAGCTATTGTTCTTGCATGTATTCATGCTTCCCAGGGCGATCAAATTCTTCATGTATTTCAGTTTTTCCGCCGTTATGTAAATATCGCAAGGCCAACATAAATATGGGAGGATGGTGTCGTTGTCAGTAAATTCGCGTCTTTGCTTCAAATTATATCCACTACCAATTTGTTCGGAAGAAAAACGATTATCGCACCATGAATCGAAGATATCTCGCTGTTTGTAAACGTAATTTCGGAATTGATATCAATGATTGATTTCAAAATGTTGTTTCTTAAGATATATAAACGTTCCAACATCGTCAACAGACTATTTCAGCGCGCCTTGCAATCGAGCTGCAAGGAAATCTCTTTACTCATCTCAAGTTTGACGTATGACTGTAGTATTAAAATGTTTAGTCAATAAACGACGAGCATCACTACGATCTTTCGAACCATGTTAGTCAGATAAAATATTCCATATTCCTCTGTTTTTGTGATAGTTCCATATCATCAAAATCGTTTTATTCATCTTCGCTAATATTTTCATTTAGCGCAATATCTATCGGAATTGCACAAACATTAGGGAAGCAGCTCGTTGTCGGCAGTAAAGCACACCTATGACTGCGAGATGAATCGCTTGAGCGGAACAAAGTTGTTGATCACATTTTGTTAGTCGCTCGATTTTTTGCACCGCAGATGCCACATCCAACCTTATGAAATCTAGATCTGCGTTTAGGTCGATTTCATATTTTTCGACCCTTCTACGGAATTAAAAAAATATGAAAATACCAAATAACAAAAAATTTAGAATAAACTAAGGAAAGCATTAACTCATTTTTTAATTATTTTGAAATGTTCATATTCAAAAATAAATTCAGATAATAGATATTGAATTCCGGAATCGAAAAGCAGTCAAAAATGACTTGAATTCCGGTATTCATGAAATTCGAAGTTCGGCATTGCATTCTATAAATTGGAGTATAGGGGCAGCAGGGGAGAAACGCCTATTACAGCTGTTAAAGGTGCATGCGAGGAGGTGTTGCAACCTAGAGGCTGGAATAGGAAAAAAGCTGTGTACTGGTGGACCCCAGAAATCCAAGAGGAGGCTGAAGAGAGAGAGAATAGGCGTCACCAAGAGCTAAAACGCGTTAGGAACGAGCTGAGGATGGCAATTCTGAAATCAAAGAAGAAATGCTGGAAAACTCTTTGCGATACTGTTGAATTGGTCACATAGAGAGATGCCTATAAGATAGTAATGAAGAGGTTTGGTCGAACTGTGCCCACTATGTCAACGGAAGTCATGAGTAATGTTGTGAGTTCGCTTTTTCCGAAGCATGAACGACTGATCCAAGAGAACATACATGCTCGAGAATGTCCGCCCTATACGGCGGAAGAACTGGAAACAGACTGACGCAAAATGAAAACAAAGAAGAGCGGAGGACCAGATGGAATCCCACCAGAGGCTGTCAGAATTCCATCAGAAACAGGGCCAAACAGGGTATTGAATGTGATGAATCGGGCACTTAAAAATGGGGAATTGCCCAACATCTGGAAGACGACCCGACTGGTTCTACTTAAAAAGGAAGGGAAACCAGTGTGTGTCTACATCGTATAGACCACTGTGCCTGTTGGACACTTTTGGAAAACTCTTTGAACACCTACTACTATGGAGATTGGTAGGCGAGATGAAAAGAGCAGGTGGACTAGCCAATCAGTTGAGGATCACTAGCGGTGTACCTTAGAGATCGGCCTTGGGACCGATGCTATGGAATATTCTGTATGATGGAGTACTCCGAATTCCCCTACCCGAGGGTACTAATCTAGTAGACTATGCTGACGATGTAGCTTTGGCATCTCTACAAAACACGAACAACAGCTGATGGAGCGTGTAGAAGCTTCATTGGAAGTGATCTCCTGATGGCTTTATAACCATCGGCTGCAATTGGCTACGGAAAAGACTGAAGCAGTGGTAATGATAGGTAGACGACCCCTCACTCATTTACCTTCAATGACGAAGGAATTATAATTAAAAATACGACGCTGCTTTCAAGAGCACATAAGGCAAAATGCGATAAAGGCGACTAGGACAACAACATACCTTGTCTGGCTGATGGCCAACGCTGTGGGACCAAGTGCAGGAAAGAGGAGGCTGCTCGCATCGGTGGTTACATCCATAATATTGTATGGAGCACCTATCTGGATTCGAGCTTTAGACGTAGCCAGGGCTCGTGAACAACTGAAGCGCGTACAACGTACCATCACCCTACGTGTATGTATTGCTTATATGATGATTTCCATTTTCGTAATAGCCAACATGCGATCTGTTACCTTGATGGCGAAACATCGAAGCTTTAACGAGGTAGCTCATTCCTAGCATCAAGGAGTGGGTAGAGCGAAAACATGGGGATACCAACTTTCATCTGACACACCATAATACACTGTTTAAAATGGGAACGGGAGCGGAAAGGGTGCCCTGATCGGGTAGGACAGCTAACGGCAAAAAACATAATTCCAAAGATGTTAGCTGGCGAGGAGGCCTGGAATAACATTTGTCAGATGATCTGGGTGATACTAACTCAGAAGATTAGTAGAACAAACTGACAATGGACATCCTGCGGCTGAAGTAATGCAAAATTTGCGATCCCAGTCGTTGCGAGGAGAGGGGGAGGGGTTTTTAGTCGGTAAGAGTCCGGCAGAGCACCCATGAGGGTTTTTTCCTCCCTACCAAAAAAAAATGGTCTAAGGACCGGTTGGATATTAGAAATTACAAGAATTAATTAATTAACATGCAAAATTAAAGTAATTACCGAACTAAATTTCTCTCGGTTGAGACTATAGGGTTTTGAGATGGGCATACTAACATCTTATTTCTGACAAGAAATAATCGAAATCGTTCCGTGGCAACTTGTCGAAAAGCGAAGCCTCCGTTACCTCCGAACTGTGAGCCTCAATCCGAGAGATTTTTAGTTAGGAAGATTACTCAATACAGCAGAACGAGAGAAATAAAATGTTAAAACCTTAGCGTATTCCCAGCCCAATTTCGATTTTCGACAAGTTGCCACGGAACGATTTCGTTTATTTCTTGTCAGGAATTAGGTGTTAGTATGCCAATCTCAAAACCCTAAACGCAACCCATTCCTCAAGCTAAAAGTGAAACACGGTCAATTTGTCGATGTTATCAATCCAGATAGATATCCTACACTACGATTATATCATTAAGTGTGCTTGATTTAAGTACATGATTTAATATGGTAGATAATACCCCCGCACATGTCGAGCAACATTTTTAAAGTTTCAAAGTTGTTGACTACAATAGACTGAATGTTCTTAATAAACGTCTTTGTCCAACAATCAACCAGTAGTAGTAATACAAGAAAATGTAGCAAACTTAAATCAATTTAGGAATCTATATATCACTTGCTGTACAGGTATAAGCATGTTAATAGAAAAATGGTTTCTAAGAAAATATCGCTCCAATTTATTATACCACCTCACCAGACAACATGTATGTACATCTTCCCAGAATTTGGAGGGAAACCAAACATCATGTTATTTCCTGGGAAAACAGGAAAACAAAATTTAATGAAATGTAAGAAGTCGAGAAAAGCAGACGTCGCAGTGTAATGGAAAGACATGACAACACAAAATGAATATTTAACGACATATTTAATCACATCAAATTCATTATCAGGAATAAAACATATTTTACACGCAATTTATTTCTATTTTGTTACTTTAATTATGTCACAAGTAATTTATTTTTATTTCATCTTGAACAAACAACAGCACACACACATATCTTAATCATCAACATCATCATCATTAACATCAAGAATTCATGTTAAAATAAATTGGATGCAAAAAAACAAAAAAAAATTGAAGACAAACAGAATTCATGATAATTGGAATTTTGTGGAAGATTCTCGGTCGTGTTCTATATAATATTCTGACTTCTTATATATTTCATCTTCATCTTTATGTTCGGTTGTGTTATCTTTTAGATTTATCTCCACTTCCTTCTTATAAATCAACATTCTATTATTCTCATTCATCCATCATAATATATTGATGTTAATTATATGACGAAATAGTCGCTCAATCGTTTGTTAATCCACGCAATGACTTGGAAATTTATTGTTTTTGTCGTCTTTCGTCTAATCAAATCTAAAATATCATAATTTAGGTGTTCAATCGAATCGATCTCATCTATCCACCCCACAATCAACCAAATTCCAACTCCTTCAACCATTCTATATACAAACAAAATACGAATACTAAAGTAAGTAGTTTTATGGAACAGAAACATGAAATTCCAATTCGTGTTAAATCACAATAAAATTAGGATTTAAGGCGAATAAAAAAAAATTTTGTTTTTCCTTATCTACTATTATCCTTAATCCTGTATTAAATACAATAAAAAAAAAAAATTCTTCTCGTCTTTCCATTTTCGATAGATCAAAATCAAACAACAAGAGCCGCAGCACACATCCCTACAAAGAGAGGGAAAATAAAAGTCAAATTATGTCACAAAATGAATGATAAGAGAATGGAAAAATGGAAAAGGAAATCCATAAAAAACAAAATTCATTTGTATCCTGCTTAGTATACGATTACAATTATGACTATTGCTGACTGTCGTATGTATGTATTTGTTGTTGTGGTTGTTAATCCTTTTTTTTCTGGTAGAATTTTTGATCAAAAATATTTTTAGTTGGTTTTGGGTTATTAATCGAATAATTTATGATATTTGAGAAGTTAATGTATGTACATAATACTTAGAATATGTATGTACAACCAAGGATGACTTTTACATTTTTATATGCCAGTCTCTTGGCATTTTTGTAGCATTTATACTCATACATACGGATTTACAGATCGGATTTTTTGATTCGTCACGAAATGATTTAATTTTTTCAAAGTCATCGCACAAGTGTCGATGAAATTTTGAAATGCTGGATGTCGTGCGTGTCAATATAGTACACCACTCTGGTGTTAGGTCAATTATAAAAGAAAATGTCCTTCTTTGTTAGAATACTGAAATCCTATTTTATAATTCAATCAGTCATTAACATGTCTTGGGTTCGAAAAATATTTTTTTTTTATTTGTATACCAAAGTTTTGAACTATTGGATACAAGTTTGATATCATCTCCAGTTCATCTTATCCCAAATGTTCATTACAAGCTATCTTATAACCATCCAAACATGTCCAAATATCACTATGGCTTAAAAATTTCATTTTAACAAGCCATAGTCTAAAAAATTTATCAAAAAATCATTAAGACACCCATTTCCATGAAACATGTCGAATTTCGTTATAATCGGATAAGAAATAGAAAGCTTTCATTGTAATTGGTTATAGTCTGAGAAAAAGTCGATTCCAGTTGGCCATATTCCAAAATTTTAACATATAATTCCAATAGTAAAGTAATAAAAACCAACTCTAATTGGCCATACTCTAAGGATAACCTAGTTCCACTCTGAATAAATCTTTTAGTTCACGAAAAGAGAAAATACGCAATTGTCGGTTGACTGATTTCAGACAAGATTTGCTTCCATCTCACATTTTTTATATAGAATCCATTAAGAGAGGCCTAATTGTGGATGTTTGTGACGTTGGCAAAAAAAAAAACGCAGTTCTAACACTTAAAACCCGATTATTTTCTCCTTTTTCTCCAATAAAATAATCCCCCGGTTAGTTCATGAAACACAAATCCTTTTTCCTTTATTGAAAAAACATCCACACGAACGTCCATGGAACGTCGACGATGTGATATCGATCGTGTCCAAGCGCTTTGTCAATTAAATACTGTCCCCGATATTTTGGAATTAGTTTTCTTAATGTACCATTTGGGGCACCGCCTTCCCACTTTACAAATACCATAGTTTCCTCCTCGTCATCGGTAAATTTTGTATTTTCCATTGACAGCAACAATTTATTTTTTAACTTACTTCGCGGTTCGTAGGTTAAGATTAGTCGTTGAGGTGATAGTTTTGTGTTATCATTGACCATTGTATTTAACGCCTACTGTATATTTCGAATATTTGTGTCCCATTTCCCATATCGTCTTCTCCACCCATTGCTCGTAACATTCCCAAAATAGTTTGGTTTTATTTTTCACATTGGCCGTTAGCTCTTGGCGTTGCGGTGCCATTCAAAATATGTTTGATATTGTTTTCCGAATATTATGTTTCGAATGACTTTGCTGTAAATATAGTGCCACGATCACTAATTAATCTCGTGGGAACTCTGAAATGAGTAGTCCAATCATCTATGACCGATATAACTGGAGCTGTATTCGTTGATTTTGCTGCTCAGAGAACTACCTTTGAACGTTTTCGGGAAAGGACCCAACTGGTCTGCATGTATGGTGTGAAATGGTATTGGCGTCTTATCAATAGGTTACATTTCACCTTCCTTTGCCCCCCCCCCCTTTGATTCTGTATACCCACATTCCAGACATGACGAAATATTTTTCTTCACATAGTCTCTTATTCGAGAGAACCAAAAGTGTCTGCGAATAACTTCAACCGTCGTGATTCATTTAAGCGATACGCCACTTTAATGTTCGGGGCACAACCCACATTCGTTTATCATGTACCATTCGGTACAATTGTTCTCGATATATACGGTATATTCTGCATGCATCTGTCGTTTATCCGGAGTATTTGGTTTCCGACTTATAACTTCGATAATTTTTTGAATGTCGTCATCTAAGCGTTGCATACCGATCAGCCAATCTTGCTGTGATACTAGGAACACATCAATAGTTGCTGGATCCAGATCCATTCCATCGTCAATTAAAGTAAGTCACCAAAAGTAAATGGCTTTCCGAATAAATAAATGCGGAATCTGTGAAGCGATTCAACGACTGCCAATGCCTCCAATTCATATGAATGATATTTGCATTCGTTGCCCGTGGTTCGGCGACTAAAATATGACACTGGATCCGTCTCCCCTTTTTAGTCTCGTTGGAACAGTATACCGGCGAGACCTTTGGCACTTGCATTGGTGCACACCTCATGTTCCAACCCCGGATTATACAACGTCTGAATATCACGACTTCCCAACTTGCTTTTAATAATCCGATAAATTGTCGTACCTCATTTGTGGGCGTTGGAAATGTTAAAATTGCGTTAGTTTTGTTTGATTCCGGTCGTATACCATGCGAATCAATTTCACGGCCAAGGAATTCAACATTCTTCTTGAATAACTGACACTTCTTTAATTTTAAATTTAATCCTCGTTGTTGCAATAATTTCAATAATCGTTTCAACTTTTTCATACCTTCCTCGCTAACCTCCTGAACGATGGCGTTCATCATTTTTTGGCACACAGCTGGAGCATTTGTTAACCCCAAAGGGCATCCTCAAAAACTCGTAATGCCTATCCGGGGCACGAAAGCTGTACAAGGAATTGATTCAGCGGACCACTGACTCGTGATAGTTGATCTTCCATAATTGGTAACGGATACTGGTACCGCCTCGTCTTATTTATTATTCAATTGTCGGTAATCAATGCATATTCGTTCATCACTGTCTTTCTTTTTAACTAGGACGACTGGACTAACAAAAGGTGATTCAGTTTCAAATAATATTTTATGTTCCACCAATTCACTTATCATTGTTTTTACTTGTTCGCATTGATCGTCTATTATAAGGTCGATAGGTCATCATTATTTAATTTAATTTCCATTTCAACATCCGTTTTCCCAAGTTCCTTCAGATTTCGCGCAAAGCAACTTCCGAATTTTGTTACTAATTTAAAAAACCATTCGCGTTTACTCGGGGTCATACACTCATCCATATTTAGTTCAGCCAACAGGATTTTATGTAACGTTCGATTAAACAACAAAGCATCGCCAACGTTGATATTTTAAAATTTCAACGTATTCTGTTCTCTGATCATTCTTACGGTTGGTTTATCAATAAAATTTTGACCAATTAGAGATTGTGTATTTAAATATTGGTCAGGAACAATAAGCAACTCAATCTCATTGTTACACACATTTTTAAAAATTTTTAAAAACACTTGTTAAATATTTCGCAAAATTACAAAAGGTTTAAAAAATCACTCGATCGATTTCGGCTTATTAGGCCATCATCAGGAGTATCTACTAAACTGTAGTTTAGTAGATACTCCTGATGATGGCCTAATAAGCCGAAATCGATCGAGTGATTTTTTAAACCTTTTGTAATTTTGCGAAATATTTAACAAGTGTTTTTAAAAAATTTAAAAATGTGTGTATTAAGTGTGTTTCACCAAGTGCCTACGGCAGAAAGTGTAAAAAGTATCAATCTCTTTGGCAAATTCATCAATTTGAACCCTCGCTCGTTGGCAACCATACCGCAATCCTTTGACAACCACGTTACATTTACTTCGATCGATTTCAAGCCCCACGTTACTTTCTCGTATCATTGAGCATGACTTCCACAATCAATCAATCCCAAAATTTTCGCGTTACCATTCAACATTATAGTTTTGATATAAGAACTTCGTCAGTTGTTATTCTACCATTGAAAGCTTTTTGAATGCCAGTCGTAGTGGAACATTCTGGTTGTCCCCTCGGATGTACACACGAACATCTCCTACATTGTTCTCGTCTCGGTGGTTCAGGACAATTTATCGACAAATGTTCTGGTTTTAAACAATTATAACACTCATATGTAGCTGGACGAATTTCGTTGGTTGCGTGATTGCGTCCTTGTTAACTGATTTTCCCGGCATACTGATATTATTTTGTTTATTCAGCCGACCCGAATTGTATTCGGCGTTTATAGTCCGTGCACTCTGCGCACTTCCTTGCCGCATGCTCGAATACCACTCGATACGTTGACGCAATTCATCAACATTAGCTATTATTTGTGTACTCAACGATATACTTAGCTGATAATCATTCAGCCCCAAAATGATATACTTTATCAAGGCCTCGTCTGAAACTTTACGTTGGCCGATGGCACACATTTCGTAATAATATTCAATCAACGTTTGGTATCGTTTGCGAATTGTTGATCGTAACTTGTCATGTAAATTTGCTTCGCCCATATGTGAATTAAAATGTTTCATCAATTCGCCTGCAAATATCCTCCACTTGATAAACACGTATTGTACTGAATTAAACCATAATTTGGCCGATCCTTTTAGCTTATTCCCGATTGTCAACATAACAATTCATTCATTTATTTCATAAATATTCATCAACGCTTGAATTTTTTGAACAAATTGTTCCGACGTTAATAATGCGTTAATAAAATTCTGGGAGTATATCGATCACATCACGACACGAGGTGTAAAGTTAGATCGATTTTGAGAAGTACGATAGTTGGTATCTCCCTCCGGGGATGTAGTACGTTTCTCATCGTTTACTTTGTAACGCGACAATTCCTCATTAAGCATACGCTCACGCTCAGTAAGCACTTTCTCTCGCTCTAACAACTTTATTCGCTGTTCAAGTTCCGTTAGATTTCGCCCGTCACTAACATTTCTCGAATGCAACACCACATCATTTCTCGCGATGGCCTTCCAAGTATTTCGATTCCGTACAATTGCCACCATTTTGCTGCACCCCGTCCCCATATTCATTGTTCACTCTCCCTTGTAATTGCGACGTTCCACTTTCATATCTTTCTAACCGTTCCGCTAACGTTTTACGCCTCCCGTTATCACTTAAACCACGTTTTTAGCATTCGACCTGTAATTTCGCAACCGAAAGATTTGAAAAATCCATAACAACTTAATTGGATTCACTCTGTTCAGTTTTGATCAACCCCAAAGTTCCGTTATTTGTAATTATAGCTGTAATCCTCTCTCGTGCCCAAATCCACAGATATCCACGTGTCGGTCCCGATTATATATTTTCTCCTTTTTCTCCAATAAAAAAATCCCCCGGTTAGTTCATAAAACACAATTCCTTTATTGAAAAAACATCCACACTCTACCGTTCGTCGTTTTTCATTGATATCCTTTGTTAAAACTCCAGACTACCTTTTTATTTATATCGTTGTTTACCTTTTTCCGTTCTTCGTTGAGTGTTTTTTTATGTAACAGGGTATTCCAGTTTCACATTAAAATAAAACTTTTCTACATGTCTTAGCCTCAGACGAAACAAAGTTGTATCATGATACAATTTAATAAGTCGGCCCAAATAATTAGCATCATGGTAGCTAAATTTATCTCAGGCCAACAATATAACTTTCGTTGGAAACATATAAGGAAGTTTACTCTAGACCAATCAATTGCCGTCGAGAGTAACGTTCAATTGTATTTTCTCAAGCCTTGTGTTTGTGCATTAATAAGCATTTTCTGTCAGACCTATCAGAATTTTACCATATAGATGGGGCGTACTCAATTGAGTATTTTTTCAAGTCTTGTATTGTTTGCACCAACCTTCCGATGACATTCAGTTAGACCCATCCATTACCAGTTTTCTGCAATTTTTTCAGAATTGTGGCATGTGGATGACATGATCCAATAAGGCCGCCAAGCGTTGTGAGTAATGTTTAATTTTATTTTCGATGTTCAATTGAGTATTGTTGGAACCAATCTCATGGGGAAGGAACAGTTTTAACGATGTTATACAGCAGGTTAAGGACTGGCAAGATCTTTCTTTTAAATCTGTTTTTATCCCAAATTCGGAAAGATAAAGATGGTGCTGTTACCATAGCTACCCTCTGGAATAGCTGCCACGTTGTTCGATGGTGGGCGAACGGCGCATTCGATGCTTAAGCTGCCTAACTTAACTCGTGAAGAAACAACAATTTTGAACATAAGTAAAAATAGCGATCGTGGACGAATATTGTAGCAATGTAAGCTATTGGTTTGGGGCGAATGTACAATGTCCCACAAAAGAGCAATCGAAGCCTTACTAGATATTAAGCAACTAATATTATGCAACCAAAGTATCGTAGGAGGGATAGTCGTGTTATTGACCGTGATTTTAGATTACTCTGCCTGTAATAATGGAAATAACAGTATTTATTGTGAACAAAAATTAGAATCCAAAAAACTCATGCAATTTTGGAAAACTCTGAGTTTTAAAAGCGATTTCCTGAAAAATGCAAATTTTGGACTTGTGAAGGCTTGGTTTAAGATTTAGGATTTTCAAAATTGTAATATTACAACAAAAAGAATAAAGAAAAAACCAATCTACTTTAAAGAATTAGAAAATATAAAGAAAAGAAACCTAACGAGATGATGAGAAATTCGGCACCGAAAATTGCGCGCAAACTCGACTCCTAAATCAACAACGTCCGGAAAATTATATGCGTGTGTGAACCCAAACAACTCAGATCGCCAAATGAACTGCTAAACAGATCACCAATTGAACTGCTAACCAACACTAGCCTCACCCGAACTCAACAGTCGATCGCGCCAATCGATCCTCAATTCAATCCTAAAATCAACGCCCAACTCAACTCCTAATTCAACCTGACCTGAAAAAAAACATGCACACATGAACTCAACTCAAATCAACTCAAGCTAACACTAACAACCCTTAACACAATCCCCAAATAAATTCCCATCTGCTGACTCAACCTCAACTCACCTTATAACTCAACCCTGAACTCATCGCCGAACAAAACTTCTAAATCAACATATTCTGGAAAACTTTATTTTTAATATGTAGTACACCACCGATTTATTGAGTTTGATAAATTTTTCAAAGTCGCTGAAGTTATGGATTCCCAGATGTTTATCAACAAACTTTTTAAATTTAGAATTGAATCTGGACACTTTCTTGCTACTTCTAGGTTCATTATAGATCAAACATTTTCTATTGGGTTTAAGTCTGGGCTATACGGGGGTCAGTCCAACATATCAATAGTTAATTAAAATAAATTAAATTATTTATTTATCTATCTATTTTACTAAAACTCCGAGTAAACTACATTTTTGGTTTCGTTTGTGTCTGGAATTAAAATAAATTGGTTTTCTGCATTTCCCGACCTGGACGTTCCGACATATAACTGGGCGTGAGAAAAACATTCTTTCTTCAAATCTACTCCTACATATTGGTATGCTTGCCTTGTGACTTATTAATTGTAATTGCAAATGAAATTTTAACAGGAAATGGTAATCGTTTACAGGAAAAAGGTAAATCTGTGGATATCATGGGACTGCGAGGTATATGTGAGCCAATTGTCCAGATGCTGGGCTCGTGATGATGGTAGCTTCGATGGCGCTGTTTCTCAACGATTTGACTTGTAGTCTTGTCTGATGGCATAGATTTAGAGGATTCAGATTCCGTAATAAAGTAATTGGTATTCCAACTTTTATTTTAAGGCAATGTGGTGGAAATCCTGAAGGTTTTAGACTGTTCAAAAACTCTTGTGTGTATAGTGAACCATGTCTTCTGTATTTATGCCAGTGTCTATCGAGGAATATACCATATTTTGAAGTCACCAAATACTTTCATCGTTAATTTCGTCAACAGAAGAATTTCTTGCAGATACGATAGCCCTTTCGCAAATTTAAGTGTAATCTTTTTCGAATATATTATCTAGGCCAGGATAAATGTTTAATATTAACTCATTAAAAGGTGTTACAGTGTTTCCTAACTCGCTGCCAATTATAATTAGACCATTTTGTTCAGGCACTTTGCCATCGCCTAACTTTAATAATTGACCTGAATAATTAGAGCCACCAGCTCCCAAATGAGCTCTCATATTTGTCTTTAATGTAGCGGTTTGAATTGAACTCTATACAGAGGTAAGAATTTTAAACACGCTTTAATAATGTCCGCTCGCATTCCTTTGGGGATTACAGGCAATTTTTGGAAAACTTTATTCCAAAGACCTTCCTTTATTCTCCAGCAAAGACCAAGGTGATACCAATGTATGATCGGTGGCTCATGGAACACTCATCCCACATAAATAATTAGAGCAACTTCTTGGAGGATTTTTCCTAGTGGTCCATTTTTGCGAATTGCATATACTGTTTCTTGGTGGAAAGAAACATTTAGAGGCTATTAAAAAGTAGAATGACAGTTTTCCTATCGCTGATTAGTGTAGCTGCTATTCCAGATGAAGCAATTAAGTTGATCAAGAACATTTTCCCTGTTCCACCAGGAGCATCGGTGAACAATATTTTGCCTTTATTATTTCTCACGCTATTGATTATTTTATCATATTAGCCCAGGTATAATATTGTGGCACTTCATTATATAATAAAATTTTCGCGAAGTGATCATTTCTGGATAATTCGAAAAATGTCGTAAGTGTTGTCGAGGGTGGATTTTCGAATTTTTGTTGGAGATTGTGTACCGTAAAATACACCCTCTGTCCGTTTTCTAAATGGATTGCCAAATGTATAACCGTTGGATATCTTTGTTGGATGTAAAATTGTAGAAGTCTTCAAACAGCATCTGATGTACTTATGTATCGGCCGTTCAAGTAATTTTCGATCTCACTGTGATTGTTTTCTACTGGTGTCACCGAATATAGCATTTGGGATCAACAATTTCATTAACTTTTTCATATTTAAACTGAACACTCATGCTATGATGTTATGCTTATCAAAAGATCTTTGATTATGAAATAGCTCCTCCTTGACCTCAGTCAAGTGAATGTTGAAGGCAGTGTGACATATTGACCCATATTTCTGGCGTCAATATTTTGATCTTCATTCACTGCATCTCTCAAATGAACATAATTTTCAGCTCTTATCATAATATTGCTTGATTTGTAATTTGTTGTGGATGTAATGTCACCTTTCCGAAATCATTTTTGCCATCATATCAACACAATATTATAATAATGAAGCGTATTAAAGCTACTGTTTTTCACCATTGGCCTAAACGCATAAAACTGCATACAGGTAATTGTTATATTACGTGGTGAATTTCTGTGTGGCATATTCAGGCTGTACCCATCTTCTCCTCTAGCAAACATCAACGGGTACTTTATTTTACTTTTGTGTGTGATTCTCAGAGGGGTAAGGTTGTTTCCCAAATCCCGGACCTATGTGTATTTTTTTGTGTAGAGTTACTAATTTTAATAAGCATTGCGGGTTTTTTTTTTCTAGCTGGTTTCTTGCAATAAAATCTAAAGTGATTGTCAGTTTATCTTTGAAAATATTTCTAGGTAATGTATAATACCAATTTATTCAACACTGAAAAGGAATTTGTAGAACGAAAGAAATATACAACGTAAATGAAAATAAGTTATTTTTTGTCTTCACATCTACATTAATTTTTAGCCTTCCAGCTTTATTTTAGAGCAGCTTGAGAAGTAGTCTTAAAAAATAATTAAAAATAAATTTCTTGTTCAAGATTCGAACTCGAGACCTTCAAGCACATGACGCAGACATTCTACAGCTAAGCTAGATACTCCTACATAAAATAAGCAATTTTTTTTTATTTATATAATGAAATGTTCGTCAATTTGTATGAGATCCCCATGATCTCGGGGTCCAATCATTTTAAAACTTAGCCTGTAACTATCAGAAGGGATTTTAATTTTGATAGGTGAGAGAATCACCTAAATTCATTGAGCAGTTTCTGCTCACAGAAGGCTCAATTTCGTTATGTAGGACTTGCAGATAAAGAGCAGCTGTGACTTTTGAACTAAAGAAGCATGTTCGACCGGCTCCTCCTCCCTCAGAAAAGCATCCCCAGACCATAACTCCTTCAGTTTTCGGTGGAAGTCTCAAAAGACTTCCATTGCTAAGCCTCTCGCGGATTCCTTTCGTGCAAGTATTCTACCATCTACAACATGCAGCGTGAATTTGGATTCAAGAAACGTGCTGCTGGGCCCACAGCAAACGTTTTTGTTAGACAAATAATGCGCACGGCTTCTGGCTCGCAAACCAGCTTTTAGATGCCCACCAACCATGTCATCTTCTTACTAAGCTTGATGAAATTCTTTTGAAAGTTGCTCGTTGAAGATCCACTCTTATGTCCGATGACAGTAAACGTAAAAGTAAACTAACTGTTTGACCAATTTTGTCAATTGCTTGTTTTGTTTACCGGCCTAATGAAAGCAAAAGGCGGTCCAACAAAATTTTAATATTAATGGTAGAATCTCTATAAACCAATAAAAAATAAAAAGAAAACAAAAAAAAATTGTTTACTTTATCCCATTAATTCTAGGCTCTTAAGTCCCAAATAGGGTATTTTGAATATGTTGGCATTTTGTTGATTTTCCTCCTAAATTACGGGTAGATTTTTTAATTTAAATTTTTTGTAATTTTGGCAAACGCATGGGTCCAATTTGTAAAAAAAAATATGTTTGACCAAGTTATACATATACAGTAATCAATAAATCAACTTAAAAGCTAACTCTAACTGTGCTCTCAATTCAACCCAAATAAATCTCAAACTGAACTGCTCATTTAACTCTAACTCAACCCCAACTCAACTCCAACTCAACCCGCAAATCGGTACTTAACTCAACACTCAACTCAACGTCAACTAAATATTCAAACCACGTGCGTGTACCTGTTCAATACCCTGTACAAATTTTTGATTCAGGAAAATTTATTTCTGTTACATTGATCGAATAATGAGAATCAATTCATACATCCTGTTAAAGTTAGCCGAAAATAAAAAATTTAGTCGTTTTCAGCCGAAAGTAAACAGGATACTTGGGTTGCAATTAAAACTTTTGTAAATGGCCTTACGTGGAAAACTGTGTTCCACGAACTCATGGAAAATATCCGAAAATCAGAAGAAGCCAAAAACTTGAAATAAAATTAGCCTTTTTCTCAACCTTATCAACGGCTGTCGCAGGAAAAAACTCAGTTCAAGTTTCCCGTGGGAAATCTGAGAAAATTCGATTTTCCAAAAATCATCAGAAAATTTGTATGCAATCAGTGTCTAGAGTGTGAGTTCTGGAGATGGATGGCATTGATGTGAATTGTTAATAGCCATTGAAAATCGATTTTTTCCAAACTTCCCACGGATCACTTGAACTGAATTTTTTACTCCGATAGCTATTGACAAGTCACCTCAATGCAACCCATCTGTAGACATAACAACTCAATTTTAAATATTTTTTTGAGTTTCTCGAATTTTCTACAAGTTTCCACAAGGTTTTTAACACGAGGCACGTTTTGCCACTTAAGAATATTGCGAAAAGTCTTCAATGCTATCGATGCATCCATAGTAATTTTCGGCTAAACACTATTGACTGATTACGATTTAATTTTTTATTTTCGGCTGGGATAACAAACTGCATTACCTACATTTTACTTTCGGCTGACAAAAGGCTTCGGCATTATCAACTTTTTACGTTCGGCTTGCAACTACCGGCTAACTTTAACAGTATAATTTATACAGTTTATTAGTTGAGATGTTTGATTTATTGTTCAACAAGAAACAGTTGCCGTTATTTTTGTAGATGTCTAATTCTTCGGTACGGCTCAATAAATTACCTTTTATCATCCTATTATTACCTCTAAATTTGTTTCAAAATTCGTATAATTGTGCTGATTAGAGTTGATATGTTCAGCAAATCTGAAATTTGGTTTGATTTTGCTAGATTTTGCTTTTTCCTAAATAAAAAAATGCTTCGCAATCCAGACAAGTTAAATTATATACTCCTATATCCAAAACGGAATGACTACTGGCTTTCACTCGATTTTTCAACTTACGCTGCGTTTTATGAGCTAAACAATAACCGACGTTTAAAAACTTTTTGAACTTTCTGGCTGGTGCAACTCTAATCCATGTTTATGCCTCTTGGTAATCGAAAACTGTCGACGGTAACTTTTTTGATAATTTTGCAACAAAAGAACTTGACGACAAGAAATTGTTTAGAAATTTTTGAAAAAAGATGAGTTAACATTAATTACAAGCATACCATGATCGCATTAAAATTTTGTTTTTCCAGTGATATTGGTATACCTGACCCACTCTTTAAAACAAAACATCGCAATCAGTTGTATTAATTAAAAACCGATTCTTAAAATTAAGAGGATCATTGTTCTGACGAATTTAAATCAATAAAAGCCAAATTTCAAATAAAGCTTAACCACATTCGACTGCACTACCTACACTACAACCACAAACTCAGACAAAATTAAATATTCGATTGTTCCGTAAGCTTCTTCTGTTTCTTATTTATGGTCGGTTAGTTTATTGTTATCTTTGTTGATTTATCATAATTTTATGATTGTTTTGATTTTCTTGAACCATGTCGTCTTCGTCTCTTCATCTTCTTCTGCACACAACTTCTTTTTTATATTTTTGGTGAAGAATTAATTATTAATTAGAGACGAAGATATTGTTATGCTTACGTGAATAATTAAAATCTTAACATTTTATTGTTTCATGTGTAGATGTTTGGAGCCAACATAGAAATAGTAAATGTTTTTTTTTATAAAGTTGGTGGTTTATGAGATTTTTGCTTCTTACAAAATAGATAAAATTAGCATATTTTTTGAATAAATATTGCCCGCACATTTAATGTAGCAAGGCATTTTTATGTTTTGCATATGTATTTATATGTTATATAAGGTAAAGATATATATTTGAGGTGGGAATAATTAAGGTTTGACACCTATTTAGTGAATTATTACTCTAATTTTGGTTGATCTTATCGAATATCTTGCAATGTTTTGTTTTGACACGTTGTGAAGATATATTTTGTTTTCATCGTTAATTTATAGTTTTAGTTATCGATATGGTCTGGCCTTATAATCCCTAGTTTCATAATTGGCTAATAAAACTCATTTTTGGCGTGACGGTTAACACTATAATACAATCAATTTTTATGTATCCGTTTGTTTTGTTACCTGGGCGATGATTATTATTTACGATCAGGTTTTAGCGCGAAATATGATTTTTTTTTTTGTTTTGATTTATTGGGTCTGTTGCACACTTGGTGGTATATTTTTTTTTATATTAATTAGTGTCGCTTAAAGTGGTCTACGCAAAACAACTTTTTCTTTGTTTTGACAAATTATTAAGAATTTATTGAAATTTGAAGCTCAATAAATAAGCACCAAGGCAATATTGATTTGGTGCATCGAAGATAAGAAACTCAACCCACGACAACTAGTCGACCTTAACAATATAACGAGTTTATTACCAAATAGGTCCATTAATTATCCGAACTTGCTAGATACCATTTTTGGGGATTCAGGTGGATGAGCTCACTGTTATTGAACGGTTCACATTTCTATTATTGTCTAAATCAGGTTGTAATTAACATTTAGTTAAATCACGAACTCGAAAAAAATATTTACTCAATAGGCAACGCATAAACACTTGTCCATACTTAATTGCAGGTAATGCTCTAAATTTAGCAAACACTTACACAGCAAGGATATTTCGGTTTTAACCAGATTGATTTGACTAAAAGTCTAATAAATAGCTTTCACAATTTTCAGTAGCGCTGGAATCTATTTGCTAGACAATTGGAATCGAATATTCAGTTCATCGTGAATTTAAAAGTTTAAAATTCAACGTATCATAAAGTGAAAAAATTTTGTAAAATGATATTTAACTGAAGGTTACCTGCCAAGACCAATTAACGGTGTTTTGCTCATTAAATCAGTATGCGGGTATATCACTTGACATCGCTCCTTAACTGCTGTAGTTGGTATACTGATATCCATCAAAAATTAACTAATTAAGACTCCGATTAGAATGCCTTCATCTAGTACCTCGGAAGTGGTCAGCTACTGCAGCAAACATTTTTTTCGGTTAAGCCATATAGTCCGTTTGGTATTAGTTCATTTACATGAACTTCAGATGATTTCGGCGATACTACATGCTGTGCCACTTTGTGATTGTAGTTTAAATAATCATCTAGCAAATTTATGGAACAAATCTTTTATGGTCCATAATTTAATTTAAATACTATACACATCAACATTTGTATGTCCTTCTTCTGCGATTTTACAGAATCAAAGTATAAATACCGGTCGTGCTTGATCCACAGTGAATTCAACCACTTCGGAGAAAGATAATAAATATCCCTGAAAAGTTTGCGAATCACAGACCATACAACATTACCGTGAATTGATTCCTGCTTATATCTTCCAAGTGAGGCATCTATTACACCCTCAAACAAAAACCGAGAACGAACAAGGCCAACTGAGCAACGATATGCCGTAAAACCAAGACGGTAAAATAAATAATTAAAAATGGTATTATTCTGTATTCTAGTCTGACCCGTAATCAGTTGCCGGTAGCCTTGAATGAATTTAAAACCAATCAAAATCATGTATACTCGTTTCTGGAATAATTTTCAGTTTAGTTTTTGGGGCAATTCCCTATACCCGTTTACGCAGTAAGCTCTTGGTTCTGTCTGCGGTTTCTTATGATATGACTAGTTTTAATTTAAATATTGGTGTTTGAAAACCATTTTAACCCTTAACCAAAATAAATCTACTACAGGCACACAAAACCTATTGGGCGGCGGACTGTGCTGATATCATATCTCTATACAGAAATATCCTTAAATTGTTTTACTGGTAGAATGGAACCAGCTCTCATATTTGGAACCAATAACCGAATAGAGCTTTCCTGGCCTGTGGTTTCCGAAAGATAAGCTGTGTAATTTACGATAGGAATCAAAGAACAAATATTTGACTTTATGTTATGATATCGTTTTGCAACTAACTCTAAGAGATATTTCCAATATTCCATCGGTGTTCCCAATACCAATAAGATCACTACCGTCCAATAAAACCCATCTCGGGTATCCCTTTAGAAAATGATTAACCGTAATTGTTAATAAAAAACAACGGGCGAGTTCACGCTCAACTCGCAAAAGATTTATGTGAAAACCTTCAACTATTGAATCATTTCAAGTCTTTTCGATGGACCTGAGAACTGTTCGCTCAGTATTTAAATTACGGTACAATTTTGGTTTTAACAGTCAATAAGTTATTCTATTTTGGATTTGGAGGACGAACCTTACCAACATTAATTGTTTAATTTAAAATTGGATTTTATAACCAACTACATTTCAGTATAGCAATGCCTTGGTGAGATTGAGCAAAGTACAGTTCTGTTAAGTTAATCATCTAAACCTACCCTGAACGCTTTAAAATTCATCATTACTTAATCAATCATGGCAATTGTTGAAGATTACATATTTCGACTTTTGTGAATGGTCACGGCAAAGCAGGTGAACAAAGCAAAGTGCGGCATCGCTGATTTGATTGAATTGAACTAAATGAAATAGGGCGGTTCTAATAGACAAAGACGCTATTTTAACTGTAAAATCATAGCAGCTGGAAAGCTGCGGCTCCTTCCTTGTGCGTATCTTTCGATAATTGCATTCGAATCTGTTTACTACTATTATAGTTTTTGTTTCCTATATGCCCCGCATAACCAAACTCAGCAGCAGCATAAGCAATACTAAACATAGCACACCGATTAAACAATTTCAAAATTATTATTTTATTATAATTGTATCAATGTAGTATAAAAGTGCCATTTTCACAGCTCGCTAAGATGTATAAAATATTTAATATTTAAAGTATGGGTGCATTTGTCTTTGTTTAACGTACTTCCATTTCAGTTTTTTTGAATAACTTACACTACACATGCATACTTTTTGTGCCTTTTTATTTTAATCTGACGGAAATTGTAATTCGAATTATATTTTCACATCAAAAATTGTATGAAACAATTTTGAACAGGAGTAAATTTGGCTTGTGGCTAAATTTGGATGATGTTAATAAATTTCCTTATGTTAAATCAATCATGCTATAAAATTTGTTCATGTGCTAGCAATATTAACCGTTTGTTTCCAGATAAATAAAATATTCTAGAATTTCACTATTGAGAAACGCCGTCAACAACGGAAGTGTAACAAAAACCGAAGTTATGATGGCGAGGATTCTCAGGATTATAGATGTAAATAGAAGCAATCAAGTATTACCTACATCAATTCGGAAGAATGCCACTGGAAAATTCATCAATCATACCACCTATAAGAGTTGCATCTAGTTAAACCTTAACAACATCAGATGAAGCTCAGTTAAAGAGATGAAAGGAATTTTTCGAAGAAAGCAGCACCCAAGACAACAGAATAAATCAACACTCACTCACCTTCGGAGCGAGTAGTTAAAAGTGGCATAGCATAGCTGAACAAGATTCCAGCCGAAATATTTAAAGGATACACCTACGAAAAGCAGACAAAAATGTAGTTCTAAATATTTGCACTCATTCACTTCTTGAAACGAAGTTTCCGCGCTGCCATTCAAACAAAGCTAGCACAAAGAAACCAATTTTGACTGTAGTCCCAGGTAGAACAAGATATTCCAGAATGTAACGGAAAGAAGACTTGCCCATTACGATCGCAAGAATACAACCTAAAGGGTAACAACAATAAAGGTAATAACAACCTTCTGGACAGAAACTTACCTAACATCAATGTAAAATTAAGAAAAGAGCAAGCATGATTTAGGCCAGGACGAAGCGGCACTGATCATATCAACTCAATTTGTATCGTCATCGAACAGATTTCCAACGGGCATTTGTCACTATAAAAAAGAACGGAATATGGAGAACACTTTGTGAAATGGGCATCCTAGTAAAATTAAGAAGGATACTGTGCTTTTGCCACTACTGTTCCTTGTGGTACTAGACGTCCAGTGGGGATTGGTAGAAAAATTCAATGATCTGGATTACGAGGACGATATATGCCTGCTAGGTCTACAAGAACAGAAGTTGGCAAATATAACTGCACCAGTACACGTCAACAAAGAACCATTAGAAGATGTCAACAAATTTGTATACATGAAGCGCACAGTAGCAAAAACAGGTGGAACTGAAGAGCATAACAAATATCGAGCTACACAGGCAAACAAAACAAACAGACATTGACGAAGAGATCAGAAAGCAGAAATGGAGATAGATTCTTCATACACTGAGAAAAATTTCAACTGACGTTTCATTAGAATGTAACCCGCATAAATGGAAAGTTGGAATACCGCAGCAATTATAAGAACGATGCTAGCAGAAGCGAAACAGCTCAACAAATCATGCGGGCAAAAATAAAAGCAAAAGCTCCCAAAAGATTTCGATGGTCCAGTCTGCCTCTAAAATGGAGATAATGCAGCAATTACAATCAATGCCTAACGACTTAAAAAATTGTATAGGATTGGGGTATTCTAAGAACATGTATATATGTATACTGCAAACTATATAGAGTCACTTTTTTCATTTTTAGGGTAGTTTTGAAATGGTGTTTGATTCCATTTTTAAAATAGTACAAAATAAAAATTAAATGAAAAATGTCCTAGTAAAGAAGTTCTAGAAAAGGATGATTTAATTTTAAAATATTCTGGAAAATGAAGTGTTGTTTTAATTGTATTATTAAATTTTCCTTTTCCAGAAATTTTTTTTCCATCACGCATAAATACCCCAAATAATTGGGCTAAACGTTTTTCTTACCGCCGTTTGTAATTTCCCCACCGCAAAATATTACTCAGTATGCTGTTTGAATTTATTTTCATTTATTGTGAATAGTCGTCCACCATCTGCTGATTGACGGGCCTAGGGCTTACAAGTTGATAAATCAATATTAAGAAAATTTGTGTCATGCATGTTCCAGCAGCGAGCTGGATGTGACTTTTATTCGATCCCTGGTGCCGTTGAATCTAAAATCCAAGATTATAGATTACCAAAACCAAGCTCAAAATATAAATTACTAACGGAGAAATCTCAAATTATTTATATGATATAAAAGCCGTAAAATATATTTAAAGCAAATCATATATCGGTTAAATACTTCTATGCGGGAACTTATCCAAAGTCAGGCCTTCTCAAAGTTATTGACTTTTTTAAGAAAACATTCAACATGAATCCGCATAATATTGACCGCACTCAATACGGTATTTAAATCGACAGATTAGCACACACGGATTCAACATGCTTGCTTCACTATACACAGGTAAAATGAAGCTGTATAATTGACTGCCTTCCTATTTGACCAAATTTTCGTTTAAGCTCCTGGTAAAAAATGAAAAATGAGGAACAAAGTCCGCGCACAAAATTTGTTTATCTCCCCGTTTTTCAGCTAAAAAAATAAATTGGCGATCGTTACACGCATTTACCCATTCCGTAACAGGTGTAAGCAAACGAATTAAATTTTGAAATGGTTTTAGATTGGATAAATTGTACCCATACCGACGCCACCTTTCTACCATGGCTAGAAATAAAATGGCGGAAAAAGTACTATGGCTTCACCTTTATGAGGCAATCCCGGGATACCGGATTTCGCTATTGACAACAAAATAGGGATTATGGGATTTTGGGATTAATAAAAAGATCGGGATCCTGGGATTTGATAAAAATCTCCGATTCGGCGATTGCACTTCCTAGTCGGTTCGAATTCCATGGTTCGTAGTCCAAAATAATTTAATATACCGGATCCTTATAAGTGGAGATGTATGACAAAAGACAGACATATATAAAAGGCCAACAAACACAAGGTTGACATGGACAAAAGGCCCGCCGGCAAGGACAAAATAATTAACAAATAATAACAAAATAAATTTCATTTAGCATAAAAACTACTGACACTAAAACTAAAAACTCACATTGTGGGCTATTCCACGTACAAATTCCAATACTGTAGAATTGTCACGATTATTTAAAACCGTTTCCAATCGTTTATCCTTGTCGATGTATTGTATTTTCCTTTTGGGGCGGGGCTCGCCTTGTAGTATTGCCTCCATATCCGTTTCGAGGTGCTGCTGCTCTTTTTGAAAATATTTAATTAACTGAAACACACCGGGATGACTTAGTTGCCAACGTTTATGAGAACCCTCGACTTTATTTTGCGTTCTTAAAAAACCAAGATGGATATTTTTGTAAACTGACCACTTTTCTGGTGAAAAAAGTGGTAGAACTCTCACTTCCCGTTCATTTCTGTGAGTAGATCGGATCCGTCCACACACATAGGTTTCTTCAAACCATGAAATAACGTTAGAAACGTTCGAAGCCAGCGACGAGAAAACGGGATACCAGTCGGGAACTAATCCGACAAATACATCAAAGCATACCGTCAAACATACCTATATTGGGGTATTATACATAAGGGGACATCGCGACCAAGTCTGTGTCATCTAAGATTAGTACGCGAGGTCAACTGAAGCTTCTCGGGAGAATAGCAAGATGGCTGGGCGAGAGTTCGAAGATAAAAATGATTTTTTTGCTAAATAAAAGGAGATAATGTGACAGCGGCGTGAGCTATTGGGCAATGGAACCAGCACCGAGAACTGGATGGAAGGCATGCTAATCAAGCACATTTTGACAAAAAATTAGAACCAGAGATACTTCAGCCACTAGCCATGGCCATAGAGCAACCCACATGCATCCATTTAAACACGCGATCTCGACTAGCGGTGGATGATGTTTCGCGCTGACAGCACTGTGCCCAGTACCTCAGCAATGGTCCGGTAATTTAACTTGACCAAAACGCAGTTGCAAGCTTGGATGGTGATACCGAAGAGGCTCCCACTATTCTCATGTGATCTCAAGCACTGGCTACAATTTATAACCATCGTTTATAAAGTTTTACACAACAATGCGGTTTCTCCGAAAAAGAAAACATGGCAAACTGACTTTCTTATCCCAAATTCACTACCTACTGCTATGGGTACATTGAGGATGCTCTATGGGCGCCCTGAGTTAGTTTTCGATCATGCTATTGAGCAAATGAAGCAAACACCTCTCGTGAAGCTCGAACGGTTGGAAACCATCGTAGAATTTTCAATGAAGGTAAAACAGTTTTGCGAAATCGTAAAACGGCCAAGATGCACGAGTAACTGAACAACCCTACTCTATTATCCGATATGATGGATAAGTTGCCGGCGATGTTAAAAATGGAATGGGACCATCACAGGAGACTGGCGGAATTCGAAAATCATCTAGTCAGTATAGAGGTATTTAATGACACCGAAAAGCAGTGTCTACAGTACAATGAGAGAAGGAAGCTGCAGAATATGCAAATCACTTGATCACATGCTAAGCAAATGCCGGAAATTTACATCACTACCGGTCAACAGGCGCTGGAATGTAGTGCGTCGAAGAACATACCCATAGGTTGTTTGGGAAACGATTGGCTCCAAATGTTAGGTAACCTTAATCCGAATATGCTCGGAGATGATTTTAATGAATATGTTGGACGTATGGAACAATTATTTTTATTAAACGATATTATCGAAGACAAAAAAGCGGCATTTGTTCTTACATTTATCGGCGCCGAAGCTCATCCGGTGCTTAGAAAGCTTATTATTCCTGATGAACCGTCGAAAAAAGATTTGAAGACTACATTTTGAAGAAGTACAAATATTGCTTAAGATTTTTACAAAGTAGAACGAATAAAAAATGTTACTTGAGATGATCGAAAATGGCACAAGACAGATACGAATAGCCTCACAATCTTATCAAACATTTTAGCACGTCCATTTTGGAATCAGCGATTGATTCGACATTTTTCTCGAAATTATTTTTATTAATGTTTACCTGAAATTAAATTTGATCGGGAAAAAATTAATTTGAAACATGTATTACCTATGTATATGATACGATTAATTTAAAATATTATGATACACTCAAGTGAACAAAAGTGACAGCGGGATTATAATAACCTGCGAATAAAGGTAAGCTAAATATTATTGTCACTTCAGCGGTTTCTGAAAATTAGATTTAACAGAAATTTCATTTTTAAGCTTTTATAAGATTTACTGAAACAATAGCCACGAGAGTTGACCATTTAATTATTTATAAATTTCTTTCAACATTGAAAGTTTTAAAGCAACCGATGGATGTTTGAGGTTTTTGGAGTTTAAATTTATTTAATATTCCACCTGTTGCTAAATTACAATTTTAAATCTTAATAGGTTTCAAAAATTTCGCTGATTTTGGATTATGCAAGATCAAGAAATAGGCAAAAGTCGGTATGATGTGCAGAAAATGCTTAAAATATTTCTATTAAATTATATGAGAACTCGGTTGATAGGACATGCTTTCCGATAACATGGCTAGCAGGGGCAATGAAACGAAAATCCGTATCTGCTTCTGTGAATTTAAGTAAAGATAATACCAGCAGGTCGAGAAATTAAGTTTTATTTTAGTTATCGTTTAAAAAAGAACTGTGTAAAAAGAACCGTGTAAAAACAGGTTTAGGTGTATTCATTTATTCATTCGGGATATTCCGGACCTTCCAAAAGTGACGTAAATCGTTTTTGTTATTCATTCCATTCATTCTATTCCGATGGAGTCGTTGATGTTCGTGTTTTTTTCGACCTCTTCGTAAATTTAATTTAATTTAATTTCATATATTTTTGTTTTAAGTTTTTGTGTTGTGTTGTGTTGTCTTGTAGTTGATGGAATATTACAAAAAAAAAAATATGTAATGTGAAATCGAATACGGAGAATTAGAATTTTACGGCCGGAAATAAACTTATATTAAAATTTTAAATTATTCTTGAATTTGAAATTGATATCGATCACTAAATGTTAATTAAGCTGAACAATGTCTACTGTTCACGAGATAACCAAAAGCTTTCTCGGAACATTGGCTTTTTTCTGTCGGAATTCATTGCCTTTGGAAGTAACTAGTACCGCAAACAGTTTAAAACATTTGACGTTTCATGTCACTTAATTCCGAAAGCGGTGCTTGGGAATATATGTATGCTTGCCAGTAATGTCTTTTTAAAAAAAAAAATTATTAAACGTATAATTTCAGGACATACAAAATAAAAACTGTAGCAAACCAGTCTCACGCCTTTTAATTAAACAACATAAACACGTGACAATTCAAAAATACTACATCAAATCGCCCATTACCGGCAACATCATAATTATTAAGCATAAAAGCAAACCCTTTCATTACATTTTATTCATTATAATGTAAACATTCCATTCATATATGATCCGTCCGTCCATCCATTCAGCGTATACAAAACACGATACACATCGACAATACATACAGAAAATAAGAAAAAATTCTGAGCTCTCTCGTCTCATTGTTTTGATTTATAATCCATTTAATTTATTCTCACACAACGAAAAACCATTTTCATTCAAAAAAGGTCTTAAAACCATTTAATTTTGATCATTTTATTCATAATCATGATTTTTATATTTTCCTACCGCACGATGCCCTATTGTACCGCATGTAAGTATAAAGAATTTTTTTTTTGTTGAAATTCTAATTCTTTTCATCCGGTATTTACACTACATACAGAAGAAACTATGTATTTGTATACATAATAACAACAAATAATAAAATAAAAACTTAAACTTAAATAAATAATAATAATGAAATAGCAGATTTAAGTTTTTTTTTGTTAAAAGAATTGTGTTACATAAATGTAATAAAAATAAACACAGAAGTTAAATTGTCTGTAGATTTACTGAGTATTGTTTGGTGCATGAAGTTGTTTAATTTTGTGTATCAAAGGTGTTCGACTCAATGAGATTTAAGCAATTGGTGCTTGATTCCGTTTACTTTATATGGTTTTCAATGGCTGCTCATTCTTCTTAGGTTCACCTGGATTTCCATACATTTTTGGCCAATCGAGACTGAACGCAGCGTCATTTTAATTTGTCTAATTATAAGTAACCTAATGGTTTACATTACACTCCAATAAATTTTCTAAAACCCCTAAAAATATTAAAATTTTATAGAAATTTAGAAATACTTTAAATATCCACCTCTGTGGTGCCAAAATTCCGTCTTCCGTGTTTGATTATCACAACAACCACAATTCACTATATTTTATTTGTTGTTTGTGCCGTTAAAAATACACAACTCAAACTTATTTGGATTGTATTGAACCTTGTTTGATTTGCTCCATTTGAGAATTGAAAAGAGATCGTGCTCAAGCCGCCAAGTATTTAAAGCAAATCTTTCTGCGAAAAAGTTGCTTCACGATGAAACAGGACGTAGATAAATTAAAAGACTAGGAGAGTGTTCTGCCATCCGTATAATAATGAATTGGATTGAGAATATTGGATCATTAATGGAAACAGGAAAAAGTGCATGTGTTTAATGTATCAGAAGAGGAGGTCGCGCCATCCACCCCCACTTGGATTCTGCTGTAAAAAAGAAGCTCTCAATTCAAGAAACCAGCATACTATGAAGTCTAATTGCCCTCAACAATAATCTCTTGAGCCATGGTGATGGCGAGTTTAATTAAACCGCTGAATGGTGCTCTTCCTGGTATTTCATCAGAAGGAATTTGATTATTGGTTCTCTCCTTTTTACGCAAAGGCTGAACATTAGCTAATTTCCAGATCAAAGTAAGAATACCAATATCCATAGATCGGCGGAATAGAAACCAACAAGTCGTTTTTTTTCAACAGCTTTTTTAGGACTAATTGAGGGAATATCGTCAGGGCTAGTTGATTTGGTGGCATCAATGTCTGTAAGAGCTTTAACAACTACTCTAGACTATTCTAGGTGGTATCAGAGAAGAGTCAGGTAGGTTCGCGGACAATTCAATATAGAAATTATTTATTTCTTATTATTAGAAAAAAATCAGGGAAAAAGTTAATCACTTTACAAAAGTGCCTATACCTCAAAAAACGTTTCTATGCTTTTTTGTCCACCAATAATAGATATAATGTTGTTAGTGTTAATGTTTATTAACGAAATGTTCGCACGCCCACATGGAATCAGTTTTATATCAGTTGGGGCACCGCCCCAATATGCTAAACCATACAGGAGGATAGAACCAACTAGGCATAGTAAACCAATTTCAGAAGATATAACAGATAGTATAACCGTAAAACGTACATTTTCCTTCAAACCAATAGAATTCTTGACTTAAACCCATCAATGTGCTCCCTTATTACTGCCAAATATCCATGATAGATACTCGGTATTTGTGATCTCTGGCTATTCGTGAAATACAAAACTTTAGTCTTGTCGCTCAAAATCAAATTATGGGCTTCCAACCAAATTGCTATCACAACTAAGTCAAGGTCAATATCAGTTAGGTTCGCATGATTGTTGATGTCAGCATAATCAAATGAAAGATCATCCACAAACGCAGTGAGGATACCACAGAAATGCTGGTAGAAAATTCCATTTATGTAAACTAGAAAGAGTAATGGCCCCAACACCGAACCTTGATGAACTCCAACCCTAATATGCAGCTCTTTGCTCAATAGATTATTGACGCGGACTATTTGGGTTCGATCACTTAGATAATCCCAAGGCCAGTTGGGGATCATTCCACGAAAACTGCAACGATAAAGTTTTAAATGTAGAACTGTATGATCAACCCTAGGCTTTGGTTAAGTCAAGAAACATTGCTGAAACATAAGGTCTTCGATCAATGCTATCACTTATCTGTTCCAGAAATTCTAAAATCGCTTGTTCAGTAATTTTTAATTGTTACGAAATTCAAATTGCTCCGGAGATAGGAATTCATTTTTATCCAAGAAACCATTTTTCTTAAAAGAAACTCTTTTTTCTACACGTAAGTTAAAGACAAAAGACAAGTCGTACACAAGGTAGCAAGCCATTCTTTTAACAACACTATTTGAAATTCCAGGAGACGATTTATTTTTAGGGAGTTAATAATATTATACAGAATACAGTTCTCCTGGAGAAACACGTAAGAAATAACAACTATTCGTAACATCATAATGCTCGGTAACTATTCGATTTCTTTCCAACTCATCTATAAACACAAAGAAATTATTAAATTCATTTGCAATAGCTACAGCTACAATATCAGTGTCATGGAGTTTATAAATACACATAGCACATAACATTTTCGACCACCAAGGAAAACATATACCAACACCAACAAAAGACCTAAAGTCAAGAATGAACTGCTTACAGTTCAACATTTTACTAGCATAATTTGCAACACCACCGGACCTACAATCCTCATTACATTTAGCAAACAGGTTATAATTATGCATACCGAAGTTCTCAATTTCATCATTAAAGATCCAAGTTTCAGACAAACCAATCAATAACGGCTTAACGTATGAAGATTCAATGTAAGCCAGCAGCTTATCCGAATTCCTCCTCATGCTTCTTATATTCTGATACCCAAAATTAAAATCACTCATAACGCAAGAAGACAAATGATAATGAACGGCCACTCAGTACGAAATTGACCTTGTAATCAATAACGGTAGATCGGAAAAATATATACTATATGGTGAAAAATACGTCAAATCACATTTTTTTGGAAGCGCTAGTTAAACAAAACATTTATGGAAAATAATTTTGTTGTTGTTGTTTTTTTAAGATACAGGGTGTCAAATATTTAAAAAATGCATGCACTTGGTGTAGAATTTATTTTTGCTATCGAGAACAAACTAATTATCCGAAAATTATAAAATTGGGCTCATTATAAAGATAAATGAATAGGGATTATAAAATAATTATAGAAATGCCCCCATCTTTCATTTTTTCCTTTTCAAAATGGCCGCCGAAACGTTCTTTTTGAATTTTATCCCATGTTTACATATTTTTTGGATCTCTTCCTCATTGAATTTTAAACATAATGTATCTACTAAAAAATCAGCGCAACATCTACTTTTGTTTTTTTGCAATTATGACAATCAAAATATAATTTAAAACAAAACAATAAGAAGGATCAAGAATCTTGGAAAATAATCCACTTCCTGATTCCGCCATTCAAGAATCGTGGGACATTATCAAAACGGCGGTAACCGATACCTTAAAGGCCACTATAGACCAAAAGTAATACTAAAGGTGCACGAGTCATTAACTCCTTACACAATTCCTTAATACAATTTGTCTTGGCTTGTACTGACTTTTTTCATACCATAGCTATTGGCTAATCACATCAATGTAATCCATTTCCAGACATAACACTCTAGAGGTTGATTTTATACAAATTTTCTAATGATTTTTGGAAAATCGAATTTTCCGAGATTTCCCACGAGAAACTGGAACTGAATTTTTTTCCTGCGATAGCTATTTACAGGTAACAACAATGTAATCAATTAATCCATCTCCAGACATAACACTCTACAGGCTCATTTTGTTCCAATTAAAATAATTTTTTGGGTTTCGCGAGTTTTTCACAATTTTCCACGAGGAACTGGAACCAGGTTTTGTCATATTATCATGCATCCTTAGTAATTTTTAGGTCTAAACACTACCGGTTGATATCGACTTCATTTTTTGTTTTCGGCTGGGGTAATACAATCTGCATACCGTTTTTTTTTACTTTTTGCTGGGATGACACAATCTGCATTACCGTGTTTATTCCCGGATGAAGCAATATAATCTGCATTATCGACTTTTCACTTTCGACTAACTTTAACAGTATGCAGCTGAGCGTATATAATGTGTAAGTACGTGCCTGTAATTTATTTAACTTTACATAAAATCAAAATGTAGAGAAAATTAATTGTTTTGACTTTAGTCATTATGTGACTAATAAAAACTACGGCATGTCGCCGCGATGTAATTTGAGAGCAGACTGATTAATTTAATTTTATTTTGTTTTGTGTTGTGTATCTTTCGCCTTTAATTCGTTTGGTTTTGGACAAGCTGGTCAGCGGTTGGTCGTTCTATGTCATGTGACATAGTGCCTAACATGTGGCACCCGACGTGCGGCGAGTTCGTGTTGGCGCCGGAATAATTGTAGGCACATTGGGTGAACCGCTACATATTTTACAAACTTTGTACTAAAATGTTAACTGCTATAAAATGGCGATATAATTTGTAGTACTCAAAATCGATAAAGTGACTTTTGTTCTGTGTGTTTTAAAAATGAATTTAGGCATAATTTCTTGCTATAATGATTCGTAACTGCTTTAAACTACTATAAATGTCATAGCTCATTTCATCAGGGGGGTAAATTCTGATGAAATGACAATTTTTTGTGACATTTTTATTAATTCAAAATAATGTCACTCAAAATTTGCGATTCTGATAGAATGAGCTGTGACATTTGTAGCAACTTCTAACAGTTCTATTTTTAGTTTATAGCAGCTATATTATTGCAATAAATGTCATTTTTTGTTTGACAATGTAATTATTTTAAAATGGTTCTAATGCATTTTAGTATGTATGTTACTTTTGACTTTTTCATACAGTCATACCGTCTTAGACTCGACATTTAGATGTCGCTACGTGAGATTGCATATAGTTTGACAAGCAATTCCAATTGCATTTTGTAGCTGTCACAATTGTCAATCTAATTCAGAGCAGAAAGTCTTATTTTTCATATTACGTAATTTTTTTGTAATCGATTTAAAATGGATCGTGATAAGATGTTTTTTCGAGGGGTTCTTCTTTTCTTTTTTGATTCCAAGAAAACTGGCGCTGAAGCTCACCGATTGATTTCTGATACTTATGGTAATCAAGCTCCATCGAGAGCAAGCTATTTCAATTGGTTTCATCGATTCCAAAGTGGTGATTTTGACTTGACAGACAAAGAACGGCCAGGTCAGCCAAAAAAGTTTGAAGTTGCCGAATTATAAACATTATTGGATGAAAATGCATGTCAAACGCAAAAAGAACTTGCAATGCAGTTAAGCATTGACCGATCAACCATTTCTCATCGCAAGCAGGACCATCGCAGCCAAAACGAGATATTCATTGCGATAATGTTATGCTGAGTATTTGGTGGGACCAGAAAGGTGTGGTGTATTATGAGCTGTTAAATCCAAATGAAGCGGTTACAGGTGATCGCTACCGACGCCAACTGGACAATTTGGCACGTACATTAGACGAAAAACGGCCAGCAATAGCGAACAAACGCTATAAAGTTTTGTTTCATGATGACAATGCCAGACCACATCGTGCAAACACCGCTCAAAACAAGGTAGAGCAACTCGGTTGGAATCGGCTTGAACAACTTGCATATTCTCCAGACCTTGCAGCTTCCGACTACCATTTGTTTCGATCAATGCAAATAGGCCTGGCTGATAGCTGGGAAAGTTGAAGGCTTCTTCAAACGAGGAATCCACAAACTTCCCAGGAGATGGCAGGAAGTCATAGCTAACGATGGCGAATATATTGGATAAAATATGCTGTATCGTTATCTTTTAATAAACATTTCTTTTTTATAAAAAAAGTCTAAAAATTAATTCACACACCCAATATTATTATTATTGTTGAAAAGCCATGTGGGCGTTCAGCCACCTTGCATTGCGACCTAAAAAATTTTTGTGCTTGGATCCTGCTTTATTAACCGTACAGATAACAATGAACCTGACAATACTGCCGGCTGGTACGCGATACATACTATCTCGGCTCATTGCTCTCCCTCCTAGATGCTTATTACAGAATGCACTTCAGCTAGAAAGATAGTAGCATTGGTACCCAAGGACTTCGAGATGGTAGTCCCACTCCCGTATACTCATACCTCTGCCCCGCCTTCCGTTTTGATTTTACTCTTACGAGTTGCTGGAAATAGAAAGTCGCCTGTTGGCCACCCAACTTTACTACATGAAGGCTAAATAAAACTGGAGGGTGCCTGGGATCCAGAGTCCACATACTTTGTACTGATTAACCTATCGGTCATTCATCCATCAGCATATGCTGTTCCACATTAGATTAGGGTTTTTTGTCAAGGATTTCTTGTTTAGCGCTTTACTTTAGCCTGTAGTGGTTGCCATGAGGAGGCAGCACTTACACTTGCGAATGGTGTCCAGGTTACCCCTTACACAATTGTACCCATCACGAAGCTGTCTAATACATGACCAGAAAGCTCACGTGATGCACACCCTACTGGAAGGGAGATTAGATTAATCTACTCACCTTTAGTCTCTTCCTCCAATAGACGCCAAACCATCAAGCCTAAGTAATTTTACCTCTTTTCTAACTGAACCTTGGGTGGTGCTTGTAACGGCTTCACCTAACTGTGCAAATGCTTAATAATAATTTGTTGATGAAGATCCAACAGCTTTAAACAAATATATTGCCTATTTTACTAGCACGACAGTGTACTATGAACTAGATGGAATGTTGGACCTAATGTAATATAACGCAGCCAGAGCTCCTGGTCAATTGGTGATATTGTTCAACAGTAAATAAATTGAGTATCAATTTCTGTAAGTGCTGATACATTTTATATAACTGAATCTTGTCAAAGTAAAAGATTCCACCATTTCCACTGCATTACGGCTACGTTACTCACCAACCAGCAAAAATATCCGAAGCGTAATGTGAGTACAGATTATATTGTTAGAGTGGTTTACCAGTTCATTGACGGTGATATACTATTTTTCTACGGGAGTCAAGAGTCTGGCCGGACCTTGCTAACCTCAAACTGTTCACTATGGAGACCCCCTTTAAATCGCTGTTCTCTTAAATTCTTTTTAACCTTTCCCTATAAGTTTATACATTTATCAACATGTGCAACAGCTGAATACCTACCAACTGCACTATGTACAAACTCAACTCAACATCTTATTAACATTGATAAAGATCAACAAATAAAAATGTTTATATAAAAAACATAAAATCATTATAAAAATTACGCAGGTAACTTTATTGTTATTGGTCTTTTTGTGGGATGCGCGCGGCTCTAACCAAGACGACGAGATTTATGTATTTATGATATATGTACCTACGTTCTCAAGATGTAACGTGAACATAATATTATGAATCTCACAAAATCATCAAATATCAATTTAGTAGAACTGGTTTTGTTTCGAAAAATTTAGCAAATCTTAGTTGAAAAATCTTGAATCGATTTCAAATTATTTAAATTAGATGATGAAGATGATGATCAAAATTGTACCGTGTGAGAGGAAACTCGCAACTACATATATACGTATGAATCGAAGATGATAAAAGAACAATAGAATTACATAAACATGTATACAAGACAAATTGTAAACTGGTTTTATAGGATAAGATCAATAAAAATTTGATGCCTCGTCCAAAATAACTTAATTTCGATTTTCACTGCAATAATCCAATCCGATAATTTGGTTGTAAACAATTTTAATTTATTAATCGCATTAATCCGCCTGAATTAACCTACAATCATTAATTTAATGACCGCGTGTTCTCATGACGAAGATTTTTTTAATCAATAGACATTTAATATTCGGAATGAATATCGGAAACCGTTCTAAAAGCGAAATGAGCAAAAAATAAATTCTTAGCTGACAATTTTAAGTAATTAAATTCTTTAATCAAAAGAAGCAAAACAAAATAAAAAGTTATTTCAAATTTAATTAACCATTTCAAAATTGTCATTTTCCATTTTCACATCGTCGTCGTCGTCTTCTTCTTCTACTTATTATTATTTTTTTAAGTAATTTCGCATACAGATAAAGTAATGGAGAAATAAAAGATTTCGCCTCCACCCATCAATAGATATTGTTTTAAAACTTAAAGGGAAAACAATAATAAAATACTGTCACAATTTCCACCTAATTAAATTTATTTTTAGTGTATTGAAGAAAATTGAATTTTCTTATTATTTTGTAACACTATTGTGTTATTGTATTCCCACCACCACTACCACCACCACCACAGCCACTAACTAAAATCATTTTTAAAATTTACAATAAAATTTTTTGCTATTACAAAATAAATAAAAATTTGCATATCGTATTGTTTGTATATTGTATGTTGTGTATTGTATTTTGTGTAAAGAACTAATAAAATTTTGAGATGAAAATGGAAAATACAATACAAACAAAAAAGTAGCGCAGATTTTCTATGCGCGCTATTTTGTATGTTTTATGGTTTCAAATCAATTTTGTGTTATTCGTGTGTCGAGAGTTTGGGAAGAAGACATTGAGTTACATCGAGTATATAGTGGTAAAAATACATTACAATTAGGTTTTTTTTATTCTGTACTATCAACAAAGTGCTACTTACATCGTGTATATATACATAAAGCACATCCTTTTGTGATTTAGTTTGAATGCGAGATGTAAATTAGTTTTAATGCATTTTATTATTGTTTGGTTGGGATATACAAAAAAATGTTGTTATTGTTGTGGAAATATATTCAAATAAATAACATTGATTTGATTTGAATTGGACCGAGAGTGTTTATAGATGGAGAACGAAGGTGGGAAAACTAAAATATATTTTTGAAAACAGCCATAGCTATGTCTCACACAAATTTTTAATATAATTTACATTTTTTATAAATTTTAAATTTAAAGTAGAATTCTAGAATTTTTTAAAATTTATAGAAAATTTTAATTATTTAGGAAATTTTTAATTTATTAGGTGGGTTCTTCTATAGATTGCTGCTCGAGATCGCGATAAACTTTTATCGAATTTTTCAGTCCAATTGAGATTATTTGAATATTTAGGCTGCGGTCGAATTCTCGGGTAAATCCGCAAAATTCGGTAAATGCATTTACCTTTTTTTGCTGGAAGTAATGGATATCAAAAAAGGTAAATCTTGAATTGAACGAGTAAAAAATAGAAAAAATGCATAATTTAACAGAAAACGAACATTAAAAATGTAAATTTACCGCAGTAAATGTTTTACCCGAGAATTCGACCGCAGCCTTATTCATTAAATGAGATAGACTTAAATGATAATTTTTAATAAAATGTATATATGAGTTCGCAACAATTCTATGGTTTTATGTAGAACACAACAGAATTCCTTAAATTGGAACATAAATTATGAACTGAAGAAAGAGGGAAATTTTGACGTGACAACGTTTTACACCGCATGTTCAGAAAACTGACTCGAAATTTAGCCCTTGGTCGGCGGCATTTACTCTAACCATTACCTCTAACTATAAGCATTACCTTTAATTTAAAAATATGATTACTTAGGTTGGTCCTTCGGCTTTATGTGTCACGCATAATATTATCGCAATGGCATCATCAGGCGGCAAAAGAATCCGCGCCGCGAACCTCTGATTTCGACCGATTTAAATGCTTGAACCAGTGTAGCGAGAGAATGCCTCATCCGATCGGAGATCCGATGGTGTCAATTTTTGCGTAAATTTACCAATATTAATTTATTTATGTTAAATTAAATTAATTAATCTCCACATAAATTTTAATTAAAAATTCAAACTACAAAATAGGGATTTACAGAGATTGAGGGCACTATAGCGAGAGAATGCCTAAACAGATCGGAGCAATTTGAGTATTAATTTGTGCTTATACTGTGGCAGATAATTTATTTTAAATTAAAATAATTAATTTCCACATGAATTTTAATTAAAATTTCAAAGTACAAAACAGCGATTTATAATCATCCATGATAATCCCTTATCTGACCGGAGTGATTTTGGTGTGAATTTGTACGTAAAGAAACTGTGGCAGATAACTTATTGTTAATTAAAATAATTAATCTCCACATAAATTTGAATTAAAATTAAAATCTACAAAACGATGATTTACAAAGCTTCAGAGCACTGAAATTGGAGAATCCATCATCTGATTGGAGCCATTCTAGTGTCAATTTGTGCATAAAGAAACTGTGGTTAAAATAATTAATCTTCACATAAATTTTAATTAAAATTTAGATCCACAAAGTGACGATTTGCAATGCTAGAGAGCATTGTAAAGGGAGAATGCCTCATCTGATAGGAGCAGATGAGGCATTCTCCCGAAGCCAGTACGTACCGCCATATGTCAGTGGGGACTCCGATATACATCTTGTGCTCTGCGGCGATTTCAACATCGATGTCATCGCTAAACCCGAATTCGTGCGCTTCCAACCCACTAGAATCGACTACTTTGGGACGCACTTGCCTAAATCTCACATTCGTCAGGCACATCACCGCTGAGACCTTGCGCTTCATATCGTACTTCTCGTACCATCGCCCAGTACTCAATCGTTGCAAACAACCACTGAACTCTCATTTCATGATGCTAATAATAAATAAATTTATTATAACAAACCCATACATCGTGTCATTTCTCGCATCGCTTAAAAACGTTATCACGGAAAACACCTATGGCCGCGTAGAAGACACAGCCTATCCCGATTTTTTTTTTTAATACACATATTTTCTACTTATTTTCCAAATGTCAAAAAAAAATCTTGACAAAAAATCATTATTTAAAGATAGTAAAAGAGAAGTTCATGCATAAAAATGATAATAATAAAAATAAAAATCATTAATCTAAAATTATTCATCGAAGTCTAATAAAATTCTATTTCGTCGATGACCTCAGGCTGGATGTACATCGTCGTCACTAGAAACTTCCTCAACACTAATGATTTTGATTTCATTATCTTGCGCGAACAAACTTTAGTTGCACTCTGGTTGTATTCTGTTTCAGATGTTTTGAGAAAATCTGTTAATAAGTGATTGACATGTCCGGATAGTACTTACTTATTTTCTTACTAAAATATTTAGCAGAAGGTTTCGCAATAACTTCAAGCTGCGTTTGGGCATCGAGAAAATTTTACTAATGAATTTACAAAACATACTATTTTATTGTAGATGTATTAGTGAACTACCTGTGTAAGACGGAAACTATTATGTAGGGAGGCTATTCAAGAAATTTTAAAAACACCTCCATTTGGTACCATATCGTTCTAAACAACAATTGGTTAAAAAAAATTCTATGGATCTGATCATAGAGTTTTTGCGAATTGGCCACATACATCATAAAGTCACTAGAAGCTATCCCAAAAGCAAAAAATACAGTCAGGGGCTTACAACTTCGTTTGTTGTCATATCGTTCCCAATCAAAATTAGATCAACGAAAAATTCTGCGGTATTAATCCTACAGATTTTAATAATTGGCCACATACATCATGAAGTAACTAGAAGCTATCCCAATATCAAAAAACACCTCAATTATTTTTGCGGATCGTCAGGGGCTTACAACTTCGTTTAAAAACAATTACATTGCAAAACGAAAAATGACATTTATTGCAATAATATAGCTGCTATAAACTAAAAATACAACTGTGAGAAACTTCTATAAATGTCACAGCCCATTTTATCAGAACCGCAAATATGGAAAGCAATATGGAAATAAAACACTATTTATGAAAAAGATATACATATTTAGTAATGAAATGACACACAATATACTTGTTATCTAAACAGTTTGGATATACAAATATTGAGCAAGCGTTGCTAAGAGTTATCGGGGGTGTTCACACGAAGTTAACACTGCAACGCAACACGACAACTCCTCGCGTTTAGACGAAATAATAAAACTGTTGTTACTTATCTATGTATGTGTTTTGTTTATTTATTTTTTGTAGAATGTGTTTACTGTTTAAAATAAAAATTAGAAGTAAAACCAGTTTACAAAATTGTGTTTGTGTGTTACAACTTTTTCATCACCTAAAATTTACGTTGAAAAAGTGCAACAAGAATATTTTGCTTCCCAGTTAGTTTATAGGCAAAAACGTAAGAAACGAGGAAATGATGTGTTGCAGACTTGCAGTGTTAACTTCGTGTGGACAGCCGGATTGTATGAAAATTCTGTTTCCAACCTTTACAGGGTCACTGCGAGTTCGCGACAATATTCTGCGGAAACATTTTCAGCAAGCAACCAATCAAAGTATGTAGTCTATTTCGTAAACAAATTTCCCCTTCTGAATAAAATATTTTTAAATCGCATGCAATCCTGCTGAAAATTTTTTCGCGGAATATTGTCGCGAACTCGGACTCATGTAGATCCATGAGTAGTAACCAAGGGTTAAAGCGTATTGCACGAAATTACATATTTCCAAATTAATTAACACACAGAACAAAAGTCACCGAAATTAAAATCAATGACAATTTGCTTCAATTTGTCACATTATTTTTTGGGATATTTTGAGAAAGTTACTTAAGTACTCACACTATATCGTCATTTTATAGCAGTTAACATTTTAGTGCAAAGTCACAAAAAATTTAATTTGCCACTTGATCAGATTTTATCGCCTATGCCTGTAAAATATATAAATCATTTAGGAGAAATCCATTATTCCAACTAAACTGAAAGGGAGTCAGGTGATAGGCCATTTTTCTTTATTATCGGTGTTTTCTAAAATTATTGAAAAGGTATCTGACCAAAGAATAACTATTTTTTTGAATAAAACACATTTTTTGCACATACCATGCAGTTCAGGTTTAGGAGATCTAAAAGCTGAGGGAGCCTTATTGGAATTCACTAAATTCCCGTATGAAGGTCTTGAGAAGAAAATATCGGTTGCATCAATTTTTGTGGATTTAAGTAAAGCCTTTGATATGGTGAACCACAAGGTATTATTACAAAAACTGCTACATACTGGTTTTCGTGGAGTAACTTGGCTCATATTTATGTAATAGAACTCAAGTGGTTAAGATTGGTGATGTTTTGAGTGAATGTAAAATTATCAATGATGGTGTTCCACAAGATTCTATTTTAGGCGCCATGCTTTTTTTGATCTACTTAAACTCATTTTTTTATTTGAAAGTTTCTGCAAAGTTGATAGCTTTTGCGGATGATCTACTGTTTCTGTATAATGATCGTTTGGAAAGTACGAACATCCAGCCTATGAACTCTGACCTATATAGCCTTAGAAAATGGTTCATTGCTCATACCATGTTTCTGAGCATAAAACTAAGGGTATATTTTTTAAACTTAATAATGAAATTGTTGTTCAACTAGATATCATTTACCATGATATAAAGTGTGATAACATATAACTCAAGTTATGTTATCACACGGTCCCGGTGGCACAGTGGTTAGCATACTTGCTTTACGCTCCGGAGGTCCCGGGTTCGATTCCCGGCGGGTGATGAAAAAATCACGGCTGGTTAATGTAGGATCAATGAATTAATCACTCATTATCCGTTAAAAAAAATGATTACGAAACTTCAAAAAAATGAAGAGGCCAAATCCGTTTATGGGATGTAGCGCCAGCGAAGAAAAAAAAAAAAATTAAAACATAACTCAAGTACCTTGGACTGACTGTATTTATTTGTGTGCTGTTATTCGAAAATTTTATATTTTACGTTCACTGTCATCTTCGGTATAACCAGTTCCACTTGACCGTTTTCAAAATATCCATTAAAACGTTAGTTGTGTTCAGCATGAAAATTTGAATCTCTAATAAATCGTCGTTCCAATTGACTAAATTATTATGAGATTTATTCAATGCATCGCCTGGTGTCAAATATTCCTTAAAAGTAAACGAACTCTCTTCCGATCCGATGGTTCACGAAAATCAGTTTACTTTCGTTTGAATTGTTGGTGACTCAAATAAAATCCAGCCAAGTACTGTGTTCTGGGCTGTAGATTTTCATTTTTTCCCAATTATTATATCAGCATAAACTTCACTTTCCAAAATTAGACCAATTTAGCTAATTTGCTAAACTCAGGATCTGCTAAAGAGATATTCTAAATATGTCATATGTCTAAATGAGTCATTGATTGTTAAATATTTGTTTGAAGCACAAGATTTTCTTCCCTGATTCTGTGGACTGCTGCAACCCGATTTGTGTTGATGGCCAATCACTCTCATTTTTTAATTAGCCAAGTTGGTTCAGAAAACCAGAATTCATTTTCAACAAGATCTGCTGGTTGTATTCCTCGTAATGCTAAGTCAGCCGGATTATCATTTGAACCAATGTGACGCCAATTTTTACGAGGTAATGTGTCTAGAATTTCTGATGTGACTGAACAGCCAAGCGAGAACGATCTCTGAATCACTATCCAAGCGTAAACTTCTATACTTCGTAATCCTTGAAAGCTTGTTGCACTTGTGAAAATATTCGTGCTAAAGGCATTGCTCCATGCACAAACGCCAAACCAGCATTTTAAACCGTAAAATCCAATTTTTGACAAAATTATTTGTTTTCAATATGAAAATTATTAAAAAATAGTTCGAATCTATAAGTTCCACCTTTCTAATCTATTGTTCCACTCTATAAGTTCCACTACGTTAAGGTTTCTTTGCCATATTCCGACTAATAATTATTGACAATTGCGCTTTACCAAATTCGCCGAATTTTTCTCGGTTTGTTCTTAAAACACTAAAAATGATGTGAGGTGATCCACGTATAATAGCTCTATTTGTGGTTGTGTCGTACAAAAAGTGTGGTTAGGTATTCTTCTGGGATCTAATGTTCTGCGAAATAAACAATCAATCGGATTTACATTATTTGCATGGTGATCGTCAATAACGAAATGCTACCTGTAGATAAATTGTTGCCATTTGCTCTCTGTTGTTTATACATCAGTGTCAAAATTTGCTCTCACGTGTCACGAAGGCCCTCAACAAAATATGTGGTATTTAATTTCCATCCGGTTCAGCTAAATATAATCTAATTTGTCGCAATGATAGCTGCCACGAAAAGTCTAAACTTCGGAAATAAACGTAAATTCAAGCTTTTCGTGATCTGGAGGCGCATGTAGACGAGCATAATCAAACGAAAATCATCGACCAAACCAAAAGCCCGAAGGTGGTTCAGCTGGACACATTTTTGCTCCACCTAGTGAAGACTACTTAGTATTACCAAGAAGTTAAAAAGAGATTAGATCCAGTTTCAAGAGCATTGGAAACTTGCTCAAACACCAGAAAGTAAAGATGGATAAGCTGCATATGGTCTATGCCAAAGTCAATCGACTCGTATAAAATATTAGGTAACTTGCCATTTTTATTTCCATTTGTAATGTCGGTGCCACTTAATCGAAGTTATGGTAGAGTTGAAATAAGGAGAGGCAATTAAGGGAAATAGGAAGGTATGACGAGAGTTGAGATTAAGGCTTGTTTGCCTGTAACAAAACATCGGAAGCCTAGTATGTTGTAAAGAAAAAAATTCGAAAGGTAAAACAAACCACCCTGAATCTACACCTCACGTAAACGTAAGGCTCACACCATTAAGGTGACCATACAAGGAAACTCATTCGCGTACGTATTAATCAAGATTTTCATTTACGAAATAGCTAGCATTATGATATAATATAAACCAAAAACAAGGTTTGTCGAGGAGGTGAAATGTAATTAAGTAATTCTAGACATTTCCCGGGTAATTTCGTTACAGTACCGTGAAGATGTTGTTTCTATTAGAAAGATCAAAGAGGGCGTCTTATCTCTGTTTTTGAAATAAGAACTAGATTGTTATTACCCAAAACTGGCTAACATTTGTAATAACTGAAGTGAAGTTAGATGAAGGCCATTCCAATGATATTTTAAGCTTTTCTAGGTAATCTAGAAACACAACATGGTGGACGAGAACATCAAAAAGTGAGGTACACAAAACAAAAGTTTTCCCTTTTACTACAAATCATAATTGAGCTTGATGGTTTCTTAAAATGCTAGGTACATACTTTGGCTACCTCAATTAAATTAATTGAACAAAAATATATTTGACCTAATTCTGAAATTAATTAAGAGGAATTAATTTTAGTGCGTTTAGAATTTTATTGTTCTGTTTCTTCTTTTTTTCAATCTAATACATAAGAATGTTGTCAGTTTCGGTTTTTTATAGCTCGTTTCGGGTAGCTTTAAAAATGAGTAACTAGCCAACTTGGATTCCCTTAGTGCAGCCATTAATTCGATAAAGAAATATTCTAATGTTTGCTACGGTTTTTGTAAAGTTTTGATTATGAACAACGATTTAACCAAGCTCTTACATAAAATTGATGTAATTACTGAAAGAGCCGCGGAAAATATTGACCTAAAGAAGATCGAATCCGAGGTAGCTGAAAATCGGAAACTAATCAACCAATTATTAAATAAGTCTGAGAGTGTTACTCCATCCGAACTATCATACTATACAAAAGTATATGCTGAAATGGACTCAGACCCTGGTACTATCATTAATTCTCGGAATTATACTCAAAGTGTTATTGGTACAGGTGATCTTGTTGATTCGATTAAAACTGCCGGTTAGACATATCCGTTTCACCTGAAATGCTTGTAGGCTACACTCAAAGGAAACTAGAAGACTGCCCGCCTGACAAAGTGGATTGTAGATTATTACTTGCAAAGCGCCGGGTAGTTGACAAATCCATTAGTTCATTTCCTTAATAAGCTAAACAGTTCCTATATGTGGCCTCGTGATGTGTTAATCCGTCCATTTGTAAATCATTTGCCACATCCAAAAAACAGAGCTGATCTAACGTTCCAATAACATCAATAACTGCTGATGTATCCAATACTATCAGCGATTTCACCTAGATCTACTACCACAACACCTCCAGTATTCTAGATAAAGCTAAGGTTATTCGTTTATGCGTACTGGACAACGATTATGACGTCATAATAATCAGCGAGACCTGGCTTACGATAAATATGATCTCCGAAGAATAGTTTCCATCTGATTATGTCGTTCATAAACAGGATATATACGATTTTGACACCGGTCGTCAAGGTGGTGGTGTTTTGATTGCGGTAAAGTATTCGGTTCCTAATGATGTGATTGCATCTCATACTATATCCTAAATGTGATAATACTTCGATTGTTGTAGTCGCCGTGTATATGTATATCTTACAGATCGGACTTGGATTACTGTAACACGTTTATCAACTACATCGACTCAGCTGTTATTCCTATAGTTCGTCCTACTTATCATTGTGGGCGACTTTAATTTACCCAGTATATCTTGAGACGATGTGGACGGTGTATTTTCTTCATTTTCTACTGATGAGAGGGCATTAGCTATTAGATTCATTCAATCTTCAAGGCGAAATTTTGCACTCAAAATTCATTTCTCCTGCACAACACGGATTTTATTCCGGTAGGTCTATACAGAAACTAACTTGATCTCATTTTATAACGATTTATTTGATAGTTTAAAGTCCAGACAGAAGCTTGAGGAGTGGTAGAATAATTTCAGTGATTATACTCTGTTGTGTTACCCTACTGCGAATTTTCATGCTTTGGTAAATGTGCACGAGATCATGAATATCGTGGCCTGGAACCTGGCCTGGCCTAACTGATTTGGCGCAAGTATTGAGGGGTGTAATATTCCATGATGCGCATCATAGGCCACGTCAAGTACGCCCTGTTGTGTATCCTTTAGGTTATCTAATACTAGGCTTAATTCGAAGAGGCCGATTAACAACGAACGAACCCTATCCTTATATGTTCAATATTCCTGGAGCTGGGTCACTTATTGTCGTAGTTGGTTTTGCCTCTGTATTAAGTTGTTTATTGTGGCAGTGATGTTTGGTATTATGTTTCACCATCTTGACCGTGTTGTCAATCAAGGTTGTTTGATTCCTTATTATTGACAATAGTTTGTGTTCTTTTTTATTGAGCTTCTCAAACTGAGCCTCATATTCACTGGCTTCATGTTGAGTGAGAATTCTGAACATGTCTCCCAGAATGATACCCGTTGAATCTCCAAAACCAGGTTTCACGCGTTTTTTTCCTTGTTGCTGCTTAGTAGCAACTCATTATCAACGATGCTGAATTTCCATTGCAGTTGTTGTAGAATGTTACAGTTTAATCCAGACAGCTCGTTACAGACTGCTTGTAGTTCATTGTGAGCTACCTTGTAGTTTTTGATTTTTTCCCAATAGCTGCTCATGTTATGTTGAATTGCCAGAGTCCATTTCATAGCGACAATTTCTAACTTGCCTAGCTTCTCGAAGTATATTCCAGTAGACTGGTTGAAAGGTCCGATTTCGACGTTGGCATTAACGAATCCGAATAGCCAGCACACTGATAGAACGGCTATCGCTAGGTTGTTCATCCTTCCTATAGTTATGCCTCATCCGCGTGGGTGTTGTCTAGTCGATGGCTTGTTGTTCTCAGTAGAAGTTGTATTGGCATCCTTGGTTGCTACGTCCTGCATCGGTGAGATTAGTTCCATAGGTAGTGTCTCCCTTGAATCACCATCAATAGGTAGCTTGCATAATTTTGTTATTAGTCGTTTGTATGTCGCACCTTTGCATTTAACAGTCGCAATTCGCACCATCCTATCCTTTCCGGCATGAGTGTCAAGAACCCATCCCAATTTCCAACGTGATACCGGTAGTTGGTCGTCCTTTAACAATACCAGGTCATTTACCGCTAGATTTGGTTGTACGGTTTTCCATTTGGTCCGTTGCTGAAGTTGGTGAAGATATTCTGCCGACCAGCGTTTCCAGAATCCTTGTGCCATCTTGTTTTCAATCCCATGTTGCTAGTAGTTGCCTCTGGCATCGCATTGAGGGAGTCGCCAATCAGAAAGTGTCCTGGTGTTAGCGCTATTGAATCCGAGGCATCGTTGGTCAGTGGAATTAGTGGCCGAGAATTGAGAACTATTTCGATTTGAGTCGTGAGAGTATATAACTCTTCGAATGTAAGAGTCGATTCTCTTATCACTCTCTTGAGGTGACATTTTACGGACTTTATTCCTGCTTCCCATATTCCACCAAAGTGTGGAGTGTGAGGAGGTATAAAGTGCCAGTTTGTTCCATCAGTGGCCAGTATGGCTGCTATGTCGTCGGGTAATGTTTTCAAGGCTGCACGGTAGGTCCTTTTCATTACGGCATTTGCTCCAACAAAATAGGTTCCATTGTCGGAGAATACATCCGTGCACAGTCCTCGTCTGGAGATGAATCTTTTGTAGGCCGGTATGAATGTTTCTGTGGTTAGGCTGCTCACTTGTATCACTTGTCGTAGTTGCGGAAATCAGCGAGGCGTGCAACCAGTTAAAACTAGTTCACACGTCCACGTTATTGGTGAGTTTGGGAACGTGTTTCTGTTATTTATGCACAATAAGAGTTGAAAATTATACACCCATCTTGTGTATAAAGCCAATACAGATTAGGTCGCCATATTGCGAACCACACGAAAATTAAAATAGCGACAAGTTGGTGGGTAAAGAAGCGGTGGTCAAGGAGTACTTTGTGTTAGAGAATAACAGTGATTATTGTGAAAAATTATAATATGGAACATGAACCAAAATTGAAGTCACTAAAGGCTACGAGAGGATCGCCTAAGGTCAAATGACCAAACTTGTCAATTTCGTTCAAGCCGAAGTTGATAAGGAGGATATAGATGGATTCCAGTCTAAGCTCACACGTGCTAACGTACTTCTTTAACAATTTGAAGATGCTGAAAATGCAATATACGATTTGGATCCCGATCACGAGGGTGCAATAAGGGGAGCAACTTACGTCAATGGAACTTCAATCACAACAAAACTTACATGCGGGCGTCGTCCTAAACAATTGTGTTCTTTCCACGGCATTAGTGAAGATATTAGAGCTATACGAAGGAGAATTCATATCAGAGCATTGTTGTAATCGCCTGAAATTTCCTAGGCAAAACAACAGAACTGTTGTGTATGGCATTGGTGGGTCGAGATCCCAGGTTACAAGAGGCAAATTCAACGTCACATTAAGGTCCAGAGAGTCACCAGACCAATACATAAAATTCGAAGCTCTAGTTATTGATTGATTGATTGATTGATTTAGTGTGCACGACCAAGCCTAAGGCAAGTTTCCCGGATACGCCGTGGCCACCGTACACCCTTTTACGAATAACAAGATCGAAGGAAAGGAAATGTATGTTAGCATGAAAGAGTCGACCCGGTTCCAGACACCTAAGTAGCCGATAGTTAGTAAATTTGTTAGTTTTTTTTTTTTGACTCTTTGTTAATTACAAAGACAACACAATTTTTCCTAATACTGCGTCCCCCTGTTGTAATCGCAAGATCTGAAAAGCCTTAATTTAATTAATTATTAGTCTCCACTATTATTCCCATCGGCGGTTGTGCGGTGGGAGGGGCAAGATTTCGTTCCATCATCATGTCCCCAAGCGGTCACGCAAATTTGTACTAATCGTAGCAAATGTTGCTTGACATCGTTGTTGAAGTTGTTGCGTCTCTTCTCTCTTGTCTACTCGCCCCCATAAAATTCGAAGCTCTAGTTATGAGCAAATTATGTTCAAAGTTGCCAAATCACACCCTAATACGCATCTTAGAAGAAAAGTTGGATGACGAAACAAAAATGTTGTGGGCCAGACACTCAGCAGAAAATGATTTTCCTGCGCTTGACGATTTCTTCGATTTTCTACAATCGCGAGCCAATTCCTTAGAAACAGTGAAACCGAATTCTACATACAGTAAGCCACAGTCATTAAAGCCAAAGCAATCTCGAAACTTGCATGCCTCTACCAAAGCCGTCTGTTCAGTATGCAAGGTGGAAGATCACCTGTTGATTAACTGCAACCAATTCAAAGAAATGTCCGTGACACAGCGACGTGAGTTTATTAAAGCTATCAATAGATGTTTTAATTGTTTGAATTCTTCACATTCATCATATAATTGTAAGAGTAAAGGAAGATGTGTTAAATGTCAAAAGAAACATCATGCTTTTTTGCACATTGATCAGCCTGAAGTCAACAACACTTTGACAGTTGCTGGAGCTAAGAATCCAAATATGTCAGTTACCGACGTGACTAGTTCAGCATGACTAGTTGCTCCAACAATTACTAGTAACAAAGATAAAGATAGAGTTTCCCAACAGCTACTACCAGCAATTCAACCAACAACTAATGAAGTAAATTCGTTCCGGGTATCAAGTTCTGCTCGCTAGTAAACGCTAAAACCAACATCGGCAGTATGTTAAAGTGTCGCATTCTATTTGATTCAGGATCTGAGACGTTATTTGTCACTGAAGCTTGTGCTCAGAAATTACAACTAGGGATAATGCGCGCCTGATTATTACGGGCCTTGGGCAATTAGGTAGAAATACATCACGAGGGAGAATCACAGTGACAATAACATCAGTTTATTCAGACGCAGGTATTTCTTTACAAGCTTATATTCTACCAGTGATTACGTCGAATTTGCCAACCAATAAATTGCTTGTTGAACAGTGGGATTATTTGAATAATCTGCAACTGGCGGATCCTAGTTATAACATACCTGGAAGTATTGATTTTTTGATTGGAGCTGATCATTTCTTCCAAGTTATTAGCGATGGGAAGATAACAGGCACCAGCAATCCAGTAGCTCTCAATACAATTTTTGGGTGGACTGTTGCTGGTGGAATTGAAGTAAAAAACGCTGTCCATTCTTATCAAGCATCTGTTTCTTATCAAGTCGAAGCAGATATTGATTTGTCCTTGCGAAAACTATGGGAACTAGAAGAGCTACCACCGCAGAGATATTTTACGCCAGGCGAAGAAGAATGTAAGCGGCACTTCGTTAATATTACTACTAGGAATAGCGTTGGAAGATTCGTCGTCCGATTGCCGTTTAGAGCATCACCAGCGCTACTTGGGAAATCGTATACAAGGGCATTGCAGCGATTGAGGGCAATAGAAAGGAAAGGTATCAAAAATCCTTTGTTTTACGGACTCTACCGCAGCTATATGAAAGAGTTTTTAGCCTTAGGGCAAATTGAAGAAGCAGCAAATAAGAATGAGCCTAACCTCTGCTTTCTTCACCATCATGGTGTGATCAAGGCCTCAAGCTCAACGACAAAGCTAAGAGTAGTCGTCGACGCTTCCGCTAAAACCAGCAGTGGCTTCTTGCTTAATGATATTCTGCTTGTTGGTCCTATTGTCCAAAATAGCTTATACCAGATACTGTTGAGATTCCGCAAGTATCAGGTAGTGTTTACTGGAGATATTGAAGAAGATCAAAGATACCAAGTGATTCTATGGAGAAATAACCCAGCTGATGAAATTAAAGCCTACAAGTTGAGAACAGTAACCTTCGGAATGGGTCCAGCATCATTTTCAGCAACCAGGGCATTAAAGCAAGTAGCAGAAGAGAGCAATGCCAAGTTTTCTGAAGCAGCCAAGTGGATAAAAGACGATATTTATGTGGATGACATCATGACCGGTGCAGATACGATAACAGAGGCAAAAATTCTCAGATCAACAATTGTACAACTTTTAGCAGATGTTGGTTTTCCCTTACGCAAATGGACTTCCAACAATGAGCAATTACTTGAAGATGTACCAGAAGAACAGCGGGAAGTAACATCTAAAGAGATAGAAGAGGACACCAAATCGATTAAATTATTAGGCCTTCTGTGGAATCCATCCACCGATCACTTCAGTTTTCACGTAACATTGGAAAGTGAACCAGTAGCAACCAAACACCAGATATTATCGGAAGCTTCACGAGTCTTTGACCCACTGGGTTGGGTGGCTCCAGTCATCGTTCGGATTAAAATCCTTTTTTCAAAATCTATGGCTGCCGAAATTAGGCTGGGATGAACAACTTCCGAAGGAGCTAAAATATGAATGGCTTTCGCTTCGGAGCGAGTTACCACATCTATGAAATATTAAAATACCCCGCTGGCTTTCAACTGCCATGAAGGATTGAAAAGGGATACGCTGCAGCAGTACATTGTAGATGTGTGACTGATAACAATACGATAAAGGTTTCTCTAATTTCAGCTAAAACCAAGGTTGCACCACGTAGCAAAACTACTATACCACGACTAGAGCTGTGCGCAGCAACGTTGCTAACAAGCCTTTTGAAGTCAGTTAAAGATGCACTGGAGATGAACGTAAGTGGAATATACGCTTGGTCTGACTCGAAGATCGTGCTGGATTGGCTGTCATCGCATCCATCTCGGTGGCCGACGTTTGTGGCAAATAGAACTGCTAAAATTCTCAGAACCATCGATAGAGAACATTGGTATCATGTCACATCACAAGAAAATTCCGCCGATTGTGCTTCGCGCGGGCTGTCACCAAAGGACTTAGCTGATTTCACAATTTGGTGGAATGGACCAGGCTGGTTGTCACAAACCTCGGAGTATTGGCCAACGCAAGAACCTGTAATTATTTCGCGAAATCTTTATGTGTCTAACTGCGTATACTGCGTAACTGGGTAGTTAGTAACCCACCTTTATTGAGGAATTGGCTACAAGATTTTCTAGCTGGTTCAAGTTCCTTAAGACACTTGCTATTATAAATCATTTTATAAGTAAAGCCAAATGTCCAAAGTAAGTACGGGAAAGAAGCAACAACAAAAACCAGATATATTCAATTATCAAAGTAGCGGATATTGAGTTAAGCCGAAAATTAGTCATTACCGACATACAACAAAGTCACTTTGCAGATGAATTATGCAGGTTGAAGCGCTGGTAGCCAGTTTCTGCATCCAGTAAACTCAAATTTTTGAGTCCATTTCTCGACAACGAAGGTATCATAAGAGTTGGAGGTAGAATAAAACACTCTTTGGCGTCTTTTGAAAGTAAGCATCCAGTTATCCTACCTAAGTGTTACATTTCCAACATCATAATACAGGATATACATCGTCGATACCATCATGCTGGACAGTCATTTCTCATTAGCATAGTACGTCAAACTTATTGGATATTAAGCTGCCGTGACTTGGTGAGGAAAGTGGTTCACAAATGTGCAACTTGCATCAGAAATAAGGCATCACTTCAAGAGCAGTTAATGGCCGATTTACCCCCAGTCAGGGGATTGAAGTCTATATGAGAAGAGGTCGTGGACAGCGACCAATCAAAGCTTACATATGTATCTTTGTTTTCCTTAGCACAAAGGCAATACATATTGAACTGGTGGGCGACTTAAGCACGGATACATTTTTGGGAGCTTTTAAGAGATTTACTTCTCGCCGAGGAGTTTGCAGTGATGTCTTCAGCGACAACGGCACTAATTTCGTTGGTGCAAACGAAATTAGCGAATATTTAATCACCTCTCTATAAAATCACAGTAAATTGGCATTTCAACCCCCCTAGTGCTCCGCATTTCGGTGGAATATGGGAAGCCACCGTTAAATCCACCAAGTTCCATTTGAGGAGAGTTATTGGACAGAATATTCTTACCTACGAGGGGATGACTACACTGCTGACAGAAATCGAGGCAATATTAAATTCGAGCCCTTTGTGTTTTTTATCAGCCGACGACCTCGATGCACTTACACCGGCCCATTTTTTAGTTGGTCATCCTCTGACGCAAATACCTGAAGTCGATATTCAAGATGTAAGCATGAACCGATTGACTAGATGGCAGCTTCTAAAACAAATAGCGCAATACTTTTGGAAGCGATGGTCAAATGAGTATCTGAGTGCACTCCAAAGCAGAACAAAATGGTATAATAAAAGCTCTAAAAATAAAACAAGGCGATATGGTAGTACTGAAGAACGAAAACCTTCCACCAACACACTGGATACTTGGCAAGATTGAAGAGATACATCCTGGTTCCGATGGTCACGTTAGAGTTGTCACTCTGAAAACCAAATCTGGAATCCTGAAGAGGCCGATGCATAAATTGTGCTTACTTCCACAAAATTGAATCGGTTAATTCAATGGCCGGCGGGATGTCTACGACTGATGATGTATTTAAATTTACCTACAATGAGATTAATATTTATTAGAATTATTATCACGATTATTATAAACAAAAACTTAGCATCAAACTTTATTTATATTCATTCCTTTAACAGATTCAACAAATTGACAAGCTGATTAGTTAAAGAAATTTACATGAGCAGATGCATGTAGATCGAAGTTAATTGTTTTCTAGTCATTGAATGATGTCATTGAACAATTCATTATGGTGGAGTGGACCAGAGTCGTTATCTTCCGATCCAGGATATTGGCCGCGACAAAAGATTAACTATGGACATAGTCAAGAAGAAAGGCAGAAGATTACTCACAATTTTGTAGCAGAATGTAAACCGAGTGAAATTCCATCTCAAATATTTGAAAAAATTTCGCCATTTAAGAAATCAATTAAGGTGGTGGCATTAGTGATGCGATTCGCGCATAATATATTATTACCTACCAAAAAAAGCCCAGTAAAACATTAAGGTGACCATACAAGAAAAATATAAAGAGCTGAAACCTCATTAGGTGATCAGAACTTCGGTCTTCAAAATTTAGTTTACTCCCAAATCAATCCCAAACTGAATCTCTTAAGTCAGTCTTAAGCTCAACCCCAAAAACAATATTTGTGTAAAATTTGGTTCAAATTGGTCAAGTTCAGGAGAAACAGGCAAGTTCCATCATACTTGCCGATATCCCAGAACATTATCTAAAAATAATTTGAGAATCCCATTTCCATAGGAAATACTGAATTTCATCAAAATCGGATAAGATATAGAATCCCATTAAAATTTTTATAAAAAAAATCACAAATCCTCAGTTTAACTGCTCACTAAACCCTAATCCAACCTCAACTCAAATCCAACTCAACCCGCAAATTGGCCCCTAAGTTAACCTTCAAATCAACTCAAAATTCGATGCCCAATTCAATAATCAAACCAATATATAAGTATACAAAAAAATCGTAAATATTTAAATAACCAGGTGTTTTGGGTCAATTGTATATGGCAGGTACCCCACCCTCTTGACGTACAGACTCTTAAAGCTTTTCAAATCAGCGCATTGACCATAGAAACAGATTAGCGAAAAAAATTCCAAATCTGACAAGCCGTTCTCGAGATACCTTCAGTACAGACATTCAGACATCCAGACCTGACAGATGGACAACTTGTTCAGCCTCAGGGACTCTCAAATCGTCGAGAAAAGTAGTTTTGGACCAACAAAATTTTTCGTCATTTTTGACGGAAGTAACTCATTCCCATACGTAAAATGGCATCATATTGCTGATACAATATAAACCAAAAGTAAGAGTTGTCGAGGAGGTAAAATATAATTAAGGCATTTTCCGGTGATTTTCGTTACAGGACCGTGAAGATGTTGATTATACTAGAAAGATCAAAGAGAGTATCTTATTTCCAATACTCTTGCACTAATGCAAGAACTAGATTGTTATTACCCAAAACTGGCAAATCTTTGAAGTAACTGAAACACATCAAAGAGTGAGGCACACAAAAAATGTGACTTTTCCGTTGCATATAACACGACAAGATAAGCAATGATCTGGAAAGATGGAAATAAATTAAACGGGGCACTGCCCATCATAATTCAGCTTAATTTATGAGCTTGTTCGTTTCTTAAAATACTAACAGCAGACCTCAGTTAACGAAGAATTTTTTGATATCGTAATACTGCCCCATTTCCAGAACTTTTAGATTTACACATCGAAAGGAGGATTTCAGTTTATAATATTCAATATGGACTATTCATCCTTCAACCACAGATGACATTTTGAGTGTCCCGACCAGCGCATGAAACAAATCGATGATATCATTTAAAAGCAACATACACAAACAAAAAAAAATTCCTTTTATCTTCTTAAGAACAAAACAACGAATCTTAAGTAGATTTTAACGATGTGATAATTAACTAATAATGTAATATCGAATGCACATGCATACAACATTTCACCATTCTTATTTCATAAGTACATATAATGCATTAAGATGTTAACTTAAATAATTAGTTAAAATAAATTATCATTTTCTTGTACATACACTATATACAAAAACAAAAAAAAAACGGCACTCTACACACAATAGTATACAAATACAATACATAATGCAAATTCATTTAAATTGAATGAATCGATGCGATACTAATTTTTTCGACTGTAATTTTCTTCTCACCAAAGCTCCAAACATAAAAAAACATGAAATGAATGAATTTAGTCTCTCAAACGATTTCTCCTACTTCATTCGAAACAAGAATACAAACAAAAAATCGTTGATTTCATTGAAAAATAAACAAAACAGAGAATTTTTTATTTGGATGAATTTTATTAAATGCGCGCGCTCTCGCACGAGACTTCAACAGAGAGAGAAACACAATAAAAACAAAAAATTCATCCAATTTCAAATGCATTCACAATTTTTTTACATATAAAAAATTATTGATGCTCTTCAATTCGGTTTTTTCTTCAGTTGAATTTCGAATGTCGTGGAGTTTAGTTCGCTATCGTATTTATTTGGTGTAATAATTTGAATAACGGTTTTAATTGCGGGAATTTTTTATTTTTTATTTTGTTGAGTGAAAATTGTGTTTTGTGTTTTATTTTATATATGATATTTTGTGTAAAGGGTTAAATTTTTTTGATGCAAAATCTAAAGTGTTTGGAAAATATGTGAAAATTATTTTGGTTTTGGTTTTTGTTGAATATAATAATAAATAAGAGTTAGCTAGTGCTGGAAAATAAGTAAAAGTGTGAATTAAATATTTTATTAGTTTGTTTCGTGAAAATTTAGTAGCATAATAAAAAATTCTCATATTTATAGTTTTTTGTTTAGTTTTTTTGGAAGATTCAAAGTGTTTTATAGTGCGTGCGAAAAATTAAAGTTTAACAAAGTGTTTTTCTGAATATAAATTTTATTTTATATCGCCCGTTAATCCGAGGAGAAATACAAAACAAATATTAATAAGAAAAGGTAAATTTTAATGTCAAATATTAAAATTATTTCGTGGAAGACAACATCTAGATAGATCTAGTAGAGATGAAATTGTATTTTTCGATGATACGATGAAAACGGAAGCTCATTGTAAAATATAAAATTTGATTGTATTTTGTTTTGTGTACTGTGCTTCTAAAAAATTAAAAAAAAAAAAGGAAATGAGACCAATTCTCTGAAGGCTTTTATGTGTACAAAATGTAAAATGAAAACTTTGAGCATACTGTATAAAAGCACTTACTTTTAATGATCTCTGAAAATATTTTGAATATAACGGAGCTTTAAGACAAAATTTTGCTGAACTCAATTTTTACACTCGCCCATAAATCATGTAGCACACAAACCCTGCGGTTTACAATTTATGTCGCAACCCAAAGAGGTTTTTTATGTTTACTACTAGTGTACTAAATCATGAGGGTGCTAATTTGAAAATTTGGTTTTTCTAATTTTTTAATTAGACGAAATACAATTTTTTTTTTGGTTTGTTGGTTTTGTGTGTCGTTGTCGCGCAGAGTGAAAATCTGTTGGTATTTTTCGGTTGTTTTTTTTTTTTTTTTTTTGATTTATTGTGTTAATTAGTTTATGTGTGTTTTGTTTAGACAGATTTAAGAGGTACGATGGTTGAGTTGGGTGGTAAACCAATTTTTTTTTTGAGGTTTTTCGCTTATATGTTTGGTAATTAGAGTGGAAATGTTTAGATAGACGTGAGTTTTGGTTCCAGCTTCCAAGACAAATTCATTTTAAATGAAATTGACTTTTTCAGCGCAAAATTAATACCATTAATGTGTAGATGGCATAAGCTTCCCATTTCCAATATTCACACGTCTTTCATGTATACAAAGACGATCTTCGCTATTCGGTTTCTCAACTAATGTAGTCCATTAAATATTTTCGTTCGATCTTATCTGAAGATTCAGAACACATTAAATTAATTACTTTATTTTATTTGATATGGTTCAACATCAAAATTTAAATCACAGTTTTGAATATTTTTATGCTTCTTGAAGCGACATTGAAATACATAAGTATTACATATACATATTTTATAATCGAATTTGGAAAGAACTGAGGCTTTTATTGGAACAGTACACTCAGGAGTCAGGGTATATTTTTCATTCTAAGAGCATTTGGTTTGAGATTTTGAGATTGTTTCAGAGCTTACATAATTCAGGGTCTAAATTTTCTTACTTAAGTATTATAACACTAGGATTCCGATTTCGTCGAAATCGGCCGTTTAAAATATTTTCAAAGAATAGTAATTTGACTTACTTAAGTAGCACACACATTATCATTTTAAATGATGATTTTTTCGTAAATGACATTTTAAATGATAGTATGTCGGTTTAAATGATGAAGTATCATTTAAATGGTGTACTAAATCCAGAATATCAAAAAAAATTGTAATTTTTCGTCATTTTAAATGATATCATTTAAAATGATAATGTGTATGCTACTTAAGTAATTCTAGTATGTTATTACACTTTCCTTAAATTTGTTTGGACAATTTTAAAATTAGAATTTACGCCTTAAATTCAAAACTCGGCAAAATATTTAATATTTCCACTTCAAATTTGAATTGAAATTTTAAATTTTAAAATATTTTTTTATTTTAATGGAAATTTAAAATATTTTTTTAATTCAATATTCCTATTTGAAATTTTAAAAGGTAGGCTTCCAGACGACAGTTTTGTTAAGTAATTTTCAAAATATTGGTAGAACTAAGTATATTCAGTTTAGGCGGAGGGATTAGTTTAGTACGACTAAGAAAGATATAAGAAGTTATACTACTTGAGGTTATACTACTAACTTGCCAGTTTGCCAACAGAATGTCTGCTTGTTACGTCGCATTATTCATCCCGAACGATGTCATCACCAAATGATCTAAAAAGATAGTTCCGTGTTATTATTATTACTGACTTAGGCCCATTTTGTTAAAGTGATACCATAAAAGGACGTGACCTGTGAGGAAGCCAGTTAGCGGCCTCAACTCAGATTTCGTTAGTTCATCAAGGCATTCCTTTTACCCTGACTGCCGAAGGTGCCCTGGAATTCTTTTCGCCTGCGGCAAATCTGGAAGCTCCGGGTTAATAAATACTGTTCTTCTTTGACCTTGGATCCAAAGGTATCTACCGCAGCGAATAATATAGATCTAGTTTCGATATGAACGCCATTCGAAGTCTGCTTAAAAGCGATTGACCAATGCTAAATCATTATTCTTCGTGGTTACGCCACACCTTCTCCATGCAGCATAAATCTCAATGAAAAAATAGGCTCATTTGAAACCAACAGAACTAAGATTAAACTATTGTTCTACGTGCCGAATGTATAGCAACTGAGAACTTTTCCATACTACTCACCAAAATTCACGTAATGAGATGACCTTTTTTAAGGATCATTTTGCAGACTTCCTAATTGTAAACTTACCCTAGCTACCATTTACTGTGGTTCCTTTCCCGGACCGTAGCCAAAGGGAAGCCCCAAGCATTCGAAGTTTCTTCAATATTACCGAAGGTAAGCATTCGACCATGTTCATCAGTAATTATTGTTCCAAACTTTACGAGAAGCCGAATGTTATCTTTGCTTCTTCGAAAATGATTCACCAGTGTCAAGTGAAATGTATGAAATTAAGGTTCCATTCAACGGTGGTCTTACGGAGTTTGGAAAGGAAACAATAATTGATTGAAACTGAATCAGACAAGTAGAAAATCGGCGGTACGTTTATAAGTTTCGGGTTGATTTTTTATGATTTGAACAATTTTACCTAATCTGGGGCCAGATTTTGCACAAAAGGCGAGAAGCGAATTTATAGCCTTTTCTCCAAAAATAAATTTTAACTCGTTTTCTCTCGTTTACTCGCTTAGATCGCCATAGAAAAAGCAACATCAAATGAGTGAAACAGCGTAAAAATGTATTCTTGGAAAAACATATAATCTCGCTTCTTGCCTTTTGCAAAATCCGCCACTATTAATATATGATATATTTTGACAAATCTGTAAAATGTATTTATGTTGAATGTTCCGAATTCACTAAAATTTCTGTTGGTACGAGGAACCGAATTGTTACATTTTGGTTCCCACCCAACAAAGAAATTTCTGTTGGCAAAATACTTATTGCCCCTTGCTTTATCAGTATTTAGTTTTTTTTTAAAAAATGATTAAGTATATAATGCAGTTTTAGGCACTTCAACGATTTTACTAGCCGTATGAACAGTCTACCCATACTTCACAGAGCCTAGAGCATTGTTCTACTTTAGAACACTCTTTAGGTGCATAAGTAAGATCTCCATTAGGTGCAAAAATAATTCCTATAGGAGTACCTAATTCGGATCGCGCAGTCCCCATTTTATTCATTACCCACAAAAGTAAGTTGCCCTAAATTTGATCGACTCTTTTTGCTTGGTTTAATTCATATTTTACCAATTAATTTGCCCGTCTAGTCTATGACTAAAATTATGTATATATTTGATAGGACATCCAATTCCGGAATACCGGCCCATATTTTAGATTCCATTATTCCGGAATTATCGAAATTCTATTTGTCACACTAATTTAAGTAGTTTCAACATAATTTTATGTACATAATTATAATATTTCTTGTACGAGAAAACAGTGAAACATCTCTAAAGTGACCACTCAAGAGTCACAGACATTTTTTAGTCACTTTATGAAGGTGGTCAGTTTAGGTAATAAAGTAGTCAAATAATTCGAAAATTAAAAGTCTTGCCTAATAGAACAATTTTCTTCAATTTTAACAAGTAATTTTGTAACAAATGTTATAGTTAATATTCCAGGGACTGATAAAATGTGGTAAATTTAGAGAGCTCTTCAAAATTGGTTACTTTTGAAAGTTTTACTGTTTTTCTTTTGCGTTCACACCTAATAAACGGATTACGAAATAATAAATGCAGGTCTCTAAAAACTTCATTTTATCCATTCCTAAAATACACCTGTCCAATAAGTGTTGTATTGCTTCTTAGTTTTCAAAACCACCAAAATATACTCTGTACGTAATTACCACGCAGCGCCGTATATAACCCGGGTAAGAACAATGTACTTAATGGGAAAGGTGTTCATTCCAAATTCAGAAAGTTTCTCATCGTTATAATTTCGGTATAAATTTGATGAGAATAATTCAAGCTCCGACGGTGCAGATTTATCTGATCAATTCAATAGTTTTGAACCTTGTCCAGAAAACTGATTGCTGGAACGTTGTTTCAACACAAAATATATAATTTGGTTAGTTCTTCAAAAACGAAAAATTGAACAAATCGCCAAAGTTTATCTACAAAATTCCTTAAAATTGTTTTATTGATTTACTGCTAAGAAAATTAGTGTTTTAAATTTAATTTGTGACAACAAAAGTTTAAAAGTGAAAAATTTGGCTTTCTGAAAAATATTAAAACCATTGGTACACGCTTTTGCATTGTGACTAGCGAACTAGCCGTATATAAGTAACAACGTTTTTCTCTGCGTTTCGCAAAGGACTTTAATTTTGGATCGATTGACTATTCATCAACATGTTTATGAAAATTTACCATCAATCAGCATCGAGCCTGAAAGAGCGTATTTAACAGCACCAAATATCGCCACTAAAACTCTAGCGTGTCTAAATAACACAACCCTGAATGCATTAGGTTTAATGAGAAAAGGCAAAAAAAACGGGAAAAATTTGATTTTGCAATCAATTAATTATTAAATAATGAGATACAATTTTGATTTTTCATTTTTAATCAAAGATTATTTAATAAAAAATCAATTCCGGAATTCCGGAATCGAAGGCGTTCAAATTTGAAAAAATTTCGGAATCATGTTTTTGCCAGAAATTGGATGCCCTAGTATTTGATGAAGTTCATTTTCAAAAACAAAAAAAGATTTTAAAAAGACAGACCTAGATTCGAATTAGCTCATCTTAAAATAAAGTATGTCGTTTTTAATTTGCAATTAAATTTGGTCCTTTTAATGAAATAATTAATATGAATTTAAACTTTTGACTTTGTGAACATAAAATGGAGCAGGCAAAAATCAAGTCATGATTGAAAATAGCAGGAACAGCAAGCTACCAAAAGGAAATACTATTATGCTTATCAGCTTCATACAAAATTATCAAATCCAATAGGGTATGCTATCCAATCTAATCGGGTTATAAGTAGAGATTGGCCGAATATTCGGCCGATCGGCAGGGGTTTTTTGAAATTCGGTAAAATTCTGCATTTCCGACACGATTCGGCCGAATACCGAATCATTTTAAAAATTTATAGTAAAAGATTTTTAAAAGAAACAAGTTAGTTAATTCTGATAAACTACGAAAAACTAGTTTTCTTGCATCACAATTTGCAAATACTTACAATTGCATATTAAAATGAAAATGTATTTTAATTTTTATTAGACTTTTCAGAAAATGGTGCAAATGAATAATATCTGTACTGAAAAGCAAAAGTCCCTTAACTATCTCCATTTTAGTAATTTTGAGAAAATGACGGTTAAAGTTTTAAAATCAAATGTTTTCCATTAGGAGCATGATTATGTATTACCTCATAACTTTTTGATTGTTAAAGCAATTTTCACCAAAATTGGATACAATCTAAATTGTGGACAAATTTATTTATGCGAAATTCATAAAAACCGCTTAAAGTTACTTAGGCGACTTTTGCTTTTAAGCAACAATGTTCGGGAAAAAGGGAAAATTTGGCCGAAACTCGGCGATTCGGCAAAATTTTATAACTTTGATTCGGTATTCGGCCGAACCGCAAAATCACTGGTTCGGCCCATCCCTAGTTATAAGACAAATAAAATAAATTATGTAAACTCAAGCAAGCACTTAGTTTATATCTAAGCAACATAGTGATAAAAATCACCACAACAAATAATTTTTCCACACTGTGGCAAATATTCAGAAACAATTATTTGTGAATTATTAATATCCTCAGATCAAGCAGGAGGCGGGTTCTAAATAACCAAAATAAGAATTTTGCCAAATCGCCCGACAAGTATACATGCCAAAACTTCAACCTTACCAAAGGCACCAGAGAACAATTTGCTGACCCCCAAAGTAGACCGAAAATAAATACCAACCCCACTCCATCGCGTATTAATTATACGATCAAAACGTATTAGTTTGTAATTATTGGTATGGAGCGACTTGTTTTTAATTTTACTGTTAAGAAGGGTTTCAGATAAAGCGATAAAATCCAATTTGTGTATCTCTAACAGTATAGTAATTTCATAAAAATGTTTAACCAAACTACGGACATTTAAATGGCCAAATTTTATAGAACAATTTACATTTACCTGCAAATGATCATTTGGGACAATTTTACTATACTTAATACGAGTTATTAACGTGTTGTACTGTTGGCTGCAGCGATTGTCCGAAACTTCACTTGTGGAGGCAATGTTGTCCGAAAATGTTGATTATTAAATTCCCGAATGTGTACCCCGGCCGGCCAAGTATTTGCATCAAGAGTATTAGCCCGAAAATCTGCTTGTATGCCCAATTTGTAGCAAACAAACTTCAAACATTCAACATCGCGATGTTTGGGGACAAGTTTAAATACTTTGCAGTCTTCAAGCATGTTTAGCCATGACTGAAATATCACTTTCCTTATAGTTATGAGGATTGAATTTTGAAATGTGCAACCATAATGTTGGTGTAACTATCATTACCCCAAAATTCTCATTAAATTGTTTAGTACCACAAATTGATTTGTGGTACTAAATATTTCATCATTGATGGTTGTTCTCCCATAATTTGTCGAGCCTCCTACCATGAAACATGAATTGAGATGTATTCAGTGATGTACGATGAATTAATAAGACTAAGCAGTACGTTTCCTTGAAAGGCAGCGTTTCTAAAAGAACTCTTCTATTTTCAAGGGTGCAGATTTTGTAGCTTTGTATTATAAGAAGGTAGGTGTGCCACATATTCATGTTAAGGTATATCATCAGAAACTTGTCAGAAATATGAGGATTTTTTTAATACTTTCAATTCTATTGATATGAATTGAATAGTAGAGATCTCAAAGAGTTGCCGCATATTCTACTTAGGATCTTACACAGTCCAAGTACAATGTCAATAATATAGATTTGTCATCGAATTCAGCACTATTAATTATAGGATGTTTTCCCTGTGAAACGACATAATCCTGCATTTTTTTGGTATTTAAATGTAATTAGTTGCGTTCACACCACTCGCTAAAGCCATTAATATTTTCATGTAATTGATCAGTATCGTACCTTTCTCCGATGGTATGGGAAAGTTAGAATTTTTTATACCTTCAAATCGGTCATTGAAAACCAGAAATATCCAGGGTCCACTGTGTGATACTTGAGGAACATCCGAGGTAACTATGATAACTTAGATATTGAGTGCGGTTTGATAAGTACTAGCTGAACCATTTTGTAAATTTGAAAGAAAATCCGAATTCGTGAAGGCAATCAAGGGTCTTGCAATATAAATAGAATCAAATGATTTACTGAAGTCTGTGTAAACTACATCCATTTTACTCGTAAATCCCACTAAATTTGTGAACGTTCATATTCATGGAATGAATTCATGTTGTTTAACTGATATTTGACGATTTGAAGGTATTGCACACAACCGTTGAAACCTCTATGTGGCATGTAATGTTTTCTCTTTTACCCGATTTACAGCTTGGTGTGATTTTTGATATTTTTTGTTTATCTGGAAAGACACCGAATAAGTATTACCGATATGTTAAAGATATTCCGCAATGGATACACTAAAGAATTTGCAGGTTTCTTTAAAACAGCTGATGTTATGTCCACAACCGTCGCCAAAGTCTTTCAGGCAAGATATAATAATTTTATCAGTAATAAGATTCTTTCAGCTTTTTATAGACCAATTATATTAACAATAATGGCTATGGCATGCACAAAATTTGTCGATTTGTTAGTTAGAAAAAATGAAGAGGCCAGTCATTTATAATATATCTACCAAAAAAGTAGAAATATTAAAATCCCCCCCGTACTTTAACCCAAGAGTCTTACAAAGTATATCGTCCGCAAAAAATGAAAACCATTCTTGAGTTTTCTTTGTGGTAGTTTGCCGTCATTAAGTATGACGCAAGGACGTACTGACTTAGCGAATTATATTCACTAAATCAAAAACTCAAGGGAAACCCTCATTTCTGTGTGTTCTATGCCCACACAAATAATAGAAGGAGAAGTTTGTCTGTATTAAATTCAAAAAGATTATTTCGGCTTTTTATAGACAAAATATATTAACAATAATGTAAAGTTGCAAACTTCTCTTTCTATTATTTGAGTGAGCATAAAACACACAGAAATGAGGGTTTCCTTGAGTTTTTGATTTAGTGTATATAATTCGCTAAGTCAGTACGTTCTTGCATCATACTTAATGACTGTAAACTACCACAAAGAAAACTCAAGAATGGTTTTCATTTTTTCGGGTCGATACACTTTGTATGACTCTTGGGTTAAAGTACGGGGGAGGGAATTTTGATATTTCTATTTTTTTGTTGGATATATTGTAAATGATTGGCCTCTTCATTTTTTCTGATCAACAAGTCGGAAAATGTTGTTGTTGTTATTCAATATTTGTGCTGTATTCACATTATTGTCTACTGGTCAACATATCAGGAAACAAACATATCAGTTTTTTCCTTGGCATCAGTACTACCTTTGAAAATCACTTAAGTTCACTTTAAAGTGTGGCACTCTTCAAACAGAATAAGTTTAATGATGAACAATCGATGTGGAAGTAATGACATTAAGACAGTTCGGCCCTGTCCCCCATATATGTGCAATCAAAATTTCTAGTGAAACTTGTTAACAAACATATATTCAAATCAACGTCTTGAGGCTAAAAAGGTGTCTAAACAATGATACCCTTTTTGTTTGTTGTTGTACTATGTGTGCCAAAGTAAATTGTTTGAGCTGTAAATAATAAAAAGTAAAAAACGTAAAAAGGTAGAACGTTTTTTGTATTAGATTTAAAATTAAAAAACGAGATTAGTTGTGTGCCCCTTTTTTGTAAAATTCCAATTTTGTCCTGCTGTTGATTTATAAATTCCATTGTACATATAATACTTTGATTGATGTTGAGTAATATTTGAAAATTGGAGTTTAGATTTTTTTTTTTACCCCTACTTAAATATTATTGCTTTTTAAACGTGTTTGTGTGGTATGCTATGCATGCACAAAACAAAAAAAATTATTAATAATTTAATGTAAAAATCGTGAGCCATTTGACCCAGCACAACGCACACACACTAAAAATGCCGACAAAATGACAATAAACGTCTCACGTTTCATAAATCGTTAGAATTTTGTCTTTTCTATATAAAATCTAACCAAATATAACAAAACAAAAAAAGCTAATCTAATCTTTGAAATCAACAGAAGAAGAATTTTGGTCGGGGTTTAACAACAATGATGAGGGCGTGTAACTTTTGTCCAAACTCCAAATATTTATTTATACCAATAAGAAGACAAAAGGTGACTCTCGCCTATCTTTAAATGTACATAAATAATGGACACTCTTCTTTTGAACGACATAGAATTTTAACCAAAAAAACAAACCATCACCGTATTATACAAATGTAGAAGAGCAACATAAAGATATACAGAATCATACATCTAAGAAACTAATAAATTTATTAGAATTCCGTGCAATGAATGCTAGTTTCATCGTCGCTCGCTATAATACAGTTTAACAGTTGATGATAGAGTTTTGTATACTATAAATGTCAGATACATTTATATTTGGGACGTACATGCATGTTTGTAATAAACCGTTTTTCGTTCTTAAGTTACCTTGCGCTTAAAAAACAACAAATTACATTTAAGTTTCTTGTATAAATCAAATCGTCATACGTTTATGTATGTATGAACATGAGAAACACCTGTTTTCATTTCTTTTTATATTGCTGTGTGTTATCAAAAAACATTATCTCCATATCTTCATATAACAATACATACATATATGAAGATATGTTGTACACCGAAGAACTATTTTTGTATTTTTATTTTTTTTTGGTACATATCTTTGCTATTATCATTGTGAAAATATGTTGCTTACATATGAAGGAGTATTATGCTACTTATGTATAAAAAAGGGAAGAATACAGTTTATTTATCTTAGATAATTGTTCGTTGCTGTTCTCTGTTGTATACAGCAGATAAATGATGCAATATGAGGAAGTTGTAAATAACACAGGAAATAATTCAAATGACAGACACAAACAGCAACAGCAACAAATAAAGGGGACATTTATTAATTAGGGTCGAAAAATGTGTATTAACCAAAAAATTTGTCTATGTCTCTAACTTGGTTGGGTTAATAAATGTCATAAAGTTTTTTTTTTATTTTTACTGTTTTTTGTAGACATGTTGGTGACAGAATATGAATGTTTACATTTGGTCGAAAAGTGTTAAAATATGTTTATGTGTGACATTTTTAATCGGACTTATGAGTTCCTAGATCACCAAAAATTAATGCGGAAGACTTGAAAGCTCGAATTTAAAACGATTCATTTTTCTATTTTGTCATTTTAATTTTCAAAACTTGTCACTGTGATCCGAGGAAAACTGAACCGTGAAAAGTAGATAAAACCCATGTTAAAGTAGTTCAGTTTGTATTTTAGACAATTTCCGATAACTTAGGAAAATACTCGAAAAATTTCGGACTAACGTTACAAGTTATGGTGATAGAGAATATCGGGCTACTTTCTAATTTAGAAAACATTGGAAAATCTGAAAATTTCGAAGAAATTCGAAATTAAATTTGGAAATATCGAAAGCTTTAAAAATTAATTTTAATCATGCAACTACTCCGCCTACTTTTGAATTCGATTGAAGACGAACATCGGCAGCGGTTCCATACCATACTCGAAATCCTCGAGAACTTTCTAAAACAGTTTTGAAGCTTAATATAGCATAATAGCATTCGGTTATCTTTTACAATTTCTCAACTCGGAACAGGTTGTTATGAGTGTCATAAGTACCATAAGTGTCTCTAATAAATGGATTTGTCATATCGATTATGTGAAGTATGTATGTACCGGAGCTTAAATCTTGATTGCGTGTTTTGATTTTTATGTATTGTAACTAGCTACAATTCTGCCAAATTGAAACATTTAGCAGGATCAGAAATTCAGAACTGCTTTTGCATTTTGAAATATAACCAACATTTCAAAAGACTTTTCATTGGACAAAATTATCTCCGGAAAACAGCATCATTGAGAGTTAAAAACAAATGTTGAGATACAAATTGGCAGAATATTAAAAAAAAAAAATGTTATGTTGCTGGTATGTTTCCTCCTGTTTCTGTAAAATGAGATTAAATGAATCTGGAAATTTTGGATTATTTACTAATTAGTATTTCCGAACTCTTTGGAAATGTAATTGTTAAGGCTTTTGATTTTGTTTTGATGATGTGAAATTTCAATTAGAAACATTTAAAACTTCCAATAATTTTTTAAAGTGCATTAAACGTCTATTTGAAGTCTCTCCCTCATCATAATTTTGTACTTGAAACTTGGAGTGTAATTTAACACCCATGCCATGAGCACCGCCAATTCAGTTGAGATTGGTTTAGCATTTAACAATTTTTGTCAGCAGCATTCATAAATTAGATAGGTGTAAAAATGGGTTACGATTACGATTTATGTTGAATGTAGCTCATTCTTATTTTAAATTAATAAAACACACTATGAAACCCCTGATGTGGAAAACCGAAGGGCTTTCCTATTTTTGACAGTAGTAGTTTTCAAAAACCATTCAATCCATTTATTGATTTTATTGACTTGGCGATAAAATCGTTGCTCATTTAAGAAATGAGACATATTATATACGAGTAGTACGAGAGCTAGAAACGTTTTTGAGAAATTACTTTAAGTCGGCTGGTTTTATGGTTCTTCCTGGTATGGTGGTCCTTCCTGGTTCCACCTATCTTTAATAAGATTCCATATATTTCCTTCCTTATTAAAGATATTCAAAGAATGATTCTTTGATTCTTAATCAAAGAATATGGGACTGTTAAATCGTCTAAACACATAACACTTGGTATGAATAAAAAAGTCTTACAAATAGTCGGAAAATTGTAAATATTTTAAATAGATTTGGACATTGTTGCAACTATAACACTGTGGAAGAGTTGGACACTGAAGCTACCATTTCATCTGTTGCCAGTTCACAGTTTGTAATCCTGACATTATTCGTAATCCATTATTATGCAAAAACTCTACATGATACTGTTGGAATCATATACCAAAATATAGATCAGAGTGTTCACGAAGAAAGGAATATAAATATTGTCAATGATGATTCAAATGAAATGCTATATGAAGAAAACTTTTCAAGCTAAGTATTGTTCCTGACATCGTTCCACACGCCAAACGATTGTGGATGTCTGGAAGTTTAAAACCTATTGAGCAAAATAAATCTACTTTTCAATCAATTGTCAATTACTAAAAGACAATAGCTTAAAACAAAAGGTTTCATATCTTGCACCCATTAATTCTTCACCTCCCAATCAAACTCACATACAAGTCACTTATGATTTAGCGATATCTCTTCAATTTGATATATTTTGGTTCATTCCAATTAATGATTATTTTTTATAAATCAATTGGAACATTTATAAATGAGTGTGGATTATCTCACATAATGATTGAACGTAATATTATAGCCAGTGGATCAATTAACGGAATTTTTATTTTTTTATTTCCATTACCAATTTTATAACAAATAATCAACCAAATTAATAATTGTGCAAACTAACATGAAATTGGTAAGATAATTCAAAAAAAAAAAAAAAAGTTGTAAAAACACCATCAAGATCGACTTTTCGAATCGATTCAGATCGCAAATAAAAGGATTATAAGAAATATTTGTAAAGTGCGATTTGTAAAGACTCTTTGCCATAATACAATAAGACAGCTGTCCTCTGATATCAATTGTAGATTCAGGAAGGCAATTCACAGAAAAATAATAAATTTTGAAATAGGAACTAGTAAATTTACCAATTTACATCATCGTTTATTTATAAAGGCCTTCACATTAAACTTATTCAGGTAATCAGCAAATAGATTTAATCTTAAAATTTTCGATATTCTGATTATTTGCAAAAAAAGCCAAAACAATATTTTGTAGCTACTTAAAATCGGTTAATTAAAAATAATTAAATAAATAAATAAATAAAATTAACAATAACATTGTTAATTTTTAATTTTTTTATGTTAAACATAATTTTGTGCACCACAATAGCTCTGGTATTTCCATCCAGTACAAATTCATTCCTTGTGCCTCTTGAAATTATTGAAATTCTTAATTTTTAAAATTTTGTGATATTACTAATTTCTTAATTTTCTTGAATTTGATTACACAGTTCCGTAACGCGACTAAAATTTTTGAAATTCTTAACACACAAAATAAAAATTTTTAAATTTAATGAAATTTTTAATAATTTCCAATTATTAAAATCATAAAATTAAAATTGAATCCTTCAATTTCTTGAATCATCAAGTTTTTAAACCTCTTGAAATTAATTATTTAATTAAAATTTTTAAATTTCTGAAAATTCTAATTTTTGTTTAATTTCTTAAATTATCGGTATTCGGATTATCTAGGATTTAAAATTTTTTAAAATTCAAGAGTTTGTTGAAGTACTTAAAGGTTTTTTTTTTGAGTTTCGTTAATTTTGTAATATTTTTGATATTTTTAATCAACTGTTTAGAGGGTTTTAAAAGTTTTGAAATTAATAAAATTTCTTATCCATATTCTTATATTATCGATATTAGGTTTATCAATAGGATTACATTTTGTTAAAAGTTCTAAAATTTATTGTTCCTCAATTTTCGAAATTATTTAACTGTTTAAAAAAATTAAAATGTAATTCCTTAAATTTTTTGAATTTGATCAATTCTTAAAATATTTAGGCTTGTGACGCTCCGAAAAATTTTGAAATTCTTAAAATTAATTAAGTTTTTTAAAATTTAATGAAATTCTGAATTGTATAAAAAAATGTAGTTCGAGAAACGAACGATAATTGTGTCATACAAAAAAAAAAAGAAAATTGGTTTGTTTATAAAATTATCGCGACTTTCGTCCTTCAATACCAAGTGAGGTTAAAACAGAACGAATAAAAAATTCGCCAAGAATTTGAGCTTGGAAGCGGAATTTGTTGAAACGAAGAATGTGTTCGTTAGCAAATACAATCATATCATCTACACACAAAGTATATTTTTCAATTAAATTTGTAACATTAATAAAGTTTTTATAGTTTAGTCATTAATTGATGTTACTTTGTACCGTTTCTGTACAATTTTAGTATTAAAAATCCTCCCAAAGGAGCTTTTTAAGATGTTTTTACAGTTTTTACTTGCAAACAGTGTTTCGATAATTGATGTTCCATTCTGCCAATTTTTCTGATATTTTAAAATATTTGGGCGTGTCAGTTGGACGCTGATTGAAAGATAGCTAAGCAAAGACGCTCGAGAGACCAGTCTTTAGTGTGAAATTTGGTCATAAACCCAAAAATGATTATAAAATCGTGAAATCAGGATTTTGATTCGAATGATAAAGCATATGGAAGATAAAATTAAAAGGCAGCGCTAACGCTGCTTAGACCACATTTTACATGCAAACCATGGACACATTTTGATCTAAATTTGTTTTTACAAACAGGATGAATACCAAAACATTATCAACCCACCGTTAGCTGATCCGGAACTCACAAAATCATTCCCAGTTGACATGATTCTTGGAGCAAGCTAATTCTTCGAGATATTGTTACCTGAAACAATAAAGCGAAATGACTGTGTAATAGCCCAGAACACCATATTCGGCTGGGTCATCTGTGGAAATAAAGTTAAGACGCCAGTCAATCAATCTTCAATATCCAATGTTGCAACCAATGACGTTGATGTTCTTCTACCACAATTTTAGGAAGTTGAGGAGGTAAACTCTACAACATCAGTATTTTCCGAAAAAGAAGAAGCAATTGAAAAGCACTTCCTAAGTACGACTTCGAGAAGCAAAGACGGCAGATATACAGTAAGCTTGCCATTTAAACCTAATACACCCAATCTAGGCAATTCCAAACAAGCGGCAATATCACGTTTGATGGCAATGGAGCCTAAATTTCAAAATAACAGTAAACTACAGCAGAATTACTTCGATTTTATGGGCGAATATGCCAATCTTGGCTACATGAAAATTATACCATGTGAACTTTGCGCAAGATCTAGTAACACTTATTATCTGCCGCATCATGATGTGACGAAGGAATCGCAACGAAGAACTGAACTACGGGTAGTGTTTGATGGATCGTTAAAAACGTGGTCCGGCGTATCGTCAAATCAAAAATTAATGGTAGGACCGACGAGACAAAATACTTTGTATTATGACGAAAATACATATCAGAACCCATCAAACATTATCGGTTGCATACGGTTACTTATGGACTAGCATCTTCACCATTTCAGGCAATTAGATCGTTAAAGCAGTTAACATTAGACCACAAATCAGATTTGCCACTAGCGGCTGAAACAGTACTGAACGACTTTTATGTAAATGACGTAATGTCGGGGCTAACGATTTGACTGTAGCGAGTGAAAGTTGAGATCAGAGTATCTAATTTATGAATCGAGGTGGATTCAACCTGCGAAAATGGAAATCGAACTCCAAAGAGTCCAAGAAGTTGTTACGTGTTTAGGTAAACTTTTATTTTTTACTAATACTTAGTCATTAGGCAGACTAAGCAGATGGCAATTGATCCAGCACATATCACAAACATTCTGGAAGTCATTTAAAACCGAATGCCTGAATATTCTCCAACAATGTAATAAATGGCAAACCACTGAAGAAAATGTTAAAGTTGGGGATTTGGTGGTAGTAATACAGAAGGAGTTACCACCACAGAAAGAGTTACCAGAAAGTGGCATATTGCCAGAATCGTTGCGGTTCATCCTGGAAATGACCAATTAGTAAGAGTAGCAACCATCAAATCTATCCACGGAGTCTTCAAGCGTCTCGTCACTAATCTTGCCAAGTTACCAGTGGATTGAGACTTAAAAGATAGTCTTTCAAGGTGGTTTGTATGTTGAAGGCGTCTTGGTGAAGAACAAAATAGCTCAAACAAAACCAGGAAATTAGTACACTTACTTTTTGTAAGTTATCTTCTCCTCTACCTTATTTACTATTGACGATTGGAGCATCACGAATTCCACCTAGTGGAAAATTTTTAAGCTGAGGTATCTGATAATTTGACGTTCGAAATTATTGTAAACAACTGCAATTTTGATTTGTAAACGCAATTTTTACTTACCGGATTGCTAAATTTTCTTTCGTCGCATTTGTGATAAATGTCATTTTATCAGGTGCATCGTTTTAACTATTGTCCTCGAGAGGTGCTTTCTCTACTTTTACAATCGTCAATTTTGACATGTATCATTATTTTTTCAGTGTTTCTAAAACTTTTTTAGAGTAGCTCAATTAAATATGTGTACAAAATAAATTTAAGTCGCCTAGTCACTGTAAGATGTCACCTATGTAAAGCAAACTTCCAAAGATTCGAGTTATGAACATATCATCAAAGATGGCACCCGAAAATTTATTGAAACTTTTATTCAGTGTCTTACAACCAAACAAGATTTGCAAAGTGGTTTTTTCGGGCAAAAGAAAAGCTGACGTGGTGGATAGGAGAATTTTTTGGTGGCATTCATACAAAAGCATCAAGCAATAATTATATATTTTCAAAAGCAAATAAATTTATTTATAAGCCAAAAATATTGAATAAACGAATTATAATTGTACAGCAATCACTGTTTAATTCTTCATTTATTAAAAAATAAATTCAGTGCGTTGTTTGATATGGTCGGTGATTTTATTTTGATATCCAGTGCAAATTATATCAGTTTTGTTCAACTTGCAAGTAGCAAATTTTTCTCATTGGGAGACGGTTAATGTTTAATGCATTTTCTAGATGAACACAGGCTACAAACGAATATTCTAAAAACGCTGTAAAAAAGGAAATTTGCTCCGTTAGTTAGGAAATGAAAAGTTGAAAATTAAGTCAAAAAAAAAAACGACCTGAGGCACACAGGCATAAGTATACAATTTCAAATTTATTGATTAGAAAGAAGCAAGAATTTAACAAACCTTATGGATGCAGCCAAAGAAACAAAATAACTCTTTGGGTTTTTCCTCTTTACTTCACAATTTTATTTTTGTTTTCAGTTTAGAATACCTCATCCTCCTTGACATTGCTTTGCTAATTCAGCTTTGTAAAAGCTAAATATATTCTTTGGATTAGGAAATTGCAGGGCTTTACCGCTTCCTATAGTTGCTTAGCAATAAAATAAATTTGGGGACCAAATTTTCTGATCGTGTGGCTGACTGTAATTCTGCTAAAAATAATTTTAAATTTCAATAATGCATTGAAAAGATAAACTGATTTTGAGGCTTCCAAAATTTAGATCAAAATTAGGAAAAAATTGAGAAATAAACCCAACACTTTTCAAAACGTATTCCATTTATCATATTCAAGGTACAACGCATTAAAATTAAAACTATTATCTATTACACAAGAGGGATAGCAGACCTCTGTCAACTTATAGTATATATAAAACTTACTATACAGTAACCTTGTTATGATTATCTATTCTAAAATGCGACTCTGCTTACGAAATAGTCATACAATAAAATGAAATGCTTCGTTTCACCTGGTTTAAATATGTCATACCAAATTAACTACAGTATGTGACTATGAATATATTATGGTAAATGATTGATCGACTCATTAGTATTAACTGTCGGGAATTTTTAATTGTATGTATAAAGGGTTCTTATATGTATAATAATAAGGGTATATGTAGCATATAATTACGTATTCAGTCCTTTGTATTTATTTATAAATCGATGACAAATGGTTATGATCATTTTTATATTTTAATGTATTGAACTTTACTTATCCATTATCTCTCTCATAACCCTACAAAAAAAAAAAATTATTGTGTTAGAAACATATTTTAATGTCTTTATGAGTTTTATGATAATAATTCAATGTCTCGATCTGCCCAATAATCTATAATAATATATATTATCTAACTCTTGTCTAGGTTAAAGTGAGTATATCGTAAATAATAAAGTCGCGTCGTCGTCTGTTTACCAGTAAATCATTAATAATTTAAAGTTGTTGATATGATTCGCTAGGAGCTATATATTTTACTACCGTCATCTTTTCATCAAATTTCACTTTGATCATCTTTACTATAATATAGTACTGGTATATTCATATAGGAATTTAATCTAGATGCTGATTTTACAGAAACCCAAAAAAAAAAAAATAGTTTCTAATCACATAAATTAGACAAGTGATTATTACCGAAAGCCCCAAAACAAAAACTAAAATAAATTTCTAATTTATTACGATTTTTTTGGTTTATAAAATTAAATTTTTTTTTTTGAAATTTGAGATTATTTATAATCAAAAAATACAACAACAATGTATTCAACAGACTTGTGTATTATTTTTCATGCGGGTTTTTCTATATGGATTCTAATTTTGATTGTGTGTGTGTGTGTGTAAGTATGTGAATGTTTGGGTATGTCGTTTCTTATAATTTTTTTCCAAATCGTTTATCATTTTATATATTGTATAGATTGGGGAATCTCAACAATAAATACATTCGAATATAAGAAAAAGGGGGAAATTTAATTAACGCCCAAATCATCGCCTTATTAAAATATAAAAAAAAAAAAAATTAAAAATTTTGTAGAAGGAAATCTCACAAAAATTCTTTTTACAAATTTCAAAAGAAATCGATTTCTAATTAATATTTCACAATTCGTAGAATTTTATTGTTGTGGTTTGGATAATTGGTGAGAATTGTTTTAATTATCGTTCGAGGTTGATCTGAATTCGAATTGATTTATATTCCTCCAAGCAACAAAAAAAAAAAAACAAAAAAGGTGTTTGACGGAGGTATAACTAAATAATTTTAATTCTGTATGTAATGGGTTTACAGCAGCGGATTTAGATGTTTGGAAAAATTAAATGTTGGTGTTTAACGAATAAATCGTTACTTGAGTATCATGTTAGCATGTAAGCAAGTTGTACGTAACGATAGTTGTACATGATTTTATCCTGGGTCGACCAGACCTGCATATGTCATGAATGTATTTGTTTTTAATCTTGATTTATAAAACAAATACAGTTTTGACATTAATTCGAAATTTATTAAATTTTAGTTCCATTTATTTTACATAATTCCAAATTAACCCGTTGACCCGCGACTAATACAGCTGATAATTCGAATAAATAAAATTGTTAACTTTATTAATTCCGACCAAAGGTTGAGATAATCTATTTTGTTTATGATATAATTGTATGTACTTAAAAAAATCGGTTAAACTTCAGACAATAATTCTCAATTGGAAAAATTATATAACTTTATCTAACTGATCGCAATGATCGATTGAGTTTATTGTGTAATTCCAATCAAATTAAAAATTGTACTTTGTCTCCCTATTAAATGCATCCATCCATATTGAGCGGAATCTATAAAACGCTTTAGACATATGGTTTAAGGTAATTGATCTCCTCAACATTCTAAAATATTTAATTTTTCGAAGAATTATACGATATTTTTTTGGCAGTTCCTTCGCTTAAACCACTTGGGATTCTTACCAAAGAGATGCTGGAATGGCTTGTGATATTAACATTTTGCTAATACAAATGCGTAATTCAATTTGCGTTACATATAGATGCTACGGAAGGTTGCGTTAGAAAATAATACAAAGCTCGCATTAAAAATTATTTTAATGAATACAATCCGCATATTTTCGTAAGACAACAACTACACTAAATTTTAGTGCAGCTCTCTATTAGAATATAAAGCAAGTTGTAAAAAAACCGTCAAGCACATTAAAATTATCGCAACTCTAGCCCGATTTACACCTGTATACAGCGCCACGTAACACTTTTTCTCGTTTCTTACCTCTTTGTCTATACATTTTGTTGGAGTATCTGTATGTGGTGAAGAATCTATTTCTAATTTTGTCGCCAGCGTTGTAATGTTAACAACGTCATTAATTTTTCCAATAGGCTCACTCAAATTTTTCACTATGACAAGGGAGATTTGATCATTGAATTCAAACAAACTAGAAATTTTGTCAATGCCGCCTGTACTGTAAATGAAAGGTATATAGTATTCATATTTTTGAGCGTCAGCTGAACTGTAGTCTTTGTTACCCCGTTTGTGCCGCATTTGTCGCTAGGAATTAGTACTTATATCATCAAATTTAGGAAAACATAGACCTTTTGAAACCGCGACTACAACAATAAAATTTCAATTTCAATTACAATAATAATGTACATAACGTGGGAATGGCTGATAGAGAAGGTTCACCCAACTTTTTGTAATTTACGTGAACAATCTTTACAGAACCATTCCCATCATATTAAAAGACATGGCACATCTGGAAGCCACTAAGCCAAATTTAATTCTTTACAAAATCAACAGCACATCGATTAGTTAAGAAAATTTCAGAATTAATTGTGGCCACCGATAAGAATAGCCGAGCTTGAAATTTAAATGATTATTGTTAGAAAAAATTTGTGGAGGTGGTGAAATCTGTAGATAATGATTTCAATTGCAAATGTTGTAACATCAGTAGTCTGGTATTTTTATTTAATACTAAGCAAAACCATCAAAAGTTTCTTGTGCCTTCTCAAACTTGGACATAGTGAAGCCAAGTACGTGTACAATCAGATAATCATTTTTTTCGATTTATTCATGGGGTTTGGAGTCGTGTTCAGGTATTATTAAAAACAGCAAAGTCATATTTGTTCAAGCTGGGATGTACGTGTACTCTCTAGTTATGTGCTTCAGCAACCGCAAAACAGCTTCATCAAAAATGTGAAAAAGGCACGTAACATTTCTTTATTTTTTTGCGCATAGTCCAAAAAGGCAAAATGTTTTTCGAGCTTTCCAAGAATATTTTAATATGCCAGTTCACAAGTTTTTTTTTTTAATTACAGAGGTAATGAGATTCTGACAAACTACATCAAACTCAGACAGACATATAAAATTCTGACAGTATCTGGCGAATTCTGAAATGGTTTATCGCATTCTGACGTGATGTTTCGAATTCCGACATAATATATAGAATTCTGATATGATAGGTATACCAAATTCAAAACGATTTATCGAATTCTGACAGTATCTAGCAAATTTTGAGATGATATCCAACTCTAACATGATGTTTCGAATTCCTACGTGATGTATAGAATTAGGATATTAAGACGAATTCTGAGACTAGACAGATACATTGAATTCTGATAGTATATAGCAAATTCTGAGATGATATACCGAATTCTGACATTATACTTCGAATTTTTATATGATATATAAAATAATGATATGGTATGTCGAATTCTGAGATGATATATTCGAATAATGACATTGTATTTCGAATATAGAATTCTGACATGATACTTATATAAAATTCTGACAGATTTATCGAATCCGATAGGATGTATCGAACTCTGAGATGATATATCGAACTTTCACATAAAATTTCAAATTCTTACATGATATACATAATTCAGATGTGATATATAAATTTGAATATGATAAGTTCTGAAAATAGATACCGAATTCTGATATGGTACAGCAAATTCTGAGATGATATATCAAATTCTGGCATGACATATCGAATTATTACATGATATACTAACTCATATAGAATTCGGATGTCGAATTCTGTAATGGTATAATGAATTCTGACAAATAAGATCTGATTTGTTGTTTTTTAAAAATACATGTATCTCACCATCTTGGCTGAGATAGTGGGATTCAGACAAAATACATCAAACTCTGACAGATATCTCAAATTCTGACGGTATCTGCCGAATTCTGAGATGGTTTATCGAATTAACGAATTATATTATATATAATCGAATTATATTATATATATAATTCTGATGTGATATTTCAAATTCCAACATAATATATAAAATTCTGACATGACACGTATACAAAATTCAAAACGATTTAACGAAATCTGACAGTATATAGCGAATTTTGAGATGATATCCAACTCTGACATGACGTTTCAAATTCTTACATGATGTATAGAATTAGGATATTATATAACAAATTTTGACATCATGTGTCGAATTTCGAAATAATTTCAACGGATACATTGAATTCTGGTAGTATATAGCGAATTCTGAGATGATATATCAAATTCTAACATTATATTTCGAATTCTTACATGATATATAAAATAATGATAAAGTATGTCGAATTATGAGATGATATATTCGAATAATGACATCGTATCTCGAAATCAGACATAATCTATAAAATTCTGACATGATATATCAAATTCTGACAGATTTATCGAATCCGATAGTATGTATCTAACTCTGAGATGAAATTTCAAATTCTTACATGATATACATAATTCAGATGTGATGTATATAAATTTGAATATGATAAGTTCTGAAAATAGATACCGAATTCTGATATGGTATAGCAAATTCTGAGATGATATATCAAATTCTGGCATGATATATCGAATTATTACATGATTTGCTAACCCGTATGGAATTCAAATGTCGAATTCTGTAATGGTATAACGAATTCTGACATGAATAAGATATAATTTGTTGTTTTTCTAAAAATACATCTATTTGCCCATCTTGGCTGAGGTAATAGGATTCTGACAAGATATATCAAACTCTGCCAAATATATGAAATTATGACAGTATCTGGCGAATTCTGAGATGGTTTATCGAATTCTGACGTGATATTTCGAATTCCGACATAATATATAATATGTAGTTATTTCCGACGTAATATAATATATAAGATAAGTACACCAAATTCAAAACGATTTATCGAATTCTGCGAGTATATAGCGAATTTTGAGATGATATATCCAACTCTGACATGAGGTTTCGAATTCCCACATAGAATCAGGATATAAAGACGAATTCTGAGACTACATAACAAATTTTGACATCATGTGTCGAATTTCGAAATAATCCTAACAGATACATTGAATCCTGGTAACGAATTTTGAGATCATATATCGAATTCTGACATTATACTTCGAATTTTTACATAATGGTATGTCGAATTCTAATATGGTATATTCGAATAACATCGTATCTCGAATTCAGACATAATATATGGAATTCTGACATGATATACCAAGTTCTGACAGATTTATCGAATTGGATAGCATGTATCGAACTCTGACATGAAATTTCAAATTCTTACATGATATACATGTACATAACTCAGATGTTAAATATATAAATTTGAATATGATAAGTTCTGAAAATATATACCGAATTCTGATATGGAATAGCAAATATTTCGATTTCATACATGATATACAGAATAATGATTTGGTGCTTATGTCGAATTCTGAGATGATATACATATTCTAATAATGCCATCCTATCTCGAATTCAGACATAACATATACTTATAGAATTCTAACATTAATATATCAAATTCTGACAGATTTATCGAATCCGATAGTATGTATCGAATTCTGCGATTATATATCGAACTCTGACATGAAATTTCAAATTTCAAATTAGGATGTGAAATATATAAATTTTAATATGAAATTTCGAATTACATATTACATGATATATAGAATGCGGATATGTACATATATGTCGAATTTTGTAATGGACATGAATAAGATATGAGGAATTTGGAAATGATATGTCGAATTCTGAGATGATAAGTACACATAATTCTGACAGGATATATCAAATACTGAAATAATTTCTAATTCTGCCATGAAATGAAATTACTCATAATTAATTGTGAGTGTGAAATTCGGCGACTTGTTATATTATCGTGTCCAATGAAGAAATTGCAAGAACGAATCTTCAAATTTAAACCCCTGACCTCATTTAAGCACTTATCGCAAAATATAATGATGTCGTCCGAGAAGTCAGTCAGACCTAATTTATTTTCATTAACTGTAATTCCATCTAGAACAAAAAACAGCATAACCGGTGAACATTATTACAATTGATTTCGTTATGGCGTCGTGTAACATATCCATGAAAACCAAAGCAATTTAAACTGATTCGTCATTCTTAATAATGTCAGACTGTAATTTATCTATAAGTATTTACAAGGAAATCAATTTATTGAGTTCAATAACCTAACATTAAGTATTAAGTATTTCCTTATCAATATTTTATGAGAATAGATAAGTAATAAAAAATTGTTAAACTTCTGAAAATTGATTGCGCCAATGGTTTGGTATTTCAAATATTTTGAGAATATTCTATTGATTGAAATTTAAAATATAGAGCTTCAGACCTCCATTCTTATTGAAATTTGGTAAAGACACGGTACATCGGGCTAAAAGCCCGGTAAAGCTTTACATATATGTACATATTACTACCCAGTATATTATAAAATTCATTGATGTTGATAGGTCGTTGATGATTTCCAACACTAATATTTATCCAAAGTTTTAAGGAAGCATACAGATAATCGATATTTCCGAGAAGTATAATTATTATGTCAGAGTCCGAGCACCTTAGTACAACTTCAGCGTGAAAATCAATTGGGCAAATATGATACACAATCCCTGAATCTGCTTCTTCAACAATTGCCTCTTTGAATTTAATATTTTTGAGCTGAGCTGTAAAGTTATGAGGTCGTATTTGATTAGGTCCAAAGTATACGCTCACAATATTTTATTACTGGCGTAAAATACTGGTCAAATATAATACAAATGCGATTTGCTTAAAATTGAGTTATTATGCTGAAGAATTTTTTTTAGATATACCATCAAAGATTTGAGATATTTCTTTCATGAGTGACGGAATAATTAACCAAATGTATATAAGTCATGTAGTATTGAGCTGGCTTCCTTTATTCGCCGTGTGCAATTTACATAGCTTTCATTTAAAGAAAATAGTCCAGATAATACTTGATTAGGTAACAGTTCCTCTGATTTGAATGCGAAAACTTTGTGTCTTGGGACTTTAAAAGATCGTCTTAAATCGTCTTTGAGACAATTATGTTCAGTTTTTTTAAAAAATAGTTGGAAATGCAACATTATCAAACCAAGAGCTATCAAAGGATACAAACGTTTACAACGATTAAAATGTTCCCTTCAATAATTTTGCTTAAGGGAGAACACCACTGTGACCTACCATTTTCAAGTGCTTAGTTTGGTATTTTTTTTTGAGAAATGGGTTGGGTTTAGAGAAAAAAAAACTTTTAGGCTGTATTTGGCATATACATATTTAAGTAAACAAAAAAAAAATTCTATGTAAAAAAAAATACAAAATGGCGGCGCTAGAGTAGCTTTAGTAGAAGTGATTTTGCCTAGAGTCGCTCCGCTGCACGCAGTAGAAGTGTCTTAAATTTGTTCCTGGAACAAAAAATAAAATATTTTCAGGAAATATATTAGTTTTAGCATCGAAGTACATGAGGAAATTAAAAAAATCGAAAAAATAAAAAATTGAGACAAGTTTGAAGAAAAAGTTTCATTTTTCGACTATAATTTTCGTATAAAAAGTTATATATCTCTTTTAATTTTTAATTAATCAAAAAAAACTCATGTACTTCGATTTTAAATCTATTTAAGAAGCTACAGTTAAATTTTCAAGTCGATTGAACAAAAATTGATTGAGTTCTGCTGCGTGCAGATTTCCAAAACACGGTTTCGAGAAAAACGCGTTTAAAGTTTTTGGTATCAATAACCTCTCAATAAGAGCTCTCAGGAAAATGCTTGAAAACCTTCTAAAAAAAATTTTTTTTAGCTATAAACGAATTTGTATCATATTTTTGAGGGTCTAAAGGATTTTTTAAAGGCAAAAAAAAAAAAATCGATTTTTTGAAAATCTCACAGTGGTGTTCTCCCTTAACTTCATTTCATCATTTCATATACCAAATATAGATTATCCATATTAAAACTATCACAAGTGTGCTTGTAGTAATATACAACTAAATTCTATAATATTTAAGATAGAGAATTTTCTAAGGCAGTTCCACCGATTTTGGTAACAACTAATAAGCTATTAGAAAAACTCAACCTATTCACGACAAACCATTCCGGAAAATTCTAAACTGTAACATGTAGAAGGCTAAAATTTTAGAGTGTCGTGCTATACATCCCGATATTTCCATCTCGCTCCCCAACACCAGTTGAGTTTATGCAAATTACCAACACTTTGTGGACGATCAAGATCAAAAAACGCCTTTTGTATCTCACACTATCGAGATTCGAATCCGTTATCTTCAGATTCAAACACAATAAATTTAAACACGGTTTGGTCGGTGTACAAGCAAAGTCCCAATACAAGCAGAAAAAACACATAAATAGAAGGCAGTGTGCTTGGTTGTTCTATTCAAATAGCAATATATGTAAGTCGATGACATTCGGTTGACGCTCGAAAAATCACAATTTAGAAAAATAAAAAGTTAGACAGCATGTCTGATTGACTCTGTTTTCATCTATGAATGACTGGTACGAATTAAAACCAATTACATATTTAGAAAAGTCGAAAATGTAGCGAACAAAATCAACCTGAGGCACGCAGCCTCAAGTTTTTAACTTTTTGGGCTCTTGATAACAAAAATCTTGATAGAAAAAAAAAAAAAATTTTGAGCTTAGTTAATTGTAATTTAGAGGTTAAGAAATCCTGAAATTTAGAATTTCTAAATTTTGGAATTTTGAATTTTAAAAATGTTTTTATTCAAAAGTTATTCTTAGAAACTTAGATTATAAAAATTTAGAAATTTTAGGAAATTTTGAAAATTTCAGAAATCAGAAATTTAGGAAATTTAAATTGTGAAAATTTTAAAAACAACAAAAATAGAAATTATGTATTCGAAATTAAAAAAATTAGATGTTATTTCTGTAAATGATTTAATTGTCGACTTTTCAATTGACAGACTAACAGGAATCCTAATATTCAACACCTTATTTCATCATTTAATCTCGTAGCTCTCGCTAGTAGCGACTTAGTTACGTTTTTAGCAATAAGTAGTGCTTTAGTAACCAAGTAATTTAGTGCCAGTACTAACATTTAGATTTAGTTAAATTTACGTGGAAGCCAAATCTCCTTTCAGAGGGGTACTGGGCTGCATATATTCACAGGTCCAATTTAGAATATTTTCACAATACACACGGTGGTGTGGTATACAAAAATTTAGATAAGTACTTAACATTGATTGTAGTAGGCTCCGATGTTGACTTAGAGGTTTGGTCTATGATAGGACATTTCCTAAGCCAACCAAGCTAAAGGACGAACTGCTATTACTACTGAACCAAAATATATATTTCAAAACCGGCTGAAACAATCAAATTCAGAAATTCTTATTCAATTTCAGCCATATGCCTAATGGGCAAATGTAAAAATATGGCTTCTTCAAAAATTTACCGTAGTAAGGAGGCACCGCGTGGATTAGAACTCCATTTATAAATATTATTATAAATGTAAATATTTTTGAAGTTTTTCGGACGTTTTCATGTCATCCTTGCGCAAAGGGTGGTCCAATGCTAAGCGGCTTTGGGGTGTTCTCTATTTTAGTATGTGAATAATTATTGAAAAACACACATTTCTGAAATCTTTTCTCATTTCTATGACTGTTACAATCTCAATAAATCGTCTAAGCGAGGGTTTGGGGCGGCACCCCCATCTTGTAAGGTATAAAACGGATTAAAATATTATTTAAAAATTTGTTATGTTTAAAAATTTAGATTTTTTGGAGTCTCAACAAAGGCGGTTCTCAAAATGTTTACTAAAATGATTATTATTATTTTTAATGTTGAAGGGCCATGCGGGCGTTTAGCCATCTTGCACTGTGACCTAAAAGATCTTTTTTTGCTTGGAGCCTGCTTATATATCCATACAGTCATTTTTCAGGCTCTTAATGAAACTGATAATACTGCGGTCCGGTACGTGATACTATCTGGGCTATTGCTCTCCTTTCTAGATGTTTACTATGGTAAGTACTTCTACTAGAAAGACGGTAGGGTTGGTTCCCAAGGACTTCGAGAGGCAGTCCCCCTCCCGTATACTCCCGTCTATTTCTAGCTCTGCTCCGTCTTCCGTTTTTATATTACTCTTACGAGTTGCTGGGAATGAAAACTTGCCTGTAGGTCACCCAGCTTTACTACAGGAAGGCTTAATAAAACTGGAGGGTGCCTGGTATCCAGAGTCCACATACTTTGTACTGATTACCTATCGGTTGTTCATCCGTCGGCATATGCTGATGATAAATCAAACTATTTTCAATACAATTAAAGTATTTGAGGTTCCTTTCCAAATATTTTAATCGATTATATCGATTTTTCGAATTATTTGCAAAAAACTGCGGGTTGTGAAGAGTAATGACAATGATAAACATTTTTATTATTCTTGGATTCTGGGATAACTTCACACACTGTACAGACCACCCAATGTAGGAAGGTTGCTTATTTAGAAATCGAATAAACCGACTAATTAATGAAATTTTTGGTTATCAGTACTCGTTTTGGGCTTTAAATACCTATGGGTATTTCCCGTTCACCAAGATTTTTTTGGCAGCTAATGGGAGAATTCCCTGTAAATCATCAGTTTTGCTAAGCTTTTTTTTTATCTTCTGGTAAAACGATTACCTAAAATGTTGTTTTTACCCTCAAACCCCTACGAACATTCCCCTCTTCCTTTTCCCATTTCTTTCCATTTTTTACTTTGTCTTGCCCCCCTCTCGCCCCCTTCTCCCTTTCCTTATTCTGAATATCCCGGTAAATTTAAGGAGGAAGTAGATTAAACGTTATTTCCACAACCCTCCTCGACAACGAATTCCGCTTTGTAACAACTGTATCTGTTTGTCACGCATGATGTCATTGTTGGGTATTGGTATGATTGACTTGTTATTATTGGGTATTGGCATGATTGCATATTTAACTTTAAAGAAATGTGTTATATTCATACTATCAGCTCAGAGCTAATTTCCAATTTGACTGAAAATCAGTTAGTATCAAGGTATGTTATTTAATTTAATCCCTTTTCTTGCATCAGTAACTCATTTAATTTAGAAACTCGATTGATATCTGCCGCGTTCAAGAAACGAACATGAGCACTCGGGCTTGTTCAACAGAGAATTTTACGAAACGGTGCAATTACCCGAAAAAGAGGCATGACGATATTAGTCAGAAAAAATTCTTCCCTTTAGGGCAAGCGCATTAAAAATTATTCTGTTGTCATTCTCACTCTTGATTGAGTGATTCCAAACCTCGGAGAAATTCTCTTTGTCTCCGTGTATTTCCCCCGTGTAATTAACCTCTGTCCCAAAACTCGTAAATTAATTCTTCTCTAGCGCATCTAATCACGATGGAGTTGTGTAAAGCTGCCTCTATGGCCAATCGGTTCACCGAAGACCATATGTTCACCATCCGTCGCATTTTTGACGAGGAATGCGTGCCGAATATCAAATGTATCACAGAATTTAGAATTTTTAATAATTTTGTTGATTTTATAAATTGTTGTATCTCCGACCAAAGAGATGACCACAAAGTTTTGCCCATATTTCTCGGATAACTTGGCCATATGCCAATCTACGTGGCCAACCTGATCCAGTTGTGATGGACACCTATACTTCACAGAATTTAGGTCTCAATGATTTCCACAAAACATTGGTCACATTTTCGGACAGCTTGTCTGAGAGTCATCTTTAAGGCGCAACTGACCCAATTGTGACGAACTTTACTATATTTTACAGAGTTTAGCGCTTTATGGAAAATGACAGAAAAACAGCCACATGATGCATTGCATTGCAAATAACTCCGGTGTTTCACAAATAGAAGCCCTATCGCTGATACTCGTTAATCTGACGTTGGAATATATCTTTCGTAAAAGTGAAACACCTCAGGAGATTCAACAATTTATAAAACCATCAAAATTATTAAAAATTTTAAATTCTGTGAGGTATAGTAAAGTTCATCACAACTGGATTAGGTTGGCCACGTAGACTGGCATATACCCAAGTTTTCCAAAAATAAGGGCTATTCGAGAATGTGGGAAAAAAATCGTGCACATCTCTGAGGTCGGCGGATATAACATTTTTATCATTCAAAATTATTAAAAATTCCACATTCTTTGAAATGTAGTATGTTCATCACAATTGGATCAGGTTAGTGACATATACAGTATGTGGCCAAGTTATTCTAAAAAATGTGCGGGACCTTCGGGACATCTCCAGGATTGGCGCTAAATAATTATTTAAATTATCAAAAATCAGTCAACTTTTAAATTATCTGAAATACAGTAAGTTTCAACAAAATTGAATGCTTTTGGCCAACGAGATAAACAGATGGTCCAGCTATATGCAAATGATGAAATAACCTGTTTCCTATGCAGGGTTTGATAGTACAAAAAATCCAAAATCACAAAAAATTTATTCCGGACATAAAACTATTGTTTCTTGAATAAGAATGCTTGAAGATAATCCATGAAATATTTAAGAGTTTTTTATTGATAATTGTTGATTTTATAGCGCAAAGACGAAACGACCCTGATTCATGGAATTAAGGTGCCTAAAATACCTTCATGGATTGACGGTTAATAATACTTATTTAGAATATCGTTACTATAAGGAAACGTTGTTACAATTAAATTACATTTAAAAACAACCAATTATGACTTACATCTAGCGTGTATTGCTCGTACTACAGAAAATAGTAATGGTGACATAATTACACCGGAATATCATACGTAGATAATTGATTTCTCCACAGTATAAAAAAAACCTTAAAAAACCAATTTAATATAATAAATTTGATTGCACAGCAGCTATACTATGTAATGTAGTATTATTATGTACTATATGTACTTCTTCATCGTGTTATGTATTATGTATAAATTTTTATTTTTTTTTATTAAATCAAATTAATTTTATATTTGACTGTAACAAATTACACAAAAAAATATTTGAAATTTTAGCATCCGGTGTAATTTCATTTGTATTCTTCATTCGTATTGTTGGAAGCAATTTGATTTTTTTTTTTTTTTTTTTTGTAAGATGCGAGATTAATAATCATCATCATAGATGGATGGATGGGTGAAGGAAAGGAATGTAATTCTTTATAAAAAAAAAAATTTTTTTTTTTGTTGATTGATCAAAATAATACACAAGCAAAATAAATAAACTATTTTAAATATTTATTATGAAAATGTACATAGCTTTCGGGGGAGTTGCGTATGTAAATTTGAAACTTTTGTTGTATATACTGTATATATACTTAGAGGGAAACATTTTGATGAAAATGTGGGGTGTCACGGCAAAGAATTTTAAATTTGAAGGGTACAAAACGTAAAAAAAATATACAAACTAATAATTGTACAGAAATTCTAATATATTTTGACATTCAACACTTAGTTACTCATATATGTATATGTATGTATTGCACTTTCAAATCTTAAATTTCCAATTTACTTTTTGCCTCTTACAACTTTTTTTCGGTGTCATTCATCTTTGAAGATACTCGTACATAACTTTTCGCGCGCGGTGTTGTTGTTTTACACAAAATATCGAAAAAGAAAAGAAAGAAATCTCTTGAGTTAGCTTACAACAATTATTTTTCCATACCATTTGCGCTATTTTAGCGCAACCACCTCTATCTTCTGTGAGCTGTTTGTGTAAATGTGTGTGTGTCTGTGTATTTATGAATGTGTTATGTAGTGTGATGAATAGAAAACTATCAAAACCAAAAAAAAAATCGTTTTATAGTTTTACAATCTCTAAATTGAACGTAATCAAGTTTTATAGTTGGTAAGTAATTATGGGATTTTATATAAAAGTTTTTTTTTTTAAGAAATAAGTCGCAGTGTGAAACAAGCAAGGTCATTTCAAGAAATTCCATCTTGTTTAAAGATTTGATTGATTAAAAAACTAAATTTATTTTTATTTTAGCAGGTTTATTTAATATTCTCTCTCGTCGTGTCTATTATATTTCAATGATTTTGTTGTTGTTGTTGTTGAATTTTTTGAAACAATCGCGCAAATACATTAAATGCTGTTTCACAACATCATTTTTATTATGTACTATATATGCTGTATAAAGTGTAATTAAAGCTAAACAAAAAAGATTGTAAAGTTTCATGTGTTATCTAGTTGATCGGCCGTTATATTATATAGTTTTTCGAGTTCTAATGCATATTATGAAGTAGACGTAGGTTTTGCTGATTCGCTTTATGTAAAAACATGCGAAATACCCTAGCGAGGTGTGTACAATGTGTATTATCTACAGAGATAAATGATCGCATTCAGAAGGTGAACCGGTTTTGTTCGGTGTAATTCCAAAAAATTCCTTACGGTTAATTGTAGTAGGTACATAGGAGACAGATAGCAATTTTGGAGCATGTCGTGCTAAAATAAATCAAGATCAAAGTATTTTTTTTTGTAATGTTTGAGATTATCTCATAAAAATAAATTATAAAATAAACGATTAGTATCGCATGTATTGAATTGTATACTGGAATGTAAAACACGTAATGTTGCCTAATTTATTCCAGAATTTACTCAAAACATAGAGCTAATCAGAAATATCGTAAGCGTGGGATTTTAAATGACTTATGCTTCATTCAAGTTTAAAGCTTTAAGATTTGATGTACAATTGATTTGTACATAGCTTTAATTTTTTGAAACACACAGAAATGAGGGGTTTCATTTAGTTTTTTGATTTAGTGAATATAATTCGCTAGGTCAGTACGTTCTTGCTTCATGCTAAGTAGATTGGCCTCTTAATTTTTTCGATTAACAAGTCCAACAATGTTGTGAATCCCATAATTAATAATAAATTTTGTCTACAAAAACCGGAAAGAATCTTATTGACTCTAATTTTTTACTTTGCTCAAACCAACCACCATTTAAATTACAAATCAATTTCTTGCTAAAATGTTGTGAAATTTTTCCTAATCCTTTTAACTGCTAATTTATTTAAGTATCTAGAAACTGATTTTTACATTCTAATTAATATTCAAAATTTTTTCATTTTTGAAAATGTTTCGTAAAAATGGTGAAGAATTAAATAAAACTAATTTTTCAGAATTATATTATGTCACTAAATACAACACGTGCTCTAATTGAGTGCTTCTCAAATTGTGGGTCGCGGCCCCTAAGGAGCGGTGGATTTGTTGCCAAGGAGCCTTAAAACCTTGCCTTAATATCTCTAATAAACCGCACAATTTCCTCGCATAGACATTTCTGAATTTGCCTTGTATCAATGACCGTTACGGTTTTCTGTGTTAATGGTTTTTGTAAGATATGTGATATATTTATGAATTCCACAATCACGAGGATTTTGGTAGGCTAGTTCTTATTCTACAATGAACATGAACAAACATTTTAAATCGCAAACCTTGATCTGTGGGACAAAAAAATCATGGTTAATCCGAAGTAATTTCTTGGAAATTTCGGAGCTAAATTTGAAGTAAAAACTATAGGAACTTAGGTCTATGAAAATTTGAGAAATTGGATATTGAAATGTACGTATGTATATACATAGTATGTCTTATTAAGAAAATTACTCGTTCTTTAATTTAATTTGAAATTTCAAATGGCAGCTTATCAAATTTGGCTACAATAATTTCAATTTGGTTAAATTGTATATCAGGTTAGTGTTGATAACTCCAAATCGAAAATTCCAGGATTATAATGCAGAGTTTTTTGTAAGGAATCCAATAGGAGTTTTCGATAAAACGGTTGATTACCGAAATGTTGGTAAATTTTTCGAACACTTATCGAAAATTTATGTAACTATATTCCGACAAAACGCTTATAAAATACAAATTATTAATAAGTTTTATAAAGTTATCGAAACTTTGGTGTTACACAAGCGTCATATTCGTTCAAACCGTCAAATTTCGTTCACCAAGTTCATATTTGCTGTTTCGTTCATTTTCCCTTTTCTATTCAACGCAACAACACTTTTTACCTGTGAAACTAACTTCCGTTTCCGTGGAATCGAAAGTGTTTTTTCGGCCGTGGGACAGTTTTGCACAAAACTGCAACTGCACCTGTGTATTTTAATTTTTAACGTATGTAAATATTAATAAAACAATGAGATCGGTTAATTTTCTAAAAATTGAGAACCAAAGTTTGTGCATTAAATTAAAAGGGGATATAGGGGGAATAGGGAATATTCTTTTCTTTTTTTCTAGAAAAGTCAATTTTTCGGAAAATTACGGGTACAATTTAAAATTTACCGAAAACCGGTAATTTAAAAGTTTGGTAGTTTTCGAATGCCTAGGTCTTTGGGGCCAAAAAACTGATATAATTAGTAAAAAACTGAATGAGAAGAAACTCGTCATAAATAAAATTTCAAATTTTGGATATAAAATTGCTAACTCTGAATTTTGCACAAAAAACTCATTTTTTTTTATATTTCAAGTATTTCCAGAATTTTCATATTTCGATAATTCAGAAGAATTATATCCAAATTTGGTGGTCTTAAATACCTAAGTAAAAACCATTTGACTCTAAAATTAAAAACGAAGCAACTTCGGGTCGGGGGATCCAGAATAGTCAGCTCAAAAATGTTTAGCTTTAACCTAAATTAGTCATTTCGTTATCTGTTCTGCTCCACTCATGTCTACAGTGAAAAAATTTAGTACCGGAGATTTTACAGAAATATCAAATTTTGAATAGTTCCTTATGCCGAAACTTATCAAGTTATTCAAAATGTTTAATATTTTTTTGGAATTCTACAATTTTTGCGTAAAAGAATTTTTTAATCCTACAAATCGGATGAAGCTAAAGGATTAAAATTGCCCGAAAGCAAAAAATACTTAAAATGCTTAGCTGTAAATTCGTTATTATTGAATACAATTTTTGAGGACCCTAGATATTATTTTTCCGATTCCGGGGGCCGCAGCACACAAAAGTTTGAGAAACACTGCTCTAATTGATAATTGAGAATTTTTTACTTGCTAAAGCCGGCTCAGATAATTTGCGCTTTGATTCTCACAGTTTTCAGTACGGTGTTTACTCGTAAACAATTATCGGTAATAATTCAGCACTTGTTAATTACGGCCGATAATAAATAAAACGCATTAAAAAAAAAATTGAAAACTACATGCAGTTTGTAGCTGTTCATTCATTCACTGATTCATTTTACTCACGCATTTTATTTACAGACTCCGTTCATTTATTGAATATAAATGAAAATATATTTCAAATTTCTCTTAACAGCTTCCTGGCCCCATCTAACAAAAGCATATTACATCAATACAATTCATTTATTAGTGCACTTTCTCGGTTAGTAACTCGACTAAACACAACTTGTCGCTGCGCTCCATGCGTGAATTTCAATTATGGATGTGTTTTCAATTACTAAGCGTAGGGTTGTTGTCAAATATAAGTAAATGAGATCCTCTAAATCAAACAGTTCCAAACAAATCAGATGCACTCTAAAGTTTTTTTGATCTGTCTGAAAAATAAAGCTCCGAGCAATGATACTACTCATAGGTAAAAGCGGAATGGTTTGGTTTATTTCGATAATTTATCTCAAAGATTATATTTAAGCAATTACTTCGGTCCAAAAGGACTAAAGTATTAAAATGCTGCCCGAAATGGCCAACCATTTTGTTGGTACAAAACTACTTTTCTCAACGTTTTGAAAGTTCCTGCAAAAAAAAATGCAGTCCCTTTCTCTGGATGTCTGCACTCTAGAATTTCTGGGTGTCTGTCTGTACCTATCGTATTTCGAGAACGGCTTGCTCGATTTGGAATATTTTTGCCAGTCTGTTTCTATGGTCAAGGCGGAAATTTGAAGACCTTTTGGAAGTTGTATGACAAGAGGACAGGGTTAAGACCATGTTGATTTGGGAGTTAAGTTTAGATTTGGCGTTGATTTAAGGACTGGGTTGCAGGTCTAGTTAAGGTTGAGATGCTGTTGGAGTAGGGATAAGTTGGAATTGAGTCGGGATTGAGTTGAGTAGGAGTCAGCAATGACGTTGGGAATTTGATTAGGTTGAGTTGTTTTGAGTTGAGTTCATGTACGAATGATTTGAGGATTGAGTTTTACGTTGAGTTTGGGGTTTAGTTAAGGGTTGAGGTGGTGATCGAGTTAGAGGTTAAGTTATGATGGAGTTGAGTTCTTATACATGCACATGCAGTTTTCGGACCGTATTTCTTTGGGGATTGAGTTTGGAATGAGTTAACGTTTAGTGAGGTTATGCAGATTTGGGAATTGAGTAGGGCGTTGAGTTGGGGGTTAAGTTGTAGGCTGAATTTTCCTCGTGTTATGGTTGATTATGGTTGGGTTCGCGTGAGGAGTTCATTCAGCCGTTCTGTTGGACATTTATTTAGGATTGGATTTGAGGAATGAGTTGGACATTTAGTTGAGGGTTTCGTTGAGTTATTGTCGAGTAGGCTGTTGAATGGGGTTGTGCGATGAGGTTCAGTTGAAGATTGATTTGGGGGTTGAGATGAAGGTTGAGTTGGAGTTTATTTACGGTTAAATTTATGGCTGGGTTAAGGGTTGAGTTGAGATCGTGTTAGGGTTGCATATGGTTTGAGTTGAAGTTGAGTTGCATTTATTTGGAATCGAATTGAAGGTTTAGTTGGTGTTTAGACTGAGTTGATTTGAGCTGAGTTCATACACGCATGCAGCTTTCAAATCGAGCTGATTCGGGATTGAGTTAGCCGTTGAGTATGGAGTTGGGCAGAATGTTGAGAATTTTTCTAGAGCTAAGTTAGGTTGAAGTTTATTTGGGATTGAGTGACAGACCATTCACAATGAAAAAACTTTTTAGTTTTTGCAGGTTTGTATGAAGCTTCAACCTGACGAACAAAAATGTTTACTCGTTATGTTGGAAATTCATACAAAGCAGTAAGTGAAAAGTAAAAAGTTTTTTCATTGTGAAGACTCTGTGAGGAATTATTTGGGGGTTGTTTCTTGGATTGAGTTAGGCGTTGAGTTTTGGGTTAGGTTAAGAATTGATTTAAAATTTGGGATTAAATTGGTGGTTGAGTTGAGGGGAGTGATTTAGTGATTGCATTGCTTTGAATTGGAGGTTGGTGTAAATTGAGAAGTATGTTGAGGTGAAGATTAAGCTACGAAGTTCAATTTGGAGTTGACTTGAGAGTTCAGCTAATTTTCGGGACCGCAGTTCTGATCTCGTCGTGAACTTTCACCCTTTATGTTTGCCTAGTACAATTTAACGTTAAAACGTACACCGCAAAACATTAATATTACCAGATATGTTCCTGGAAATTATCCCAAAAATAGACATGAAGATGGCAAATGGAAATGTGGAAGTTTATATAGAGTTGTAAAATCAGTTTCTAGATATAATAATCGATTTATTGATTAAATTTGGCGTCTATTGGAAGGGGCTCCGTAAACTTCCAGTAGGCGCAGGTGTACGTACTGCTTCCTCGTGGCAACCACCGGTAACTGTAACCATTAGGCTGAATGTGGCCTTTGGTGACAGGCTAAAGTACGACGCTAAAGGAGAAAACCTTGACAAAAAATCCCTAATCTAAGGTGGAACAGCATATGCCGATGGATGAATGGCTGATAGGTTAATCAGTCTATATATGCGGACTCTGGATACCAGGCACCCTCCAGTTTTATTTAGCCTTCCTGTAGTAAACCTGGGTGACCTACAGGCGACTTTTTTTATTCCCAGCAACTCGCAAGAGTTAAATCAAAACGGTAACGAGGCACGGGAAGGAATACACGGGAGTGGGTCTGCCCTCTCAAAGTCCTTGAGTCCCAATGCTACCGCTTTTCTAGCAGAAGTAAATGTTATTACATCTAGGAGGGAGAGCAATGAGCCCAGATAGTATGTAACGCGTGTAGAAGTACTTCCTACAGTAAACATTTAGGAGGGAGAGCAATGAGCCCAGATAATATGTATCGCGTATAGAAGTACTTCCAACAGTAAACATCTAGGAGGGAGAGCAATGAGCCCAGATAGTATGTCCCAGCAACTCGCAAGAGTAAAATCAAAACGGTAGACGAGGCATGGATAGGAATATACGGGAGTGGGTCTGCCCTCTCGATGTCCTTGAGTCCCAATGCTACCGCTCTTCTAGCAGAAGTAAATGTTATTACATCTAGGAGGGAGAGCAATGAGCCCAGATAGTATGTATCACACACCGGTTGGCAGTATTATCAGGTTCTTTAAGAGCCTGAATATTGACTGGACGGATAATTAAACCATCTAGGAGGGAGAGCAATGAGCCCAGATAGTATGTATCACGTACCGTTAGGCAGTATTATCAGGTTCATTAAGAGCTTGAATATTGACTGGACGGATAATTAAGTAGGGCTTAATGCACAAAAGATCGTTTAGGTCGCAGTGCGGGGTGGCTTGAGCCCCCACATGGCCCTCAAGTAATAATAATAATAATTGATTAAATAGAAATAACGGTGCAAATGGATTTTAAGATTTAGAAAAACTTAAGAAAACGCCACGATCATAAGAAATATCACAATTTACAAGCCAATTTGCTTTCTTGCTGCCAAGTAATGCGAAAAACTATGTTCTAAGATTTTATCATAATTGCGATATTACCCGGAGGCCAAAACCAACACTAGAATGTTTGGCTCCGCAAAATTAGGTCGCAGAAATTAGACTCGAAGAAACATTGAATTAAACTCGCAAAAATTTGTATGGAGGTCTCAAATTTAATTCGCAGAGCTAGTGGGAGTAAACTCATAAAAAGAATCATTGTCTGAGTTTAGTTCAATTTGTATGCTGACTAAAATAAACTAAATTTTCACGCTCAAGTGAAATATCCTTGAAAAGGGGAAATTTAATTTTTAATAAAGAACAATAAACCGCAGGATGTATGCTCTATGAAGTCGATTAACTTAATGTAAAAACAAAATGCTTCGGAGTAAGGGGAAATTATAAATATACAACGAAAACGGAAAATTTCTAAACTTTTCAGAATGCCTTGAGGTAATACGACAGGAGCATTTCAAAACGGTTCAAACAAGCCCGAAACCACTGCTGTGTTGATTAAAAGAAAAGGCAGAAAAACAGCGATCGATTTAATTATTTGGCTTTGAATAGCTATAGATTTGTATTTCATGTCTCATGCAGTTCATTTCATTTGAAAATAAATATCCCGCGCACCTACTCCTCGCCCTGGTTGTCGCTTGAAAATGATGTAATTTTCTGCGTTTCGGCGGTCGTTTTATTTTAATTATTAATTAAAAATATGTTCCATGTTCAATAAAATTTCTGTTGGTTTGAGGAACCCAATTTTAGCATTTTGGTCAATCATGAATAAAAACATTTTTGTTAACAAATAATTATTGCTCCTTGATTTATCAGCATCTAGCTTTTGTTCAGCTCCGCCAACTGTTGGCAACATGTTGAGTAAAATCAGCGCGTTGAGTTCTGAACGCTCATGATACATTAAATTTTCATGGCAATGTGATAATGTAAATGTCATTTTCCCCATCAGTAAATGTCTGCTGCCAACTTGTTTGGAGACCTAATTTTCAAAGGGTTTACTGGCCGGGTGAACAGTCGTTTGCATACTTCACAGCATCTGTAGCATTTTTCATCTTTGAAATGCTCATTTCTGCTGCACGATATCTCCAGTAAATAATAAAAATACTCCTAGAGACGCCTAATTCAGATTGCGAGGTTCGCGAAAGGTCGCGAATTTATTCAGATATTCCAATTACTATTTGAGTCCAAAACCGTTGCAAAAAGTGTTAAGGGCCTTTTGCCCATTCAGTCAAAATTGCGATGAAAAGATTAAATTTTGAAAAATATTTATTTTTCGGGATAAGGATGTCTTTCTGATTTGAAGGGTGGAGAATTGAATCAGCCTTCTGTGTACTGTATGGTGTTAATGGCTATTCAATAATTTCAGTCGGATATGCACATTGAAGGCTAGAATTCGCAATAAATTTATTTTTGGGGGGTGGGGAATACAATTCTGGGTTGTTGGATTAAACACTTAATAAGCTATTTCGTTTACTATCGGAACCTGATTCAAAATTTCTGGCACTCAAGAGTGGTAATTCACCTTTACCAATTTAAGACAAAATCGAAATTTAACGATATAAGTATTTCTGGGGATATGGAATACCTTGTAAGTAAGCTAGATGGATGAAATGAATTTATTAAGATCTTATGTGCACTAACAGAACCTGAGTCTAAATCTCTGACAAGGGGCGTTAATGTCCGTTTATCAATTTCTTGCAACACCGCAATTTGAAGTTTAAAATTCGAAAGACATTTATTTTCGGGGATATCTATCAGCTTGATGAATTAGGAAATTATTAAGATATCTCCTGTACTACAGAACTTGAGTTCAAATCTCTGACAAAAATGTCATAAAACCGCAATTTTACGATTAAAATTCGAAGCATATTAATTTCTGGGGATTGGGGATACGTTATCTGCTAGATGGATTAGGAATTTAGTCAGTTATTTACTTACACCCCTTGTCAGAGATTTGGTCTCAGGTTCTGAGAGTGTACACATTATCTGAATAAATTCTCCTTCCATCCCCTATCCCCAAAAATAAATGTTTGCAAATTTTAAACTTTTAGGCGCGATTTTGACTGCATTTGGCAAAAGGTCATTAACATTTTTCAGTTTTTTGATAATATACGGAACAGCTGAATAATTTCTCCACCCATCAAGAAAGAAGGGTATTCCCTAACCCCGAAATTAATTTGGTATACATTTTAATCTTCAAATCGCAATTTTGACATAAATCGCTGAAGGGAGACTTTTTTAGTAAATAAATTAGTTGACTAAATTCCTCGTCCGCTGCCCCTATATATTGTAATATTTCCTGTTTCCGGGAATAATTTTTATACGAATAATTCTTTTTGAGTTTATAATAAAATTACATTTTTAGGACTTAAAATTTCAATAGGAATCCATTTTTTGCTTCGGTCTAAAATGACGAAAAATTTGATTGGTCCAAAACCACTTTTCTCGACGTTTTGAAAGTCTCTGAGTCTGAAACGTCTGTCTGGACGTTTGGATGTCTGTAGCCATGGTATCCCGAGAACGGCTTCTCCGATTTGGAATTGGTTTTCGCCAATCTGTTTCTATGGTCAAGGCGGAGATTTGAAAAGGTTTTGGAGAGTCTAGGTGAAGCGAGTTTGGTATCTGGCATTCGAATTGACCCAAAACAACTGGTTATATAAATATTAACGATTTTTTTATATTATTCTGGCTTGATTATTGAATTAAGCATTAAGTTTGGAGTTGTTTTGTTGGTTAAGTTATGAGCCAATTTCCGGGTTGAGTTGGGGTTGGATAAAAATGTAGTGAGCAGTTAACCAATTTGGTATATATGCTGGCTTGAGGATTGAGTTTGGTGTAGAGTTTGCGGTTGAGTTGGGTTCCGTTTGTGGGTTGAATTAGGGCTGAGTTCAGGTTGGATTAGGGTTTAGTGAGCAGTTAAACTGAGAATTTGTAATTTTTTTATAAAAATTTTATTGTCATTCTATATCTTATCCGATTTTGATGAAATTCAGTATTTCCAATGAAAATGGGATTCTCAAATTATTTTTAGATGAAGTTCTGGAATATGGCCAAATAGGATGTAACTTGTCTATTTCTTAACGGATTTTTGTGAAATTTGACATGTGCGATGGAAATGGGATTCTAAAATGATTTTTAGATGAAGTTCTGGAATGTGGACAATTAGGACGGAACTTGGATTTGGAATGGATTTTAGTGAAATTTAACATCTGTCACGGACATAGAATTCTAAACTGATTTTTGGATAAAGTTCTGGAATATGATGGTATGATTATACGATAGTAGAATGGTACCATGCTATGATGTTGTGATAGTTTGCTGTTATGGTTTATTGATGGTAAGATATACATCATGAATAATGATATGATGGAATGATTATTTAAGGTTATGATAGTAGGGTTATGGCGAGAGTAGAGAGTTGAGATTTGGTTCGAGATAAGTTGAGCTGAAGTGAGTTAGGATTTCGGATTGTATGGTTAAGTGAGTTGTTCGGTTGGGGCATTATTAAAGGGTTGATTTGGAGTTAGGTTAAGGATTGATTTGAAAATTAATTTGGAGTTTGGTGATTGAGTTGAGGGTTGGTTTGGCGGTTAATTGTATGATTGCGTTCAGGATTGTGTTCCGATTGAGATGGAGGTTGTGTTTTAAATTGAGCTGGAGGTTGAGCTGAAGATTGAGTTAAGAGGTTTATTCCAGGGTTGATTTGGGAGTTGAATTAATCTAGACCGAAGTTCTGATCACCTCATGAGAGCCGCACCAAAACATAAAATGCACTACTTTTCAACCTAACCTTCATACAAAACTTCTCTTCTTCCAATCCCTTGTGTAGCAGTAACAAACCCCTTTATGAGGCATTAAAAGACACAAAATTCATCATTAATTCAATTAAAGCATTTTCACAGAACCTTTACAAACACATCACAAATTCAATCAGCATAGTTTTTTCAGATTCTATCCTTCACCCTTAACTTCTCCATTTGTTTTTTTAAGGTTAGGTTAGGAAATACCTAAAAATTGAAGCAAAAACGGGCAGTTCTTAATCAAGTTAAAAGATGGAATCAATTCATTAAGCTTTACAATTTTGAAACTCGTTTTCCCCTTATTCTCATCTAATTTGTGTTGCATTAAAAAACCAAATAATTTTTTATTTTTATTTTCAGATAACCATCGCTATGCCGCAAACCGTTGCCAATTTACCAAAACATAAATGATTTTGCAAAATTTTCATTTTAATTAAACAAAATCAATTATTAATTCAAATAAAAAAATTAATAAATATTAAGTCGATATAAATATCTACGAATTTAGTATTTAGTTTATGGTGCGTAATGTCTAAATTTAAACTTAGCGTGAACAAAGTGGTTTCTTTCGGGATAACCGAAAAAATCACATTTGTTCACTTCACCCTCATACTATTACTGTGTCTGGTGAGCACAATAATATCGGAGGTGCACAGTGAACCATATAATGGTGGTGGTGGTGGTGGTGGACATATTGGAATACATGCGGGCGGAATAATCGATGTTAAATGTCCTAGAGTGTGTATATGCTCGGGCACAACGGTAGATTGTTCACATCGTGGATTAACCCAGGTGCCGAGGAAAATACCATTGGATACCGAAAGACTGTAAGTATAATACAACAAAATCAATTTTCTTTTAAATATTTATTTTGCATTACTTAAATACTATGTACATTAAACAATTCATCTCACGAACAATATTAAAAAACAACCATGGGTATACCGAGGTACGACAGACAAGAAGAAAATATATAAGATTTTTTTATTTCTTAGTTTTCTGCGCAAACTGGTTTTGATTGAAAGATTTTTTTTTTTTTTTATTTCTTGTTGTTTTCTTACATTATTTTTTATATTCATTCAATTGCAATTCATGCAATCACGATCAGCACAACAAAAAAAAATAAAAATAATAAAAATATTGTATAAGATGGAGAGGAAGAAAAAAGAAATCGTCCAAGACAATATTCTTGATGTTATTTATGCTGCAGAGTTATGGAAACAAAAAAAAATTTGTTTGTTGTTGTATTTGGTTTTATGGCATTTGGAGATGTGCACAATCTATATATTTAGTCGCGTAAGCAAAAATTATGTCAAACTAGTTAAAATCACGGTATATTTTATTATGCTGGAATACTTGTACCCTCTATTCCCCTCCACATATTTTATTGGTTTGGCGAATTTCTTCGCTAATTTGATTCAAAATTGAAATTTCCAATTTATTGTTTGTTGTACACGCCGTTTTCCTACTGTGCAACATATTTTTTGTGTCCTTTTTTCATTTTTAACTGGTTTGCCAGTACACTAACAATGGGACAAATTTTATTTCAAATATATTATGTACGTGTCAACCGACAATACAATTTGGTTCCGGTTTTTGTATATTTTATAATCCTGTATTATATATTCCAAAGGATAACTACCATATATACCTATGGTGGAGAAAATTAATAAATCAGGATTTCAAAAAAAAAAAAAAAATCGTAAAATTTTTTTTAGGGAATGCATACGTGTACAACAGCAGAAAAGTCAACAGAGAGCGAATGACAATGAATACAAAATTTTTAATCTTGTTTGCAATCTAATTATCGGGAAGTTCACCATATGTGTCAGTTTTGTATACATACAGTATGTGATAATTGAGGTTTTATTGTTGACGGCATGATCGTTTTTTTTTTTAATTTCTTGGAAAATGTGTGATATATGTATTTAGTAATATCACTGGATTGTCACAAGTTTTGTGTGGTTCTTTATGTATCAAGCGCATTATCTATTTACATTTATAAAAGTTTCCTAAATGCAACCATTTTGAAAAGGTTTTTTTAGACAAATCATTTTGAGAATGAATATAAGCATGGAGTTAACCACCTGAAAACAACCCATATTCTCGCTTCTTTGAGAGGGGGTAGCCCCGCCCCCCCTCCCCCCTTCCCTCGGATTTCAATTGTCGACGGCTGATTCCGCCAGTATTTGGTCGACCAAAGAAATATTCTCTTTATTTCTTAAGAGAAGTTTGTCTGTGTATTAAAATCAATAAGATTCTTTCGAACTTTTTATAGTCAAAATATATTAAAAATAATGGCATTCACTTAGAAGCCGAAAGAATCTTATTGATTTTAATACACAGACAAACTTCTCTTTCTATTGTGGGCATAAAACATACAGAAATGAGGGTTTTCCTTGAGTTTTTCATTTAGTGAATATAATTCGCTAGGTCAGTACGTTCTTGCCTCATACTTAACGTATGAAGAGAGGATTGTATTTTATAGTTTTTGTAGTTTTTCATTTTTTCTAATTAACAAGTCGAAAAATGTTGTGAATGCCTATATTGTTAACATATTTTGTCTATAAAAAGCCGAAAGAATCTTATTGATTTATCTTTATTTCACTTTTCAAATTCGAAGAATTTTCTTCGGTTGTCCTATATTACCAATTTTCTTCCTTGAATACACGGTAATCCCAAAAAAATATCTTTTTCTTGACTTTTTATATTTCACACTTGAAACCAACAATGGTACAATTTCCGTCAACATTAAAATTGCCTGGCAATAACTGAAGTTCTTTTCTTGAGTAGAAAAACGAAAATATTTTTAATGCAAAAACTCATTCAGAGGATCAATACACGGAAAAAAATAAACTGGTCCTCAGCTAAGAGAACGGACTTTAAATTCAAGAAACTTTTTCTTGATTTAAAAGCTAATTTTCTTATTTCTATCGAGTTTTTCTTCATGTAAGAATTGAGTTTCTTGAAATGAAGAAAAACTTGAAAGAAATAAGAAAATTAGCTTTTAAATCAAGAAAAAGTTTCTTGAATTAAAAGTCCGTTCTCTTAGCTGAGGACCAGTTTATTTTTTTTCGTGTATTCAAATTAATTTTTCGAGAATTAGGAAAACCTAAATTAAATAGTGATGGAGGTTTGAGACTTTCAGAAATTGAGTTAATAAATGTTTTCAAATCTCAAAAATTTTAAATTTCTGAATGTGACCTAAATTGTACGTAACACTAATTTGCGAGTTTTTATTAGTTCCTTGAATGATCATTGTCATTGTTTAAAAATACGAATTCAATTTTGTCGACTTTTTAACCCATAAATAATTTAAAACTAGAACATCAGTAACAAATCACAGCAATTACAATGAAACACGGCCACTTTTGAGATTGCATAAACATAGTAATTAAAAATCCAACAAAATACTTTCCTACCTTAACTTCGTTTGGAAGACCAAAATATGAAAAATGAACGTATTTAATTGTAAGTATTATGCAAGGCGCTGTATACAATTTTACTCTAACCAACGTGATTGATTAAGATCCGGGTTTTAAATCCTCGTAAGGCTTAAGAAATACGCAGGGAGGCATCTCTAAGAACATCTTACAGAACATCACTTAGAATGGCGCACGATATTTAGAGAATGAGTACATATTTCATTGTAAGTATTATGTGTTTCCCCCTGGCGTCTATTGGAAGGGGCTCCGTAACCTTCCAGTAGGCGCAAGTGTACGTACTGCCTCCTCGTGGCAACCACCGGTAACTGTAACCATTAGGCTGAATATAGACTTTTGTGACAGGCTAAAGTACGGCGCTAAAGGAGAAAACCTTGACAAAAAATCCCTAATCTAAGGTGGAACAGCATATGCCGATGGATGAATGGCTGATAGGTTAATCACTCTATATATGCGGACTCTGGATACCAGGCACCCTCCAGTTTTATTTAGCCTTCCTGTAGTAAACCTGGGTGACCTACAGGCGACTTTTTTATTCCCAGCAACTCGCAAGAGTCAAATCAAAACGGTAGACGAGGCACGGGAAGGAATACACGGGAGTGGATCTGCCCTCTCAAAGTCCTTGAGTCCCAGTGCTACCGCTTTTCTAGCAGAAGTAAATGTTATTACATCTAGGAGGGAGAGCAATGAGCCCAGATAGTATGTAACGCGTGTAGAAGTATTTCCTACAGTAGACATCTAGGAGGGAGAGCAATGAGCCCAAATAGTATGTATCACGTGTAGAAGTACTTCAAACAGTAAACATCTAGGAGGGAGAGTAATGAGCCCAGATAGTATGTATCACGTACCGTTAGGCAGTATTATCAGATTCATTAAGAGTCTGAATATTGACTGGACGGATAATTAAGTAGGGCTTATGCACAAAAGATCTTTTAGGTCGCAGTGCGGGGTGGCTTGAGCCCCCACATGGCCCTCAAGTAATAATAATAATAATAATAATAATAATGTGTTTCCCCCGTAATTTCTTGTTGAGACTCGAGTTTTAAATTATCTAAGGGTTATGAAGTTTAATTTTAGTTTAGTTTTGAATATTTTTTTTCTGGATGGAGTGAAAATTTTTTGAAATTTTAGCCTAGATAGAAATTTTCAAAAAAAAGCCTTTTCAGGATCAACATCTCATGTTAGCTTCTCTTACATTGAAAGAATCTTACATTCTTACATTAAAATCTTGCTAAATGTAGTAAGATTTTCTTTACCAATTGTATTTGTAATGTTTTAAAAATATTGGAAGGCTAAAATTTTAATTAAAAACAGTTCCAAGCAGTTAATAGTTCTTAAAATATTTGCAATTTATGGGTTAATCAATTTGTCAATTTTAACTCGAATTCTCAAAATTCAAATTTTAATTTTAAATTCTTCAAGTTAAACCGAGTTTACATCATAAGTTTCAGAAAATTTAATGTAATTCATTTTTAAAATTCGATAAAATTCCGAAAAATAAATTCTGAAATTTTATCTAAATTTAAAAAAATTTCTAGCAAACTCTTGCACGTGAGTTGTTTATTATTAAAAATTTTGGTATACTATACGTTTGAATATAGAACTGAAAATCTGCCAAATTTTGTATTGTTGTAATGCATTTGGTTGGGCGGGGCTTTGTTTATGCCTTCTCGGTAGCTTGAACCGTTCTGGGGGTTGGTTTGCTCTTCCTACCAAAAAAATAATTCATTAGCTGTAACAAACAATGGTACACGGGTACCTATGTTGTAATTGCCCCATGAGTAAACGCAACATTATTTCACCAAAGCTCCGATCACATCAATGCTATTTAATCACGAACACGGGCTAAGCAAATTATCAAACAAAAAAACTCACCTGAGAGGGAACAACGTAGCTTAGAATACTCACGGAAAAAAAATTATAGTAGACATTTCTATAATTTATAGGAGCCCACAGGATTGTGGCCTAATATAGGAAAGTATTTTACTATAACACATAGTCAATTAAAAGAGATGCGAATACAAATTGTTACCATTAAAATATAAAATGTACCAGAAAAATAGTAAAATGTACCATTAAAATAGTAAAATGTACTATTTTAGTAATAAGCGCTTTCTATTTAGTAAAGGAAAATATGCATTTCAAGTTAGTATTTATTGCCATAAAATTGGTATTTTCCCCAGCATATTTTTGTAGCGATTGTAATGTTTAATTTCAGCGTGCAGGTCGTCATAGAAAATATTTTAGTAGGAATGACGTTCACAGTATTTTCGATTTGGCAAATCATAACAATGCCAATCACTTTATCATAAACTGGAAAAAGGAGAAATATCATTTGTTAATACTCTCAACTCTTCCGTGGTATTGAATCGCATAATTAAAGTGGCATTCCGCAGGGCCGATCCCATGTTTTCCTTTACTATTTCCACTAATTCGGTATCAGAGAAGGGGTTGGTCAATCGACCGTTTAGGGATTCTACTTCCAGCAAACATTTTCAAATTTGCCAACCCAAATCCGCAATTTTAATAGATTTCAACCAAATCGTTGAACTTAGTTTAGCTAATTCCTTTTTTCTAAACGATTCCAAAATTTAAACGAAAATCATTCCTAATAATGACCTGCCCTGTAGCTGGAAATTTTAAAATTTTTAATTTATTACATTACGAGACATTGAACAAAAAACTTAGCGTAAACCACAAATTATTAAATTTTATAATTATTGCAGAACTTCCTTTGCCAAAATTCTTTTGAAATTCTTCAGATAAGAGTGATTGAAAAATGCAGATTATACAATTGCAAATACCTGTTTAAGTAAGTTAATCAACTTTAGACAAATATAAAAAAAAATTGGATTTTGATAGTTACCTAAATTCCACCGAATTAAAATAGATCAAATTGTCGCCTTAGACCACCATGAATAGATCGTATTAACTACTTAAGGTATCGAATCATTACATATCAAATACTACAGATCGATTACACACAAAAATTCAATCGCGAGATTACGCGTTTAAATCATTAAAATTGTAGAAAAGATTAATGATCGAAATAAATTTTGTATCAGCATACAGCGATCGCAGATCAAACATGTCGATCAAATCACCCCATATACAAGCAACTCGTACGTATATACCTAAAACATATATTTGTTTATGTCCTACATTCATTAGTCACGATTTGACCGTGTTTTTTAATTTTTTTTTTATTTTTTTAGGTTTCGATCGATGATAAATGATTATTTACTTATAAGTATGTTGTGTGTACTTCAAAATCAAAACCAAACTTTTGTGGTATCCTTTAAATTTTAAACTTGCTATACCAATATACACCCATATACTTACAAACGAGTATGTGTATGATGTTAACGTCTTAAGACAACATTTTTAATATTTGTTTTTAACTTGTATGGTTTCATATTTGGTATTTCATAATCGTATGTAACGTATATACAGGAAAGGGAAGTTCATTTTGACATATAGTGCACCAAAGTATTGGTTTCAGTGACTCACAATCAATTAGTCAACTAAAAACCATAAATCACAACGATTTTAACCTTTATGCATTTTAAAAACATTTTATTAAAAGTGTCATCTCTAGATCTCTTACGTTTTAAGACAATTTAACCCTTGGTTGTCTGTCGACTTAATCGTATTTATTTATATATACGAGTATTTCATTTTTATTTTTTTTAAAGTGACATGTTTTAAAAATGAAAAATTAAAACAGTTTTCCTATTTTTACGTTTAAAAAAAAAAAAAAAAAAATTATCGCGTGTTGTCATCACTTAATTTTTTTTGTTAATGTGTTGTTGTTGTATATTTACTTAAAACAAAATAACTTGATGTCGCATAAATCACCGCGACAACTATCAACACAATAAATTAAAAACGAGCTGGAAGACAACAATAATAACAAAACAAAACAAAAAAATGTTTTAAAGAGATTTGGTTTTGTATTTATTATGATTAAATAAAGTAAATAATAACAATTTGTTGTTAAATAAGTGCATCGATGACGTAAGATCAAGGGATAAGGATAAGCCGTTTCATTTGTAAAGTTTATTTCTATTTCATATGGGAATTACTACTTATGTGGAGAACTGCAAAGAGTTAACCGTTTGTGGAGTTTATTTTTGTATTGTTGACTGAAAGTGTATATCGAGCTTTTTATGTTATTCGTTTAATGTCCCGAATTTAAATTTTCTTCATTTAGATTTATACCTTCTTCATTGTGCTGGATTTAATTTGGTCAAAATAAATGGTGTAATACCATCGGGGCCTGCACCCTTGTCAGCCATCAAACCCTATAGCCCATTGAGCACTTCGGAGAAAGTAAACTGAAACCTGGCAGAAGATAACAAATCATTACTCATGCCGTCCTCTTCGAACGAGTTATGGAAAAAATTTGCAAAAACGTCCCAAATTGCTTGAGAACCAGTGACAGGCGTATTATTGTAAGTCATCACACGCGGATAGCCCTGTGATTTCCTCTTCGTATTTATGAAAGAAAAAAACCGTTTTGGATTGGAAGAAATTTCATTCTCTATCTGTGTTTTATATAAGAAATCGTTCAAAACTTTAAACTTCTTACACAGATAACAGTACTTTCCTTTAACATTAATGTCACCAGTTCGTTTAAAAAGCCTTAAATGCTTTAGACTTGCGATTAGCAATATTTTTCACGCGAAAATTAATCCATGGCTCAGCGTAAACGGAGTTCACGGGTCTTTTTGGTACAAATAAATCAAAACCAGTATTCAAAACTTGATAAAATTCAGACACGGCTTCCGAAATATTCAGATTATGGAACAGTGTTGTGCAATCAACGTTTACGAAGAAATTGATCAAAGAAGGTACATTGGCTTTCTCAAAATCATAATTAAAGTCATTACTAGTTAATACTAAATACACAAGAATCAAAATCAACAAAATAAAATTTAATCAAAGGTGGTGTGTGTTAGATGCTGGAATGGTCAGCTAAATCAAGGCATGACTCAATTTCAAGGTCATCTAAAGATGAGAAAACTACATCCAAAATACGTCCATAATAGTTGAAAACAGTGTTGAACTGACCAGTCCCAAACTTTCCAAAGTTATCTAACATCTGGTTAGAAAGGTCATTTGAAGTTGATCCATAAAAATCGCCGTTCGTTCAGCTCCAGGCAATTTTCGGTAAATTAAAATCGCCTACAAATAAAATATGATCATCGCTATTCATTAACGGTAATAGCTCATCATTAACAAAATTCACAAAACCTTTGTATACATCAACGGTACTGCCATACGGAACATACACAGAAATAAAGAATATCCTAAACTCACCACATTTGACTTTAACAATAAGTGACTCGCCATTGTGACATAATAGATTCACGCGCTGAAATATTAAATCATTTTTCAGTGCAACAATGATACCCCCACCTTTAATTGTGACGCTCACGATCCTGACGAAATACAGTGTAAGACGGTGGAAAATATTCTTCTGAGTTAAAATTGATGTTTAACCAGGTCTCAGTAAGAATGACAATATCATAATCATTACACAAAAGTGATGAATAAATTGCAGTAGCCTTGGAGCGTATCCTACTGTTATTGTGATAATAGATATCGTACACAGCAACTTTGAAAGAAATTAATTGAAGGCTGTTCACGTCGCGGTTTTTTGGAACTAGTGACTAGCATTCAATTTCATTTTCTGGAAGATATATTTTCAAGTCCTAGGATTCAGTATTTGCCGAAATCTAAAATATAATATGAAAGCGTTTCAAACCCTACATGGCTCTCATTGTTCGGAATATAAAGATGTGTTTCTATACCCGAATATCAATCCTCAGTTTAACACCAATTATACGAATTAAGAAAAGAATATGGATGCCCTCATATAAATATATGAAAGCTTTTGAATATACACTGAGCAAAATAAAACGCTACATGATTTATTTTTTAAATACCCCATTTTTAAACGCTATCTTGGTCAAATTTTCAAAATTGGTCAAATTTTTTTGGGTCAAAAATCTAAACAAAAACAATTCACATTTTAAGACTATCACTAACATTCCTATTTTGTAGAGAATTAGGAATCAATTGCTGCGTTCCATTTTCGCTGGTAAAGTACTCACAAGTACTAAAAAGTAAATAGTAAATGGAACGCAAAAATAAAAAGTCAAAGCCAGCAAACTACTCATATACAAAAGCAAGAGTAGTTGAAAGCAGTGGGAAGTACTTGTGAGTACTTTGCTAGCGAAAATGGAACGCAGCAAATGCAGTATCACTAACTCACTTTGTCTTGGCTAAAAAAATCGACCGGAATTTAGCAAACAGTTGTTGTGACAACATTTTTGGTTTGTATCTCTGCTAATACAATTTATTATAAAATGACAGAAAATAACTTATTTTGGTTCGTGTATTTGCTAAAATAAATTTGAAATCTCAGTAGGCGTATTGTTCGCTAGTCATCTATTTTTATAAAATAATGAACTATTTTTGACACTTTATTAATTTGTATGTGTATAAAACACACCTTGTTAATAAAATAATTTATAAATTAAAAAGTGCATGTTTGTAAACCCATCGAATTCATTTCTTGGTTTAATGCGACCGCCAGGGAGTAGCATGATACTTTAATATTCAAATCAATGGCGAAATATTTTGGAAAAGGGGCTTATTCTGGATGTACGTACCTTGCATATTACCGAGCCCGTAATGACCTAAAATAAGCAAAACTGATAAATTCTGAAAAGGGGGGCTCTTTTCCAGTTAAATAATATGAAGAAGATGAAAATATTCTGGAAAAAAGGGAGGTATTCTTCAAAAATATTTTGAAAATGGGGAATTTACTACTCTTTCTGGTAACATATGTATTCTAGAAAAGAGCCGGGACTTATTCTGAAAAAAAAAACGGGGGGAAATTCCTTAAGGGAGAACACCACTGTGAGATTTTCAAAAAATCGATTTTTTTTTTTTGCCTTTAAAAAATCCTTAAGACCCTCAAAAATATGATACAAATTCGTTTATAGCTAAAAAAAATTTTTTTTAGAAGGTTTTCAAGCATTTTCCTGAGAGCTCTTATTGAGAAGTTATTGATACCAAAAACTTTAAACGCGTTTTTCTCGAAACCGTGTTTTGGAAATCTGCACGCAGCAGAACTCAATCAATTCTTGTTCAATCGACTTAAAAATTTAACTGTAGCTTCTTAAATAGATTTAAAATCGAAGTACATGAGTTTTTTTTGATTCAATAAAAATTAAAAAAGATATACAACTTTTTATACTAAAATTATAGTCGAAAAATGAAAGTTTTTCTTCAAACTTGTCTCTATTTTTTAGTTTTTCGAATTTTTTAATTTCCTCATGTACTTCGATGCTAAAACTAATATATTTCATGAAAATATTTTATTTTTTGTTACAGGAACAAATTTAAGACACTTCTACTGCGTGCAGCGGAGCGACTCTAGGCAAAATCACTTCTACTAAAGCTACTCTAGCGCCGCCATTTTGCATTTTTTTTTACATAAATTTTTTTTTTTGTTTACTGAAATATATCCCAAATATAGCCTAAAAGTTTTTTTTCTCTAAACCCAACCCATTTCTCAAAAAAAAATACCAAACTAAGCACTTGAAAATGGTAGGTCACAGTGGTGTTCTCCCTTAAATAAATTTGTTTGTTACCTTAAATTTGATAGAAATGTCGAATACGTAGTATATATATCACATTATTTTTGAAGTCATGTTTTAATTTTATGATTTTTTTTTGAATTTTTCTCCCCAGTTATTTCTATGAGACTTACAATTAAATCAGCATACCATCTCGTTTCGTTTTCTTGTAAAATTCGTTTAATTTGTTGATCTACCCATTTTTGGGTATAATAAGTGCAAGGAAGTTTTAAATATTTCACACCCTGTATCTTACAAAAATAACAACAACAAAAATTATGTTGCATAAATTGTTTGCTTTACTTAGTGCTACACATTTAAAACACAAAAATCATAAAATGTAAACATGACTTCCGGTCCCTTATGAAAGATTTGTGATTTAATTTTTTTTTCAAACGTATTTATATGCAAGGAACCAAAGCAGAAGCAGCTTAAAATTGGATCTCTTTGCACAATCATAAAAATCTAAACGAAATTTTTTTTTCATATTTTGTTAAAATTTTTGGATTTCTACGAAAGCCCTCAACCCAGCTGTGTTTTGCTGAATCGAATCCAAAGATTTTTCTATGTGCGCAATTTCCCTTATACGGCTTTTTCTTGTGTGCAGTTATTGAAAAGGTATGCAAATTTCGTGTGCGCTCTTTTCTGGTCACAATAGAAATTGTATAATTCTAAAAAAAATTTAAAAAATTCTTAAAATAAGGAAAAACTTAAGGTGAAAACTTGAAAAATTTTTCGATTATAAAAATTTTATGGGGATTCGTTTAAGAAAATTGGAAAATTCTTCCTCTATTTCCAGCAAAATCTAAAATTCTAAAATTCAAGAAATTTAGTAATGATTGAAAGTTAGAGAATTTAAAGAATTTAAAAAATTAAAACTTATCGGAATTTAGTCGAAGATCGAAATTTTTTTATTAATTGAATATCGATGATGTTGCATGGAGTACATAGAAATTGAAAAATTTCTTAATTTTATAAAATTATTAAAATTCTCAAAATTCTAAACTATCAAAATTTACAGTTTTACAAAATTTATGAAATATTTTAAAATTCTCGGAACTCGGAAGATCCTAAAGTTTGTTGATCGAAAATCGTGGATTTAGTCGACGATTTAACTTCAAAAACCAAAATGCTAAAAGCTAGCTTAAGTTAGTCTATCTATTTACAAAATTTTTAATTTCTTCTTGAAGTGAGTGCAAACTCGGGTTGACCACTAATTCGTATAAAACTAAACAAATCTAACTGATTTGAAATAAAAATGTTATTTTAATTGGTTTTTCTAGCTAGGGATTTGGTTGTTTTGTTTATAAACGAATTTCGCAGATTCTAAGTTTCGATTATTCCTTTAATAGCATACGTATACCTAAAACTACAGAGGCGGCCGGCTACTTGTTTAAAATTTCACGTATGCAATAAATCTAAATAATTGTATTTTAGCAATTTTAACTTAACTGCAACTGTATCCTGGGAAATATTCTTATTTTACTAAAATTGTTGAACAACAGCCTTAACATCTGCTTCAAAAATAGAGAAAAACAATTTTTTTCACAAAATAATTAGAATCAACAAGAAAATTTTCAGTCTACTGCAATTCAATTTCATAGCAAGTTATATTGTTATTGTAATCCATCCACATTTCAATTTCACCTGGTGCGTCTCGTTCATGTATCTCTCGTATTTTGAAACTCACAATATTTTTCATAATTTTCCAATTTCGAAAAAATTCTCCAGTCCTATTTAATAATTTTATCATTGAAATTCTCTTAAAATTTATTATGCGAGGTTATTCGAATTTCATAAATTTTGACGTTGATTTGGGTTTTCCGACGTACGATTTTTCGAGATTCTTAGGCTTATCCGAGATTTGGTTGAAAGTTAGAGTGTTATGTAAGTACCTATTATGTATTATATTTTACGCGAGACTCTCTAGATTTTTCAAAAATATTCAAGATTTTCGATTTTATTCGTGTTAAGCTGTTAAAACATAATCATTTTTTTTTAATATTTTCGAGATTATTCGAGATTCTAACCTCTAGTTATATTTTCGAGAAAGATGCTTTGCCTTTAAATTGCTTAGCTTAGCGATTTCTTGATATTTCTAGAATATTGTTTAGACGTGTATTTTGTACTTTCTATATTTTCGGAATATTCGAATTTTCTTCAGAATATCGAGGTTGATTGAGGAGCGTTACTAGTTATTTCAATCTAATTGAGTTTCTCAATATTACTCAATTTCATGGGGTTGGAATTACTAGATGTAAATTTGATATATCGAGTTTTTCTCGAATAATCTCGAACAATTTCAATAATATCGAAAAATCTTGATGATATTAATGAATAATTTTGAAAAGTTTATAGGTAACAAAATACCTAGCAAACCCACGAAAATTTCACAAAATTCCGAAAAATCATGAAAAACCGTATAGCCAAGCTCAACAAAACAGTATGCAAAATTCGAATAAGCTTGACACCATTTTAATTAGCATTGGATACTTTGAATGGGGCTCTAAGATTCTTGACAACCTCAAACAGACCCGAATTACCTGACTGCTGCGATAAAGCGAATCACCAGTTTAATCTCGAACATTACTCAACTCATCTCCGTGCCAGACTCGAATAATCTCGAAAATCTCGAGAAGTTATGAAAAATTACTAAAACATGAAATTGAAGACAACGGGAATATGAAAAAAGTTTGATTTTCATTTCCCCCCTAAAATTGGCATATACTTCAAGTGGCTTTCAAATAATAATTTTTGCTTGCAACAAAAGAATAAAACGTTTTTTTTTGTTTTTGTAATTAAGATCAACCAAATAGGATTAGTACAATATATATTTTAGGGTTATTAAATTATCTTGAGGGAAAGACAATTATTGATAGCGTTATTACGTGAAATCATTAATTTTTTATGCTGCATGTACACTAAATACTCCCGCTAGATAGATATTACACAATTTTGCCCATTTCAAATTCCCACTTGTCCATTATTAAGTATATCAACATAAGCATTTTTTTTTTAATTTCAACCCGCAATTTATTTTAATTTCCCCGTAATTAAATTATACGGAAAACGACACGACATAACAAATAACTGTATTGCGTGAAGGTGGAAACCAAATTGCGTGCATTAAATTTTTTTTTTTAATTCGTCTTGAAATGTCGGTAGGAAAATACTGGTGAATTTTATAACGAGTTTTTCGTTTGATATTTTAGTATATAGATAAAATAGATTAACGATTTTGAAAAGGGGGGAAGAGATATATGCTGTTATCACATTTTATAGTATTTTTTTTATTTGTAAGATGTCCCACGGGATCAATAACTCCCATGCAGTCGAACAATAATGTCTCGTTTCTCGTATAAATACTATTTTAGGTATTTTGTAGTGAGTTGATTTGAAATTCAAAATGGCATAAAACTAAGTCTATAAATTATAAGAAATATCCTTGTTTTTTATACTTTTACGACCATATACACAGGAACATTAACAACAATAATAATCGGCGCCACTATTAACTTTACAAACATATAAAATTGGATATCTACCTGTTCGTATTTTTTTCCATCTTATTTTTTGCCGAAAAATATCTAATCCTTAAAGACCAAGCAAACATTCCTATATATTGTATATCCAAAAAAAAAAAAAAACTCAATTACTATTTCAAAAATACTCTGTAACAAAAAAAAAACATAATAACAATAAAAATACGAAAAAGGATCATTTTATTGTTTTTCATGTTCAAATTTTGTTGCTGCTTTTAGCATATTATACTCGTATGTAACGAAGGATACATGAATATGCTGTGTCGATTTCCCACTGTACATACATATATGAAAAATCTAGGCCACATGGTGGTAGAAATATATAGTAACAACAACAACACCAAAAATACATGTCCCAAGGTGTTATAACAGATAGTTTTATACATTCAGTCGTGTTTCATGGGAAATGATGAATTTTTATTTGGTTTTGTGTGCTGATCCGTCTCTTGTCTTTTATATACCTATAAGTATAAAAACCAAACAATAAAATAAAATCAATAATTAATCGACCGAAGGAGTACATATACATATAAGTATGTGCTGGTAAAAAATTGAGTCATTTCAACCGTGACTTAAAAACACAATCTTCAAAAATATTAAATGTGTACTCAAGTAGAAAATTTTCTTTATGTAAGTACAGTTTCAAAGGTGTGTTCAACTTCCTTAATTCGATGCGGTTACATTAATTTAAATTTGACCAATGTCAACCAATGTGAGACGCGAAGAAAATGCAATTTGGCACGGTAGCACAAAACTACTTTATATTCATTTCATCCTATCTATATACAATATACTTAATATACTCGAATCAAATAATCGATTAGATATAATAAAAATTCATGTCTTGATTCCCTATTTCAACTGTCTTATTCTTATCCTTTCATTAAATTACAATATCTATATTATACAGGTCACCCTTGTGTTACGTTGTCTATAAATTATTCCTTGCGTTTTATTTACGTTGTTTTATGCTTTACTTATTTCTATTTTTTACGTTTTTAATACCACTGACAGACTAGGGATTAGCTAACCGCGATTAGTGAATTTTTCGAGATTAGCTCAAGTGTGTCAAGTTCAAGATTAGCTAAACGCATTTTATTTCGAGATTAGTGACAAAACGCGATTAGTGAACTAATCTCTCAATATTTTGAAGTTTATCTCTTCTTAATGAGTTTAGTTAGAGTTTAGAGTGCAAGTGGCATTATAAGTAAATGTTAAAATAAAATTGTAAATACAAGTTGCGCTATTTTAATATATGTAAATGGAACTATTATCAACAATTTTAAAACTACAAAAAATTTGTGGTAGGTGTAAACAAAAAAGATTGAAAATTGTAATTAATAATTAAAGTGTTTAAATTATAATTTGTTTTTTAATGTCTAGGTTGTTTTTATTTTGATTTAATTATTGAACAAAATCAAGAAAATCAACTCAAACAAGGTGATGATATTTGTGTTAATACCGATACCATAAGCTCGTGGCGCCACTTACTAAACCTTAGTCTGTGAATGCAATTAGATTAGTGGTAGATTAGCTAAACGGGTTTATCTAATCCCGCTTAGCTAATCCCTAGTCTGTCAGTGGTATAAGAGCATATCACCAACGTAACTTAAGGATGAACTGTGATTATACTTTAAATAAGGTGACCAGATGTATTGGAAGCTGAGTTCATATTTCAATATTAATAAGGACCTTAATCGGGGCTGCTGAAATTTAATAACAATTTAGCAAGACTCTAAGAATTAACTCCCTAATGAAATAACATCCCGAACCATAACGAAGTAATTCCCTAAGATTAGACTGGTTTCGTTTTATTTGCGGATTTACTTTACATAGAGAACTCCCCAAAGCCACTTTACTACCAGGTACCAGCATTGGATGTTTCAAGTTGTTTTTTGGGTTAAAAATTGTGTTTTAAAATAGAATCGACTTATGTATTGGAGCCGATTGCGAATTTGATTCTGGAAAATAAAGATTTAATTTTAAAATTAGAATGGAAATTTCTATTTTCCAGAATATTTTCAAAATAACTCTTTCTTTTACAGAATTACTATTTTGTCGGCCTTAACGTCAATCTGGAATGGAGCATTTTTAATGCGGTTTCAGAAACGCAATAACGCCTTTAGGAATTTAAAAAGTTGCATGCTCTGTTCGGTGGACGGCCACAAAGTTTTACATAGTAAACGTCTTACGCCTGTTAAAATTCTAGTAGTCGAATACAGACATTCAGATTATTGAAATTTGATTATTTGTTTTACCACATTTTATTATTCACTGCTCATCAATAACGTTTTATTCAATGATTACTCTGTCTTTTTCACAGATTATTCCAATTTATTCATTATTCACTGATGGTTTTCACCAATTATTCGCACAACATTCACTCATTAAGTATTCACTGATAATTTGTAATCATTCATTATTCAATGATTCTTCACTTTCTATTCACAAATCTCACTCATTATTCACCTGTTATTTACACAGTATCCTCACAATATTCACTGATTATTAGCTTTTTATTCACTCAGCTGAATGAAGTTTAATCAGAATAATAAGTGAATAATCATTTATAATTCACCCATTTTTCGTTTATTATTCACTCTTTATTCTACTTTTACAATGGTTAATAGAAAACTAATCAATAGCATAAAAAACTGGTTTCAGCAAATTATTTTTGAGAATTGTTAAACTTTGCTTTTACAAAATTTGGCTACTTTTTTAGGGCACCGCAAACTATTAAAATTACATCTAGCCCTAAATTCTCCGGAACTAACTATTTTAATTGATAAGCAACAATGAAATTTTAAATAATAATCAAACATGACATTTTAACATAATGAAATTAGGTTAATTCGTTTAAAATTTTAATCTCAAATTTTGTCGAATTTTACTAATTTAAAATTAAATTTAAATCAATTTATTCTTCCGAAACTTTGAAAATAACTGAAACGATCAGAAATTAAAATTTTTCTGTACAAAATTCAGAGTTATCCAATTTTTTTTTTTAACTACCAATTATTGATGTAATCAACCAATTTGAAAATTTTGTTACCCGCTTCTTAATTTTCTATCTAAGATTTGAAATTCTAGATAGAATCCTAGAATTTCTGGTTTGGAATGGTAAACGCTAACTACAAACAATTAAACGAAATAGAAATTTTTGAAGCCTAATTTAACAAGCTGTCATTTGAAATTTCAAATTAAATTAAAGAATGCGAAATTTTTTGAAATTATATTACTTATTAATTATTTTTCTAAATTTCCTCGAATATACTTCTGATTCGGATTTTTGAATTACTTTAAAATTTGAAATCAAATTTTAGAAACGAATTTCTGTTTTAGATATACCAAAAGTGGGAAATTACGAAGATAATAGGAAATTATAAATAACTTTTAAAAATTTACTTTGATTGATTGATTGTGTTTGTAATCGACCCAAGACTTTTTAAACAATTTTATTTACAATGGGTGAATAATATTGATTTACCAAGATTTTTCCGCTTATAATAAATTCCTTTAATGGGAACAGGGGTCCACGGCCCACAGTTTGAGAATAACTGCCTTAGAAGATTGGATGATGTTGCCCTCCATACGCTTCCCTGAAGTGTATTTACCTCATAATTCGATGTATAAATTTTCTCTACGCTAAATTTTCAGCCAATTGTTTAGCTATAGGGACAAGTATAATTTTAGTGGGCGGAGCTCAGAAGAATGCTAATTGTAGATGTGAATTGTTAAATTCTTTTTTGTTAAACAGCATGCGGTTTAAACGCGATATCCCTATCAGCATGAAAATGAAGCGCCTGACAATACGGAAGAAGCAACCTACCTATAGAGAGTATATGGCGGGCGAAAAAGTAAAGAATTAAAGCAAAACTGGAAACTTAAGTTGTGTTTAACGATTGCTTACTTATTCATAGAATGCTCAGACACATTATAAATAGTTTGTGCTGCAAGAATGTTGACCTCCATTATTTATATGCATTACGTAAAAAACATCAAACCAATTTCAAAATTCATCAATTTCTTAAAATTCCTAAGCTAGTGGGAATGACATTGAAAAACCATTACTTCGATAACATTCCTCATCTGTAATAACATATTCATCGAGTTGATTTAAAGTATAGTTGAATCGTTGGAAGTAATATATCGGAACAGAAAATATATCTCCCAAACGAGGTCGGTAATGTACGAAACCATTGCACTTGGCATCACGTCACGTTAGCTGAATTGCAAAAGAATGCCGAGATATTATTTTCAACTTACTTAACTCCTATTTCTGATTCGGAAAATAGAAAGAGTGCAAAATTTTACGTCCGAATATGTATTTTCCATGACCTCCATAATAAGGCCATCTGAAAGTCAAAAATCAAGCTAAATGTCACCGGTAAAAGCATTATCCCTTTTAAGTTTACAGTTTCATTCACCCTAATCAGCATGGGTTGAGTCTCGCAGACTCATTTTAATTTTATTAGCTAAAAATTAACTGAAAAAGAATTTTTTATTAAAATTGAGCTTTGTATTAATAATTATTTAAGATCTAGAACTATGTACCTACTAATAATTTTTTACTTGTACCGAATATAGGCCTAACCAGCCCCTTTTCAAAAAACAAACATAAAAGCATGCGATGAGTGCCTTTGACTCAATAGGTGACGAAGGAAATAAACTTGGTATGGGATAAGTTCAGCATTTTAGACCTTTTACAGATTACTATAGTGAAATTACTAATTACTAATAAAAATTCAATGTCAAAGTGTACCTATCATTTCAGGCATTTGGTTATATACTCCAATCAGCGGCGGCCGGTCCATAAATGCAACGCATTCACTGCATGAATAAATCCAAATTTTTCAATAGAAAATAAGCGCGCCAAGCAAAAAATAATTGTTCAATTTCATCATAAACTTTTTGAGCGAAACATAACTCTTCATTTTATCTCTTTCCTTACATATCCCACAAAGTTTTAGCACAACTACTAAATTTTAGGCAACTTACATTTTCGTTTTATTTTCATTGATCACACTACCTCGTAACAAGCCAAAGTTGTATGTAGTCGCTGTTTAAATGCAGAAAAACCCATTTTAATTAGATAACAATATACAAGTGAAAATATAATTTAAAAGGAAATGACGTTGTTTGGGTCAGCTGAACCAAAACCTTGTATAGGCTACATATAAAAGCTATTGATTTAAACGACCGCAAATGGTTAAAAACAACTTGTTTTCAAAATTTTGGTTCTCTGAGTTATTTTGTTTTGAGAACTTTGAACAATTTTCAATAAAAACAAAATCGTTAATTCAGAAAATCTGCAATAATCTCGAAAATTTACCGAACGTCTAATCTCAAAACCTCAAAAAATCTCAAAATGTCTTCAGCAATATTCGCGAGAACCAGCAACCCTGGAAAATTTGAAATATATCCAGAAAATGTCATCTATTGAGTTGGATATATCCTATAAGTTTATCAGTATATCGCTCAATGTTATCCAAAAAATCACTATTTCTGTAACAAGACCCTTAAGCAAACCCTTGTAAGTTCGAGAAATATCGAGAAACCCGAAAAATTTCGAAATAATCGAATAATCTCGAAATGGTCGAATAGTCTTACATTTCTAGAATGCTATAGCTTAGATATTCACAAAAAATTTCGAATATTTTTAATATTTTAATATCGATCTACCTGTAAGTCAGCAACATCTCGAATAATCCCTATTAATATAATTCCAATGTAGGTAAATTGAAGTTTATTGAAAAAAAAATGTAAACCACCGAATCCGAAAATTGGACGTCTGTCTGATGGTATGTTCATTATTATGTAAGCATTAAACGAGTTTACAGATTTTTTTGAAAATTGCAACAAAACGCGATTATGTAAGACATTTCCAGGTCTCGTAACGCGTACAGACATAATTACGTTTTCCTACAATTGCGTCTTTGTAAATTGAGTTCGCGAAACTCGTAGCTGTAAAAATGAGAGATACATAATCGGCATTCAGAGGTTATCCGAGGACGTGAAACTGAAATGTGGATGGATTACAATAACTGACAATTTGCTTATTGATTCTAATTCTTTTCGAAAATTATTTTTTCACAAAATTTTATTATTCATAATACATTTTATTCTCGGTAAAGATCGGTTATTATCGGATCGATTAGACGCAAAGTTTAGATTAAATGGTTAACCTAAATCGTTTGTGATTTCCCTATATCTGTGGTCGACTTCTTTCAAATTATATGCCAAATAAAAGGCCAAATAAAAAATTGTAAAGTTTGCGGGAGCAGTAAATTCGCCGGGCGTTATTAAGTATCCTCCAGCACTTAAGGGGGTTCGCCAACTAAGTAACTGCCACCTTTCATTTGTATTATATACAAATGTATTATTATACAAATTTTCAAATGTATTAAATGTTTTCAATTTTCTTTGAAATTACCTATGAGTCCGAGTGACTCTCACATGCGCTTATGCAAGTAAAATGACCCATGGTGATTAGGGTTAAACAAATGTTGGTCAAACTACCTTTTATTTGAATGTTTTTTACAAAATAAACAGTTTTCGACCTTCAGGTGACCTTTGGAGGTCAAAATTGACCATATGCAGAAAATCTAGAACCTAGACATTTATCTTGACGTTTGACCTTCAAATGACCATGCGAGGTCATGGAAAATACATATTAGGACGTACAATCTAGCGCTATTTATATTTCAAAAATAAGGGTTACTATTTAAAAAACTGACTTGACCTGTAAATGACTCTGTCAACGTCAAGGTCATTAATCGATGTTCCTCCAGCGAACCATACAACTTTTGTTTATAACTGTATTTCGGAAATGGTTTTCCTGAAGAGTTATTTCCGTGGATGAATTAAAACTCGTCTTCAAAACAAAAACAAATTTAAGTGTATGAATTAAATTATCCTTGAAATTTGGGAAGTTTACTGTTTTTACGGTAATAATTGCTTTTCAAAGAGAGGCTTTTCAAAGTTTCAAAAAACCCTGAAATATTAAAATTGAAAATTTTGAGAATTTCAAAAGTTACAAAAATTCAAGAATTTATCATTGAAGTTTTAAAACTTAGAATAAAGATTTTTATCAAATCTAATGTAGAAACTTGGACATGAATTACGTTGGTTGTCCAAATTCTAAAAATAAATGAGAATCATTCAAAAATTTTAGGCATTTTGAAATTTAAAATTTTTCGTTGTTTTAAAATTTAATTTCAGAATTAAAGGAAAACTTAAAATTTTTAAATTAGCTTCCAAAATTCATAATGATATTCTAAAATTTTTGAAAATTCTCAAGCTCGTAGGTATTCTAAAATATATTTTAATGGATAAACATTTGTCTACACGAAATTTGGATTCATTCTATCGCTTATCAAACAATTTTTTTACAATTCTTTGTTTATCATGTTTTGTGGTTCCTCATACTAAGTCCCCATTCAAAACTACATAAACTTATTACTTTCTATTACGTTAGTAAAAAATTGAGGTGTGGCCAATGCACGACATTCTTTTACGATCAGGGAATTTTGGGAAACTAGATGGTTTAACCAATCGAACTGAAACTTCATATTTAAGGTTTTTTCATAAATTGGGAGATCCCAGAGAACTGTAGTGAAAATCGGCCAACGGGAAGTGGTAATTAATGGGCTAAAAAATTTATTTTGCAAAAATCTCAAAAAAAAAATAAAATAAAAATCTTAAGTTTGTAAGAAATTTTCATAATATGTTACTCAAAATTCGCTATTCATAATATGTTACTCAAATTTCGTAACGAAATTGGCTTAATCAAAAACAAATTAGCAACCACTTTTGTTTCATAAATTCGTTTAAATTTTGCTTAGGTGAAATTTCGAAAAATCCAAAATTGTATCACTGGCAATTTGGGGAAGAGGTAATATAAATTACGGGTTTGTATATTTAACATGTGCCTTATAAAGAATGAGAATTTCAAAAATTTTGAATTTTTCTGACACAAAATTACTTTGAAATTATGAATATATTTAATTTTGAATTGCATTTATCATATCAAAATTTTCAAATTTTATGGAATCCCATTTTTAATTAGCGTTAATTTGGCAATTCATAATCGGAGTTCTCTGTGTCTTAATCTGTTCCGTTAACAAAATTTAGAAGTTTACAAAATTCCACGAACAATTCACATTTTTAGATGTTTCGATAATTTTCTCAAAAATGTTCAAAATTCCAGCCATGTTGGCATCCATTTTTTGAACACATTAACCAGTTACGAACAAAATATTGCGTTCTATTTGTTTCGATGAAGTATTCTCGCTAGAAGCACAACATTCCACGTATACACAACAACGATTAAAGGTCAAGCGGCGTTCTTTCGACCAACAATAACCAAAAAAATTAAAAATTAAAAAATTGTGACAGATTATGCTGGTGTTCTCTTAATTTATGATGTCTAAGTTATTCAATAGTCTTCTCCAAATATATACAGTTTTAAACCGAAACTAAATAAATTTTGATGAGATTTGATGATCGAAAAAAAAAATCCAATTAATATTAAACAAATAAATCGAAATTAATTTTATTTTATATACACACATACCAAATATTAATTGATTTTTGATGAGTCACCCGAAATTTCCGAAATGAATATTTTTATAATCCTTTAACTCCTATTTCCAGGTCATTGAAATATAATTGAATATGGTGATTTTGCCTAAAGAGAGGGGGGTACTTGTTGAATGTGTATTGATTTTTTCTGTTTTTTTTTGGTGCTGTGTGAGTTCAAAAAATTGGTTGTCTATATATTATAGAGGTGTTACAAAAAAAAAAATTAAAATAAAAAACTTTGTAGACGGAAAGTCAAAGATGATTGATTGATTATATTCTCGTTTACCATATAGATACTTCCGTTTCAATATATTTCAATACCACCATGATCTCTGATTTATTGATAGAATTTCTCACGCTTCATTCAAAAATTTTTATCATGCTTCTTGGTTGGTTGGTTGGTTGTCTTCAATTTTTAAAATTGACCATAAGGAATTTAATTATAATTTGTATTTGTATTTGAATTTTTTTTGGGGGTATTTTACAAAGGAAAATTAAATTAATTCAGTTTTTCCAATTAATGAGAAAATATTTATATTTCAAAGAATTATCCACCACCAGTAAAAACACAATGTTCAAAAATTTCTAATAAAAATTCATAATCTGTATAAAGTGTTCAAGAAGAACCATAAAACTTTGGAATATTTTAATTTTTAGTGGCTTTTAAGATTAAAAATAATCTTTTTATTATTATTATTGTACAATATATTTAAAATAGAAAAAAAAAATGTTTTGTTAAATTTAATTAAATTAGTTATATCGTGGCTATATAGTTATATCAAATTTAATCGAATCTATTTGATGGTACATGTTCTTTTCAAGGTTCTCAATTATGATAGGGTGGTCTGTGTCTATTACACTTTTAAATATTTGGCTCATTCTAATTGACCGTTTCCTTTTATGTAGAACACATACCACACACTGGACTTTTTAATAAAACGTTAATCAATCTAAAATGAGTAAGAAGACATCCAAATTCAAGAAGGCAAAGCAAAATGGTAATACACTATACGTTTTCGTCACACTTATATAATAATAAATAGACAATACAATTTTATTATAAAATATAAAAAATGTAGTTTTTTTTTGTTGCTTTTGTAAAATCTGGAAATGAAAAGAATTCCATTTGTTCGAGAAAAGATTGAAAGAACAATCCAAACGAGAAAGAAGCAACATAAACTAAATAAATTTTACGTTTGGAATTTTCTACTAAACACTGTACAAAGCAAATTACAAAAAAAATTACTTTTATTATTGTTATTATTACTATCATCATTATTATTGACGTTACTTTACTATTCATATTATGAAGAAATGTGTGTCTTGTGTTATACAGAACAAGAACGTACCGAAACATTAAACGAATTGAGGTAAATTGTCCAGATGGATTATTCGTTATGAAATTTAGTTTTACTATCAAACAATTTTTCTAACAAAACCTCGCCTCAAATAAAACAAAAAAAAATATTTTGCAATTTTACTACATTGTGCATTGTCTCGGTTGGAAGTAGACAGTTAAGTAAAAATGCCAGTTTACTCGTTCCAAATACATAAACCAAATGATGAGCTCGCTCAAGTTGACAACCAAAAAAATCGTTAACAAATTCGAGTTATTTCAATTTTAATCAAATTGTAAAACTGGAACTGCTGTTCTCCGCAATCTCATTAGCTTTGTTAAAATTGATGTTGCTCAAATAAAATTTCGGTCATAATAACAAATCCCGATAAAACACAACTGTTCAATTCATATTTTGATCAAAACTAAATTTGCCCCCGAATAATTTTCAGAATCACTAAAACTTTCGTCAAATGTTATGATTTGATTATTTTTAATTTTGGTCATTTTCTTCTGTTTAAAAAATTATAAACCGCCGATTTTCGTTCAAATTCTTCGTTCAAAAAAATCTTCGTCAAATCTTCGTTCAAATTGATTTTTCAAATTAAATCAAACCTCATTCAAACTGATTCAAATTTATTCAAAAATACATTAAAAGTTCATTCAAATATACAACCTTCGTTTAAAATAAAATTCTACTCATGTTCGTGTTAATTCAATGTGACTCAATTTGTTTATATATAATTTACTGTATAAGAAAATTAATATTCACATTAACCTAAAATATTTTGTAATATTAGGTGTGCCAGTAGAAATTCGGGATTTCTTTGTCAAATTCAACTTTATTGAAAAGATACTTGTTACAAAGATTAATAATCGAAATATTCCCCATCAGTATCTATGGTGTTTTGTCATTTATCAGATAAATAATGAAGGGCTTTGCGAAAGAAATTTGGTGGTTTCAAAACTAAATAGTCCTCGAGCCATTGTCGCACATCTTTAATTTTCATGAACAGCTGGTCTTACAAATTGATGAATTTTGAATCATGACATCGATCTGAATAAGTGGTAATCAGAGGGAGCCAAGTCTGCGGTAACGTTCAGCCGTAACAGTTTGACCAGGTTCCAGAAACTCATAGTAAATGACTCCTTTCCAATCCCACCAAATACACAGTAACTAGGAAGTGCAATCCTGGCATTTTTATCAAACACCGGGATTCCGGTCTTTTTGTCAATCCCAAAATTCCCAAATCCCGTTTTTTTGGCAATACCGAAATCCGCGATCCCGAGATTGCCTTATATATAATACCGGGATTGCATTCCCTAACAGTAACACTTTCTTGGCATGAATATTCATTTTTGCAACTTTACCCGTAATGATTTTGTGCAAACCATTCTTTCTTTTGTACCGATAAGCAAATTCATACAGATGTCAACTCTTCGGGTTTTGTTTTCTTTGGTCAGTTTATGAGGAACCCATTTTCTTTCCTCCTGTATCTTTCCTATTGCATGCAATCTAAATGATATATTGCTTGGTATAACTGTTCTGCGAGCTCTTTTGGGAGTTTCTTCTTCGTCTTAAATTTTTTTTACTGCACGTGGATGTGGATCGTCCTCAAGGCTAAAATTCAAAGATAAAACCTACACGAAATCTTGCAAACCACTTTTTTACTGTTGATTTACAGAATGTTCACACACGCAATGACGTAAATGTGTCTTATTGACATCCATCTCAAAAAATTGATGCACACGGAATGACAGCTTGTAAATGACTGAGGAACTTATGTCATAAAGACAGTAATGACTAAGCTACATATATACAAAATGGCGGGAGATTTCGATACGTTCAAGTATGCTTTTAATGCAACCAACTTCAGAGCTGAGTTTCTACTTGCTCACCTATTAATTTCTTCTGAATTAAACTGTTATTTAAAAATTATTCAAATAATCGCCAAATCTTGATTTCTTCACTACTATTCGATTTCATTAATTTTCTTATACATACAACATTCGATTCTTGCTAATTGATTTTCGAAAGCAAGGCCACTCATAATAATCAGCGCGTTTGTTCTTTGGATGATTGCAGTAACGAGCTATTCATATACTAATTGAATTTATTTATTTTTGGATATTTTTGCTTAAAAAACAGTCATGAATTATGAATTATTATTAATAGATTTTCTTACGTTGGATGGGGGGGCTTGGTATCGTAACGTATTGGACTAGAGCGGCCTCTTGGTCTTGTGGTTCTATTGTGCTTAAGGCATTTTAGTTTTGTTTTTTTAATTTATATTTTTTTTTTTAAGAAGAAAATCACAGCTCCCGCTGTTTATCGATCTATAAGGTTCTTCCTATGATGCCCCAACACCTGTAAAATCATCCCTAAAAGCCCTAACCTTTGGTTTAAGTTAGTTTGGTTTACATTTTTCGATATTTTCATATGATATTCCAAATACGCATTTCTTGCCGTGTGACCTGACATCACCATCGACAAAGGAAACTTTTTTATGGTAATTGGGCAATTGTGACAGAAAATAATAATTTTTTCTATTATTATCGGTTATACATATTTCCAATATTTTTTAGTTGAAATCCATAATACCAATTACGTAATAGTAAATTATTCATTTTCGTAATTTTGTAATAATGGAAATATTTTTAAAATTAATGTACGGCCCACCCTACTCAAATGAAAGATTTGTTTGTTGAATAAATCACGAACTAAAAAAAAATCCTCAAAATTAGGATTAATATCTCCTATTGGCATCATTACAATTCGTGCTTAGGTAAATGGTCCCCTCTAACATTGATGCATGCTTGTGGAACAGTATTTTTTTTATTTTAATTATTTAAAATTCAAATTAAATTTACAGTGTGGTGTAAGTGTACTAAAATGGATACCTTCCAAAAATTAAATAAAAATTGTGGAACAGTGTTTCTCACCATCGGCAAGAGACTGTGATTACTTTTCAGATAACCAGCCGGCCCCACAAAAATAAAAATGCCTCGTGTTGTCAAATCGGGTGAATGGGGGGGGGGGGGGTCATATAATATCGCCGCCGAATTTTGATATAACACGTCCACGAAACAACTGATGCAAATTGAACATTGTTTGACCAGCCAGATGCGTTGCATGTGAAACCATCCTGTTAAAAGTAAAAGGTTTGCCACACCAAGCTTTTGTCTACTTCTTGAACCAAAAAGTCGAAATTTTAATATTGAAGATTGCTCTTTGCCCTCCGTCTTCCTTTGCACCGGCCTTCTTTTGATTACTAAACGATTTTACTCAAAATATTCTATAAAAACGAAGCTTTTCCACCAAAAAAAATTTGTTCACTTTGGTTTGATTTTTCCGCCCGTTGAAATAAATTACCATTAATTTGGGAGTTTTTGGCCTGCATTATGTGATTTCCCCATTTCCCATCCATTTGATCGATATCATGATTCCATAATTAATATTTTGTGAAAAAACCGTGCAATTGGATTTTGTTAAGGTCTACTCTCTGATCTATCGGAAATCATAATTCATTGCCATCGCACCTTTGCACTTGTCAAGAGTTTCAATAATGAAGAACTATGTGAGTTGTCTTCCGCAGAGTTGCAGTATCAGGACTTTTTGAAGTAGCCAATTCAAATATGGTTTGAAAATCCCGTATTCCAAAATGTCGAATTCTACCATACGTATCATGATACATCGGCTTAGGTAGCGTTAAAAATTGTGGGATTTTATTTGTGTGGTTCTGTGAGTGTTTGTTTGTAAGTGTGTGAGTGTATTTATGGTGTATGTGTGTGCTATTGTGCCTGCGTGAGTGTGTGTGTGTGTGTGTATGGATGAGTATTTTGTGTGTATGTGTTTTTTTTTGTTTTTTTTTTTGGTGAAGGGAGGAGATCTTCAAGAGGCTATACTTGTGAACCATTAACTAGCCTTCTGCTAAAAATGCTTCCGCTGACAGCGAGCAAAAGGTACACGTGGCAAAGACCCGAAACAGAAAAAAAACAGAATGTTTAAACAAAAAAGATATTCTGGGGCACCTAATATGTTTAGAGAGACAATTGTTCATTCGACACGAACATTTGATACAAATCGACACGCTGCACTTGACGGATGGAATATTCTCTACGTTTAGCTGTTTAGTCAATTTCATAAAATTCACTAATTTTAAAATATAAATAATTTTAATAAATAATTCTGTGCTCGTTGAAAACAAATTTTTTCGACTTGTGTCTCTTGGACAAGTCGAAAAATTTAATTTTTCAGAAGAGCTAAATCAAATTTTATTTTAAAATTTGAAAAAAAATTTGGGAGTCATTCTGACCATAGTTTTGGTATAATAGCATGAAAATAAGGATATTCGAATGAGTTTGCAATATATTAAAATATTTTATTATTTTTGGAATTATTAGGAAAAATGAAAGTTGTGCCCTTATTAAAAAATAATGTGAAAAATAAGGTATAAGTCACTTATGCCCTTTTGTAAAATTTCATTAATTCAAAACACAAAAATTATGTCCATTTGTTGATTTTTATTATTCAAATTTTTCCAATTCATTAAAACCTAATTCATCATAATTATCCAGATAAATTATAAACAAAAAACTATAATTAAAAGTTTATTTGAAAGCAAAAATAATCCCACTCTTCAATTGCAAGCCTCATTGGTCGCCATATAAAAGGTTGCGATCTTCCATTAAATCTGGATCATAATCGGGTGCGTTTACTGTAGGAAGGCCCATGTAAAATCGATGAAAAAATCCTTTTTTGCCTTCGCTGATGGGCAACAATTTTTCATATACTTTGGCAAGATCACTAGACTTCACTGAATTTATTCCTCGACGTGCAATATTCAGGATTTTAACATCCTCATTTTCATCCAACGATATTTTTATACTTTATTTTTGCGAAATCCTTAGTATATCTTAACCACCGTATTTAATTCCAGTTAAATTTATTGCCTTCTGCATCTACTTTTCTCCACGTAAATTTATTTTTTAAAAAATCCGAAAAATTGTAAATATTTTCGTTAATCATCTCAACTACTTCGAATTTTCGTTTGCTTCTAACGTGCGTACGAACTGGTACCACTCTCTTGGATGGTGAATTTTAATGGATGTTTTTTTCTTTGTACGCTCAATAAGTGCGTGATTCACATCACACTCCATGTGTCTGTGACCCACAACTAAAATTTTGTGAATTTGTGATCAATTGAACTGTTGCTTTGGAACACCAAAAACATAGTTGCGAGAAGCGAATTACGATTTTGCCCTGGGCAACAATCACTGTAAAGAGTAACTTGCTTAACTTCCGGTTTTAAGTTGTTCAAATCCACGCTTGCTGATCGCCTCATTCCACATACAGGGTGAGGAAAAAGTATGGAAACCCCTAAAAATCTCGCGGATTTCGGTCCAAAAAAAAATTAGCAAGATTTATTCTTAGGTAATTTTTAACAAAGAGTTTAATGGTGATCTTCGTTGTGACCTTGACCTTCATCTTCAAGGGCATTTGTAGGTCAACGCCATATTTTTAAATTAGAACCCCTATTTTTGATGACAGAATCGAAAAGAGCGATCAATTGTACGTCCGAATATGTATTTTCCATGACCTACCAAAGTCATCTGTAGGAATTTTCATTGCGAGGAAAATGTATGGAAACTCCTAAAAATCTCGCGGAGTATGTCAAAAAGCAAAATGAGCAAGATTTGTTCTTACTCAATTTTCCACAAGGAATTTAATAGTGAGCTTGGTTGTGACCTTGGCCGTCATCTTCAAGGTCATTTTGATGTCAAGATCATTTTTTTTATAGGGAAACCCCTGTTTTTGACATCGGATTCGAAAAGAGCGATCAATTGTACGTCCGAATATGTATGTTCCATGACCTACCAAGGTCACCTGAAGGAATAATGATTTGCTATGAAAATTTAAAATAAAATTTAAAACAGTCATAAATGCAAAACATTGTAATAATGCTTTTGTTGCTATGAAAATTTAAAAAAACAAAAAATTAAATTTTAAAATGAAGAATTAATTTTTTTAATTTTTTTTTTGTTTTAATTTTCATAGCAAATCTTTATTCCTTCAGGTGACCTTGGGAGGCCATGGAAAATACATATTCGGACGTACAATTGATCGCCCTTTTCGATTCTGTCATAAAAAACAGGGGTTCTAATTTAAAAAAATGGCCTTGACCTACAAATGACCTTGAAGAGGAAGGTCAAGGTAACAACCAAGATCACCATTAAATTCCTTGTTGAAAATTACCTGAGAACACCCCTTGCTCATTTTTTTTTGACCGAAATCCGCGAGATTTTTAGGGGTTTCCATACTTTTTCCTCACCCTGTATAACAGTATAGTTGGTTAGTTGGTCCGTCATGAATTGTGAGGTTGTAAGTCCAAAGTAACCTGTTATAAAATGATACAGATGTAACCAGGTTTGGTGTCGGCAAACACTATTGAAGATCGAATGTAAGCATTTTATGTGATGGGAAGAATAGAGGCTTTTAGCACTAAGTTCCGTTCCTTTTCTGGATGTACATACGTATTACATAAATATTTTATTGTTTTATTTCACGCATAATTCATTTAAAATCTCTTTTCTTCCTAAGAAGTAAGAATTTAAATCACTTGCTGATACCATTTCATACAAAATAATATTCAGGTCACAAAAATCGGGATAAAATCATTATTCCCGAAAATAAAAATCCCCAAAAAATCCCAAAATGGTACAAAATAAAGTGCCCTATTAGAACAGAAGATCCCATTAAACCCATTAAATTTTTATTAACTACAATATGATAACAAAAGGAAGCTCCATGCTTTCTTGTCAGCCTTGCTCACCAATGCTAAGCGACTTTGGGATGTTCTCCATTTTAGTATGTGAATAATTATTTAAAAACTCACATTTTTGCAAAACGTTCTAGTTTTTAAGAATATTGAAATTTAAAAAAATCGGCAATGCGAAGCTTTGGGGGCACCAGGCCCGTCTTCTAAGGTATAAAACGAATTAAACTAACAAAATTTATTTTGTTAAAAAAACTTTTTTGGGGATTTTTGATTTTTTCGGATTTTTTGAGGTAACAATACTTTGACAATTGTGTTTCTCGATTTTAATGTTTTCTATATTTTTTTCTGAATTCTTTTGTTTCTGAATTTTTTTTCTGGATTTTTTTTTCAGGATCTTCCGTATCTAGATTTAATTTTTTCTTTGAAAGTAATATTTCCGATATGAGAATGTAAGGCTTGTTATCCAAAATAAAAATCCCAAAAAAACGAAAAATCAAGTTTTTTAAATATAACACATTTTTGAAATATTACTTTAATTCGTTTTATACCTAAGAGGATGGGAGCTGCCACCCCAGACCCCCGCTTTAACTTCATAAAAGTTAGAGTAATTTTAAAAATTTATGTTTTTAAAAAAAAAATTAAAAATAAATATTTACGTTTGGCTTTCACATCCTAAAATAAGAAACTCCTCAAAGCCGCTTAGCATTGGTGCTCTCCGCGCAAGGATGACATGAAATTATGTAGATTCCTTTTGCTTGTATATTTTGGTTATCAAAAATTAATTGGGGCCTTCCCTTTCAATGGGGCAGTTTACTTTGTATTTTTCGGTATTTTTTTTTTTTGGGATTTTGTCGTTCGGGAATATGATGGTATCCCAGAATTTAATCTAGTTTCGTACCGTCCACTTGGACCGTCCACGATGAAAGGACTTTGATTTTTGTAGGAGTAGGACTTGGACATGGATAATATTTGGCTTTTCTGGAAGGGGAAAAATATCCTTTTCTATTTCACTCTAGAAAACTCTTTACAGAAAATGTACGCGTAATGTTTCTCAAGTTAGTTTATATAATTTCTTTAAATTTTGACTATAAAATTTGTTATTAGTTATCGATTGGCATTAATAACTCAATTTGGCCAAAAATGTACACCCCAGTGCCATAAAAATGTACCATTTTAAATTTAAGGAAACGTATTTGACAAGATATTATTTGCTTCATCAATAAATGATACAAAATAAATGAGAAATTAGCTCCTGGGTATTCTTATCCTTACTCGTTTCGCTCATTACTCATTTTTAATGTATTTCACAGCACCAGCATTTGGTACTTAGCCAATGTTCTACACCGTTGCCCGGGTATTACTAGTTGGAGGTAGTTTAGATAGTTTTGGCGGTTTTTTACACAGTTGAAACATTAAAGACCTCGCTACTTATAAAAGTATGTGTGTAGCACATAATAAAAAAATACAAATTCATAACTCAGGCTTCCTTTGGGAAGAAGTTCGTGATTGTTTGCCCAAATTAAAAAAATAAACCAAATCATATAATGATCATTTCATAACAACCCGACTCTTCGTTATCGATAACTACAAAAGTAATTACTTACCTAACTAAAATTCGATAATTATAAAAACAATTTTTTAACTTTCAGGCCTGGGACTACTGAAGTAAGAGATGGGGTAAAAAATAAAACAAACTGATAATTTCATGCAAATAATACTTGAATTATCGAACGCGATTTTAACAAAACGCCAAAAAAAATCCAAATTTGTCCTTCAAACTCATTCAAATTTTAAACAAAATTTGATGAAAAATTCTTTTCGATTTCACTTTATTTTGAAATGTATCCCTGTTTCGCTCTTATTTCATGCACAATCATGCAATGAGTGTCCAAATATTTTTTTTTTCAGAGTCTAGCTAAACGTGCAAATTTACCGTTAATTTCTAAGATTTGTATATAGGGCACACGAAATCTACCAAGTTATCTGAACGTTTGGTATGTACCGTTTCTTAAATTTGTTTAGAATTTTGATACATTAGGGTATATACAAAATTCTCACGCATCAATTCAAACGAGTTATCTATCTAGGATTAAGCCACCTTCATTAATCAGTCTTTGTGACTCTAATTTTATGTGTACCGCGACAACAACAAAATGTACAAACAAGACGCCTTTTTGTTAAATATTCATCTAGCTCGAATTACAGTATAGAAAAAAAATAAAGAACGTATATCCTTTCCGTCATCTTAAAGTAAATATACAAAAGATATCAATCTTCTTATTTGTACATCAAACTACTTACGGGTACTATCATAATGTATCTTGCTCGTTTGTCGTCAGTAACAAAAAAATTCACCAAGACGTTAAATAAATATGTTTCTACCTTAAATTTTTTTTTCAAAATACAAAGAAACATCTGCTTTTCATTTATAAACGAAGACTACACAAACAAAATACGACGTAATGTCTCAATCTAATCCTCCAAGGATTCTAGTATTTTTTATGCTCCTTCTTAAAACATGCAATGTATTTATAAAAATCAAAAAAATAAAAAATCCTAAAACAGCTGATGCAACCATGCTACGACGACCACACTTGAATTATATTCAGCCACAAAACCTATTCAAATACAAGAAAAAAACTGTATCTCCTAAGGAAACAAACGGGCAGGCAGCAACAACAACATCACCAATTTACAGGACATACATGACAACTTAAAAAAATAAAAAAGGACAACCGATTTACACAGAAAACAAAAAAAAATTGTTAACAAGAAATTTGTCATGAAAGAATCATGCTACACACACACACACACACACAAACACACATAAAAAATACCAAACATTATGTCATATAAAACTTATGTATGTACAATATAGATAAAAAGGATATAACAGCAAAAAAAAAAGGAACTGAAAATCAAGTACTTTGAATTGAAAATGAAAAATCAAACGACACAGCACAATTTTCATTTTGATTTTTTTTTTTTTTTTTTTGTGATAATCAAAAAGTGTACAAGATGCCGCCCAATTGCGGCGGCGGAATCATCGGAGCTGGGGAGAAGAGACACAACAAAATTATATTATCCTTTGGGGACGATTTGAACGAAAATCTATATAACGAATATCGATTAGTTTTTTTTGTTTTTGTTTTGAAGTTGACAGGATAACATGCGGATAATGCGTTTGATAGAAAGATAAACGAAAATGAAAAAAGCTTAGTAGCTTTTGTTTTATATGCATTCTCTCTCTCTCGTCTTTGTATATGAATAAAAAAAATGGAACAGGACGAAAAAGGATTATATCGTTCTAAAACTTTATTTTTTCTTCTGTTTGTCTCTTCGATATCAAAAACAAAACCTCGGTGTAGAAATGAGGACATAGACGGGGATCGGTCGGGGGGAAGGGGCTATTTGGAAAAAGTTTGCGTGATTTTTGTTTAAAAAACAAATTTGAAATATGAAAAAATTCTTTGTGGAAACGGAAGTTTTGAAAAAATAATACTGATTTAAGGATTTGTATGGATTTAGATGAGTATTTAAAATAAAAAAAAAACTGTGCGGATGATACACTCGTTTTTAACAGATTTGTTGCTGTCTTAATATTTTTATCGAAAATATGGATTAAGGAATCGACAAAATTTAAATAAATTTATGAGATACCACGTTTTAAAATACTCGTGAACAAGTTTCTGTAGATTTACCGCTAATTTGTGGTTTCAAAGCTTACATTTTGATGTGAAGTGTATAATTAATTATCGTTGTAATTTAGAACATCTTTCCAAATCTTTCCATAGCTCAGTCAAAATTACTCCGGCAGTAGTAGTAATTAATATAGTTATTGATTTACTTCTAGTGTTGAGCAACTCTCCGTTGCAACGATATGACCTGTGGTATGCTTGGCTCTTGTTCCGCCATCGATTAAATACGTTATGTCATCTTGAATAATTTCGTAGCAAAGGCGTATCAAAGAGATAAAATGCGATAATCCTGAGATCGACGAAAAACATGTTAACATTCAAATTACATATCTTGAATTTCGGTATGTAGAATTTTGCGGTATACAAAACAAGGTAGAGGCAGTCTGTGGCGTAAATGAAGTTGAAGGTGAATTCGGCAGTCGCGCTCAACATGAAGAATATTATATAGCCGCCATGTCGAAGCTAAAAACAATACTTAGACGTTGTCATACCAGAAAGGAAAACCAAGACTCCCCTAATAGAATACTGCTGGATTCGGGATCGCAGACAAGTTTTATGACAGAAAGCGCTGCCCATCGTCTCGGATTACGAAAAAAACCTGTATCAGTGTTAATCAGCAGAATATGTGCCAGTGACGCCGCTAGCTCACATTCAACCGTCAATTTCGTATTGGGATCACGCGTTGATCCATCGTAGTCAACGGCAACTACTGCACTTGTTATCGAGAGAATCACTGGTATTTTCCCGCGCGAATCATTGATCCGCAAAGATGCCACATTTGAACTAATTGCAGCTCACTGATTCATATTATCATTACCCAAACAAGATTGACATTCTGATTAGAGCCGATGTAATTGGCACGCTCCAGTTGGAAGGACTCATACAAAATATTGATTGGTCTTCTATTGCTCAAAAATCGAGGTTAGGATAGGTGTAGTACGGAAAGGTGGGTCGTCCAGCAACCAGTCAGCTTTCAAATCTGATGACGATCATCGCGAATCATACCACTCCGGTCGATAATTTACTCAAATTATTTTGGAAAATCGAAAATGTTGCATGCGGAATCCACAACTAGGTTTTGAATACATTAAATTCATGACAGACTACCGCAATTCAAATCACATGGAAGAAGTTCGGCCAGATGATACCACTCATGTTACAAATTTCTCGCTCTACAGCGAAGTTACGAGTTGTGTTCGAAGCATCGCACAAGACAACAACGGGTGTTTCGTTGAACCAGATCGTCCATGTCGGCCCTATCTCACTTCCGTAAATATGTGTTTGGTGGCAGCTAAAAATCGTAACTTTCAACGAATCGTAAGGCAAAATTCGCCCGACGAACCAATCAGAGATTACAGACTGCGCACAGTGACAAATGGCACTGGTTGTGCTCCGTATTTGGCGATTTGCACACTCCATCAATCAGCACAAGATGAACGCCAATCATTCCCGATAGCTGCCAAGGTCACCCTCACCGAATTTTATGTAGACGACTTAATAACCGGCGCCGAGGATATTGTTACACTGATCGAAATTCAACGTCAAATAGTGGTTTTACTCAGATGCTGTGGCTTGAAACTTCGAAAGTGGGCATCGAACAATGCAACACTCATTGAACACGTTCTAAAGAAATTCTCATTGGAGATGAATCAAATAAGGCACTTGAGTTGGATTCGTCCTTCTCGACTGACACTTTCAGTTTCAAGATCGCATTGGCAGCCAATACTCAAGTCCAAACCAAACGAATCACTTTAGCAGAATCATCGAGAATCTTAGATTTACTTGGTTGGCTAGCTCAAAGCGTAATAATTGCCAAAATTATGTTTCAGGAGCTGTGTATGCTTGGACTTTCATGGGATGATGCTGTTTCGAATTCAATATCTCAGCGATGGTCAACATATCATCAAAATATGAAACAATTGGAGAAAATCAGAATCGAGCATTGGCTCCAATGCTCATCAGTTACCAAAAATCTCCAAATTCACGGATTCAGCGACATAAGAATTCGCATACACGGAGTGTCGACCCATCCTCACTGGCTTCAAGAAACACCCGATAAATGGCCACGCCAGCAAATTAACAATTACATAAGCCTCGAAGAACGCAACGTAAAATCAATGATAATCACTCAATCCAAAGTACCGTTCAATGACAACGAAACCCATCTGCTGCTCACACGATCTTCAACACTCGGCAAACTAGTCCGCATCGTGCAGACGATTTATTCAAAACACAAGTTTTGTAACGGTTCCAGAGCTAGATTGGTCCTTCGGATTTCACTCAACCCGTTCATCGAGAAGTTGAAATTATACGTGTAGGAAGACGCTTAAAAAATTTAAATTTACCGTATAGAGGGAAGCATCTTTTCATGCTACCAAAGCTTCTACTTTCTTTTAGCTTTCATGCTTCTACTCACTCATTTAATAATCGCACAGGCTCATGATGGCTTTTCTCCGGAAACGTTATTGGATCCTCAATCTCAAGGACTTGCGTGGGTGACGCCATCCAAACCGATCCTGCAAGACAAATTTTGTATTGATCCACTATATCTATGTAATTTCCATATCGCCGCTGACGTTGTAAGTCTCTGCATTACAAGAATTTAGAACCTTCCTTGATTTTATCTATCACTTCAAGATTACAAACCAGAGATCGTCAAGGTTATACTAAACTTTTCGCCTGATATGTGACGATGATAATTATTGTCACCTGTGATGATGATATTTTTTGTTTATATTCCGTTACACATATTTCAATAGTATATTACCATCAGGTTTATCAGTTAACCAGTTACCGATATTGCATTCCTAATGCTCTGGGTACACAATACAGATTTTTAAAAAGGAAAATCTAACTACGGAAACTTTTACTTTTAAATTCTCAATTATAAATCAACGAATTTCATCAGAGTAAAAGTTTCTGTCAAAATAACAATGTACCAAAATAATTCCAATTTTGACTGAACAAATTTTTACTGATTCACTAGCAAATGAAAACTCTTCAATTTCGACTCAAAGAGAATGCTACAATAGATTTTAAAGAAAATCGAAAATTATTTGGAAAAAAGATTGAGTGGAATTTAATCCTTAATACGTACTTAGATTAGAAAAACCACACCACTCATGTACAGGATCGGAAATCTCGTGAAATTTTCACAATTTCGAAAAATTCTTTGAGTTATAGTAAAGATGCTCTAAGTTTGAAATATTGCACTTTTGCTCGTGCGAACCGCATCGATATTATCTTAAAACGTTTTTAATATCACTCCTAGGAATTATCCAAAATTGTGGAAATCTCAAAGATTTGCGATTATGTGCATGAGTGGGGTCGTTTATCTATCGATGCGACCCCGACCCGTACGAGCCAAACTACAATATGTTAAAACATGGAGCTTTATATTGTCTCTCAAACAATTTTGGAATTTTGAAAATTGCGGAAATCTCAAAGATCCGATCTTGTGCGTGAGTAGAGCGATTTTTCGAATTCAAACATGTATTCGATTATATCGATGAGGCCCTACGAGCCAAACTGCAACATTTCAAACTTAGAACGTTAAGGCGTTTCTGATATTGTGACATAAGTGAGATGGTTTTGCGACTCTCATGAGCCAAACAAAGATATTCCAAAAATAGCATTTTATTATCACTCACAGTATTGACCGAAATTGTAGAAAACTCAGAGATATCCGGTAGTGCAACAGTAGTGGAAAACTATCTGTTCGCGCCAATTTCAAAACTTAGAGCCTGGGTGAAGTTTATAATAATGTGCTAAACCTGTTAAAATAATTCTTATAAGAATTTTGAGTGAAATAAATCAAATCAAATATTTGTTGAGTAAAATATCACGATTTTGTGGCAAATACCACATATTGAATTTTCTTGTTTTGCCATTCTAATCTTTTTATGGCATATAGTCCATGGAGGTTCACAAGACATAAGGCTATAATTCCTACTATATGGCTTCTTAGAATAATCCCAGCGATATTCATGCGAGTGAACTTTTTTCTAACCTTTCCTAAAAAAATTACAACAACAATGTTTTGCATTAGTTTGGTGAAAAAAAGTCATTTAGGCGAAATTCGACCATTATTATTAAAATAGGAACGCGACAATTAAATAGTTTATTAAAAAAATATCTTAATTCATCATAAAATATAAAAATTTTTAAATTTTTTGTTTATCATCTAGTGTAGTAAATTAAATAACAAAAAATTATAAAAAAATTGACTTACGTACATAACGTATATAAAATATTGTGCACATACTACACAGCAGCATTTCAAGGCAATAATAACTACTCTCTAAGTGTTCAGTATCAACTTCAGTGGCATGGTTAGAATCCTTAGATCTATAGGAATATTTATGGTAAATTTGAGAAATACCTAATGGGCCTCACAGAATGTGCATGGAGATTGAAAAATTTAAATTTTTAATTTTGCCATAGAAACATTTCAACCAATAATAACTATTTTCTGAGGATTTAGCATCAACTTCAGTGTTCAGGGTGGAATCCTTAGATCAATGGGAATATTTGTGGTCAGCTTCAGAAATATCTAATGAGTCTCACAGGGCGGGCATGGAGGTCGAAAAATTTAAATTTTTAATTGTGCCATAGAAGAATTCCATATCAACGGTAACTACTTCCTAAGCGTTCTGCATTAACTAAACACTTAGAAAGTAGTTAGTATTGCTTAGGAATGCTTTTAGGGCCTAATTAAAGTTTAAATCATTTTTGAATCGCCATGGACGCCATGGCCACATTGGCTACTTTTGAAATTTACCACAGATATTCCTATTGATCTAAGGATTCTAGCCATGCCACTGAAGTTGATGCTAAACGCTTAGACAGTAGTTAGTATTTCTTAGAAATGCTTCTATGGCCCAATTAAAAATTTTCAATTTCCATGGACACCTGTGGACCCATTAGATAATTCTGAAATTTACCACAAATATTTCTATTAATCTAAGGATTCTATCCATGCTACCGAAGTTGATGCTGAAAGCTTACAAAGTAGTTAGTAGTTAGTATTCTATGGCCCAATTAAAATTTTAGATTTCATAATCTCCATTGATACCCTGTGAGACCTATTAGATATTTCTGAAATTTACCACAAATATTCCTATTGATCAAAGGAATCTAGCCATACTACTAAAGTTGATGCTCAACGCTTAGAGAGTAGTTATTATTGCTTTGGAATGCTGTTGTGCAGTATGTGCTCATTATTTTATTTACAATACATTATGTATGTGTGTAAGTCAATTTTTTTTAATTTTTTGTTATTTTATTTACCACACTAATGATTAACAAAAAATTTAAGAATTTTTATATTTTATGAAGAATCAGGGTTTTTTTTAATAAAATGTTTAATTGTTGCGTTGGTGTTTTTTTAATATGTTAAATCGAACTTCGCCTAAATGACTTTTTTTACCAATTTTATTGTAAAATATTGTTGTTGTAAAAGTTAGGAGAAAATTCACTCTCATCAATATTCTTGTTATTGGCCGAACCGTTATTATTCAATCGAGTAAAAAATCGGCATGGCATAACAAGAAAATTTAAAATAGGGCATTCTACATATGACTGACTTAAGGCTGTTGTTTCCAGTTAATGCCTTTGTAGAATTATTCAAGAAATTAGCTTTCGTATTTTAATTTTTGTCGTACGCATCTTTTTTGGTTAAACTTCAGAATTGAAATTTTTCTCCAGATTTTTCAGATGTCAAATCAATTTGACTCATTAAAATATTTCTTTTGCTAGTGTGACCACCAAAACACACAAAAAATATAAAATTTCAATTAAATTCATATACGTACATGTTATTTTTCTTAATAATACTCAACGAGTTTTTCAAAATTGTGGAAATCTCAGGGATAATCGATAGTGTGCGATGAGTAGGGTAGGGTGATTTTTTTAATCTAAATATGTATTCAAAACCAATTCGATTATATCGATGCGATCCGTACGAGCCAAACTGCATATTTCATAACTTAGAGCATTTTCACTGTCACTTGTGAGTTTGACCTTTATGTCAATTGGACGTTATTTTCTGAAAAAATATTTTTAATTTTTAAATTTTAATTAACAATGGGGAAAGCCCCACAGCTATGCTGCTCCAACCACGGGATATTATCTGAAAAAATAGATTTCTAGCAAAAGCAGCATATTATGTTGGAACAAATCATGGAAAATGTTATAAATCGTGATCTCTGGCCACTGATGCTCGGGTGATAAGTAAAAAAATTAAGGGGAGCAAAAATTCCGATGAAATTTCTGAATTGGTGTGCGGAAATGAATGACCGGTCGAACTAAACATATGATGTTTTTTTAATTAAACCATCCACCACTTTTGGTATGCTCTGTTGTGAATGGGCTTATGCTCAAAATAGAGTACACCAAAAGTTAAGTAAATTTATTTGTAAATAAAAATAAATAAATAAATGAACTTACAGAATTTTTCGAAATTGTGGAAATCTCGGAGATTTGTGATCATGCATGTGAGTGGGGTGATTTTTCTAATCTAAATTCGTATTGCAAATCACTTCGACTACACCGATGCGACTCATATAGACCAAACTATATTATTTCAAGACAAACCATTTATAGTTACACTCAAAGAATTTATCTAAATTGTGGAAATCTCAGGGATATCTGATAGGGCACATGGGGAGAGTAAATTTTTCTAATCTAAATATGTATTCAAAACCGATCAAATAGATGTGATCCGTATGAACCAAACTACAATATTTCGAAATTGTTGTAATCTAAGAGATTTCTAATCATATGCATGCGCCGGGTGATTTTTATAATCTAAATTCATTTTCAAAATCACTTCGACTACACCGATGCGACACTTATGGGCCAAACTGAAATATTTCATAGAGTGTTTTATTTTCACTCAACGAATTTTCCGAAATCAGCAAACTCAGGGATATTCGGTAGTGCGCATCAGTAGGGTGATTTTTCTAATCTAAATATGTATTCAAAACCACTCCGATCACATCGATGCGATCCGTACGAGCCAAACTTCAATATATCAAAATTTAGGGCATTTTATTTATCACTCAAAGAAATTCTCGAAATTGTTGAAATCTCAGAGCCGTTTGCTTCAAAAGTATATGCAAAAATGATGGATTCTGATTATTAACACAATTTTTGACACTATTGTAAATATATTCAAATAAAAAGAATTGTAATCCGACATTTTAGAGCTACATAACTTCGGATAAGGAATATTTCCACCCTACCTCGTAACAAGTTGGTAGATCTTTACAGTGATTTTAACAATAAAATAATATCTCGTCTCAATGATATGATATGATATGACATGACATGACATGACATGACATGACATGACATGACATGACATGACATGACATGACATGACATGACATGACATGACATGACATGACATGACATGACATGACATGACATGACATGACATGACATGACATGACATGACATGACATGACATGACATGACATGACATGACATGACATGACATGACATGACATGACATGACATGACATGACATGACATGACATGACATGACATGACATGACATGACATGATATGATATGATATGATATGATATGATATGATATGATATGATATGATATGATATGATATGATATGATATGATATGATATGATATGATATGATATGATATGATATGATATGATATGATATGATATATGATATATGATATATGATATGATATATGATATGATATATGATATGATATATGATATGATATATGATATGATATGATATGATATGATATGATATGATATGATATGATATGATATGATATGATATGATATGATATGATATGATATGATATGATATGATATGATATGATATGATATGATATGATATGATATGATATGATATGATATGATATGATATGATATGATATGATATGATATGATATGATATGATATGATATGATATGATATGATATGATATGATATGATATGATATGATATGATATGATATGATATGATATGATATGATATGATATGATATGATATGATATGATATGATATGATATGATATGATATGATATGATATGATATGATATGATATGATATGATATGATATGATATGATATGATATGATATGATATGATATGATATGATATGATATGATATGATATGATATGATATGATATGATATGATATGATATGATATGATATGATATGATATGATATGATATGATATGATATGATATGATATGATATGATATGATATGATATGATATGATATGATATGATATGATATGATATGATATGATATGATATGATATGATATGATATGATATGATATGATCAAATGGCGAAATTGTATTTACTACGCCGTATAAGATAAAAAATACATTTAGTTACTCAAAACTACGAAAAGTCCCGGTAAAGCCAGGATATTCCTGTTTCACTCTTGATTATTTTCCAAATTCTTGGAAACATGCATTAGTGATACCTGTCCTAAACCGAACAAGGACAATTCAAACCCTATGAACTACATATCTATTAGCCTTCTCTCTTCTCTATCAAACATTTTTGAGTTTATAATTCAATCTAGACTTTTAAATCACATCACTGTCAATCAATTTCTACGGACTATTCTACAACTAAATAGTTTTAAAAGTCCCTGTCTATAGCATTAAGATTATAAAAAGCTATTTTACAAACCGAACATTTTCAGTGAAAATTTCAACAGAATTAATCTGATAATAAAATAATCCAACAGGGTGTACTTTAAGCGGCTGTATTGAGCCCTACGCTGTACAACTTATTTATCTATGATATTTGTTACGGTTAGCAATAAAAAGAAATTCTCGTTGCAACCGCAAACATAAAACACTTGCGTGTTTTTGAATGGTTCAGAAACAACAACATCAAAAACATGGTCTTAGCCTGAGCTCAGTCTAGAGAGGTATATTAGTCGTAGGTTTATTGCTCTGAACCACTTGATCCGGAATGAAATAAACACTTAAACAAAAATATTACATTTGCCTTCGACCCCACTTACATCCTCATGAATTATCCTCCATTGAGTTCACTCACTCACACATACTTAATAAAAGGAAATCTAAAGAAAATATCCCGGCTATAATATACATAATTGGAAACGCTGAAGAAAATGGTAAGTGAGAGAGAGAAAAAGCTGAAATAAAATTTATCTAGTACAAAAAAAAAATATAATGTATATAATCATGCAAATATAATTAATAATATTATCTCGAACGCACCGAAAGAAAAACCGAAAAAAAACTCACGACCAGTGGGAGCGAGCACAAAAAAAAATTTGACCATGAAAAAAACTGTTAAGCAAATAATTGGAAAATTTAAAAGAATTTACAGAAAATCATAAATTGAGATGAATTTAATTTGACAGTTACGTTATATAAATCAAAACTAAAAAAAAACACTATGGAAATGTAAAAGTTAAACATGAAAACTAATAAACTCAAAAAAAAAAAATATGCAATATAAAAGAAAATAAATAAAACTATTACTAACTACTTTCTTCTCCCGGCTGCTAACTGCTGACCTCCAATCCACTGACAGCAACCAAATTTTTTCAATGCAATTAATAATCACGCCACCTCTGCACAGTTATTTTGTATCTTCTCGATATACAGCTTCAAACCAGCATGGCAATAAATAAGCCGAAAATTTTTCTTAACACATTCACAGCTAAGTTTCAAAATGAGCCGCAGATAAATATGTGTTTATAACAGGTAAAAACCGTTAATGATTCACTCGGCCCACAACAACAGGAACAGAGAAATAAATAAATACTCCACATATATTTAACAATGTCTACTTTTAATAATTTATTAGAACAATCAATCAATATTTAACAATTTCTTTTTATAATCAATTTATTCTTGTCCGAGTTGGGTTTTTATTTTATTTTATTTTTATTTTTATATTTTGATTTAATTAACTGATTTTTTTTTTTTTTCACAATCATGAAATTTTATTTGACTACCATTCATAATTTAACATGTACATATTGAACACCAACTCAAATACAAAATGTTTTACTTTTTAATTATACACAATACATTTTAATGTTTTTTTTTTCACTCATGGACAGCTTTTTTTCATATCTTCACTCACACGGTTTTATTTTTTTATATTTTTACAAACATAAATCGAGCGGTAATGCCATGCCCGTGTATCAACAAAAAAACTCACAACAAAATTATTAATGTGAAAAACTCAACAGATGAGTTATCTTGTCTCCTCGAGACCAAAAATTTAACTGCCTTACCAAAAAAAAATTTTGCCGATCGCGCCGCGTTAACAAATTAAATTTTATTTGCAATTCTTCTCCTCTCTCACCTCCAGCCAATACCTTCCCCTCCCTTCCAATAGCAAAAAAAAATATTTCCATTATTATCATGGGTAAATGAGTGCACCATCACCAAAGATGCATACCATTAACAAAAACAAAAACCCGAGGATAACCCATTGGTGGACATGGTCATTCAGCCACAAAAGTAACAATCAAAGTAACAATTAATTTAATTGTTACATATTCCAACCCCGCCACATTATGGATTACTTTTAGATGCGGATGATTCTACACTTGCAACTGGCTCTGTTGATCCAAATACAATCATTGCTAAATTAGAGAAGGGCATTACGATCCTAAATAAATATTTAAAAAAATGGAAAATTAAGTTAAATCTTGATAAAACACAAGCATTGTTTTTTATTAGGCACAGAAAATGGTCATCACTTCCAAATCGAGAATTAGTAATTAAAAACAAAAAAATACCCTGGGATCCCGACCCCCGGCTAGCTTTAATGTTCATTGAACTTATACTCAGTTCATTATTTTATTAGGTTTACAAATTTTATGTTTTATTAAAGTCTATCATTCGACTAGTACAGACTTTAATTGTGTGGATTATCAGAGAATCCAGCATTTCTTTTAAACCTAGTGCAAAGTTTGGTAACAAAATCTTTCACTAATTCAATATTATTAATTTTATGTAAAACCTGAGTAGAATAGTGTCTTGGTATATTGTAAATTAGTTGAAGTAATTTATTTTGAGTAATTTGTAGCTTTTGCTTTTATCACCTCGCTGAGACGTCTCGGCATAGAATCTATAAGGTTTTTTATAAAGACTAAAAGAATTTTACTCCAAACATTTTCTATTGAGTTTCAAGTCATTTCTTCGGATCGTCCACACATTTTCGATGCCGTTCAAATCAGGGCTCTGCGCTAGCCAATACAGTTTGATTCAAAATTTTGAAAAAATCTTTAACGACTGTGTTTAGGGGCATTGTCCTGTTGAAGTACGAATTGCGGATAAATTAATTTTCGCCAGCTCCGAATGGTATCTCATTCAGCAAATCCAAATACCTTATTTGTGTTACGGTTTACCGGATGATTGTAATTTGTCCTCAGCATCCCCATACCATTATATGTCTACCGTCAGAGTGGCATGTGTGAGCAATAACCATCCTTTTCGTTTTCTCTTTAGAGGAGAAATCATACAATTTTCTCCCCTATGATCCATCTAACGAAAAAATAGATTCAACGGTCCATAATATGTTCCTCCAAAATTCAATCGGTTTGTTAATACGGTTCGGTGCAATATTTAATCGAGCCAAATTATGATGTGAAGGTCATTCCAATGACAAAGTCAAATTAAACAAAATGATGTTTATACATATTTTAGATATTCGAACCATTCAATTATCTCAAGGATATTGAGCAATATTTTAACCTGTTTTCAAAAAAAATAGCAGGCACTGTCAAACAGTGAGTTTCTCGCAGCGGTGTTTATTAGCAGAATTTGGCAACATGGGTGTTTTTTTGTGTGGCTTAAATTAGGATTAACCCAAAAACTAAAACCGAATTTAGTGGTACGATCGGTACTTCAGTACACGAGATTTTGACGAGTTTGACTAAAAGAAGCTGAACAATATGACTAAAATGGATAGTTACAAATTTAGTATATTAAATCTTAGAAGCGATTATTGGGAGGTAGCATTGCTTCCAAGTGTGTCATCCTACGTACGACATTGATAACATTGACCTGTGTGTGTTTGTGTAAGATATTAAGCAACGTGTATAAAAAGAATATCATTCAGTATTAAGTAATAAACTTTGCGCGTGAATAAACATTTTAATTCCAACCAGTGGCAGAAATAACATGAAACAATAATAAAATTAACTGTGATATTACCCTGAACAACAAATTGTGTGTACAATTTTACACCATCCCTCAATTCATTTGGCTTATATATACAATTTTGCCCTTAAAGTGCAATAACCCAAAAAACCCATTCATCCACGCCATAATATAAATAATCAAAAATAAACGAAAAAAAAATCAATACGCATACAATCATACGTATACATATACCAATCTTATCCTTATCATGCGTTTAATTTTCATAACACGTATCATGTTTTGTAACAATTTTCACGCATCAAAATGAAATTATTTCCCCGTTATCAAAACGTACCCGTACCAATACAAAATAGGGAAGTGAATCAAATGATTTCGTAAATAAAACGGAATCCCTTTTTTATTTAGTCGTCTATGAGTTTTTCTTCTTCTTCCTCTCTCGTCCCTATTAGTTTTGAAGATTTTCCTAATTTTCTTCTAAATACTAAAATATTGAAAATTCAATTATCCACTTTTGACCTAACCAAAAAAAAAAAAAAAAAAAAAAAATTAAAACGAAAGGAAAACCGGAAAAAAGGAAAAATTTAGAATAATTTTGTTGGAATCCGTATTTGCACACGTTTGCCTCTCTTTTTCTCTTGTAAATCCTCTTATAGTCTATTATAAACCAAAGTCTTCTCATTAATATTCTACATCATCGGGTTGGTCTTTGTTCGTATTTATTTTATTACACTCTAAAATACCTAAATTATTCTAATGGGTCAAAGTGCTTGCTGCTATTAATGTATGTGCTTGTCTTTGCCACATATACACAACAAAAACAACCTAAAGTGATTTATAGGCGGTTTTAACTGCTACACGCAGTACATGATTGATTAAATATTTCAAGACATGGTTGTGATTTTCTTGTTTTTTGTGTGTTGTTGTTGTTATTTTTTAATATACTCAACATACATCTATAACAAAATACAACATCCTTTCAATTTTCGTGCAATATAATAAATTTTCCTCATGGGACCTACATACATCCCTATATTCACGTACACGTAGCCTAGATATAAAATTATTATTTATAAAAATACAAACACACACACACACACACATACGAAATAAAAAATACAAACGCATTCCTTTCGCATCCTTATATAGCAATAAAATATTTAATTTTGATACATAATACAGCAAAAGCTCGATAAAAAAAGGATATCTCCATCTTCAAATATTTTTTTATTTTTTTTTTAGCAACAGCACCGAGTACCAAACTCGAATTGATTCATTGATTAAATTATAATAGATGCAAAATTGACTTAAAAACCTATCTCGATACGATACAAAAAAAAAACACCCAGATACCATATCACCAGTCGATACGAGATTCGTAGATTAAATTGGAGCGGAATTTACACAAGAAAAAAGGATTAGATTAGTTTAAGATAGGGTGTGCGGTGGTAGAATTATAATGGAGGAGCATATTCCATATACTGTATACAGAGAGAGAATAGATAAATTGATAGATCAAACTCAAAGTGGAAATATTGTTGAAATATTAAACAAACCGTCTAAAGGTGGGGGAGGGAGGAATTATATAGAAATGGATTTTTAAAATTCAATTTGTGCGCTTAAATACGATTTAAACATTTAATGATTTTGGGATTTGTAAAACATTTGTAAGATTTTTTTTTGATTTTTTTTGATGAGAGAATTTAAAAACAATTAGTATTCTATTGAACAAGCATATTCGTACAATTCTATCAGAAATTTCTTGCTCAATAATAATAGGAGAAGGCTCATATATCTATAGATTTAAAGCCCAATCTAAGTAATCTAATCATTCAACAAATAATGAAAACGATTAAATATTATTGGTGCGATTTCATAAAGCGTGACTAGAAAAAGAAAACCTTTTTTTTGTTTTTGAAGAAAATAGCGGAAGAATATTTTGTTTATTGGGAAGTATATATTGTAATAAACAAGAAAGATTCCAGGGGGATTGACTGGAGAATTTTGTTTTATTTTTAACAAAAACGCGAACACCAAATACTGAAGGTTTCATCAAATACTGAAGATCTAAGTGATGATTAATGATAATGATAATAGTTTCTAGGCACTCTATTATGATTTACTAACAGCATTTAATTCATTTATCACTGTTGGACCTTACCTGGTTCGTACACCGCAGTACAGACAAGTGTATTCGCTAACCGATAATCTCCTTAATTTCGCAGGATTTATAACGCCTTATTAGAGGGAGGGGAGTCTCCCTGAGGGTCTCTAAAATCTTATTAAGGCATCTATTTTGTCCAAAAAGTAATTCCGAAATTTTCGAATACAAATGTTCTCGATTCCGGAATTAATTTCAGAATTTATTTTACTAGAATTTGTAGTAATTATGTATATAAATTCTGAAAATTTTAAATTCTTTAAACGCAATAAATTATATCAATAAATTCAATAATATGTCTATAAACTCTTTAAATTTTTAAATTTTATGAATTTTATAAATTCCATAAAATCTACAAATTTTATGAAGTTTATATATTTTATCAATAGTACAAATTCTTTAAATTTTGTAGATTCATTGTGTTCTATTAATTGTTTCAAGCTTGTCTGTTTTATGAATTTACTTGTTTTATAAATAAAAAAATTTCGAAAAATCCTATAAACTTTAAAAATTCTGTAAATTCAATAATTTCTATAAATTTTATAAGTTCTATAAATTCTATGAATAATTCTATAAATTCTATGCAAAAGTTTTAAAATTCGGTAAGTTCTCTACATTCTGCAAATCTCATAAATTCTTCAATTTTTATAAATTCTGTAAATTCGATAAATTCTATAAATTTTAAAATTCCAATAAACTCTATAAATTTTAAGTCTGTAAATATTATAAAGTCCAATACTTATGTTTTTAAAACCTATAAATTATTTAAATTTTATAAATTCTTCAAATGTTACAGATTCTATGGGTTCTATATATTATTCAGGTCTGTCAGTTCTATAAATTGTACAAACTCAAATTTGACTTATTTACATTCTACATGTTTCTAAAAAAAATTTTAATTTTATAAATTTTATAAATTCAAGTAGTTCTTTGAATTCTATAAATTCAGTAAATTCTGTAAATCCTATAAATTCTTTGAATTCTATAAAGTCGAAAAATCCAGTAAGTTTCTTAGATCCTATAAATTCTGTAAATTTTATAAGTTTTAATATGTTTATATACTCTATAAATTTTTAAATTTTATGAATTTTGTAAATTCTATAAAATGTATAAATTCTATAAATTTTATTAATAATATAAATTCTTTAAATTTTGTAGATTCTTTGTGTTCTATTAATTGTTTCAAGTTAAATTATTAAAATCTGTCAGTTCTATAAATTCAAAAAATTCTAATATTTCTAACAATTTTTTTTAATTTTTATAAATTCAATAAATTTTGTAAATCTTATAAATTCTATGAATTCAATAAAGCCAATTCAGTGAATTAGGTTAGATGAGTTGGAGTGGCACATAATTTATTCACTTCACCCTTACTGGAACCATTTATCTCGCAGTTTAAGAACTGCGATAGGATTCTCGCTTGTTTAAACATTTATTTTCCTACTCACTCCTTATAAAATGAATGTGAAAAAAAATTTGGAAACATGTTTAAATATAGATTTAATTACTACTGTGAGTTAGTACCGTTCTTACAATTGGCAATGATTGAAATCAAGTGTTTCCTGTTTTTCTGGCTTTTCTCATTTAACTTGACGCATCGAGGCTTGTGTTATTTAGGCTACAATGTTGATGGCAATATTTCTCGCTGCTAAATAGGCTCTTTTAGCCTCGTAGAGCACTATCGTCGTCCCAAAATTAAAGTCCTTTTCAAAATGCAGAAACGTATATTACGGTTTTTTGATATTTTTCAGCTAATGAACTAACAAAATTAAATGTTTCCTGAATTTGTTTCTTTGTCGGACTCGCTTCTTTGTCGCTTTATACGGGGCTGTATAGTTGTTATTATGTACTAAATACCTTTTTTCAGCTTATAAACTAAGAAACAACACAACACATACTTGGCAGGTGTATTTTAGAAACGAATTAAATATCGTGGTGGACGGATAATAGAAATACTCTAAAACTTCCAAAAATAGCCCCTCTATATTTTGACCAGCTCCCTAAAGTGACCACTTTTTGCCACTCTCTGAAATATTACGTATACTTTTTTGGTACAATTGAAGGACATTTTTCTTTTTAGCCTGACTTTGGATTTTCAAATTTTTAGGTTTTATTCCTTAAACTAACCACCTCCACAGATTGACCAACATTTCTGGGTCCCCTGAATAGTGACTTTAGAGAAATTTCCTTTTTTTTTTAGTATTTACAAGGCAGACTATAATTACACAAAATTATGTTGAAATTAGTTAAATTAGTGTGAAAAATAGAAATTCATAAATTCCAGAATTAGTGTTTTCAATTCCGAAAAAATCGAAACCAAAATATCGGCCGGTATTCCGAAATACCGGAATTTCGAATTCCGGAATTGGATGCCCTAAATCTTATACCTATTTGATAAGCTTGCAATAATAAGCTTAGTCGAAATTCTAAAATGTTTAACGTATGTTTGATTGACATCGGAGTAGGTAAATACTCTATCGTCTAGCAAGCAAGCAATTTTCATATGAAAGAAACAAAATATTTGCGGACCAAATAAAATTTGAGGAAAAATTAAATTGAAATTAAAATTTGCTTGGTAAAATGGATCAAATAGTCACATATCAGGAGTACAAATTGAAAATGCGGGTTTTTTTCTATTTTTGAACGTTTATTCTGAAAAAATGGTAACAAATGAATTATTCAAAGTATTGTCCATCGCTAGCCACAACTTTTTCCCATCTTTCTGGCAATTTACGGATACCGTCGCGAAAAAATTCGGCCGGCTTGGCTGCTATCCAGTCATCGACCCATTTTTGGGCTTCTTCGTAAGAATGGAAGCGCTGGTCAGCTAGGCCATGTGTCATCGATCGGAAAAGGTGGTAATCGGAAGGAGCAATGTCTGGGCTATACGGCGGGTGGGGTAAGACTTCCCATTTCAGCGTTTGTAGGTATGTTTTGACCGGCGCTGCAACATGTGGCCGAGCGTTGTCATGTTGCAAAATTACTTTGTCGTGTCTTTGCTCGTATTGTGGCCGTTTTTCTTTGAGTGCGCGGCTCAAACGCATCAATTGAGTTCGGTATAGTGCTCCTGTGATGGTTTCGTTCGATTTCAATAGCTCATAATACACCACACCCAGCTGGTCCCACCAAATACAGAGCATGAGCTTGGCGCCGTGAATATTTGGTTTGGCCGTCGATGATGATGCATGGCCGGGGTAACCATATGATTTTTTGCGCTTCGGGTTATCGTAACGGATCCACTTTTCATCACCAGTGACAATGCGATGCAAAAAACCCTTCCGTTTTTGCCGTTCGAGCAGCAGTTCGCATGCAAAAAAACGGCGCTCGACGTCTCTCGGCTTCAGCTCATACGGCACCCAATGTCCTTGCTTTTGGATCATTCCGAGGGCTTTTATACGATGGGAAATGGCTTGTTGTGTCACTCCCAATGAATCTGCGAGCTCTTGTTGAGTTTGACACGAGTCTTCATTGAGTATTGCCTCCAATTCAGCATTCTCAAACTTTTTCACTTGGCCCGGCCGCTCTTTGTCCTCAACGTCAAAATCACCACTTCTAAACCGCACAAACCATCTCTCGCACGTTGAAACCGATGGAACATGACTCGGATAAGTCTCGGAGACCAATCGATGTGCTTCAGCAGCACTTTTCTTCAAATTAAAGAAGTAAATTAAAACTTCCCGCAAATGCTGTTTTGTTGGCACGAAACTCGACATATTGAGAGCTCAAAAAAACTATGAATTTGACACTGCGACAAATTGACACATACTGAAAATTAAAGCTATAAGACGTAGCTTTGACATGAACATAGTCACAGTACTGCCTGATGCGTATAGCGTTAGTAACGCCATCTGTTATCAATCCCGCATTTTCAATTTGTACCCCTGATAACTATTTATAGTTTATTATGCAAATTCAATTTATTAGGGCATATTTTTGAGCGCGTTATTATAAACATGTGGAAAAGTTTTGCGGTTCAACAAGCTGTCTCCGTCAATATTCGACATGCTCTAAAAATCTAATTAAAGATTCTGCGACTAGTTGTGCCGAGTAAACTCAAAACATGTAAGTAGTACCTTCCCCCCCCCCCCCCCCCCCCCTCCCCCTGTCTTACACTCAGTCACAGCTCGAACCAAAGTCTCTAGAACCACCTATAATATTATAAACAATTTCAATTTCGTTTATTTTCCAAAAATACAATTTTTTCACGTTAATAAAATTTAATGCAACCTTTAGACAACCGGGACAGGTTCCTATTTATAATTCTCAAAATCGAACCGAAGTTCAAATAAAAACAGGAACCTTGTAATTCGTTTTTACAAGTTTAACTGCATTAGGATATTCTTCGTAATCATCAGCTAGTTTTAAGGGACAAGACAAAAATTATCGCGCCATCTGAAATGCAGCAATATTTTGCAGAAGGCGGTACAATATGATACTTTATCCGACCGGCTTTCCCGTATTTTGGTGTAGTTTCGTCTAAAACGAGTGATATGTAATTCAATACTTACCTACTAAGAACTATTCTTACTCTTTTAGTACAAATCGAGGAAATGTTGAACTCACGACCCATTATGTCAGTGGACCGATGAACTGGATGTCGGTCTGTCTATGTCCTCTTTACAGAGATGGATCAATATCATTGCAAACTTCTCAAAATGTATAAGGTTTACAGAAAAACTATTAAAAGCAAGTCGTGTGGAACGAGGATTAGGTCCCCAGGCCCGTATTCAATCGTGGACCCAAGTAACAAATTTTAACAAATGTTAAAATTTAACTTTCTTTTATAACTAATTGGTTTAAAACGGGTTATATAAAAACTTTTTAAGTTTAATTTAAGGGATTTTGTTTATCTAGGTTGATTGTATCGTTTGTAGTGAATTAAGCATCATTAATGATTTAGGTGTTCGTTTGCTACACATTCAGTTCAAAAATTGGGACAAATACAGAACCACATGCAGCATACGAGCAAACGAGCGTTTAAATCACTGAAGAAGTTTAATTATCGGAATAGTAACTCAATAACTATTCAGTTAATTTATCACAAATGAACGAGCTTTAAGTTTATGGTTGTAAAATATTGCATGAAGTATATTAACAAAACATCTAACCGTAAAAGTTTCAGTTTCATTTCAGTTCCTGCCGTGCATGTGCATGAAATTCGATAGGATCTGTCAGTCGTTTATAAAAAGTCATCGCTAGCAAAACCGACCAGAAAAGAAACCGTATCACGAAATCCGGTCGGTACACTTAAGTGGGAGTTGAGATGGGGTTTGGTTAGAGTATAGTGAGCAGTTCAGCTTGGTATTTATTTGTGTGTTGAATTTACGATTGAATTACAGTTAACTTGAATTGATTTCATGTCCGCATGTAGTTTTTAAGGGAATACCATCATATTCCCGAACGGAAAATTCCCAACAAAAAATTCCGAAAAATACAAAGTAAACTGCCCCATCGAAAGGGAAGACCCTCAATAAATTGTTGATAACTAAAATATGTATGAAAACAAAAGGAATCTACATAATTTCATGTCATCCTTGCACGGAAAGGACCAATTATAAATGGCTTTGAGGAGTTTTATATTTTAGTATGTGAAAGAACTACAAGTAAATATTTTTACAAATGTTAATATTTCTGAAATTTTTCTGACGTTTTACTGTCATCCTTGCGCAAAAGGTCCAATGCTAAGGGGCTTTGGGGAGTTTTCTATTTTAGTATGAGAATTATTATTAAAAAATACAAATTTTTCAAAAATGGTTCAATCACTATGAATATTATGATAGAATTTCAAAAAATCGTCAGGGCGCGGGTTTGGGGCGGCAGCCCCCATCCTCCATGGTATAAAACGAATTAAAATAATATTTTAAAAATCTGTTATTTTTAAAAAACTTGGTTTTTTGGGATTTTTGTTTTTTTTTTGGGATTTTTTTATTTTGGATAACGATACCAACCCGTTTATGTACGAATGTAGTTTTTCGAGGCGTGGGGATTTGAGGATTGAGTTGGACGTAAAGTTTAGGGTTACGTTGACTGTTGAATCGGAGATCGAGTTAGGATTGAGTTGAGTTTATGTACGCATGTAGCTTTCGAACCGTGTTGATTTAGGGTTTGAGTTGAACGTTAAGTTTTGAACGTTAAGATGAGTTGAAGTTTGAGTTGAGGTCTAGTTAGGGTGGGGGGTTAGGCTAAAGTCAAGTTAGGCTTTGAAAGGTTTGTGGGAGGAGTTCGGTTGAGAATTAATTATGGATCAAGTTAACGCTCAGTGAGAGATTAGATTGAGTTGAGTTGAGTTGAGTTTTAAAATTATAACCCAAAATTGAAATGAAAATAGAAGCATATATGTATAATTCTATGTATGTTGAAAATCGACATTTTCGAATTCTCTTGGAATCTCCTCGATTGAGGGGTTTCAATTTGGGAATTTTTTTGAGGGTTGTTTGATGGATTTAGTTAGGCGTTGAGTTTGGGGTTAGGTTAAGGGTTGATTTGAAGTTGATTGGTCGGGTTGAGTTGGTGATTGAGTTGAGTTGTTAAATTAAGTTGTAAATTGAGTTCGAGGTTGAGCTGAAGATTGACATAAGAGACTCAGTTAAGGATTGATTTGCGAGTTCAGTTAATTTTTAGGACCGAAGTTCTGATCACCCCGGTAGGTTTGAGCCCTTTATATTTTTCGATTTTGCATGCCTATCGGTGAATTGTGATCTCCGCTAACTTTGAATTAGAATGGAAATTGTTGTGGACGGTTAATGGTCAGTGATTGGTCAGAAATGGTCTATACGGTCAGATATTGATGAAATTTCCTAATACACAAATGGATGTCCCTTTCGATTTGATGTAAATACGAATCATTGGATAATGAGATATGAGGTATTCCGGCACCTACACTGTGCGAAGATGCATCTGTAACGTAATGGCGAAGTCTGTTCTAAAATGTACTAAATGTGAATGAATTGATTATTTCTTTGCGTATATGCTTCCTTTAAGGTAAATGTTCCAATCACCGGCAGGCTAAATACAGTAAATTTTGCAGTGAGATTTTGTTGTTTGTTTAATTAATTTTAAAAAAATTTCAGTTTATAAAGAAAACTACAAACCTAAAGAATAATAAAATGAAGCAATTTCATTAATACTTTTAATAATCATTTAAAATTATGCGGTTTATATTAGAGGTTATGTTCCTATTCTCGCCAGTTGATGTTCCTATTGTCGTCAAACTTAGTTGTTATAAAAAATATTTAAACATTTCGAAAGTTGCACACCAACTCAAGTTGAAATTAAAGGAAAGAGAATTAATGAAAAGTACAAATTTGTTCATCCTTGTACCAAAGTACATCCTCTCGTCCCAGAAAAATATTCTTCTTCGTAATTAACAAATATAACAAATACAAAATCGCTAGGAACAGATTTTTTTTTCATTTCTTGGACATTCCATCTTCATTAATCTGACGAGTTGAGGTTTGCTGTGGTCGCTTTTCTTTGGGATGGTTCTCACCTGTTTCTTTCAGCTTTCTCTTCTCCTCCCCTTTGTTCGCTCGTACCAATTTTTCCGCTAACCTTTTTTTAGAGGGAGTGGAGAATTCTTCTTGAAATGACAAATACGAGCAACTAGGCTGTTTATCAGTTTTGACAATAATTGTTTCATTTCGCCTTTTTAGTGAGTTCTGCTCCACAACATGTGATGGCAGAACTGATATATGGTATCTTAGTTGGTGTTAATAGCTCTCTAGGTAAAATGACCACGCCATCAACTTCAATAGTACAATTCAATAAATTCTCATTACCGGACCAAGATTCCAGTGTGATCTCTAACTCTAATAATGCAGCGATCGCATTGACGTTTGGTTAGACATTGACACTTCTTTTTTATATCATCCCCAAAAATAATATGTCCAGGTTTTCATCTTTAAATCTAGTCAATATCTAGTCAGATTTTATAAGCTCCTGTAGTTTTTCATTTTGGATTATTTTCTCTCTGATTGGTTAATATATTTTGTCTATAAAAAACCGAAAGAATCTTATTGATTTTAATACAGACAAGCTTATCTTTTTATTATTTGTGTGGGCATAACATACACAGAAATGAGGGTTTTCCTTGAGTTTTTGATTTAGTGAATATAATTCGCTAAGTCAATACATTCTTGCCTCATACTTAATGTATGCGTAATTTTATTTTTGTAGTTTGGTTGGAGCTGCCTGATGAGTAGACCGAAGTTTTTGTTCGTGCTAGGAGTAGCTTGGAAAACAAAAGATGAGATACGAAGCTGTTCCCGCCATTTTCTTTACAATTCACACAGAAAAAACAAGATTTTTGCTTTTAACATCTATTATTTATTTATTTACACTAAATTTTGGAAATGTTCGCTGTTTTCATTTAAAAAAATATAAAGTCTTATCTTCAAATTTGCTTCTTAATTTTTCTCCAGTTCCTTTTGGTATCTATACTCTGTATCTGTTTTTTAAATCTTCAATGTTTTTTGATTTTGTTTTGTAAATGTTGTTTTTTAGATGTCACCCCATAAAAAAAGTTAATTAGCGTTAAATCAGGAGAGCTTGGTAGCCATTCAATTGTATCCCTTCTACCAATCCACTGTCTTGGAAATCGGTGATCTAATCATTGGCGAATAGGTAGCATACTGTAAGGCGGAAAACCATCTTGCTGAAAGTGTATTGGCTTTGGTATAGTTTCATGTTACCAAGGTCGTCCAGCTGATGATTTTCCAAAGCATTAGAGGATACAAAGTTTCTTCAAGGATTTTTAGATAAGTATGTTTCACCTGTCAAATTTCCATCAACGAATAGAGTAAACAAACCAGCCCACACGTTTAATTTCTCTAGCCATTGTGGGTAACCTTCAGTGAAAATGTGGGGATGTTCAGCGTGCCAGTACGGACAGTGCTCTACTACAAAATGTCAACTTTCTAATTTAATGTAGCCTTGCTAAAAATGAACCAATAACATCTTTAAAAAAATGTTTTAAATAAAAGGTTTCCAATTGTTTTGGTTTCTATTCAAAAAACTAGTTTGACCTTGAAATAACGTTTAAGATAGATCCTTCCCCCTCAAAATACAAGTTTTGTATGAAACACATTTTTCATAAACGCTTGATTTTATACAACCCAATGCTTTCCTAATAGATGATATCCTCAAAGATCATTGGTCAAATGATGATTTTCTGTTGGACCAGATCATTACCAATTATCTTGGTACTGGAAATACAGAACCCAATGTCTTCCTAAATGATGGAAACCCCAATGACCGTTGGTCCAGGTATGATTTTCTCTTGGTAAAGCCCATAATCCTGTACAGGAACTATTTTCAGGCCTTTTTAATAAAAATTCTAATCGAATATAAAGTTGATGATTCCAATGGCAGTAGTGCCAATGAGGAGGTAATTAAATGGTGAATGTGTAGATTTCTGATAACAAGGTGTATACTCGGAAGTTAACTGTTCCAAGTGGGAAATTGCTGTACGAAGAGTTGACGACATAAGTTGTCCACATCGAAAGAAACAGTGTAAAACAGTGTCGCTCTAGCTTTTTTATATCAGCACTGTAATTGAAGGCGGGTTGGAATATATGGGTTGATCCGCAATGGTGTATATGTTCGCAATGGTGGATTCGTTGAACCTTGATTCGTTTGGTTATTGTTTTACCATCCAGAATTTTATTATTTTTCTGCTCTCTGGTGATGGGTTTGTCTATGTTAAACTGAAGTAGTTTTCTTAAGAAGAACAGTTCATTTCTTCTTAACCTCCTTCGATTTGCGTAGGTGAAGGCGGTGTTGTTCAATCCATAAGTTATCATAGGAACGATTAATATATTGTACATATTGATTACTGTTTTAAAATGACCTTTACCTTTTTTGATAAAAAATTGCATCAGCTCAATATCACCAAGTGCTTGGCGACATCGGGTCCGGATAGTGAGTGGCCGACACAGCCTAGCAGTAAAGTAGGTGCCCAAATAATATAATGTGGCTACTGTAGTGAAAGAAATACCAGCTAAGCTGATGTTTGGAAGTATGCAGACTGCGGAGTCCAGTGCTCTGATGAGTACTGCGCATTTATGGGAATTTATCTTAAGCCCCGCGCCCTCTAATCCACTTGGTGCCAAGGTTGTAGGGTGATAACTAAAATGGTATCAGCTGGATGATCCGTAAATGACTGGAGACTGGTTTGCCACTGATACCAGCATTTCATTGAAAATGAAATTAAAAATCCGAGGAGAGATTGTTAAACCGTTTGACTAAGGTGTTTTCCCAGATATATGCTTTGATTATGCGGTTGACTAGGTAGTCAAATGGGACCATGCTGCTGTAGACATTCGATTACTACATCTACATAGATTGGCGGCATCAAAAGCTTTTGCTAAGTCAACTGAGAAAGTAAATATTTGATTGGCAGCGCGCCACTCCTTGAGAATCGGAAGTTGAATGGTGTCGAGCCACTAGTTTGGAGGTTAATTTTTTATTCAAGCCGTTTCGAGAACTTTGTGTAGGGTATTAATAATGTTGTCGGGTGTCTGTTTCAATAGCTCAATGGGAATTCCGTCCGAACTGGGTGCCTTTTCTGGGCGGAGATATTTAATGATGGACTGAATTTCTGCTATGGTTGGCGATAATTTCCACAATATCACGTGTGACCTTGTTTGAATTTTTAAAAAAATTAAAAAATTCTAGGGAGTTGTTCAGGGGGGGGGGGGGGAGGTAGTAGCATGTCAACTGACGGAAAAACTATTAGCATTCTACTGATCGGTTACTGGAACAGACGCTAGTCAAACGTGGCTAGTAGACGCTCTCGATCATCCGGATTACGGATCCACGAGATTTTTCCAGGAACAATCAAGCATTTCGATATATTGGAAAAAAATCTCTTACAGATGTAAGTCGTGACAAGTATGTTGATATTCATTATCTTTTATTAACTGTGACAACTGAGCGGTCCCCAAGATTTATCAAACTGGTTTTGAACCGAAGCCAAATCTTCCAGACATTTCGAAAAACTAATTTTTTTTATTAATAATTCCAAATTAAAAGTTGAACAATGACCTTGTTGACAGATATGTTGACAGATTGTACAATTTTCGGAACGTTTTCGTAAAAACTTCATAATCATTTTTATTGTTCAACATTAGAATTTTAAAATCGAGAACTGACCTCTGCGCCATTCAATTTAGCGGCTTACAATAAAACGATGACTGCGTCCTTCCTTAACATAAACAAAACAAAAATTTAAAAGAATGCAAATTTATCTTCCACGAAATAAAATTGTCTGTATGCTAACATTTTTCTGTAAACCATATAATGTATCACATCCTAAATTTTAAGGCGACACACAAGTTCTACCAAATACATGATATTCCATTAACCAAATTTTTTTTTTTTTTTTGTATAACATGTTGCGATAACAACATGCTCATACTTACACACACACACACACACTATGTTTAGATTTTTTTTAGAAAATGTTTATTTTTGTTATAATACGGTTTGCGTTCATAAAAGAAAGTCCACCCGCCGCCCGCCTTCAACTTATACACTTATCAAATTGCATGAGAAAATAAATAAATAATTGATAATAATTTTATGGCGCCAAAGTTATTTAAAAACTACAAAACTAAAATAAAAAAATCTGACTTGATATGACCTCATCACATTATATATTTACGTATACGTGTATAATGTACAATAAGTACAAAATAATAAGAAATTGTCGGAAATATTATTATCAATTCAAATTAATATACTTAGCCTTAAATTGCTTTTTATTTTGAGGTGTACACTATACATACCCCAGTGTTAAAGTTTATATTTTAAATTAACAGGTAATCGTAATGTACACATACCTTACCCATAATATTACGACGATTGGTAATTACTGAAATGGATTTTTTTTTTGTTTATTTGAGTTTCCGTTCCGATACTCGCGCGCCCGACTATTATCCAAGAATATTATCGACAAAGTTGCTGCTAGACTTTGAATGTTTGAATATTGTTTGCGTTTTGTGTGTGTGTGTGTGTGTGTGTGTGTGTGTGTGTGTGTGTGTGTGTATGTGTGTGTGTATTTGTTTGTACGTATCGCATTAAATATGCTGCCGATGGTTGTGAGAGGTAATTTGAAATTTAATACCTTAATTTAACGCGATTTTTTGTTGTTGTTGTTGTTGTTGCTGTATATATATTCGTTAAATATTAAATTGCATTTATATTACCCTCGACTATAATAAGAATTATATAAGAGAAGACGAGGTTTTATAGGAAAAGGAAGATTAGAGGAATAAATGTAAGTTAATTTTATTACGGCTGTCTTATCTGTTTTTTTGTTGTTGTTGGTATTGCTATTTTGCGGGGAGATCGCAAAGTAGTTGCCTTTTTCGTTATCCGCACACATACACATACATACACACACACACACACTTAGAAAAAATGTCCTTTTTTCGTTGTTTATTTATTGTTTTATTATTTTTTAGATAAATTTACATTTTTTTCCCTTTTAACTTGCCTTACCGTCTTCTGCTTAAGATTTTAATAAATTAAAATGGAATTATCTTGAAGATGAATAAATAGAAAATTGTCTTGGGTTTCTTGTTTGTTTGTGTGAGGGTCGTTTTGTAAAGTGAAGTGGTTTGATTTATAGAAGAGATTATTGTGTAATGCTAATTGTATTTTAAATTGGTTTGATTGTTTTGTCTGTAAACTTTTGTATTTTTTTTTTGTTTTTAGAGGCGAGAGATAATGACATTGTTGAAAAATTTATTTTGTTTCGTTTTTTGGGTGGAAACGGAAATGACTTTTTGTTTACAGCAAAGTATGTACATTTAATATAATATTAAACAAAAATTAAGTTCAAGGTACTTTCATAGCATGTAGCTTTAAACAATACAACAACAATATATACAACTAACAAACATGTACATTATTAAAAAACTTACAGAAGAAGATGCATAAAGCCGATTAAAAAAGTCTTCTGTGTTTAGCAAAATTTATAATTGATCTAATAAAGAAACTACTTGCAGTGAGAATTCTCTTTTTAGCGTTTCTAGTCAAAATGTTCGGAGATGCTCGGAATCAGTTTTTTGTCAAACTCTATGACAATCATATTAGTCTAAATTATTAAATTTAACGTGTCCACCTTTTCCCCCACATCGCACGAAAATACAACAGCAATGCTTCGCCAATCACACCATATGGTCTTAAAATTGTTGTCACAGCCAGTCGCCATGTCATGTTAAGTTCATTCTATAAGAATTTATTTCCGGCTCTCTAAGTTCCGAAAAAAATTAGAGCTTTCTTATACCATTTTCATAAAGCTTTTATCTGGATAAAATGATAGATTCAGACCAACTACTTATGTACAAAAATATGAATACAAAACAATTTCCGCGTACTCTCTTCAACCTTGCCAGACAAGAATCAAGTAAGAAAATCTAGATTTTATGGGTGCGAAAAGAATAATTTTTGTCCAATGTGCCTAGAATCAATATTGTCAAATCTTATATCCGGCTAACTGAATATAAAAATATAAGCACATATACCATTCAATATCTGCAGACTTTCAACCATGTCAGATAAGATGGATTGGTTAAGGTCGTGCAAAATATTGTAAAATCAATATTCTAGAAGCTTTGATCTTGCTAAAACATTAAGTTGAGACCTGCTGCAATTTAATTCTGAGGATGACTGAGGAAATCTAATGACGGCACGCCAAATATGCATTTGGTTAGCTTAATTGTGAGACCAAATTTGTCTAATATCTTAAAAAGCAATCTCAAATGTTGAACACATCGTCAATATAAACGAAAAGAATATCCAATCCGGCAGTCACTTCGTTCATGAAATGTTGGAAAGTTTGTCCAGCATTCCGTAAACCCAAGCCCATTCGCGGAAATTCAAATAACCCGAATGGTGTGGTTATTGCTATTTTGTGTATGTCTTCTTCCGCGGTGGGTATTTGGTAGTAAGCCCTAAAAAGTCTATTTTTGAAAAGATCTTACAGCCTGACAAATTTACCGTGCAATCGTGTAAATGCGGCAACGGGTATCTGTCTGGTACAGTAATTGAATTTAACCAGCGATAATCACCGCAAGGACGCCAATCTGTTGTATCTATTTTTGCAACTAAGTGTAGAGACGACGAAACAGGCGATGAAGATGGACAGCAGATCCCTAGTTCTATCATATGATTAAATTCAAGTCTAACTGCTTTATGTTTTACGGTATCTAATCGTGTAGGCTTACTAAATGGTAGTGGTTAGTCACGTCTAGTCAGTCCAGTTAGTCACGTCGTTCGCGTCGAGTTTATCTCAGTCATGAATCTATTTCGAGTAATTTCGTGCCGAAAGTATTGATTACTGTACCACTTGCGGCTGAAAACAAAAATCTGGATATTTATTCGGTAAGTTAAACAATACACTATGTGGAACGACAGATAAATCTGCACCAATGTCAATTAAAAAATTAAGTTTATTTCGCACATCTTTAATGAAAGTCGGCGATTATTTATTGGCATCTCGTTATTCGCCGCTTCCATAACGGGACGTTTTAGTTTGGCATATTTGAAGCTGATTACGAATTTCCAGAATTATTCGACTGGTTGGCGGAATTACTTCGCTTACATTGGAGCGATACATTTTTTGTCTTTATCACCAAATTTGAACTGGTACCAGCAAAGAGATCCATTGACATTGAAACTTATTCGTCTATTATTGGATCTACTGCGTCGAAAATTATATCCCATATTATTTTAGCTTGAATTCCTGTTGTTTTGATCAAGTCGAGCGATCATGGTTTTAATTCGGATATCTCATTCTCTAGCTTAACAAATTTATCGTTACTATTTCTTTTATTATTATTTAAACTAGCTGTAGATGAATTTGGTTGTTGGATTGCCGATACGCTGCCTGATGCTTACATGGATTGCCATACTTTATCAGTAGTATCCAAATATTTTTTTGATTCATCATCAAGATGAGGAATTACTGCGATTTTGATAACATTTAGTCGCACATGTTTTCCTAAAAAGTCTTCTAAAGACTTGCAACATCTTGAGGTAGGTAATGCTGCGGTAAGACGACCGTGAGTTGTTAGCGATCTACCTTGCGATCAAACATTTTAGATATTTTGTGGAAGGTCGGTCAGTTGTAGCTTTTACAGATCACTAACCTCTGATTTATGCTATGAATTCTAAAACCGAAAGATGTCCGAGGCAAACAAGAAATCTGGAGTATATAGCTCAGTTTACAACGAACATTCGCCATGTAAGTGGCAATAGCAATACAGTCGCAGATTTTCTATCACGGATGAATTATGAACAATCCATAATAAATTCTAATACTGAGCTGACTGAAAAATTGTCACAATTAAAATCTCGACCTGATTCTAAAGTCAAACTAGAACTAGTCGACATTATCTGAATGCAAACTCTATAGTGAAGTAAGTACAGGTAAAAACCGACCATATGCCCCAAAAACATTAAGAAGAGCAATTTAATAAGTTACACGATTTATCTAATCCCGGGATACGTGCCACGAGGAAATTAATTACTGCAAGATATTTTTGGCCGAAGATAAACTTAGAACTTTAACTCGAAATATGACAAGTCATGATCCAGGTTAGCTAATTTTTGGTTTAAAACTAAAAATAAATCAAAAATATGATTAACTTTGTGTATAGTGATGAAAAGTTTAAATTAAACTGTACGAGAAAATAATTTGACTTGTGAACACTATTAAGCTCGTTTATCTGCATACTGGAATTTTAGTTCCGAAATTTCCCGTCGTCCGTCTCTAAGTTTTGTAGCCATTTTAGTCAAATTGCTTTGATACAACATTCACTGAAATTTATATTGCTCAAAAATGAGTGTGGTCGAGCTTTGGTGCATTAAAAAATTCGGCAACTGCGTAGATATTACCGTAATTATTACCTTCAGTAACTGCCAGAAAACCTGCAAAGACGATATTTAGATAGACTGATAGATAGATAGTAGGGGAACATCTTCAACAGTGACACACCATAAACTGTGACATAGGCCAAATTTCTCCGTCCTCGCCATTTTTTTTTTTGTGGTTTAATTTATTTTCGCATCCTCCGAAAGATCATTGAACCAAAAAGAAAAATTATGTAGGCGGACAAATTTGGCGTGTGTCACAATCTATGGTGTATCACTGTTGAACATGTTCCCCTACTATCTAACAGTTTTCATTAAAAATATTCAAAAATAATTTTACCAATTGCTATTTTAAGCAAATTAGCAAAATTGATTTATTACGAAAACCTGAGATTTAATTTTTTAGGATTACTGGAAGTAATCGCCAGCACAAATTAGAGGAATTCGGGCTTTCGATTTCAATAGTTTAATGACCTAATCTACTATCGAGTCAGTTACATTCTACTTAAAAACGCAAAACTAGGCTGTGGGTTTATCACCTTAAATATATTAGAATTTAATTTATTATAAGAAGTTAGAAGGTACCAACAATACGAGAAGAAATTAGGAATTTAAATTTATGTGAAATCAATGCAGAATATAACTACAGTGAAACTTCATGAGGCGACTACCCTCGAAGAAGACCAAATCTCTAAAAGGCCATTTCATTGCCAACAGGGTTACAATAAATTTCCTCCCAACACATAGAAAAGACAATTTTTTCCAGTACGGATGATGTTCGGTTTATAGAAGTTCCACTGTAATAATAATTTAAGTGAAATTATATCAATGCATAAAAATACTTCAGTTTCATGATAAACATAGATAAAGTGAGATAGATTATAAAATAACAAGCAAAACAAAAAAAAATTGGATGGATCAAATTAGAGATATTTAAACGGAATAATTTTTAGATCTACTTAAAATATAAAAACAATGACCACCATCGTATAAAAGCCCAACGTTTCAATACTTAGATCCGAAGTTTGTACGACATACATAAACTGATTGTATAATGTAATTTCTAAACTCAAGTTGAATGACAAAGTGACTTGGGTGATGTCAATGTAACATCGGTTGTTGAATCTATCGATTTTGTCGTATCAGAATTTTTGCTGCCTAATTCCAGTATCAAAAATTGTAATTCTATTAAATTTTATAATTTTAGGCGTGATGATTATGATGGTATGATTTCTTATTTCAAATCTGTTGAATGGGATTCGTGAAGATTAATCGTGAGGTTTAAATATTTTGACATTTTATTTATTAATTTGGATTTCTTTGTACCGATTTCTGGTAAAAAGATTAATTTTAACAATCATCCGAAATTTAACAATGATCGATTAAATTTTTAAACCATCACAAAGCCAAAATATACACAACATGACCGATATTGATAAAAATGATAAGGAGAAACAATTAATCTAGAAAGGTGTAAAACATAACATTAAGCCTAACGCTACCGTGCAGGAGAACAAAATCACCTGCTAAACATTGTGAAACGCCAAACTTGTCAAACTCAAAAGTCATCAAAAGTTTGAGAAACAATTTAGAAGAAAATGAGGCAATAATCACAAAAGTCGATAAAGGTAACACAACTAAAAATATTGGAACTGATCCAACTAAGTTATTTCTAAAAAACATAAACACAGCAATCAGCTAATCACACCATCTAATTCACCATAGAAAAATGATAAAACCGTCTGCACCAATATTAACTGGATTACTTAACCCGGGATCTCCACTATGCAAATTTTCTGATATTTTCTATCCTGCTAGCAATTTTTTTCAATGTATGTGTGAGTATGCTATACAATTTTTTTACTAGCAGCAAATTATCAGGCTGATAATTTCGTAAAAATTATCATGATAATTATTACGAATGTCATACTTTTTAGGTTATGTTTTTCATTTTCGTAATTATTTTACAAAAACATATAATAGTCTAAGAGCTGGTAGACAATTTTGAGTAGGTATTTGAGGCAGCATGAAAATTTGTGTGACGCTTCTTTAGCAATGTCTAAAACAAAATCAAAGACCTGGCTGAAGGGTAGCGGGGCATTGTCAACCTTTGATTTTTTTAAGTTGCGAAATTTTTTTTGCAAAAAATGTATTTGAGGCATTCTGAAATTTTAATACCTTTTAGTTTAGTACTTAATAAAATATAAAATAAAGATGCCAGATCATTTAGTCGGGTCCAAAATGTTGCCAGGCGGCTTCAAACTTGAATTTCATAGACTTCCAAAAAATATATTTGAGGCAAGCTAAGACTTAGACAGATAAATATATATACCTAAAAAAACATAACTTCAAAAAGACAGGTCATTTTGGTGGGACTTTCTACCTGCCAGGTGGTCGGGAATATACTGAGTTCTTAAGAGCTTTTGTCGTAATTCTACTTTGCACTTTTCTGTTTTGCTTATTCTATTACATCTAGTTATCATCAACACTACTTTCTAGAACCTTATTACCTGTTTCTACAGTTTTTTTTTTCAATATATAAGCAGAAAAATTCATAATTTTTACCTTTCAAATAGATTTTTCGAACCTATCAGCAGATTCGTTACATTCAGAAATAAACTTTTCACGTAATTTTGCATCTACATACTTCTTCAATATTCATCAAAAAATCTTGTTCTGCATTTAAAGCTGCTTTTCCACTCGAAATATTGAAAAGTCGTTGCTGGTCGATGCTAGTATCGAATGGATTCATAAATTTGGAAAATGCATTGACAAATAATTGAATTTGTTTAGTGTCTTTGTTTAAATTATATTTTTCCAAATTAGCTGTAACATGTTGCCGTTTCCGTAGACAAGTAGCCTCATATGTATATGATACAACAGTTGATCAAATCTCGTGGCTCTTACAACAGCGCTGCCGAACAGAAATGGAGGTAATAAAATGTACTGCACCGGTTAATCTTCATTCAGCATCTGCGTTGATTGTCTGTTCCAGAGTCAGATCAATTGGCTGTCTACAGAATGACTTGTCCGTTCTTTGAATTCCAAAATAACTTCTTTCCATGGATTCTTGTAATCGTGGATGAGTTTGTTCTATAGTTTAATTAAAATATCGAGATATTTAACTAACCAACGTGAATAATTTGGCTGATTAAATACAAAGAAAAGATTGGCCATTTTTGGTTAAATAAATTTAAATAGATCGATATCGCCTGTCCGTATACTGTGACTTAACTTGTGACAATAATTGACGATATTTATGTACGGCATATAAAATTGAGGCTTTTTGCCATAAGCTCGATTCAAACGGGCTTCTTTATGTTGAAGATATGAAGATATGAGGTTTGAGGCATCACTATTTTGTAATAAAGCACCATAAGATAATTTTTGATCATTAAACTCCATCAGCCCTGTACGTAAATTTTCTATAATCGTTATTTTTTCATTTTTCAAGAAAAATTGAAAATGCAAAATTTCTAATCCAACTGCCATCAGTGGGTGAAATCGTTTACATCTATTAAAGTGCTTGCCAGAAAGCAATGAATCAACAGATCCATTTGCTATTTTTCACTTTCAACAGCAATATTCATTGGTCTACAGCTTTGAAATATGCAAGGATAATATGAAAAGATCCAAAATGAATAAATATGTTATCAAATAATGGCTGCTCACTAGCTTGGATTTGCATTGCAACTTTAGCAATAGCTAAATCGGAAGTAACTTCAATGTGAGACCACAGATAAAATAGACAGATATGGATCTTGTATGGGCCACATTTACATTCTAAATTTCAATACCAAATTCCAATCCAATTCTTTTAGAGCAAGACGTACATTTCTGTCTCTTTTTATCTTTTTTACGTATGGCTATTTTGATTATATCAAAGCAAACATAAACCAACTTCAAACAACATTATATTTTATAATCTATACGTCCTGTTCTAAATGAATTGAATTGGAATTTGGTATTGAAATTTAGAATGTAAATATGGCCCATACAAGATCTACATCTGTCTATTCTTATCTGTGGTGATACTGCAGTACTTCTTCAGCTATTTTTTAACTTTCTTTCAATGTTTCGAGAACAACATTTTTAGAAGTAGTGTTGATGATAACTAAATGTAATAGAATAAGCAAAACAGAAAAGTGCAAAGTAGAATTATGTCAACAGCTCTTAAGAACTCAGTACATTTCCGACCACCTGGCAGGTAGAAAGTCCCACCAAAATGACCTGTCTTTTTGAAGTTATGTTTTTTTAGGTATATATATTTATCTGTCTAAGTCTTAGCTTGCCTCAAATATATTTTTTGGAAGTCTATGAAATTCAAGTTTGAAGCCGCCTGGCAACATTTTGGACCCGACTAAATGATCTGGCTTTTTTATTTTATATTTTATTAAATACTAAACTAAAATGTATTAAAATTTCAGAATGCCTCAAATACATTTTTTGCAAAAGAAATTTCGCAACTTAAAAAAATCAAAGGTTGACAATGCCCCGCTACCCTTCAACCAGGTCTTTGATTTTGTATTTAGACATTGCTAAAGAAGCGTCACACAAATTTTCATGCTGCCTCAAATACCTACTCAAAATTGTCTACCAGCTCTCCATCTATAACGATTATCATGATAGTAATATCCCCAGATATGATAGTTCATCGACAAATATTTCTCAATACATTGAAAACAACACATCCAAACACAAATTATCATGATAGTAAATATCAGGAAATTTGCGTAGTGGAGATCCCGGGTAAACTCCATAAATCAGATATCCAATTCGTTCTAATAGAGCAAATAAATAGAGCAATAATAGAGCAAAACTAGCATCGTGCGACTTTTGCAACATGTACACCAATATACCACTAGAAGAAATTTTAAAACTACACAGGAAATACTAACGAAAAATGAAATAGATGCAAGGAATGTCACGGAAGCCTTCAACTTATAAAAAACTATTACCCATCAAAATTATTTTCAGTTCAATAACTCATTTTTTATACAAAACGATAGATTGCCCATGGGAAGCCCGTTATCCGGCACCTTGGCTGACATATACATACCTAAACCACCTTGGGAAAACTCATATTCACAGAAATTAAAATAAACACTAAAATAACATAATGGACTGGCATCGACATTTTGATTTTGTATAAAAGGACATACAGGCAACTTGATAATTTACACAATTACAAAAATTGGATTTTGAACTTGGCAAGTCAAAAGATAAATAAAAAAAGCCATTTCAAAATACATATTCAGAAAAGCAACACAAGCAAACCACACAATACATCTTATCATCCCTTCCAGCATAAAATAGCAGCATACAATGACATGGTATACAGCCTCAACAAGATCCCAAATGAACAACAATAATAATTTAGATGAACTAATCACAATCATTAAGCCAATATAAATGGATTTAAAACAGATGAGTGTAACCTTTGATTACTATGTTGGAGAAATGTTAGAAATCTACCTCCATATATAGAAAGGTATACATTTTTGAAAATTGAACCCCTTTGAAATTCGTCGCCACGTCGTCAGCACCGTGGAGATATTTTTATTTCCGATGTATTCATGGTAACATTTTAAGTTCGTACCTCTGTATTATTGAACCTAAAATTGTTTGCTTCTACTTCAAATCTACAAACTCGTACACTATTGAAAATAGGTTTTTATATAGAATCAATTAAGTGACGAGCTTTTTTAGGCAATGTCGAAATGTTATAAGTATTTAATATGACGAAATAGGAAATCAGACAATCCTTAAAAAAAAAAAATTATGTTAGTTAAATCGTATTGTACATAGGGAACCCCAACCGAAGTAAAATTTTTCTTTTCTAAAAAAAAATTAAAAAATTCGATTCCTGCCGAGACGCAAAAATGTACAGTCGTTTGATTGTTTGAATCAAAAGAGAAAGCTTGTAAATGTCTAGATCTATAAAATAGATTTCGTTCAATTTCTATAGGTACCAACCGCAAACGGCGCGAACTTTAAACACTCCTCTGCTCGCTCAGGAATCAATTTTTGTAACAAAAATTATCTTGTTTTGCATAGAATTTCGTTACTACTGGCGGCTGTGGTGCAACCACAATTTTTATTAATACATATAGTTTTTAGGAGTTAAAGTTCGTCAAAAGAATGTTTTAGATTTGAAAAAATATTTTTTAAATATTGATTTTTGATTTATTTCTAAAGGTTTCCTTTTCATTTTTTATCATATCAGGTAAGTTCCAGATTCAAATATGTTGAAATTTTAATAGAATATAGGCTTAAGGTACGTATACTGTTCGCATATATAAACTCAACTTTCGAGATCGTGAGCAGATTGTGGTTAAATGTATAGACTAACTGAACCACTTACTCTTTTATTCAATCCCTAGTTTAACCTCCCACTCATTCACCAATTCAACCCTAAACGCAACGCCAAAAATCAACACAATTTAACCTCCAACAAAACTCTCGACTTGTTTTTAGATTTTTGTGTATATTTCCCTTACAAGCAAATAATTTATTTTAAAAACATTTGACATAACTCATCCGAATATGTCACAAAAAGTTTATCATAATACACCTTCGTATGGGTATTCTCTGTCTGAATCAAACAAATCTGTGTTACCGCATGTCCTATAACCGGTTTTTGCATTGTTGACTTGTTGGGTTGTTGCACAAATGTCAAGGAAAACATATAGCAATGAGAATTGGTACTGGAGCATGGTTTTTCATGGTACCAACAGCCTAGAACATTAAGGTTTTCCTAATGTTTGGTTTGCTGCTCTGTAACAGGTGAAGTTAGGCTGAAAGCCGGCTTCCACTTTTTACATCGAAATTAGCTCCCAAAGTCGTCGATGCTAGTGTGTTGGAGACGCAGTTTGAGTCCAAGGTGTCCTTGATGAAGCGCACGAATTCGGGTTTAGCGATGACATCAATGTTGAAATCGCCGCAGAGCACAAGAGGTATATCGGAGTCCACATTGACATATGGCGATACGTACTGGCTCCGGGAGAATGCCTCATCTGCTCCTATCAGATGAGGCATTCTCCCTTTACAGTGATCTCTAGCATTGTAAATCATCACTTTGTAGATTTTAATTTTAATTAAAATTTATGTGGAGAATAATTATTTTAATTAACAATAAGTTCAGAAGATGAACAAAAACTTTTCACACACCACCTTATTGGTTTTTACTTTAGTTATAATAAAAATAAAAACAAATTAAATGATTTTATTTTATTTTTATTAAGTAGGATGCATTTCGATAATCGGTGATTATCATCATCAGCTTTTTATGCCGCAGCAGTTTTTGTACTGTTCACAATAAGTTATCTGCCACACTTTCTTTACGTACAAATTGACACCAGAATCACTCCGGTCAGATAAGGGATTCACATGGTTGATTGTAAATCGCTGTTTTGTACTTTGTAATTTTAATTAAAATTCATGTGGAGATTAATTATTTTAATTTAAAATAAATTATCTGCTACAGTATTATTAAGCACAAATTAATACTCGAATTGCTCCGATCTGATGAGCCATTCTCTCGCTATAGTGCCCTCCAGAGATTGATAAATCGCTATTTTGTAGTTTGCATTTTTAATTAAAATTTATGTGTAGATTAATTAATTTAATTTAACATAAATTAACTACTACCGGTTTTTTACGCAAAAATTGACACCATCTGATCTCCGATCGGATGATCCATTCTCTCGCTACACTGGTTCAAGCATTTAAATCGGTCGAAATCAGAGGTTCGCGGCGCGGGTTCCTCTGCCGCCTGATGATGTTATTGCAATAATATTATGCGTGACACATAAAGCCGAAGGACCAATCTAAGCAATCATATCTTTAAATTAAAGGTAATGCTTATAGTTGATGAGTAATTGCCCCCGACTAAGGGCTAAATTTCGGCTCAGCTTTCTGAACATGCGGTGTAAAACGTTATCGCGTCAAAAAAATATTTTACGCTTATCCACCGAATTATTGCATTTACCCCGTTGGTAAAATGTCCCCAATTCAATAAACGTAAATAAAAACAAAAAAAAAAATTTGTTCCATAAAGAAAATGTTTTTATGTTTACTTACAAAAAGCTGAGTGTACAATTTTATTGTGTACAGACAAACTCGGAAATAAACATAAATGAAATGGAATTTTTTGGGTCACGTGCCAATATGGAACAGATGATTTACGTTAAATTATTTGAAACAAGATTTATTTAACTTCGTTCACGTAATTGGAATGGTAATTGCAACCGGTTTTTGTCATGGAACTCTAATTGGTTAGAAGAAACTATCTTCAAGGTTGGAATGCAATTTTTATAAAGGATTAACATAGATTGGGTAACGGGTAATGACATGTACCCGTTAGAGCTCGTAATAAGTAATCATTCATTGATGGCAATTACGGTGGCTTTCTCTGTTTGTAGTAATTGTTCCATCAATTGCAATGTCTACCAATAGTCAACGTGTGGAATCTCAGCCCAATTTGGTAGCCCAAAAGTTTTTAACCCAACTTGAAATCGTCACTTGAATATACAATTCTTGTAAGTGTTGTATACAAGATTTCTGGTTTATTGTTGATTAAGAATCACCATTCCTTAATCTATGTACAAAAAATTTTCCGTGGGGTTATGAAGCAATTCTGGGGGTTAAATTTGATACTAAAATTTCCTTGTATACTGAAAGTGGTAATTACCTCAATCATGAAATATCGTACAAGCATATAAGGTATTTTATAATTATGTTATGATTATTTTGTAAAAATTAAATAATTGTATGCCGCTCATTGCAATCATTTTTGAAAATTTTTCTGAAACGGTAGAATTTTGAAAAATTGTATGTACTTTATAAATCTAAATTTTATTGTTTTTTTACACAATGGAAAAATAATAAAAACTTGTACTACAGGGTTACAATTATTTGTTATGCATCGAAACGTTGTATAACTCAGAAATGAAATATTGTACACCATACAAATGAAACATTGTATACGACATTGTTCTACCCAATAATTGAATTGAAATATTGTACAGGTACATGGTCCTGTTTGAACTCCCTTTTCGATATGACAGTATGCACATTCTGAGTCAATATTTTACAGACATTTCGTCTTTATAGTGTAGAAGTCGATAGCAAAATTTCATTTAATAAGCTTTATCCGTTTTTAAGTTAATGCGTTTTTTGTGAAAATTGTAAGGGAGAGAAACTTTAAACACAAATATCTCAAAACTATAGTTTTGCATATACAATAATTCATTATTCAAGTGACGAAATATGCCTGGGGACAGCCTGACTCATGTTCATCGGTAGAGGGTTAATCCCCAGTCGAACCCTCCATTTTACTCCAACTCCACTTCAACTCAATTTCTGCTCAGCCACAGCTCAATTTCAATTCAACCCTCGTTAAAACCATAAACTCAACACCAGCTGAGTCATACAGCCCTAAATGAATTCCCAACTGAACCGTTGATTTAACCTCAGCTCAAAACCCCAACTCAACATTTAACACAATCCTCAACTCAACACCAAATCGACTACAACTCAACTTAGTCTGGATAACTTCATGCGTACATGAACTACTCTAACTCAATACTCAACTCAACCCCTAAATAAATTTGTAACTGAATTCTTAATTAGCCCAAATCCAACATTTTCTCCTCAACCCCAACTCAACCCTTAAATTGATCCCTAACTTAACCTCAAATTCAACGCCCAACTCAATACTCAAACTAACATATTAGGGGTACAGCAAGGTTTTTTTAGTTGTTTGCAATTAGTGCAATGCGTGACCATTCGAATTTTGTTCGTCGAGTTCATTCAAGAATTGTCTAACAAATTTCGGCAACTGTACAACAGTACAAAAATGTATGAAAAAATTGGAAAGGTCTGAAAGCAGGGCGTCTATGTACCGCACGATTTTACTAAAGAAAGTAAAATGATTCGTATAAGCACGTGTAGAACATTCAAAATAAGAGTCTTCATAAATAAAGCTTGTTACCAAATTAGAAGGCTAAACCATCTGATAAGTTTGGTTAATTGAAAGATGTTGCTCTATATTCCCGATCCTGAATCCCCATAAATCAATTATTTATTATTGGATGTTATTCGGGGGCAAACTGTTTATTTTAATCGCGATTGTGAACAATTGGATCACTTGAATCAAAATTTAATCAGTAAACGGCCAGAAACTGTAAATAGAGCTGGCTTTTACCACATGATTATTAGTCAATTCGTATTGTAGGTACAGTTTAAAAAATCTGTTTAATTCTCCGCCTTGACCATTTAAACACATTGGAGAAAAAAAGCCAAATCGGATACGCCGTTCTCGAAATATCGTGAGTGGATATACATACAGACCAGCCACCTAGACTGACGAATGGACATAATTTTTTTGTTTGTTTTTCCTTACCCATGGACCTTTAAAACGTCGAGAAAAGTGGTTTTGGATAAACAAAATTGTTGGTCATTTTTAGCCGAATTTCAATATGTTTGAACCTTGCGGGCTGTTAACTTTACCTATAAATCCAAAAAACGAGAAGTACAACTTAGTGTATGTTAAAAATAAGTCTGAAACTACGTAAATGCAATTAGTTCTTATTTGCCTTAAATTTTCCTATAGTGTACAAGTATTTGTTTGTATGTGGTAGTGTAAAAGTCTCGTTATTTCGAATTTATTTAATTGATATTGAAATAATAAAAATCATGTTTAAGTTTATTTACTCTTACAAAATAAATTTAGAATTTTACTGTGCAGGATATATTCTGAATGCCTTATGCATTCTTCTGCCATTAAATCGTTTCAATCACTTCAAAAGTATGTAGTCCAAAACTATATCTCATCTTTTAACGAGATGGCAGGCTTATTAATTATGTCAAAAGTGGTTGTCCTATAAAACCCTACTATAATCCCCTCTTTCCAAAAGTGTAATGTCTATCGAATAGATAAGTATAGTTTTGACAGCTTCGCATATAGGATTTTTTAGTGGCCGCTTCCTAGGATTTTCTCAAGAAAATTCGGAAAATCATTTATATGTATATGAAAGCATATCAAACACGAGGTTCTGCCAATTCCCCAGTTTTTAGAAAATTATCTGATTTGATCCAGGCATTATCAGAATATATCCTGCCAAAGAAAAAAATCTAAATTTGCTCTTGTGAGAGTAAATAAATTGAAACATGATTTTTATTTTTCAATAACAATTAAATAAATTCGTTATAACGAGACTTTTGCACTAACACATTTATTAAAAACTTAGGATGTACTTAGGGCAACTTAACTTAAAATAGTATTAAACATAAGGCCAAGTAGTAGATTAAACCAAAATAGCCAAATTCCAAGCCATTAAGAATACTTCACACTTACACCTATTCGTAGAACTTAAAACAACGCAAGCCTGATACTAGGCTCACATTGTAATGTTTAGATTGATACAAACCAGGGATATAATAATTGTGACTGAAGCCTAAATGTTGACTTTAGCCTTAAATTTTCACAAAGTGTCTATTATTGCGGCTCTACGTTAGCTAGGTTTTCTATCTATGTTTAGTCTATGTATAATATATAAGTTATTTTTACAAGTTGGAACAGTTCTTGTCACCCCTCTGACATATGTAGATATTATTTTTCACAGCAATTATAGAAAAGATTCAGCTCAGCCTGACTTGACTAATGTAACTCAATGATTTTTTTAGTAGAAATCATGGCGCTATTTTTTGGCTCTGCTTGAAACCTTAGTATACTTTGGTTTTGTCAGTTTAAAAAAAGTCTTGATTTGGTAATTTTACACTAAGAAAATTCAATAGTTACTCACCTTGAAATGATTTCTAAGTTGCCATCAAAGACGGCATCGGAACTGATCAATCAAACTGATTTATTATAGAGAAAATACTAATAAATCATTATTACCCGACCGAATAATGGCATTGCATATCGTTTAAAATCATACAAAACCTAAACCCACTTGATTTTATCTCGTTTAAAAACGAACTAATAAAATATTTACAGCGCGCGCATTATTAAGTAAAACGACATTTGCATAAATTAAAAACTAAATGGATAATTTTTATATAAAACGATGTATAGATGCGATAAAAGTCACGTTTAGCAAGATTACTGCTTTTATTACAAATTTTGAGATTTTTATTTAAACATAATAATTAAATTTAATTAACATGTTAAATATTCAAAATATCAGATTTTTTTTTGTTTTTTATTTCGATATGATCATTAGCGTTTTAAATTAAGAGTATTATAGCTCTAGTTAAAGTTACGACATTTTCGATTTTAATCAAGATGGTTAAAATTAGATATTGTTTTATAGTCTAAGGGTGGTTATCTTAGATAAAATGAAGTGCGGTTTTGTATTATATAGACCACCCTAAACTCAAATTTACAATCATCTTTAATTAAAACATCAAACATAAATATAGACGAGAGCAACAAAGCACAGAATTGATTTCAATCAATTGATAGCGAATCAAAAACTGAAAATCTATATAGTTATGTAAAGTGGTATATAGTACGTATGTACGTACAGCGAGAAACTACATAATTCACGTAATTGCTTCATTAATAATTCATTGAACTATTTTTTTTTGTTTTGTAAATTACAATTACTGATATGTACTATTAAATTACTATTATCATTATCATTACTAGATTATTGATTATTCCCCGTTTTTGAAGTTGATAAAATTTATTAATCGATACCCTTATATGTAATTTTAAACTAGATTTTATTATTTCAATGCGGAGAATTAAAATTGGTTCTCCTCACCCTCCTTTAATAATTATTTTAATATAATTTTTATTTATAATATGGCATTGAACATAATAATTGGAAATGAGTCAGTACGGGCACACTTGTTTTTGTTGCACCCTCGAAGTAATTTATATTGAAATATAATTTACAATCGGGATATAAATTAACAAATCATAATATGCCAACGTAATTGTTATTGTATTTTGATTGAACAATTCAAAATTTATAAATTGTGCTTATAGAAATTATAGAGAACTATTTTCTATGGTGGGGGATTTTAATCGAGAGCCAAGTAAATTTTATAAATTATTTTTATAATTATTTGTATTCCAGTTGACCTGATCACATTTTGTTACGAAAACAGTGGGGGGGGGGGGGGGTCCCACAAAACAATCCAATTACTTGACTCGAACGAAGCTCGCTCGGCGAGTTTGTGTGGATGAGGCTTCCGATTTTTTTTGGACACAGGATTGCGATTTTTCAATAATGTGCTATTATCATTTAGAAAAAAGCATTCTTTTTCTCTTTCGTCATCTTCGACGGCATTTTTTTTGAACGTCTGTTATTCATTTAAACTACTCTGGATGATTTTACATCTTGCCCTGCCTTGGTAAGCATTATGAATACTTGCAGGATCAATTTGAAGTATTACTGAAGAGATTTCAACGACTAATTTTTTTTACCATGAACTATAAATCCATCTTCTTTTAGCACAATTTTCACAGTACGTACGGTATGACCATTCTTGTACATATTTTGAAAAAGTTGATGAACGTTTGGTGTCAACCAATGGTATCGCTCTATATTGAATTTAAGCCACGCAGTTAGTTTTGTTTTCTGCCATAGCTTGTATGTTATCTTCGGTGAAATAAGCATTTTGCTTATAAGAAAGGTGAACATAAAATCGCACGATTGTCTGTTATTGATTGTGTATTTTAAGAAAATACATAGTTGCGAAATTACTTCGGGGCACTTACATAGTTGAAATTAAAAAAAAGTCGAGTTTCATCATGATTTAAAGTGATTTAAAGTATAAAGACCGGGTTCTAATTTATCCATAATTTCTGGGGGTGGTAAAGTGTAGAATCTAGCTTACCGTATTTGCGAACATTTGCCATTGCATCTTGATAATTCTGTGCTATGTTCCTCGGACTTCCTTCGAAAGAAGAGGGAAGGATCACAGTTCTACGCAGTAGCACAGTTCATTCTAAATAATATTCTGATGATCCATAAATTCAGTCTACTTCTTCACCCGCAATTTGGATTGATTTTCAGCTGGAACGGGAAATCAGAGGATGTAACAATGGTTCTAGATTTGAACCTAAAACGGTCATTCTTTCGGTCATGTTTTTATTTGAACAATTTTGATTCAAGATTAGCCAGGTCACAAACTCAACTTCACAAGCCTACTACATACTTCAGAAATTTGACAAATCGCAATTTTTGTAATCTAAACTTTAATTCTATAACTAAAATTCGTAATTTTCAGAATTTTACCTTATATTTCCAAATTGATAGATTTTATAATTTCAAAGTTTCAAATTCATATCATAATTTGATATAACGGAATTTTTAGAATTACCAAACGTTTTAATTTTCTAACCGGTTATTCTGTAACATATTTGGAGAATTCTTAATTTCCAGAATTTTATTTAAATCAAATTTCTCAAATTCATATCATAATTCAAAATACTGAAATTTTTAGAATTTCCAAACGTTCTAACTCTCTAAACGTTAATCCTCTAACATATTTAGAGAATTCTTAATTTCCAGAACTTTACCTTGTATTTCCAAATTCAGAAATTTTATAATTCCAAAGTTCTCAAATTCATATCTCAATTCGAAATAACAAAATTTTTAGAATTTCCAAATGTTCTAACTTTTAAACGTTAATTCTGGAACGCATTTAGTAAATTCTTAATTTCCAGAATTTTACCTTATATTTCCAAATTCCTAAATTTTATAATTTAAAAGTTCTTAAATTCAAAACTTAATTCGAAATAACAAAATTGTTAGATTAATAAACATTTTAATTTTCTAAACGTTATTTTGTAACACATTTGGTGAATTCTTAATTTCCAGAATTTTACTTATATGTATTTCCAAATGCAGAAATTTTGTAGTTTCCATGTTGTCAAATTCATATCATAATTCAAAATACTAAAATTTTTAAAATTTCCAAACGTTCTAATTTCCTAAGCGTTAATTCTGTAACATATTTAGAGAATTCTTAATTTACATCTTAATTCAAAATAACGAAATTTTTAGAAAAATTCAGAAAATTCAGAAATTTTATAATTCCAAAGTTCTCAAATTTGATCTTGATTCGAAATAACGATATTTTTAGAATTACCAAACGTTCTAATTTTCTAAATGTTAATTCTGTAACATCTTTAGAAACTCCTTAATTCCCAGAATTTTACCTTTTATTTACAAATTCAGAAATTAATATTTTCATAGCTCTCAAATTCACATTTTAATTCAAAATAACGATATTTTTAGAAAAAATTAATCGTTCTAATTTTCTAAATGTTAATTCACAAATTTGGAGGATTTTTAATTTCCAGGATTGTATCTTATATTTCCAAATTCAGAAATTTTATAATTCCAGAGTTCTCAAATTCGTAGCTCAATTCGAAATACCGAGACTTTTAGAATTTTCAAGCGTTCTAATTTTCTAAACGTTAATTTTGTAACACATTTAGAAAATTCTTAATTTCCAGGATTTCATAATTCCAAATTTTTTCGAAATTTTATAATTACAAAGTTTTCAAATTCACATCTCAATTCGAAATAAAGAAATTTTTAGAATTTTCAAACGTTTTAATTTCCTAAACGTTAATTCCGTAACACATGTAGAGAATTCTTAATTTCCAGAACTTTATCTTGTATTTCCAAATTTAGAAATTTTATAATTTCAAAGTTCTCAAATTCAAAACTTAATTCGAAATAACAAAATTGTTAGAAAAATTCAAAAAATTCAGAAATTTTATAATTCCAAAGTTCTCAAATTTGATCTTGATTCGAAATAACGATATTTTTAGAATTACCAAACGTTCTAATTTTCTAAATGTTAATTTTGTAACATATTTAGAAACTCCTTAATTCCCAGAATTTTACCTATTATTTACAAATTCAGAAATTTATAATTTCATAGCTCTCAAATTCACATCTTAATTCAAAATAACGAAATTTTTAGAAAAATCAATCGTTCTAATTTTCTAAACGTTAATCCACAAATTTGGAGGATTCTTAAGTTCCAGGATTGTACCTTATATTTCCAAATTCAGAAATTTTATAATTCCAGAGTTCTCAAATTCGTATCTCAATTCGAAATAATGAGATTAGAATTTTCAAGCGTTCTAATTTTCTAAACGTTAATTCTGTAACACATTTAGAAAATTTTTAATTTCTAGGATTTCATCTAGGAAATAACGAAATTTTTAGAATTTTCAAACATTCTAATTTCCTAAACGTTAATTCTGTAACACATTTAGAGGATTAATAATTTCCAAAATTGTACCTTATGTTTCCAAATTTAAAAATTTTATAATTTTATGGCTCTAAATTCATATCTTAATTGGCAGTAACGAAATTTGTATACTAAACTTCTTATTTTCTAAAGGATAATTTTTAACATATTTGAAGAATTCTTAATTCCGAAAATTTTTCCTTAAATTACCAAATTCAGAAATTTTATAATTCCAAAATTCTCAAATTCATATCTTAATTGAAAACAACGAAATTTTAAGAATTAACAAACGTTCTAATTTTCTAAACGTTAATTCTGTAACATATTTAGAGAATTCTTAATTTCCAGGATTTCATAATTCCAAATTTTTCAGAAATTTTATAATTACAAAGTTATCAAATTCACATCTCAATTCGAAATAACGAAATTTGTAGAATTTTCAGACGTTCTAATTTCCTAAACGTTAATTCCGTAACACATGTAGAGAATTCTTAATTTCCAGAACTTTACCTTGTATTTCCAAATTCAGAAATTTTATAATTTAAAAGTTCTTAAATTCAAAACTTAATTCGAAATAACAAAAGTGTTAGATTAATAAAATTTAAATTTTCTAAACGATATTTTGTAACACATTTGGGGAATTCTTAATTTCCAGAATTTTACTTATATTTCCAAATGCAGAAATTTTGTAGTTTCCATGTTGTCAAATTCATATCATAATTCAAAATACTGAACTTTTAAAAATTTCCAAACGTTCTAATTTTCTAAACGTTAATTCTGTAACACATTTAGAAAATTTTTAATTTCTAGGTTTTCATCTAGGAAACAACGAAATTTTTGAAATTTCCAAACGTTCTAATTTTCTAAACGTTAATTCTGTAACATATTTAGAAACTCCTTAATTCCCAGAATTTTACCTTTTATTAATTCAGAAATTTATATTTTCATAGCTCTCAAATTCACATCTTAATTCAAAATAACGAAATTTTTAGAAAAATTCAGAAATTTTATAATTCCAAAGTTCTCAAATTTGTATCTTGATTCGAAATAACGATATTTTTAGAATAACCAAACGTTTAAATTTTCTAAATGTTAATTCTGTAACTTATTTAGAAACTCCTTAATTCTCAGAATTTTATTTTTTATTTCCAAATTCAGAAATTTTATAAAGTTCTCAAATTCACATCTTAATTCAAAATAACGAAAATTTTAGAAAAAATCAATCGTTCTAATTTTCTAAACGTTAATTCTGTAACACATTTAGAGGATTCTTAATATCCAGGATTGCACCTTATATTTCCAAATTCAGAAATTTTATAATTCTAGAGGTCTCAAATTCATATCTCAACTCGAAATAACGAGATTTTTAGAAATTTCACTCGTTCTAATTTTCTAAACGTTAATTCTGTAACATATTTAGAAACTCCTTAATTCTCAGAATTTTATTTTTTATTTACATATTCAGAAATTGATAATTTCATAGTTCTCAAATTCATATCTTAATTCAAAATAACGAAATTTTTAGAAAAATCAAACATTTAGCAAATTGCTAATTTCCAGAAGTTTATCTTAAATTTCCAAATTCAGAAAATTTATAAAGTTCTCAAATTCACATCTTAATTCAAAATAACGAAATTTTTAGAAAAAATCAATCGTACTAATTTTCTAAACGTTAATTCTGTAACACATTTAAAAAATTCTTAATTTCCAGGATTTCATAATTCCAAATTTTTCAGAAATTTTATAATTACAAAGTTATCAAATTCACATCTCAATTCGAAATAACGAAATTCTTAGAATTTTCAAACGTTCTAATTTCCTAAACGTTAATTCTGTAAAATATTTATAGAATTCTTAATTTCCAGTATTTTACCTTATATTTCCAAATTCCGAAGTTTTATAATTTCATAGTTCTCAAATTCATATCTTAATTCAAAATAACAAATTTTTAGAAAAATCAAACATTTAGAGAATTCTTAATTTCCAGAATTTTATCTATATTTCCATATTCAGAAATTTTATAAAGGTCTCAAATTTACATCTTAATTCCAAATAATGAAATTTTTAGAAAAATCAAACATTTAGAAAATTGATAATTTCCAGAAGTTTAGCTGAAATTTCCAAATTCAGAAATTTTTTAAAGTTCTCAAATTGACATCTTAATTCAAAATAACGAAATTTTTAGAAAAAATCAATCGTTCTTATTTTCTAAACGTTAATTCACAAATTTGGAGGATTCTTAAGTTCCAGGATTGTACCCTATATTTCCAAATTCAGAAATTGTATAATTCCAGAGGTCTCAAATTCGTATCTCAATTCGAAATAATGAGATTTTTAGAATTTTCAAGCGTTCTAATTTTCTAAACGTTAATTCTGTAACACATTTAGAAAATTCTTAGATTTCATAATTACAAATTTTTCAGAAATTTTAGAATTACAAAGTTTTCAAATTCACATCTCAATTCGAAATAAAGAAATTTTTAGAATTTTCAAACGTTCTAATTTCCTAAACGTTAATTCCGTAACACCTTAGAGGATTAACCCTTTAGAGGATTAATAATTTCCAAAATTGTACCTAATATTTCCATTTATAAATTTTATAATATTTTTTAGGGTCTAATTTCATATCTTAATTGGCAATAACGAAGTTTGTATACTAAACTTCTTATTTTCTAAAGAATATGTTTGTAGCATATTTGAAGAATTCTTAATTCCGAGAATTTTTCCTTAAATTACCAAATTCATAAATTTTATAATTCCAAAGTTCTCAAATTCATATCTTAATTCGAAACAACGAAATTTTTAGAATTACCAAACGTTCTAATTTTCTAAACGTTAATTCTACAACACAGAGAATCCGTAATTTCCAGAATTTTACCTTATATTTCCAAATTCAGAAATATTATAATTTAAAAGTTCTTAATTCGAAATCACAAAATTTTTAGAATTAACAAACGTTCTAATTTCCTTATTGTTAATTCTGTAACATATTTTTGAAGGCTTCTGAAATAACGAAATTTTTCGAATTTCCAAACGCTCTAATTTCCTAAACGTTAATTCTGTATCAAATTTAAAAAATTCTTAATTTCCAGAATTTTACTTTATTTTGCCAAATTCAGAAACTTTATAATAATAACCCTAATTGTGAAATTCCGAAAGTCTTTAATTCAACCAAGACTACCCCTTACTCAGTTTACTTGACGGAAAATTGTGTATAATAATTACACCCCAAGGCATAAATGCCCTAAACATTTGGGGTATTTGTTCATTATCAATTTTATAATATCCCATGCATATTTACCCCAGAGAGAAATTATAAAATTCCCATGAAAAATACAAGGTAGTCAAATAATTGAAACAGGAAGAATTTGATAAATCCTGGGAATGCTGAGAAACCCGCATTCTGTAAGAGTTGAAATGCGCAACGAATTAAAATTAAACTTAAAGAATAATTTTTGAAATGAAAATATTTTAAGATTTGTGGTACTATCAGAAGAAGCGAAAAGAAGCAACTAAAATTCATCTGATAGATGGAAAGTTAGTAGAAATTACCCTGTCAAGTTAAAGGTGTTAAGAGATACTAAATAAGCGATACACTCTATTAATGAATCTATTTACCACACTTATAGCAGCCATTTTTTGGGTTGGTTATTTTGCCGTAAGGAACTAAAGAAGGTAAATTATGGTCTTCTAGAATTTATTTGTTATATACAAATATGCTAAATATATATATACAATGTAGAATATTGCTCTTAATTTAACAGTTTGAAAATTTTTTTGTATAGCAAAATTTCTAACGAGGTCTTCAAAACGTTGAGACACAGTCCTGAAAAAGTTATTAAACCAGACTATTTCAAGTAAAAGTGTTGTCCCATAAAATTGTCTTGGACTAAAATATTGGATACAAACGTCTAATTTGATGTCCATAACCAATAAATAATGAAAGATATTCTGAATTTCCAAAGGATTCTCTAAATTCAGTAACCAAATTTGAGTTCTAAATTAGATTCCAAAATTTTGTGATTCACCTTAAAAAATTATGTATATATTATACCTATCAAAAATTGTATTACTTTACTATTATTTCCAACTTACATAAATCTAAGTTATAAAAATTCAAAGAATCTAAAAAAAAATTCTCAAATTTCATTGAATTTATAGGAGTTCCTTTCAATTTCGAAACACAATAAGATGATTTGTACTATAATAACATAATTTAAAAAAGCTTAGTATGAATTTCTAGAATCGAAATTATGCCAGTAAAATAAAAATTCTTAAATTTTAAAATTATAAATTTATCACCAAATTTTAAAAATTTAAAATTTTTAAAAATCTTTTTCTAATAATTTCAAAATTCCAACATACTTAAAAAATGCAAATCAGCTCAGAATTTTAAACTCTAAATTGCTCCAACAAAACTGGCAAAATTTGGTTTCTAATCTGTTCAGAATTTTGAGAAACAATGTTATTTTCAACTCAACATTTTTTGAGTGAAGGACAATATTTTATGGTAGTCAGGAATTGCATAAAGGCGATAAACAGGAAAATGTTTTTGGTACTTAACGAGAATCCATCCTGATCGGGATTAATTTACACGGATTTGCTAGAAATTTTGGAAATAAGTAAAATAAAAGAAAAGAGCTCATAAAAGAAATCAAAACGAGTTTGTCCACAGTCCACACAATTTAAAAAATTGTCTGATTTTATTTGATTTTAATGGCAGTGACAAATATTTTAGACCTTAGTATATACAACACTCTTTTCAGTGCTAAAAATGGCTCGTATTAATTTTTTATTGTACCAGTAGCATCTTAATCAAATTAAATACACATTAAATAAACATGAGAATTAAGCTGTGTATGACAATATCCAAATAAAATTTCCCAAAATAAATTTTAAATTACTTTTCTAGATATATCACACAACAATTACATTTGTACACACACACACACACATTAAAAAACTTATTCCATCACAGTCACCTCTTAAGGCTATATACCTACATATACGTGTCGTATACATAAATACCTAAACAGTAATTTTCTTTCCTCAATTTTTAATTTTTTTATCTTTTTTTTTTTTAGGTCTTTTCCAAACCAAACCAAAACCCTAAAAACCGAGTTAAAAAATAAAACAACAAAGATTGGAAAAACCCAATTTTTTAAAAACGAACCAAACCAAAAAAAAAAAAAAAAAAATTTGTAATACAAAATTACATGAAAATGATTTTTATGATGCAGTTAAAATGAAAATGAAAAAAAAAGTTTTCCCATTTTGTTTTTGTTGTATTCGGAAAAATTTGATAAAACTTTTTGTTTTACTTTTGTTTCATACTACAGCAGCTATATGCTGCTCCTAAGTTCGTCATAATGTCTTAATATTATTCCAAGTTTTTATTTTTTGAATTATCTTTTATTATTGAGAAAATAACGTAGACGAGAGAGGAAAAAGTTTTTCCTTCATTTGGTTCTTTTAATTTTTTATTTTAAATTAGTTTTGTCATAAGCAAGTAGTTAAAGTTTATTTTAATAATTTTCTGTTCGTTTCTTTTGTTTCTCGTTTAAATTTTCAGCTTATATGGTATATACACAGAGATAGCTGTTGGTATTGCTGCTGTGTATTTAGTGGCGGAAAATTGTTCTGGAAAATTATTTTATTTGTTTTATGTATAATTTGTAAAAAAAAAAAATTGGAAATCTAGGTCTAATTTGTTTTAATATGTTAGTGCATTATTATTGCAGTTTGATTGTGTTGTGATAATTTTATTGCATTTTGTTTTTTGGTTGCGTGTCACTTTATAATTTACTGCGCTTTAAGGCACTGAACTATTTCTGTTTGATTGCAGCGGGTATCATTTATCACACGATTTTTTAATGCATCAAATTTGAAAAATTTGGAAAACTTGGTTTGTCATTTTCTAAGGTATGAGGGGCATTTAATATATTGTTTTTAATTTCTTTTTTGCCGCAAGATATTTCTAGCATAACATTTTGTTTTATATTATTAAAACCAGTAAACGTAAATTTGTGCATAAGGATTAAATTCTTCTGTAAAGATGGCAAAAATGCTAATTATTTTTCGGTTACATGTTCAAAGTTTATGACGAATCTGGACCAACATATTGAACAGTTATCAAATGGCTAAAAATCCTCCTACCACTAAAACGCTAGAAGAAGTAGTACGCTAAATTTTTTTCTGGCAAACAAAAAGAATTAGCTTATCTCCGACCATATGCCTGTTTTGCGTTATTACTAAACATTAATACATCCATCTTTAATTCTAAAAATGCAGATCTCATTTTCTTCGATTCAATATAACAAAAATTGTACGATAATTTTTGCTCTTTCTTCACTCAGACCGTTCATAGGAAATACAAACTCATTTTAACCGCTAAATTCTATCTCTGGCTAATCTTTAAAATATTTTACGCAGGCTAAGAAACAAAATCTATGAAGTCAGTGATGTTATATGAGGCCAGATAAATTTAAAATCTAAATCACAGAATCGACGATTTATTGGTACAAAATCTACATCTATTCCACCTTTTATATAATTCGTTTTAGGGAATTAAAATGTTTAAAAGTAGACAAACGCAAAATTCTTGCTATTAGTTTTCAAACATAATATTCAAAATTAGTAGCTATAATGTGCAAGAAGTCTACGAAATTCTTTGCTCCAGTTGAAGAAGCCAAAGTGTAGTTCATCCTAGTTTAAGCACTAGGTCCCGGCTATAGTGTCAGCTCGATAATTTCGAGTGATCTTGGTAATTTTGAACTAACGAATCCTTGAAACATTTAATTTAATTTCGAAATTCGAATTTCTCGCGAGTTTGGACGAGATGCTCTTGAAATATTGAGTGAAGATGTAGCACCATCGAAACCAAGGGCGAACGGGTTTTAAAAATTAAGCAACTTGCTGGAAATGTTAGTTATATTAACTGAAATAAAAATGCCGATTCAAGAAGAACAAATCGCATAAAACTTTCTCGAGACGATTAATGAAAAATTCAAAATCGAGACGTCTTCAACTGGAAGTAATCAAACGAATCTGTTAATCAGAAACTAAAAAATAAATGATGCTGATTCCACTATCTAATGCAAGAAATGGATGTCTATGAAGCAACTTGTAGACTTACAAATAATTAAAAAAAAAAAAAAAATGTAACCCTGCGTGTGTACACTATATTTTTTGAGACACGGTGAGTACACTGGGTCTTTTAGAGAACAGTTGGGTATTCTAAATTTTCTAAGCTTTCAAAAATTTGAAAAAAATCTGTGTTACTTCCTGAAGTGTCTACTATATACAGTCCAGAAGTTGTGAAAATCCAAAGTTTAAAACCGTTGGTAATAAAAATTTAAGAATAGTCGAAAAAGGGGATAAAATCGCATTTTGTTGCAAAATTCGTAACTACACTAAAAAAATATTTAAAAAAACACGGTTATAGGCTTCTGTGGCTTAGACTATGAGCTTTCAAAAATATATAGTGTCTTTGGCATGGGCTCCAAAAAGTTGAATTACTTAAGCACTTGAAAGTGGGGAATAGTTTACGGATACAGGTATGCCATAATAAACGGAACGGTAATTATTTGGCACAAAATGAGTCTTTATTGTTGCAAATACAAAAATTATAAAATACTAATAATAATTAGTGACAAAAAAGGGATTTACAGTGCGAAATTTGTGGTAAAGGCGGCGGCGTTTCGAACGATATAGATTGTTGAGAATACATTGTTTTTTGTTTTCCTTTCACCTGCAAACAGAATTAGTTTTTGTAAATTAATTTAATGTATAATTTATTATTTTGAACAATTTTATATTTTATTATTTAATAAAACACACACGCAGGGTTAAACTATCAGCGTTGGTTTCCCACAACATATTGCTTGATCGGCTTGATAGCATAGCGGGTTTTAAATTTGGTTGTTTTTCCGTTTTTGGCTTTAACTTAGCACCCTATTTTTGCTTGTGACAGGTCTGCATCATCCAATAGCCGATATAAATATCGAGTCATTTCTTATTCTCATTTGTCATGGAGCCAGAATTGAAATTCTGGAGACCATAAAAAATAGGTCTGAAGACTAATTAATTTTGGATCTAGAAAAAAGTCTTGAAACTGGGTGTGCTAAATATCGTAATTGTGCTAATTTAGTTTGTACTTGAAAAGATAGCTCCTTGCTTAATTTAGGTCTCGGGATATTGTTGATATCTAATTTGCAATTGTTCAGCCGATATGAAAACAAAATAATTTGACCTTAATTTGTAAACCACCACCTTGAGCAGAAACAACCAATGTTGATTACCTTTAAGTTTTTTGAATAGGAGTTTTGATATTTAAATTATTTTTGTTGCTATATAATGGGCAACGAAGGCAGTTATACATTTAATTGCCCACTTTTATTAATCTTGATATATATAAGATTTAGTTGCTCAAATATTTTAATAGACTGAAAATTGTAGAGTACTCATTCAACAAAAGTCCACAGTGAAAATGCAATTACTTCAAATAAAAATAATTATTTTAAAAAACATTAAATTGCGGCATTTAGTACCCCCCCTTAATTTTCAGCTAATTGTTTAAAACTGTTTAAACTGTTGTCACCTAATTAGTGATGCTAAAAGCTTAGGCAATACTCGAGTAGCGGTAAACTCGTTCTGAATTGTAAGTAATTATTAAATCAAAGTAGCTCATTTTTTTTTACTTTTAATTGTACTAAATATAATTAAGTCAAGAAAAGTAAAACAAGCTGTACTAATTATCAGAAATATATTTCCGAGGGTTGCTCAATTATGTGTAAAACATTTATTGAGGTTAAGCGACCTTTGACTTGAATTTGGTTAACAATTATGATTACCTATAATTAACTGCTCAGTGTCCAAAAGTGTCAAAAAGAAATGTATGCAATCTTTAGCTTAATAAGTTTTGCTTAAATAAAAGCTGAGCACAAAATTAATTGTGTTGAACAATTGTTAGGTTATGTATTAAAATTAAACCATCGAAAATAACTTATTTTATTGAACGGTATCGAAATTCATGATGTTGCTCAAAATGATGAAGGAGGTCGTATGCAGAATATTTAGCTCAGTTAGTACTTTCAAATTTTTTTTATAAGTAGCTTAAACAGAAATCTGCAATGTTCAAAGTGCACACCAAACTTTTGAAAATGTACAATTGTTTATTTATATTACTCTAATTGTTCTACATAAATTGCTGATAATTCAGAGCAAGCAAATTAGTAATGCATTTTTTACAAGTTGCTCATTTTATAAATATGTTGTTCAGTTTTTTATTTTGATATCTTCCATACCAAACAAAATTCCATTTTTACTAAGAAAGTTTTAATAATTAAAATTTTTTAGCTCATGTAGTTGCTGGCTGCATAATTTTGTATTGAATATTAAAGTGGTTAAAGCACTATTCAGAGTTTTTTAAATTATCGAAATTCGAAACAACAGTAATAACAGTCGCTCAATTTCGTAAACTAAAAATCCACACTGGATAGATAAAACACACTTTACATCATTTAAGAAAGAATAAGACAACAGGTTTTGCTAAGCCCCAAGGTCGTCTTAGGACTTGGTGCCTGTTGCTCAATTTTAAGATTTTTGACATCCGCATTAATAAAAATAATAATATAGAGCACGATAAGGACGACCAAGACACGGCCGCTCCGTCTAAGTAAGTAGCCCGTATCCGCTTTCCGCCATTCTCCTAGACATCGACGTATGCACATCCTCTCGAATTTTCGTAATCGTTTCATATAACTGGCCGAACAATTGTACCATACTGAGCAACCATAAGTGATGATGAGATATTTTGAATAAAATATCTTTTTGTTAAAAAGGACTGCTTTTTTTGGTTTTGGTTAATTGTAGGTTGATATGCTCCGTTAAATAGCAGAATCGGTCCAAATTGATGCCCAAGTATTTCACGCTTCTTTTTTACTCCACGTTTTCATCGCCAATTTTGATTTTAAATGATTTCCAGTTTTTCTTAGTATCACTTGTCGCGAACTGACATGGCTTCCTGAACAGAATCGTTTCACATTTGCTGGCATTAATTTGAATTCGCCAGGTTTTCAAAAATGCGATGATGAAATTGGTTGCTGTTTGAATATTATCTTTTATTTGATTGAGCCTTGATGCGGTGCTATATGTGTATAAATGTTGAATAGTACAAAGTGCATTTATTGTTCGTTGCTGAATTGATTGATTTTGAATTTTGTTATGGATCACAATTTCGTAAATTTTGCTTAGGTTCGACAGTAAGCTGATAGGTCGATAGCTCTGTGCGTCCTTCGATTCTTTATTCTTCTCAAAGGATTGGGAAGATTCGGGTCATTTTCCAACACGATGGGAATGATCTGTTATTGAGGAGGTTATTAAATATGGTACAGAGATCCGCCACGATCTCGTCTGGTAAATGTTTGAGCACTATATTTGGTATTGAATCGATTCCATATGATTTTTTTGTGTTGCAGCACTCCAGGATATCTTTCAATTCGTTTATGGTGATAAAGTACGAATTATTCGATAACGATGATGATGGCAATAAATTTGTTTTGATTTCATTTGCACGATTGTTGTCGTTGAACATTGTTTTAGTAACATTATTGTTTATATCCCGTCGATGCTCCTCTTTGAGTGCATTTGCGTGATGTTCGATGATTGCCGCGTGCGATGTTCTATCTGCTGTTGTCATTGGTATTGTTTGCTTTTCTATATAGTGCCCGATTATATCCAAATTTTGTTGTGCTATATTTGTTAGCGCTGGATTTGGGAATGTTGTTCCAGTCAATATTTATGTTTCTGGTTTCACTTTCATCAATTTCCTGTTTCGTGATGTGGTTTTCGTTCTTCGACCTCAAAATACTTCGGATCGTGGCAAACATTTTTGGCCCTTGTTGTATTGCCTTAATTTTGTTTTGCCAGTGCTCGTTCGTTTGCAGCTTGATATTTTCAGTAATAAGCTGATTTATTCGTTTTATTTGAGCTTTTAGTGAGATGATTTGGTTACTCTGTGATGTAGTGATACCTCCACTTCGTTTCAGCTTCTTTATTTCGGTAATTACGTAGCTTTTATACTTGTACAGGCGTTCGATCGTTCGATTCGTGTAGCATTCCATGTTGTTTTTGAAAGGTACTTTCGGTTGTGTCATCTTGAGGTTCTGGTGGATGAGTTCTGTAATTATCCTGATATAAGACTCAATGTCTTCATGGTTTAAATTTTGATTGTTTGGCACTACGTTTTGTCTGCTAGTGTTTTGTTTGCACGCAGCTTTTTAGTCCATAGAGACCAATCCGTATTGCCAAATTAATATATCAGCCGCTTACTTGTTATCTCCTCCAAATATTGCTCACTTCTCTGAATTACTGAGCATTTGTCCTGAATGTCCTGGGTGGTTTAGATTGTTTTTCTTTAATCATGTTCTTTAGTTTCTCCAGCATTCTCTGGTATACTGGGCAACCTGTGAAGGATGCTGGATGACCCGTTTTCTGACAGTTAGTACAATAGATACCGTTCTGTTCGATTTTTTCTTTTATAGTACACTTTCCCGGATTATGTTGGCTGGAACATTTGACACAACGATACAATAAATTGCAATTCGACGCTACGTGTCCGAATCGTTTATATTTTCGACATTGTATTATGTCGTTCTGTTTTTTTAACGGTTCCCATGAGACCCGCTGATAGTTGAGTGTCTTGACGTTCAACACATTCGACATTTTCGTTTCGGGATGGTATTGTACGATGTACAGCGCTAATTTTCGTCCCATTTCCTCCTTCCTTTTGCTTTTCATTTGGATTGTTTTTCTATTTTGATGTCTTCTTTCTCCTCCAGGCTAGTTTTTAGGACTTCCTTTAATACTTTCGTTTTCTCATAATCCTCCATTGTATTGACTATGATCGAATGTTTGTCATCGGTTACTCTTCGTATTTCGAATTTATCTACTTTTGCCCCCTTCATTAGTTCTACCGAGTCTTTCGCTGTCTGGTTATGAATATGAAGTGGTGGTGGTTTCACTAATTTTTTCATTGTAATCTTCTTCACAGCGTTGAGCTCGATATTAGCGATTTTAACATTTTTGGCGCTCCGTTCTGGAGTTTCTGACACAGTTTCGTTGTTCCGCTTTATCGACTGTTTAACACTATCAAATGTTTCGCTTGTTTCATTTGATATCGCTGCAAATGTATCAGCGTCGTCGTCCATATCGTCATCAATTAATGATTGAAATTGGTTTAGGTTGATTGGGATTGGAATTTCCCCCTCATTACTTGTTGACGGGTTGCTAGCACGCCAATACGTGATGTAAATTAATAAATTTCAGTGTTGATATTAGTGTTTTTGTTTATTGACTCAAATTATTCTTAGGATGATGCTATTTCTGTCTCCATATCTTCAGAAGTCAATAATAATTATATTTTGAGTGAAATTTTGGTTTATCGACCAAACGACAGTTTCACTCATTCGCATTTTCTATTGAATTTGAGCTAAAATCGATTTTAAATAATTCTGCTTTATTCAGCCGATTTTTTTTAGTCGAAGTTTAGTTGCTGAATACTTCGAGTCTACATTATCTCGAAAATTCAGATTTGTCAAAAAACCAATTTGCCCTTGAAGTGACCTTCACTGGTAATTTAAAGGTCACCAAAAATTATTTAATTGTGTGTTCACCCACAAGACCAAGTCAATTTATTTTCGAACGTTCTTTTTGCTAAAATTTCGAGTAGTCCACCCTGTATATCATAAATTTATATTCTGAGTTAAATAAAACAAAAAACAAAATCAGTCAGCCTAACAAGTTTTTAATGTAGATTCAAGAAATTTCCTGGAAATATGAAATTGTTGAATTTGAAACCTAAATATTGTTTTTAGATTCTCTGTAATTTTAGTGTTTTTGAATAATTCTTGAGTGATTTGGGTATTCTACTTAAACGTTAATAAGCATATACATTATCTTAAAATGTACAAACAATACAAAACCGATCCATTACCAACCATCCTCTTTAATGTTTCCGCTTTTAAATTCAAGATATCACTACAGCTTAAGGCGAAAAATCCATACAAAGACCATCCGTATAATGGACACATTTTATTACAAATCGCATATAAAACATTTTACAATTCTTTATATACATATACCCACAATACCAGATAAATCTTCAAACAATAACATTTTGTCACCTTTACCTACATACGTTTCCCAATAACAACTTAAATAAAGAGCACACACAGCCATAATACATACATATCATTCCATTCAATCACTTATTCAGCCAATAAATAAAATCAATGATTCGGCAAAAAAAAATTCTGATTTCGAATCAAAAATTATATCGAAGATACGATACATCGTGTAATCTTGAAAATACATAAAAATAAAAATCTTGCCAAATGTTCTCTTGTATAAATTTTACTTCGCACAGGACGATTTTTCAACAACAACCAAGGATGGCATAAGAAAACATAGAAATGTTTTAAGATTCCTTTAAAAACAATAAAATATTACAGAAGAGAAGATAAGAGCCCGCCGCACAAATAATTTTTTTTTGTTGTATGTTCTGGAAAAATATTTTTTCTTCCTTCCTCTTTTCTTCGTGCTGTTAAGTTTTTCTCTCCGAGATATTGAGGGAGGTAATAAAGATGCTTATCAAAAATGAAATTCAATTCATTTTTATGTTTAGAGTTTTTTTTTTTTTTTTTTTTTGGCAAATGAGAGTTTTATTGTAGTCTTGGCACAATAAAAATAATAAAATAATAATCGAAAATTTGGGGAAAATGTGTTTTGTGTGCGAGATATATGGAAACAAATTTAAATACATTTGAATACAGAGGAATGTGCTGAAATACCAAAAAAAATATTAAAATCAATAAATTGTTTCGTTTGGTCCATTTTGCATTGTAGTTGGAATGAATTAAGATATTTTTGTGTGTTTGTGTTGAATGGTGGCCATCTGTTAATTTCCTGGAAACGTTTTCCCGCTCTTTATCACGTGACATTGAATTTAATTAAATTGTATGGGCGAATGCAAATTTTTATTTTATTTTATATTAAACGAAGAGGGTGATTTTCGTAATGTTTTAATTTTAATCAGATTTTAGAGGATTTTTTGCAGATCTCATCGTGTAATTTAATTTTATGTTTCTGCTATTGTTTTATTATTTCAACCGTAAGTGAATTACAGATGGCGCGATGGAGAAAGCTATTTGAATTATTATGCTTTAAATTGGAAAACGTGTTGGTTTAATTAGAGAAAATCGTGTCCGGAGTAATTATTGAAGATTTTGTTATTTGGGGTTTTAAGATTAGTAACCAAAATTTACTACTACCTAAGTATATCTTGTTCTAATAAATGTTTTATTTTTTTATCGTTTCAGGTAAGTTTAAGCAACTATTTGAATTAATTCAGACTGTATGAATTACACGTAAGTACTTACATTAATGTACGACGAAACGAAAGCAGCTTACATGTCTGCAAAAAACTGAACAAATGATAAAACTTATTTTTAGTTTTGAATTTCTAGTAAATAACGAGTCAAGTGTCTAGAGTCTAGCTTAAAAGTATTAATCCTAAATTTACGCTTAGTTTTTTTAGTTAGTCTAAAGTCTTAATTTCGAGATAATACTAGGGAATTGAATAGTTTTATATTTAACAAACTGACCCGGCAGACTTTGTTCCGCCCCAAATTAGTTCGTTCTGAGCAAACATTTTTGTCCTTTACGAAAATTGATTTTGATGAGAGAAAAAATCAAACAACTCAACTTAATTCTCAATAGACGATTGAGTTGAGTGGACATTCTATTCCCTTTTTCAACGAATTCAACACTAATGTATTGAAAAGTGAATTCAAACTCAGGCATCTATCGAAAATTGAGTTGTTTTCTTGGATTTTTTCTCTCAGTGTGGAAATGAATCGGAGTCAGTTGGAATTAAATCGAATACAGACGCAATGTATAACTGACCATGAGAAAAACACGGAAATTCCAGAATTATTCTACACACTTCCAACGATTGATCTTGCGATTTGTTAATCATCATAGCGAATGCCAAACGGACGGAGAACTGAAAATCCTTTCCTTTGAATTTGCCCTTGATAATCGTCGCTTGAATCACGTTGTTCATCAGTTTCTTCACAGCCAATCGTGTTCTGTTACATAATCTCGGATGGTTCATCAAGTTATGCGGTGGTATTCCGGGTAGTTGATTGCCTCGTCTTGATCAGTCACACAGCGAGTTGGTTTTGAATCAAGTAATTCAGACTGTCTACATCCTTGTTCTTTGCTGCCAAAATTGCTCATTCGCTGAGCCAATCGTGATTCATATGTTATAATTTCGGCGGATGTCCGGAAAAACTTTCGTGATAAGCTCTTCCTTCGACGTCGTGAACCTGCAAAAATTCGAGGGAAATGAAATCAATCCGGTCGAAACATCAACAGGAATTTGAACATGCGTTGAGTTCATCTGCAGATGTCGATCTCGGAATGACAGGTAGCGTTTGACGAAAATCGCCGACCAGCAGAATCATTGCTCCACCAAAACGTCTTGAGTCACTTCGTACATCCTTCATCGTTCGATTGAACGCTTAAAATGATCGTTTGTTTGCCATTGTGTGCACTCGTCCCAGATGATGATTTTGCATTCTTGCAATACCTTGGCCATCGCCGAGTTCTTGGCAATTGAGCACACTGTCTTGTGCATTCAAAAGCGGGACATTCATTTGTACTATTTGGCTCATTGATTCTCGACCGTACACTTCCTCTCGTTGCAATTCACGATTAAATGCATCGTGCATCGAACGAATTGGTGCTAGCATGCCCAATTTTGACAAATAGCTGCCGCACATAAGCAAACACACGTCTTCGATCATGATCAAAACTTAGTTGTGTATCTCGTCCTTCATTTCAAGCTCATAATTCGATGTTGTAATGCGAACTCGATGGAAAATGTCGTCAGCCATTTCGTTTTTGTATTTGTTCCACAATACCAATGCGTTTGATGGATGACACATCGCTTTGATGATCGCGAACAATGTACGAATTTGATTGGCCGGCGCAGAAATAGTGGCATCGGCGAGTGTTGAGTCCTAATGTGAATCGTTTTCTTTAGTACGAAGCGTTTGAACCAAGTACGACCACGAACATGGAACAAAAGCAAACGAAGTTAGAAGTATTCGTCAAGCGCATCAGTCGAATACACATCGACGTATCCTGCAACAGGTTGACTTTTCTTTCGTCGTTGGAACTTCTTCGTCGACTGGTTCCAAGTATAATAGCTTGGCATTTCCCAGTAAAGCAATGTTCGTGCGAACGGATGTTTTTGGCAAATTTCGAAGAAATTCGTGAGTGTTGTAGCTGGTGATCGTTCCGCTCGTTGTGCTGTTGTAGCTTCCGTGAAATAGACACGTTGTCCATTCTCCAAGTACGCCTACAAGTGTTAAATATTGGGATGACGTTGGTGGAATTGCAAATGAGAAAAGACGCCAAATTGCCCCATTGCAACTGATATAACGGCCCAATTGGAATCTTGACACTTCGTCATTTGCATCCGGAGCAGCATTGCCGAACACTGCCAGGTCGCTACCTTTGTTCACGTATTTGCAGACATATTTAATGGAGTAACAGTACTCAACATTGCAGTGGTTTGCGAATGTTTTCGATAGAAGCTTACAATACGGAACGATCCAGCGATTATCAACCACGACATCTTTTCCTTTCACCATTATTGTGACTGTTCTGTCATCATCTTCGGGTGAACTACACCGATATAGTTGATAACCATCGTTTCCGTGTATATACGTGCAACGAACGCGGATATTATTTTGTGCATTTCCCATCGGCCATACACGGTGAATCTGGATTGTGATCTCCGCACGGACCGTGAATCATGTTTGTTGAAAAATGTCCACGCATTGTCGCATCATCAACCTTCTTCTTCTTCCGCTGGCGCTACATCCCATGAAGGGATTTGGCCGCCTCAACGATGCTCCTCCAAATAATCCGATCCGCCACAAGAGAACGCCAGACACGGTGACCGAGTGTGTGCAGGTCCCTCTCAACGTCGTCCATCCATCGGGTAGGTGGTCTCCCACGAGGTCCTACTTTCGCTGGTGCCGACTCCAAGGCCTGTTTAGTGGTCCGATTTTGTGAACGTAGTACGTGCCCAAGCCATCTCAGCCTTGACGATTTTATGAATCCTATGATGTCGACTTTATCGAGATCATTTCTGATCTCGTGATTCATTCGCATTCTGTACGTGGCTCCCTCTTTAATGGGACCGAGAATTCTTCTTATCATCTTACGCTCAGTTACAGCGATTTTCTGGATGTTTTGCGCTGTTAGTGTCCAAGACTCGCAACCAAAGGTGACAACTGGTCTTATCAGCGCCTTGTAGATGTCCAATTTTATTTTACGCGATATATGAGGAGACTTGAAAATTTTGATATTGGCGTAAAATGCTCGGTAGCCTGCTGCGATCCTCGATGAAATGTCCACAGAAACGGAGTTTTGCTCAGTGATCAGTGATCCTAGGTATTTAAACTCATTCACCTTTTCATATTGAGTATCTCCTGAAATGAAGTCCCCACGAGTCTGCCTTCTCGCGGTCACCATGTATTTGGTCTTCGCTTCATTGATCTGAAGGCCTATTTGTTGGGCTGTTAATTCCAACGGGAGGAGGACCTCTTTCAGAGAGATGATGTTGCGACCCAGAATGCAAATATCGTCAGCGTATGCTAATAGCTGGGTTGATTTATAATACAGGCAGCTACGCTGCGCTATATTAAGCTGACGAATGACATACTCTAATGATAGATTGAATAGAGTTTGAGCTATTGGGTCTCCTTGCCGCACTCCAGATGTTATCTCGAAGGCATCCGAAATTTTGCCTTCTATTAGCACCTTACATATTGAGCCATCCATTAAAAGCTGGCACATTGAAACCAATTTTGACGGTATGCCCAGATAGGACAATACGTTCCATAACGTGTTCCTCTTAATGCTGTCATACGCCTGTTGAAAATCTATGAATAGACTGTGTACAGGGATGTCCTTTTCATAGCATTTCTCCAGCACAATCCTCAGCGTGAAAGTTTGATCGTTGTTCACGTATTTGCAGACATATTTAATGGAGTAACAGTACTCAACATTGCAGTGTTTTGCGAATGTTTTCGATAGAAGCTTACAATACGGAACGATCCAGCGATTATCAACCACGACATCTTTTCCTTTCACCATTATTGTGACTGTTCTGTCATCATCTTCGGGTGAACTACACCGATATAGTTGATAACCATCGTTTCCGTGTATATACGTGCAACGAACGCGGGTATTATTTTGTGCATTTCCCATCGGCCATACACGGTGAATCTGGATTGTGATCTCCGCACGGACCGTGAATCATGTTTGTTGAAAAATGTCCACGCATTGTCGCATCACCAACCGATAAGTATAAAAATGCATGGAACTGACCTTCTTATTCGTTTCTTCACCTGCAAAATGAATATGTTATTTGTATAGCAATGCAAGTACAATTTTCAGCTAAACTAACTAACCGGTCAGCAGATTGATCATCTTTATCTGGAAGTGGTAGCCATCCTCTCCATGACAAAACATCAATGGATATTGTAGTGCATCATATGATCGGTATGTTTCGTACACGCGCTGCACTCGCCCATGATAACGCCGCTTGATCACAATATCATGCGATTTGTACTGACGTACATGGCCTCCGGTTGGCCTTTTGTCTGCTTTGATGATTATTTTGCAATCATCGGAAGTCATTGTCTCCAAAGCAGTTTTAAACAAACGAACCGCAGCGCATTGTGTTCATGCAAAAGACATTGAAGTTCTCTCATTATCTCTCGTGTTGACGCAATGAAAAGCGCAAGACGATAACTAACTTCAAATTCGGAATTTCCAATGAAATAAATTTGAAGGAACTTGCGGGTTCTTGATTCGCTGATGGCATCAACGCTTCGCTTCGATGATAAATTTGCCCTTGAATCTTTAAAATAGAAGTCAATTTTGAATATGATGAATACAATCGTTCAACATTATCGAAATAATGAACACATGATGACGTCATTACCTTATAAGTGGGATTGTAGTCGAGTTAACGAACAACAACATCGGTTCCAAAACACATCATGTTAAAGCATTGATTGTACATTTGTACTGTTGCGTGTGTGCGTTGTTCTTCCTAGAGATAAGTACTCTATGGCTCCGGTGGCGAAGTCAAAATCGGCAATTTAACTTTCCCATCGGCATAACATAGCCCTGGTGTTTCTGCATGAAACTTTAATGCTTGGTAATGTCGGCACACTGTAGACAATGCGCCAATATCAATGCAGCAAAGATCTTTGTAGGCGATTGTAGAGTCATAATTGAAAGCAGCGCGATTCACACGACGTTCACCGCACTTCTTCGTCGAGTTACGTTTTATCGAACCTGAGCTGGTGCCCGTGCAGCGCGAACTTGTCCGATATGAGCACGTCTCCGTTCATTTAATTTTTCACGGTACTCTTGCGTTCCATTCTCACGGACACCGGGCATTCTTTATGAATTACGATTTCTTCGTCCTACGTTCGATCGTTTGATTCATTTGACTAATTTACTTTGAAGTCATTAATCCACAAAAATGAACTAACCGATCGAATTAATCTTAATCCCGCAATCCAATATCATAACCGCACTTGTCACGCACCAATAAATTTCTGGAAAAAATTATCGAAATCGTAAAAATCACACCGTACTTCATATGATTGGGATTACCTATGGATGCAATGCACACAATTCGAATATCATAAAACAGTCGAAAATGATAATGCTAAAAGGACACCTGTCAAATTGCACAACGCCTAAGTGAATCAGCACACTGTGATTCTTAGAATCCCAAATAATTGGGTGTTTCTGCTCCAACTGAAATTCATCAGCATTCTGCGGGTACAGCCTTGCATCCTGATAATTCCTTTTTCGTCCAGGCAAAGTGACAAGCTCAGCAGACGACATTTTTTGACTGAACCGTTTTACATTCGTGAAGTCATTCAGTTCTTCCGCAAATAAATTGATTTGACTTCTTCTCAGAATTTCGATCTTACACCTTTTTAGACAATTATTTCCATAATGCATAATCTAAGCTGTCACTCTAATCGTCCTCGTCCAGGATGAAAATCTCTCTACATATTTATATCGCATTGGTCCCGAATTGATGACTTGGACAGGAAAGCAGTTGGCTGTCCTCTGACTCTGAGCCTCCGATCCTCCGTCTCCTTTAGAAAGTCAAGTCCGTTTACCCATCGATAGGAGAAACTTAATTTGCAATCACGTGTAGCTTCATCTGTGAATCACCGTCCGTGAATCACTTCAAATAATTACACAATTAATTTTTACTCCAGATTCTTCGCTGTTTACAAATTCAGCTCTCGTTATTGAATGGCTTTAGAAAGGAGACTTGTGTCTTAGCCATGACCAATGATGTCACTATGCATCTCTTTGCCCCTGAATGGAACTACGCCACTGCTGAATAGAATTGCTCAGTGGCGTGACAAACACGTGTAGGTGCACTGGATTTGTATTTGCATCTTCATAGATCTTCAGAATTTCTAGCCATAACAACCACTTATCATTGGCTTCGGATTCAATTTCATTGTTCCATCCAACATCAGATCTCGAGATACCTTGCATCAAGATTTTTCCATGCAAGATCAACCTAGCTCGTAGTTCCCGGTTTATTTACATTCATTACTCCGAAATAAGCTAGGTACCATGTTCGTAGCGTTTCAGTTGCTACTTCCTCTTTGGTGAGAACTCGAGGTTTTTCTTTATTTTCTTAGTATACGCTTCTGCGAATATTGGATCTCGATCCATGTTTCGTTCAACTGTTTTGCTTGATGACATTGTGACTTCAGCATTCTTCTATAATAACAGGAACAGCAGTGTCGTTCATTAGTTTAGCTCTTCCAACTTGCTTCCAGTTCGGCAAATGAAATAACAAAACTCTTCATTATTTACTTTTGTAGTTCCTGTTGGTCTATGTAATGCCCATCCCAATTTGCACCTTGAAAGTATTGGCCAGTTCGGCGGGCCTTTTAATTTTTCACGTGTGATAATTAGATGTGCATTGTAATGGCCGATTAATTTTGTCGGTTTAGCATTATTTAAATCTGACAATTTGACCTTTCGTAGGTATTTGTATTTTTTACACAAGTCATCCATATTCAGTGTTTCGGTTGGAATGTCAAATTTATTCACTGTCCGCACCTTATTCATTCTTTAAGTCCTACTGTCTTCTCCAGCGTTTTTCAGACTCCCATGTCTTGGCGCCCTCGTCCCAGCATTGCATAAGTTTTGAATTCTCCTCTGAGAATTTTCAGTTTTACTGGAACCACTATCAATTGACTGTGATATTTCACCATAGCACTATTGCCTTGGACGACTTCCGGTGTCGCCCCCTCTGTGAGGCAATGGATGATGCAAGGCTTTACATCCTTCTGTTTGGCATTCTGTTTTCCACTTATACACTCGGCGGACTAGTTTGAGGCAAGAAAAACACAGCATCTCAAAAATAACTCTGGGAGGCCCAAAACTCCCTTCCAATATTTTCAAAACATTCTCGACATTATTGGGATTCACCAACAAGCTTTGGATGGCCCGCTTGTCTTACCCATGAAATGCGCTTTCCAGTCTTGTCATATTTTCAAAATCCGAAAACCCGCAGGGTCGTTTCACGGAATTGGCTTATGACTATAGGCCAGTCTTTTAATATCATTACCCCCATCGGTTTTCTGCTGTGGCGGGTTTATTATTGGTTGTGACTCGATTATTGGCTTCGCGGGTACTTATCTATCTCAGCTTGTGTACAATGCTGACTTACGGAATGATTTGGAGGTTCTGATTCATCTTTAATACTTGGGAATTCGGCCTCTTCTTCTTCCAATTTAGCTATCTCTACTTCATACCTCTTCTATTCGTAACCGTAACCTTTCTTCTTCAAGTCCTCCTCGACCTTAGCTTCCTACTCTATCCTTTTTCGCTCCAGCTCTTTCAGGCGTCTCCTGCTGCTGCTGGTTGTACTTATTCTACTTCCGGTCTTGGAAGCAATACTTCCCTCGGGGGAAGCACGTTTTTGGCTTGCTGGCAGCAATCCTTGTAAACGGCGGCTCCGTTTTCTCTCATCGTCACAGTTGTAGAATGTTCACTCATTTTTACAAAATGTCGACAAATATTTTATTTTTCAACAAACTTTATGTCCACGGACTGTCTGATTTGGTTCGAAGGACTATGTTTGGGCCTCCAAGATACCAATTCTATGTATCGGTTAAGAAGGACCACTCTTTTTTAGTTGTGCATACACAAGAAATGTACATAGAACGGTAATAGTTAGAGAATAACGATATACAGAATTGGGATCTTGCGGATCCAAACAAATATAAAAGAACATTTCTGCGCAGAATCGCTAGTTCTTGCCAAAAATCTTCCCGCTAAACATAGGGCAGCTCTAAAAACATTTTCACTGATGGTCAGTATTCGGGCCGTGTTGATTTGAGGAACAGCATGAACCATGAATTCGGGGTTGACTTGCGGCTTAAGATTTTTTGCGAGTTAAGGTTTGGTTAGGTTGAGTTGGGGTTAAGTACAAGATTCAGTTGGAGATTTTGTTGGGGCTTTAGTTGGAGATTAGATTGCGAATGAAGTTTTCTTAAAATAAAACTAGATTTAACAACAACAACATTGTTGTATATGTATGTGTTTAAAAAGTATACATTCGGGCGAATTAAAAAAAAATGTTTTTCAATAATAATATGCGAATGAAATATATATATTTCATGCCTAAGAAAATCGATATTTCGAGATTTTCAACGATCGGCAAACAAGTCGTCGGTAGACCCATGTGTGTACTTTAACCATGCCAATCCCTTTGAAAAGTTATTGGGGTTTACCTAGTTATTCCAAGATTATACGAAAAAGTGAAAAATTTTGTCTTATCCATGTCAAAGAAAATCGATATCTCAAGATTTTCCCCGATCGGCAAACATCTCACTATGATTAAAGTAGATACATAGGCCTACCTAAATATCATAGTGAGATGTTTGCCGATCGGGGAAAATCTTGAGATATCGATTTTCTTAGACTAAGGCATAAGACAACATTTTTCACATTTTCGTATAATCTAGGAATAACTAGGTAAACCCCAATAACTTTTCAAACGGACCGGCATGATTGAAGTAGACACATAGGCCTACCTAAATATCATAGTGAGATGTTTGCTGATCGGGGAAAATCTTGAGATATCGATTTGCTTAGACATGCATAAGACAAAATTTTTCATATTTTCGTATAATCTAGGATTAACTAGGTAAACCCCAATAACTTTTCAAACGGATAGGCATGATTGAGTAGACACATAGGCCTACCTAAATATCATAGTGAGATGTTTGCCGATCGGGGAAAATCTTGAGATATCGATTTTCTTAGACTTAAGGCATATGATAACATTTTTCACATTTTCGTATAATCTAGGAATAACTAGGTAAACCCCAATAACTTTTCAAACGGATAGGCATGATTGAAGTAGACACATAGGACTACTTAAATATCATAGTGAGATGTTTGCCGATCGGGGAAAATCTTGAGATATCGATTTTCTTAGACTTAAGGCATAAGACATCATTTTTCACATTTTCGTATAATCTAGGAATAACTAGGTAAACCCCAACAACTTTTCAAACGGATAGGCATGATTGAGTAGACACATAGGCCTACCTAAATATCATAGTGAGATGTTTACCGATCGGGGAAAATCTTGAGATGTCGATTTTCTTAGACTTAAGGCATATGATAACATTTTTCACATTTTCGTATAATCTAGGAATAACTAGGTAAACCCCAATAACTTTTCAAACGGATAGGCATGATTGAAGTAGACACATTGGCCTACCTAAATATCATAGTGAGATGTTTGCCGATCGGGGAAAATCTTGAGATATCGATTTGCTTAGACATGCATAAGACAAAATTTTTCACATTTTCGTATAATCTAGGATTAACTAGGTAAACCCCAATAACTTTTCAAACGGATAGGCATGATTGAAGTAGACACATAGGACTACCTAAATATCATAGTGAGATGTTTGCCGATCGGGGAAAATCTTGAGATATCGATTTTCTTAGACTTAAGGCATATGACAACATTTTTCACTTTTTCGTATAATCTTGGAATAACTAGGTAAACCCCAATAACTTTTCAAAGGGATTGGCATGGTTAAAGTACACACATGGGTCTACCGACGACATGTTTGCCGATCGTTGAAAATCTCGAAATATCGATTTTCATAGGCATGAAATATATATAGTTGATTCGCATATTATTATTGAAAAACATTTTTTTTATTTCGCCCGAATGTATACTTTTTTAAACACATACATATACAATTTTATTGTTGTTGTTAAATCTAGTTTTATTTTAAGAAAAACTTCATTCGCATTAGTACGCTTGTAATTTTTCCGACCGTGCTGATTTGGAGAGGGATTGATTTGAGAGTTGAGTTGGAGGCTATATTGATTTGACTTGAGATGAGCTTCTGATACCTCGTGAGGTTGCAGCCCTTTGCATTTTTATTATTAAAATTCTACTGCTTCGGAACTATACCCTGAATGTTTTGCTAACGCAAAATATAGCTTGAAATTGTTTGGGAAAAGATATTGGAGATGAATTATATCTCCAATATTAATATTTTTCTTGAGTTTGTTTAATTTAAACCTTCCTGGAAGCTGAGGAAGTGAGTTATATATGTAATTCCGTATGTGACATTACAGAAACCCTTATCTGTATCTATCACTACGTCGGAATATCAGCTTACCGTAAAGTGAATATTGACCTACAGTAAGCTATGTGTGCCTTAACGGGTTGGATAATTCTGTTATGTTGCTGGAGATTTCTTCGGACCATTGGCCGCTATAATACATATGCGAGTTATACTTATGTTTAGCCACCCAAAAATTGGAAAATAAAATTTAAAACGTTAAAGAAAAGGCGATCGCAAATTTATTTTTGGGCTATTGGTAAAAATCTTTTACCTTTTCTGTTCGAGAATTCAAGTTAAAGTTTTTTTTCCGTTTTCATGTTTCTCGTTTCCCGGGGATTTTTGTTTTTTAATTACAACTTAATTCTAAAAATGATTCAATTTCAGATAAGTTGACCGAGAACTGCTGCTACAGCCAATGGAACTTCTTTATGGTCAAGTTTAGAGCATTGTCACGAAAAATCAGAAAATAAACTTTATTCAATTTTAGAAAGCTCCCAATTGGAAAATAATTACCACAGGAGAGAAGTAGCGATTATACATATTATATAACTGCCATAATTGGAAAAATCTAAATATTTATCTAGGGTTATAAGGATGATAGAATGCCATTACTGAAGAACCCTTAAAGGTCCTAATGTGACTCTTTAAATTTTAATTTTTTCTGGAATTCGAGAGAAATTGTAAGAAAAATTTTTGTTTTCTCGAGAAGAAAATTTCAAGAGAATAAGTCACATTCGCCAATTTAAAAAGTGGTATTTGTTTGTTCACTCAGACAATTCCTCCACCAAATTAACCTCAGGCCTCTTGTGAATGCCGTTATTGTTAATATATTTTGTCTATATAAAGCCAAAAGAATCTTATTGATTTTAATACAGACAAACTTCTCTGTCTATTATTTATGTGGGCATAAGACACACAGAAATGAGGGTTTTCCTTGAATTTTGATTTAGTGAATATAATTCGCTAAGTCAGTACGTTCTTACCTCATATTGATTGTATGAAGTTAGAATTGTATTTTTCAGTACGAAATCAACCTACCACAGAGAAAACTTAAGGAACATGGTATATGGTGTCTGTTCGTTGTATTGTGCAGACGTGTTTTTATACAAGTCGTAAATTTGTCATTAATTAAAGTTAAACGTAAATTTAACTTATGAATTGGAAAATTTTAGTTTTATTTATATGTAAGTGATCATGGAGTGCGCAAAGTGCCTGAAATCTAATAGATCGGAACAATTGGAAGTTGCTTGTAGTGGTTTCTGTAATAAGGGATATCATAAAAAGTGTGCAAATTTGACTGATTATGATGTCGGACGTATTAGAGAGAATGGCAATCTGAATTTTCTGTGTAAGGATTGTAAAGTTAAGTTTGAATTTTTTAAAAGAGAGTTTGGCAGTTTGGTACAACATATTGAAGTCAATAACTCCAATATTAAAAATGTGGAAATAAAAATTGATAATGTAATTAAATCAGTGCTTGAGTTGCAAAATACAATTTGTGAATCAAATAAGAAAGTACATTCGGATATACAAAATGTGTGTAAGGCGATACCATTATGTGAAAAAACAAAAAATTTTGAAAACGCAGCTCTTTCATATGCGGATTCGGTAAAATTGCCAATATTTGTGAAATCAAAAAAACAACAGGGTAGTGCAATAACAAAAAATGAGGTGAAAAATGCCATAAATCCATGCACAATGTCAGTGGAGATAAATAATATCCAGGAGTTAAAAAACAATGATGGTGTAATTATTAATTGTGGAAATAAAGATTCTGTGGAAAAAATTCAAAGCAAATTAAAGGAGCAGATTGGAAATGACTATGAAATTAACTCTCCTAAGTTAAAAAATCCTAACCTGTTGATAGTGGGTATGAGTGACAGTATAAGTGCAGAAAATGTGGTGAATGCAATAAAAGCTCAGAATAATTTAATTTTTAATGAAATAAAATGCCATAAAGTGTACGAAGCGTTTAAAAAAAAAGGCTCGTATAATGCAATAATAGAAGTAGATGGTGAAGCATATAAGAATATAATGAGGATTGGTAAACTAAATATAGAGTGGGATAGGTGTGTGGTATATGAATCAAACAGAGTGTTGAGATGTCTAAAATGTTTGGGGTATAACCACAGGGCCAAAGACTGTAACATTGGTGCGTGTTGTTATAAGTGTGGTGGAAATAATCATTTGTCTAGTCAGTGTGAAACAACTGATGTAGTGTGCTTAAATTGTAATAGAGCAAAAAACAAATTAGGTTTAAATGACATAGACATTCATCACGAAACAAGAAGTGTCAATTGTCCCGTTTACTTGAGAAAGTTGAAACAATTAAAAAATAGAACAATTTATTAGCAGCTAAAGAAATACTCAGGGTTATATTTAAATATACAAGGTTTAAATAATAATTTCAGTGAAGTTGAATCACTAATATTGACTCAGAACTTTGAATTCATATGTTTAAGTGAAACCCATCTATCAGATTTTGATAGTGATAACCTAGTGGAAATAGAAAATTATAAATTATTTAGAGCTGACTCCTTCTCACGACATACCGGTGGCGTTTGTATATACATAAAAAACTATTGGAATGTTGAGGTGATCCAAAAATATACTTTAAACTTAGACTTTTGGTGGTTATCTGTTAAACTAGTATGCTTTAACACTGTGTTATTGTTGGTAGTATTCTACAGAGCACCTAGACAATTAAATGTAAATGCAGAATTTTTTCAAAATTTTAATAATTATTTGAGTGAAATTTGTGATAAAAATAGTCAAATTTGTATTTGTGGTGATATGAATGTGAATTGGAAAATAAATGAAACAAATAAAAGGATAATTAAAGAAATTATACAAGACTGTGGACTTAGGCAAATAGTGAAAGATTATACAAGAATTGCGAAGAGTTCAAGATCAATAATTGATTATGTGGTGGTTAATGATACTAATAATATAACTTGTGATGTCAAAAGTGAGTTTAAAATTAGTGATCATGAATCGATTGAAATAATAATAAATAAGTCTGGTAAATCAAACAATAATTTTGGTAGCAATAATAATAAACTAGTTAAGTTTTTAGATTATGATATAAATAAATTTCGTAGTGCGCTTTGTAAAAATGATATTACGACAATTTATTATAATTCAATCAATTTCAAAGCAGAGAACTTTAGTGTTAATTTGCATGGCGTGGTTAAAAAATTCATAGGACATAAAATTGTTACAAAAAAAGTGTGTCCATGGTATACAGAAGATCTAAAAGTTCTAAAACACAATAAAGTTAGATTGTATGAAATAGCTTGTACAAAGGACTCAGAAACTGATTGGAATAATTATAAAATTAATAGAAATATGTATAAAAACAAACTAAATTATGCAAAAAGTGAATATATTAAACACAAAATAGAAGATTCAAGTGATCAAAAGGAAATGTGGAAAAATTTAAAAACATTTGTTTTGAAGAAATCAAGTAGTATTATTAAAGATGTTGTATTTGACAATATTTTGATAAGGGATGAATTAAAGATAGCTGATTGTTTTAATAAATACTTTGTAAATAGTGTTAATTGTATAAATGAAAGTATTCCATTTGTTCAATATTTGAACCAAACAGAAAGACAAGTCAATCTGTTTACTTTTAAACAAATAAGTTATGAGGAGTTGCTAAATATTGTAAAATTAATGAACAATAAGAAAGATATTAACTTAGTGAGTAGAAATATGATTATAGACAGTTTTGATTTAATTGGAGAAAATTTATGTTCTATTATAAACAATTCGTTGAAATCTGGTGTTTTCCCTACAATATGGAAGGAATCAACGGTAGTTCCTATTGAAAAAATTTCTAATACAATTAAATGTGAGGAATTTCGGCCAATTAATATGATTTTGTCTGAAGCCAAAATCCTAGAAAGAGTGGTTTATTTACAGTTTAGACAATATTTGGAAGAAAATCAGATAATATTTGACTTTCAGTCTGGATTCCGTCGAAATCACAGCTGTGAAACTCTGGTGAATCTGGTGGTATCAAACTGGAAGGATGCTGTGCACAACAAAAAAATTATAGTTGCAGTATTTTTGGATTTTAAAAGGGCGTTTGAGACAATTGATAGAACAATTCTTCTTTCGAAATTAAGTGAAATGGGATTAAGAAACATCGAACTTCAATGGTTTAAGTCATACTTATCAGAGAGAAGACAAAGAACAAAAGTAAATGAATCGCTATCTGATTCAATAACTGTCTCAATAGGAGTACCTCAGGGAACAATATTGGGTGTAGTGCTGTTTCTACTATACATAAATGACATTCACAAAGCAGTTGAGTGGTCTACAATCTTCCTTTTTGCGGATGATGCTCTTTTATATGTTACTGGAGAAACCATTGAAGAATGTACGAGTAAAATCAACAATGATCTGGCAATGATTGATGTTTGGTGTAAAATGAATAAGATGAAGCTAAATATATCAAAAACAAAATGCATGATTATTAATAGTAAATTAGATAGTATGGTACATATAAATAATCAACCGATTGAAAAAGTTAGTGAGATAAAATATCTCGGTATAATTATAGATAATAAGTTGGATTTTAAAAGTAATTTAGACTATGTGTGTACAAAAATTGCAAAAAAAATTTATTTCTTGAATAGTATACGTAAGAATATTTCGTTGAGTACTACAATTTATATATATAACGTTATTATTAAACCCCATTTTGAATACTGTTCTTCAATCCTATTTATGTGTAATAGGGAAATGATGAGCAGGCTACAAAAATTACAGAATAAGGGAATGCGATGCATTCTTAGGGTAAATAAATACACTTCGATTGATTTTATGTTACAATCTTTAAAGTGGCTAAACATTGAGCAGAGGATAAAAATGAATGTATTGATCTTTATTTTTAAGATGAAGCATCAAATTTTGCCAAAATATTTGTATGATAAAGTAGTGTTTGTTAGTGATGTTCATGATTATATGTTAAGAAATAGAAATGATTTTAGGTTAAAAGTGTATAATAATGAAAAATCAAAAAATATGTTAATGTATAATGGCTTATGTCTTTTTAATAATCTTCCAAATAACTTAAAAAATGAAACAAGTTTAAAAGTATTTAAAAGTAGTATGATTAATTATTGTAAAGACAATTTTTGAATGTAATAATAATTTACGAATTTATTTTTAAAAAAATGTAAATTTTTTAATAGTATTTTATACTAAATAAAGTTATAATAATAATAATAATAACATTTTCATTTTTTGGAGTCGATACACTTTGTATGACTACAACCGGTTAAAGGACGGTCGAGATTTTGAAATTTCTACTTTTTTGGTAGATATATTATAAATGATTGGCCTCTTTATTTGTTCTGATTAACAAGTGGAAAAATGTTGCAACCTCATTTTATCTACCGTTCTAATCAAATTTTGTTCACTTCCTAAAATCGCATTTTGGTAAGTTAAGCTGCCAAAAAAGGAGACCAAGTCCAAGTCAATCCTTCACTCTGTAAGTAAATAAAGCTTTGCCTTACCGAAGGTTTGTAAAATTGTTTGTGACAAGCATAATCCTCAGCCATGTAATTACCCTACTAATTTGATGTCATACTCTCTAACCTTTCCCGCAAATATTAACCTTTACCACATACCACGATTTGAAAGTCGCCATCAAACTAATTAATATTTACGATCGTTATCAAGAATATTATTTCTATATAACAAAACAATTATTGTGAAAACTAAAAACTAAATAAAAACAAAAATAGTTTTTGATTAATGATTATTTGATTGATTTGTCTCCATATAGTTGATTGTAAACAAGTTTTTCATTAGTATACAGAATATACAACAAAACGAATCGTACGATCGATTTCCAAAAATAAATTTTTGGTTTATTCAAATTCAAACGAATTGATCATATGAGAAGACAATGTAGTTGTTGTTGTTGTTGTTGTCAGATTTCTCCAAAATTAAATTACGTTTTGTTTATTTTTAAATTATAAGACAAAATTTTGTTAAATTTAATTTTCTAACAAATCGGAAATGGGAAAATACGGAAAAATGCTTGATGTTTTGTAAACATTTTTTCCTCGAAATTTTTGTACTTGGCGCCATTTAATCATTTTATAAACTCTTTGAATATATTCAAATATATCGACCGATACGACCAGATGTTGTTAGTGTGTGTTAACGATTTTGATGAAACGTGCGCGCAACGACAGTCATTATAAACCAAAAACAACATTTAGGGAGATTTTTGTAAACAACAAAATGAAAAATTAATTTTCTTAATCTCTATATACATATGTATTTATAATGCGGTGACCCCCAACCAAAGTAAATCATATATACGCCTGTCTGAAACATATATATTTTTTTTTTTTTTTTTTTTTTTTTTTTTTTTTTTTTTTTTTTGTTTGTTTTTTTTATTTCATTTCATCTCAGAAAAAAAATTTTACATTATGTAAATTAAAATTAAAAATTGAAATGAAATAAGAAGAATTCATTGTCGAAAATCGACAGCTTTGAATTCTCCTTTTACAAAAATATACAGAATATGAATAAGAATAAAAAATAAAAAATGAAAAAACATAAAATAATAAAACTATTAATAATACCAATACCGAGCAGTTATCCACTATAAGACTTTGTTATGTTTACTTGCTATACATCGAAAAATTAAATCAAATTGTAATAAAGCCATTAGTTTTCTTTATGTGACCACACGAAACAAATTTGTGACATCAGGCGTTTCAAAGAGCCAATCCTTAACTCTTGACAGAAACGATTTAGAATGAATTAGCCTCCTAATCAAATCAGGTAAATTATTGAAAAATGTTGGTGATGCAACAAGGATGTAGCGCCGGAAGTGATCATTAAAAAATCTAGGAATACTGTACAGGAATTGATGGTTTGCACGAAAGTTATACCGTTCATCGAATCTTATTATCTGTTGACCGCTACGCCTAAAAAAAATTTTTAAAACCTTATAAACATACAGATGTTGCAGCGGTAAAATATTGTTAGCCTTAAATAGAACCCAAGATGGTTCGGTTCTTTTCTTCCGCAATATGGTGCGCAAGATCATTTTTTGTTGCACATACAACGGTTTTAAAATAGTAGGGACACAACCACCCCAGCAAGGTAAACCGTATTCAATTTTAGTCATTACCAACGCATGATACGTCATTTTCAGGACGGAAGCGGGGCACATGTCGCGAAGAAGGTAAAAAATTCTGGATGCGGACGCAAGATAATGTTTTAGATTAGTGACGTGAATTTTCCAATTTAGGTTAGAGTCTAGATGAATTCCAAGATACTTAAATGAGTTTACCAATTCAATATTCAAACAATCAGTATGACAATTAGTGGGAGAACATTTAGAAATACTGTGATATGTTACTAGATTGTTATTATTTGGAGTTATTATCCCAGAAATTCTGAAAAACATATACTTGGTCTTATCACTTAGAATTAAGTAATGCTTATCAAACCATTTATTGAGAACCCCGAGATCAGAATTAATCATGGATGTGATGTCAGTTGTAGATTTAGCAGTATAAGCTAAAGCTAAATCGTCAGCAAAAGCAGTACTGCTGCCATTTAATTTAAGCTTGAAAATGGAATTAGTGTAAATCAAAAACAGCAAAGGACCCAGCACTGATCCTTGGGGAACGCCAACATCGACAGATTTAGAGGCGCTTAAAGTACCGTTAATTTTAACTCTCACAGTTCTATGCTTCAAGTACGAAGCAAACCATTTGTTTGCTACCCCTCTAAAACCAATGTTATGCAGAATAGACAACAAAAGTCTATGTTCAACCATGTCAAACGCCTTAGAAGCATCCACAAACAACCCAGCACATACATTACCACAGTTCAGTCCATTATGAATAGTGTCTAGAAACTCTAGCAAAGCTGATTCAGTGCTCATGCCTTGACGGAAACCATGCTGATGTGCACTAAGTACATTAAATCGATCTAAAAAGCTAGTAACTCTGCTTTTAACAACTTTCTCTAATACTTTCAAAATAACTGGCTGTAGTGCGATCGGCCTATAGTTCCCTTTAACCGATCGATCGCCTTTTTTAAAAACAGGAATAATAGTTGCCGATTTCAGTCTCGCAGGTACTAATCCCTGAACGAAGGAAAGATTGAAAATATGTGATAGAACTGGACTGACAATTATAGAAACAGCTTTCAATATGCAACTACTGAGTCCATCATTGTCAAGTGAATGCTTAGGTTCCAAAGACTCAATAACAGATAATATTTCATTGCCAGAGGCTGGAGCCATAAAAAAAGTTTTAGGACAATAATCAGAAGGAAGATCATAATTTACAGCTGTGTTATTAGAAAAAAATTTAGCCCGTAGGTCATTGGCAATACTTGTAAAATAACAATTCAAATCATTAGCAATATCGATATCATTTGTAAGAAGTGTACCATTGTCTGCCAATATGGTTTTAACCGAGGATACTTTAGGCTTTTTGGTTAAAATTTCATTAACAAGGTTCCAATTTTTTTTAACATCACCGCGGGTACCTAAGAAACGATTGACATAATATGCTTCTTTTTCTCTTTTAATATCCATATTAATTTGTCTGCAAGTACGTTCATAAGTTTCACGAAGATTTAAATTATTGGGATGCTTTTGCAGTTTTTTATGCATTTGGTTCCTTTTTTTAATATGCCTAGCAAGTGTATATGAAATCCATGGTTGCAGAAGTTTAACGTTATTTATCCTAGCATTAGTGTAACATTGCTCTATTACCGTTGAAATAATTTTTAGAAATTGATCAAGAGCTAAAGACGGATCATTTAAACTCAGGACAGTACTCCAATCTACTTGCTGAATGATCTCATTTAAAAGTGCAAAATTGAGATTATTTTTACGATTAATTTTCAAATTGTCAATAGATGGCCAGATGTTAGTAGATTTAAATACTATCTCAATAAAATGATGATCAGAAATCTTGAGGTCAATCGCCGAGGATGATAAACACGAAAGGTCATTTGACCTGAGGCGGGCAAAGAAATGATCGATGCAAGTAGATGTATATGGTGTCACTCTTGTAGGAACATTAATCAAAGACTCAAGCCCAAAAGAAGACATCAGAAACATGTAATCATCGCAGTGAGACGGAAAATTAAAAATATCAATATTAATATCACCAACAATGAACAGGTTCCTCGATTTAATATTCCCTATAAAATTAGAAATTTCTTGTAAAAAGACATTTAATGGAGTATTATGCAACCTATAGATACACAAAATTACATATAATTCATTCGCTAAGCTCCAATCAACCCTAACAATGTCAGCCGAAGCTAAGTTGAAAGCATGTAGTGCACAACTCAAATTGGAGTCATAGTAAACACTCACCCCACCAGATCTATAAGTCTCATTGCATGCACCAAACAATGTATAACCAGTTAGATTGTATGAAGCCAATTCATAACTATTAACCCAAATTTCACTCAAAAATATAAACAATGGTTTATTCGTGTATGTATTGATATTGGCCACTAAAACATCAAAGTTTTTTCTAATACTACGAATATTTTGATGAACAATCAGAATATCACTCACAAAGTCAGAAGCCATAGAGCTATTAAAATTATTAATATTGCTAGAAGATAACTGATCAGTATTGGAGCCATCATTACAATAATCACATTAATATGTAAACAAGTATACGAAACTAAAATATTCAAAATGAAAAACAATAACAAGTTATTAGAAATCTCACATCTAATGATAATATAATGGCTAATAATAAACAGAAACAATTTATAACTCAAGATTAAAACATACATATTGGACTTATATACTATAAAACTGACTGCGTTAACTGAAAGATCAACAATATTATTGAATGAAAAAAAGATTTCCCTCAAATATGTGATGCAAAAAATTTTATAGTGTAACTCGACCCTTACAAGCCAATAATATAAATGTGAAATTCCTCCAACTTCATTCAATAACAAAGTAAAAACAAAAAACGAAATGTCAAAAAAATTTAGAATAATAATAAACAAAATTAATACGTAAGGCTTAAACAGAGGTAGAGTAAAATATAAATAAACACAAACGGTAAATACTATTATTACGTTATATAAAAAAGTTTGTAAATAAATTTGAACAATAAAATATAAGTTGTGCATGCTAAAATGAATATTTACTTGTAGATACAAATTTGAACATAATCTCCAGTGATGGTTATCCAGCTTCCTCAGCAGATTGACGTCTTCTTCGCAAACGGGTGAGATCGCAGAATGACCGGATATGATGTACCTCAGAATCAGGTAGATTACGAAGCAAAATTTTATTATTTGAACACCATAAGAATCGAAAATTATGTTCTGATTTAAATTTTTTCGTTTCCTTATATAGTTTGCTTTGGAATTTCGTGAGATGGTGAAGCATGACGATTTTTGTTTTCCCCAAATTGGCATCAATTTCATCCAGACACATACTGCATTGTATACTAGAAAACAAATGTAATTGTTTCTAATCAAAAACAGACAAAACCTTTTTAAAACAATTTAAACAACACACAGCATGACTTAAAAACGAAACCATAATAAAATATTTTCCAAAAAATGAAAAATTCTATTCACGAGTCTCTCGCGCTATCGTCTAAAACGTAAGCACAACACGTTTTCATTAATAACCATAAAATATAAAAATTGATGTGCTTTAAGTCTACATGTGTGCAACGGTACATGTATATACGGGCGATGTCAAATTAAATATTTAAAATGAAAAATTGTTTAAACAAAAATTTCCCATTTTCTCCGTTTTAGACGAAAAACTTTTTTTTTATTTTTTTATTTGATTTTCGCTGGTTGCATTTTTTTATATTAGCACACTCTGCACGAGAGGTACACACACACAGTATCCTCGTGGGTGTAATTGTAATTTTCATGCTGCGCGCCTGTATATTATAAAACGTTTTTAGATGCAAAATGGAAAATTAATTTTCTTATGTCTCTTAATAAATATTTTATATTTGTGTCGTAAAAAATGTAAAAAAAAACGCAAGAGTCCGAAGATATTTAGGGATACGGAAAGTATCCATTTGTATTGTGTACACACAATCTTGTATACCTTCCAAAAATACAACATAAAAAAATCGATTTGGTCGTTAATAGATTTCTAATGGGGAGGTAGGTAGTTTCGGTTATGACTTTTTTTTTATTTTCATTTAAATTTCTGGGTTTGGTTCTTATTTGGATGGGGCATATTTTTAGGTTTTGGGCAATTAGGAATTTTTATTTTATTTTGGGTAAAATCAAAATATTTGGTTTTGAAATATCTTTGGGCAGTGGTGCGGAATTTGGATTTTAATGTTTTATATTGATAATGGGTATATAAAATAGGAGTAGGCTGCAGTGTTGCCTCACTAGGTAGAGCTCATAAAATATTCGGGTTCCTCAAAGATTTAAAGTTATCAAAATACAAGCGTTTGAGAATTTTGCGTACATATGTTTTACATTTTCCAATGAAGATGTTAAGAATTTCAAACTATGTTCTACTTCGGATTCTAACGGATTTAAGTGTCCTTTGGTACCTTCGGTTAAGCGCAGAGGTATATTCTGGAAGATGGCCACGTATTCTAGATAGTTGCAAGATAGACAGCAGCAGAATAAAATTATTTGGACGAAGCGCCTTGTTCCCAAGTTAGAATAACAGAAAACGTTGGTGACTTTTCAGAACAACATGTTGCAAAATATTTCTTGTTGCAAACATTGTTGCAGAATTTCTTTGCACAAGGGCAAAGTCACCATCATCAACGTAAACGTCCACGAATACAATCTAACAAGTATATAAAACATTGCATATAGTGGTAAATAAAAATAAGAGACTCGTGTTTTTTTAATGGCGGAATAACACGTTTTGGGGGTGAAAACTACCCCTAAAGTTCACCCCTAAAACACGGTTGTATCCCCAAATCGTAGTTTTCACCCCTAAACGTGTTACTCCGCTACTAAAACGAAAACACGTCTCTCTTATTTTTAATTTCTATACCACTATGTAACGTTTCATTCGAATCGGTAAGCGACACTTGTCAATTCATTTTGACAATACCGTGGAGGTAAAGTATATTTGAAATAGTCACCTTCACTCCTGAAAGATTGGACTCCTATCAATATGAGAATGTCATATTCTAAAAGCCTCATTGAGAACTTTCGAACGAATCGTCTCTCAGTGAGAACAAATACAATACATTCGGCTGATATATATGCCACTCAGTAGAGTTATTTCAATTGATTGTCTCCACTTGATGAACTCATCTAATAACTGTGAAACTTAATCTAATATAGAGAAGCACGGAGGAGGTTGATAAATGTTGCAAGATGTGAGTGTACCTCAACGGACGGGGTAGCGTTCTACAAGAATGAGGTTATATTAAAAATTAAGGCACGTTGCGGCTAGATGGTTTCTCGGAAAGATTGGTAAATTTGGGTAAATCTAACTTTCAAGAGTTGTTTCTTTATATTTGTGGAAAATGTCTCGCTGGTAGGAATACAGTGAAATCCCATATCAACGAACCCTCACGCTGACAAAAGGCGGATATGAACCAAATGCCGGTAAGGGAAAAGCTAGACAAGCACAAAATCCCGTTCCACAAAATAATTATATAACACGGACCGGGACCCGAAAGCACCATAATCAGTTGTGATACCCTTACAATCATATTAACTTGCTTACGTTAATCGAATTTTTGTACTTGTCCGGTTTCTATTCATGTTGCCTTTTCCTCCCTGTTGGCCACTCGGCTCTTGTCTTTGTCGACCTTTAGTCCTTGTCGCCCTTTGGTACATGTCGGCCTACCTTTTGCGTACGTCAAACAAGTTCGAGAGGAAGTCGACAGGCTGGTCGAGGAAAATCTTTTAAAACAAGTGAAGTTTAGTCGATGGGCTACACCAATTGTCGTGGCTCCGAAACCGAACAGCAAAATCCGAATATGCGGTTATTTCAAAGTTACCTTAAGCCAGCAAATTGAGGTCGACTGTTATCCATTCCGCGAATCGAAACACTGTTTCATAAATTACAAGGCGGCAGATTTTTTACAAACCGATACATATCTGCAAATAGATAGACCTACACAATCGATATAAAAACATCTTTTGGCCTATTCGAATACCAAAGGTTACCTTTCGGCGTGGCCAGTGCACCCGGAATATTCCAAAGGTTTCTGGAGGAAGTTATTGCATGCTCGATGATGTGATTGTTTCTGGAGAAGAAAACGAGGAACACATTTCAAATCTAACCAAAATGTTTAATCGATTTGAAAAAATTGGTTCCGATGTAAACGGGATAAATGCAATTTGGCTGCAGAGCATATGGAATATGTAGGATATATTATTAATGCAGATGGCATTTTACCGTCTGAAAAGTGACTCGAAGCATTCATCGGTAAAATCAATTACTATAACAAATTCATTCCAAACGAACTTCGTCACAAAAACGTTAAATTTATCTGGGGTCAACGTCAGGAAGAATCGTTTTAATCGTTAAAAAACTCTATCATCAAAGCAACGCACTTAGTTCACTACAATGAGAACTATCCTATAATTTTAGCTACTGATGCTTCAGCAATGGGAATTGGTTCTGTTATTTCTCATCGATATCCAAATGGATTAGAGAAACCAATTGCAATCGCATCTAAAACACTCGATGCCAATCAACGTTCTTATAGCCAAATTGTGAAGGAGGCATTGTCAATTGTCTACGAAGTGACCAAATTTCACCAATATTTATCGGGTCAAAGTTTTCAACTTTTCACGGATCATCAACCATTAACGATACTTTTTAATCCGAACAAAAAGTTACCCGTCATGACTAGAGATGGACTATCCTTCTTCAAAATTTTGATGATTACGAATCATAATTACTCAACATTTACCAAGTTTATCAGGAAATTATCCAGAATTTTCCAGTCAACGCAAAATTAATCGAAAAATCTACATCAGAAGACCAAATTTTATCGAAAATTTCCTATTTTATTCAAAACGATTGGCCTGAAACGCTCTCAAAAGAGGAGAAAGCTGGTTTTCAACCATGAGGATAGACTTTGCTGGAACATTTTTCAACAAAATGTGGCTAATTTGTGTTGATTGTTTCTCGAAGTACCCGTATACCATGGAAATGTGTAATATCACATCAACAACAACCATTTTGGCTCTACAAAAAATATTTTCATTAGAAGGTTTGCCTGAAACCATTATATTGGACCACCCATTTGACGACCGCACCGTTTCATCCAGCTTCGAACGGTCAAGCTGAGCTTTTATTAGAACATTCAAAACATGATTTTCGAAAATAATGACGGAGGAGAAAAACAGTCAAATGGCTTTGCTGAAATTTTTATTAACGTATCGATCAACCCCTGATCCAATATCGCAAAAACCACCAGCTGAACTACTTCATAGGAGACAACCTAAAAATTTACTGTCCACTCTCTTACGGAACGCACAACATCAACTCAGTGAAGATCAATCGAATCAACTCGTATTTGCAAAAAACTTTTCACGAGATGCCAAGTGGATTGAATGCCGAATCATGAAGAAAATGGGACGCAACATGTTTCTGGTCCAGACCGAAGCCGGAGTCTGCAGGAGACATTAAAACCAGCTTCGTCGTAGGAATCTTAATTATTTTAGGCAACCACACAATTTTGAAGTCACATTGCCAAATCAATCGGATCTCTTTCCATATAGGGCCAATCATCTTCGCCGGGTAGTCACCAACAGTCTATGCCGAGTCCGAAAAGAACGTGTTTGGTTAATAGTCAACATCCAAGCAGTTCATCAACGTCAGATGCTGTTAATCATAATCCTAATGTTGGACCTAGTACCAGTTGTTCAATACCACCACAAAAATATAACCAATCAGGACAAACAAATAAAGTTTCCTCACCAAGAAGGTCGGAACGAAAAAAAATTCCAACCGTTCGATTTCAGTTATCCACTGGATGCTGATAAATTAAGAGAATCAATATAGTGCGGAAAACTACATGGTTACCGCAACTAAACTCAGAACAATTTAAGGTAACTTAAATCACAAACGTAAACTCAACGCCCAACTCAAGCCCGAAATCACCGTGGCCCGAAAAAATACATGCGTACATCAACTTAACTCAAGCTAACATCAAACTAAACAGTGAACACAACAACAAATAAATCTCTAACCGAACCACTGACTCAACCTCAACTCAGCCCTAACTTAACCCCAACTAAATCCCACACTGAATTGCTCAACCTGCCTAAACTCCAACTAAACCCACAATTTATCACCCAACTTAATCCTCAAACTGGCATATAACCAGACAGAATGCCGAACATTTTTTTGCTTTTTTGACACAGAAGATAGAACTCTTCAAAAGGTCGAGAAAAGTAGTTTTGGACAAAAAACAATTGTGTTTTTTGGCAGAATTTCAATAATTTTGATCCATTTCGACGAAGTTAAATCGTAGAACATTAATCGCAAGCGTCAAAAAGCCACAAAAGAAGTGTCCGTTAGCCACCAATGATGAAGCTTTTGAAAATCATCTACACTGCACGGAATTCCTATACAAACTGCACGGAATTCCTATACATATCAAGTTCAAATGTTGCAGCACAATGGTGTATTTATAACAATGTTTCATCGCACTCCAGACGTTAGATGCACATATGACTATCAGACATCCGGAAACAAAACTTAGCATTCAATAAAAGATTTATTGATACGGTTGGAGGGCGGCCGTGAAGCGATGGTTGCAATATAAGCAACGATTCCTTTTGAAACAGCTAAAATTGACAAAGATTATGAAGAGAGGACTTTTACAGCAATGATGCTCCTGATGCGGTATTAAAATAAAATTGCTTCCTCGCTACCATAAATAAGTTTATGTCCAAATCGAACTTTCTTGTCTCTTTACTTTTGTCGTGGAAGTGGGAAGGACAATAACCTTTCTGCATCAATAAAATATAAAATCAGAAACTATACAAAATTTAGATTAAGCATTGTTCTAAACGAACAGGGTTGAAAATCAATGCTTAGAAAAACCAAAATAAGATTGACCAACTTTCCTTTACTCACAAAATGTTGTGTAATGAATGTGGTCATTTGAAATTGATATCTCCTCATCACAAAATTAGCACCACCTCTCTTCATTCCACATAACAACTAAATTACCGGTTACTTTATATGATTTCTTAGTAATGGATTGATGATTAGCTTTTTTTTTTTTAATATTTTGGCTGTTAAATAAATTTGTTGATGTATGACATAAAATTTGATGGTTATCTAAAAAAAACCTAAATAATATTTGGTGGAGGTGGTCAAATTTGTTGAAATGTAATATTCAGATGTGGAGATAACGTTTATTTTATGAAATTACCATTATACCGTAAACGGTACATTAAATAAAAAAATTTAATCAATGGGAAACCGACGACATACCATAATGATGTAAATACAAAAATATGTTCGTATGATTAATAAAAAAAATAAAAATAATTGCGGTCAATGATGTATAGTATTAATATAAATACAAGTCACTTTGTAATAGAATGTAAAACCAAATAATTTTGACTCAATGGAAAATACTAATTTTGTTAACCGAAAAATAATTAAAGTAAAAGGTACCAATTTCGTCAGGCTTTAAAACAAAAAACTCCTCCGCACAAATCACAATAAAATGAAAATCACCACACCACAACAGAAAACATTACAAAAAAAAAAAGAAAGTCATTAAATTTCAATTTTCAACTTCATTGTTTTCAACATTTTTTCCCCATTTCGAAATTCAACCTATGTATGGGGCCACACCAAGTGGTGGGTATAAAGAGCGCGACCGGCTATATACAAAGAATACAAATTCGTACACAACAAGCAGTAAATAAAATATCGATTTGTATACGATAAAAAAATACCAACAACACTAAATCTATCTTTATTTACTGCCCGCGACAATAATAATAACAATAATAGCTTAAACGCGTGCTTTTATGTGTTTCCCATTTTCCCATAAAAAACAAAACAAAAATCGTTATCCTTTTTTTTCTCCTCTGGCACACACCGCACTGTCGTTGCTGCTTCAGTATTTTTATTGCTCATTCATTCATTCAACGTTTCTATAAACAACAACAATAAAACCCCTAAGTCAATTCGAAATTACCTGAAGTTTTATTATTTTATTTTAATGGAAAATTCATAATTTTTGTTTCTTTTTATTTTTCCCATTTTCATTTGGACTTCTCGTTTTTTGCTTTTTTTTATTTTTATTGATGGCAATTCTTGTTTGTGGTTTTGTATTTTTTTTTTATGTTTCGCGTATTGCAAATAAAAATTATTGGTTTGTGTTCGTGCGACAAAGTAATTGGTTTGGCTACTAAAAATTAGTAGTCGCAAGACAAAAATAATGTCTAATCTTGACTGAACTGACTTGACTGAATTCTTTTGATTCGATTGGTACCTTTATCTGAAACGAAATTAGTTGGATGGAATAGTTGACATTTTGTTGACATTGAATTGAGCATAAATATAGTTTTTAGAACGACTAATAAATTGGAGTCAGATGAACTGTCGTGGACTGTATGGTTGATTAAGCGATTACAACTCTCTATAGTAAAATGAAAGGAACTGCAGCTCTTCCAAAAAATATCACACCAATAAACTAAAGTGTACCTAATGTAACAAATTTCGAGAACACTAATCTCACATCTCTGACGAAATTTGCCACAGACTTTTCTTCTCGTGAGACTATCAAGCGCGTCTTTATTATTTTCAACATTCATCCAATAGCTCTTCTGTTTTAACTTGTGCCCATTGTCACAAATCGTGGGGCAGACCCAGCACCCTGAATAAAGTCTCATAGCCGGGCATTAATTAGATTGATAACAATAGCGAAATTATGAAATACAATACATACTCATATACATATAAAAAGAAACATAACAATAATTTTTAAATATGATACAAAAAAATTTGAAGTTGCACCTCTAATAAGTTCATCTTAAATCTTTGGCATGATAGATACCCAAGTTTTTCCCGTTTAATCCCGTAAGTTCATACGACACATTCCCTATTTTTCGTAATACGGTAGCCTTGACAAATTTAGGAGCGAATTTAGCACAAAAATGATTCCCTGCATTGCTCTGAATAAAGTTCCGCACAAAAACGGATTGACCCGGAGTGAATTGACGTGGTCTGCTACGCAAATTATAATTCGTAACGTTACGCGAATATGCATTTCGAAGATGGAATAATACCAGTTCTTGGGCATTAGATAAACGATCAACGTTATTTCCAGCAGTGAAATGCCGATCACTCAATAAGTTGAGTTCTCTCATTAGACGATACGACGATCCGTGGCTCACCATATGCTGGCCGAAGGTCAGAAAATATGGAGAAAATCCCGTTGAAGAATGAGTGACATTCCGTAAAGCACATCCAATTTCATTAAGGTAATTATCCCAGTGTTTATGGTTATCGCCGATATAAGCACGTATAGCCGAGATAATCGTGCGATTCACTCTCTCTGCCGCATTAGATTGCGGAGAATAATTTGGCGTGAACTGTTGCACGACCCCATACGATTTTAAGAAATCACCCAGTAAATTCGAACGAAATTGCTTCCCATTATCCGAAACTAAATATTCTGGAACACCAAATATATTAAAAACTTTGGATTTTAGAAACGATACCACGCAATTGGTGGTGGCGTTCCTCAAAGTTTCCATGAGAACAAATTTGGTGTAATGGTCTAATAAAATCAACAAATATGTATTTCCATTATTGCTTCTGGGATATGGTCCTAAGAAATCTATAAATAATCGCTGAAATGGCCGGTCTACTTCTCGATACTTTCCCATTTCAGGCTGGGTAATATAATTTAGAGGTTTCACTGTTTTACAGATCTCACAGCAACGAATATATTCACGGACATCACGGGACATTGAAGGCCAATAAAACTGCCGCTGCAACACTTCCAAGGTTTTCGCAACTCCGTGATGAGCACTTGTAGGCGCATTATGAGCTTGTTTTAAAAGACTTGGCACTAAAGGTTCGGGAATTACCAATTTCCAGTGTGAAAGATCAGATAGTTGATCTTGATCGCCGTTAAGAAGTATATATAACCTACCCTCGAATTCTCGGTAATTGGATTTGATGTTTGGATTTTCCTTTAACGCCCTAACTCTGCCAACGTAAATATCATCATTAAATGCCTCATCGTCAAGGTCCACATGCAGAGGAGGCAAACTCGCACCACCATCACCGACAACCTCAGAGTTTATGAGAGCTTCAAGATGGATTCTGGATAGGGCATCCGGAACGACGTTTAGCGATCCCTTGCGGTACTCAATATTAAAATTGAAGCCTTGTAACTTGAGACTCCATCGCGCGAGTCGTCCGGACAAATCCCTTCGATCCATCAACCATCGAAGACTCGAGTGATCGGTGATTATGGTGAAAGCGTACCCCTCTACATATGGCCTGAATTTTTTCACGCTCATTACCGCGGACAAACACTCGAGCTCTGTTACGCTGTATTTACGCTGGGCAGAGTTCAGTTTATGTGAATAATACGCGATAGGATACTCAGTACCGTCATCCAACCGCTGAAACAAAACACTCCCGATTCCACAATTGCTGGCATCACATTGGATGTAAAAGTGTTTCGTGAAGTCAGCATTGCGGAGAACAGGTGCCGTTGTTAAAGAGGTTTTCAGAAGATCGAATGCCTGTTGTGCTTCATCATTCCATACCAATTTTTGATTGCGTTTTAAAAGATCAGTAAGAGGAGAGCATATCGTGGCAAAGTTACAGATAAATCGATGATACCATCCTGCCATTCCCAGAAATCGTCTTAGCTGTCGGGTGGTTTTGGGAGTTGGATAGTCCGTTATCGAGGTCACCTTTTCCGGATCGACACGAATGACCCCATTCCCAATCACATGACCAAGGTATTTCGTCTCCTTTAAGACAAATTTGCTTTTCTCGACGTTTATCGTCAAATTAGCAGCTTTGAGTAAACGAGCAACCTCTGCAAGTAGCGAGAGGTGTTCATCAAGATTTGCTGAAACTACAAGTAAGTCGTCCAGGTAAACGAAAACCCGATCATATAAATGGTATGGGATCACCCGATGCATCAGTCTGCACATTGTTTGCGGTGCATTGCACAGACCGAAGGGCATTACGGTGAATTGGTATAGAGATCGGCCCGAAACAGTGAATGCAGTTTTATCCCTTGATTGTGGATCCAGCTGAATCTGCCAGAAGGCATCTTTAAGATTTATAGACGAGATGTACTCAGTGTAGTCTAACCTACTAAGTAATCCAGCTATTAGTGGCAATGGATAAGCATCCCTGACAGTGACTGCATTCACCTTCCGTGCGTCAAGACATAGCCTTACCTTACCAGTGCTCTTGCGAACAAGGGTGACGGGTGAAGACCATGACCTCTGACATTCTTCTATAACCCCCAACTCCAACATTCTATCCAACTCCTTATCGATCTCTGCCTGAATCGCGGGTGATACTTGATAGTAGCGTTGTTTCACTGGCACAGCATTCCGAACATCGATGGTATGAGAAACAAGACTCGTTCTTCCAAAACCCGTCGTTAGTGGAACATGGGAACATTGCGATTATTTTGCCTAGTTGATTTCCTTGTTCAGGCAGGAGTTCGTGACGATTACTTGGAATGACAGTAGGCTCTTGTATGTCTAAAGAACTAACTATACTAGGCCTAAGACCAAAAGCATCCCAAAAATCCATGCCAAAATAAAGCGGTTGTACTAGACCAGGAGCTATATGGAAACGTATACGCTTTACTGTTCCTTGGTAAGTGACCGGAAGAACAACATGGCCCAGTATGGGTTGTTTTTCGCCACTTGCGGTTTGCAAGAAAGAGGGTAGCTGATGAACTTTTACTTTGGTTTCTTCCAAAAACTGTTCCGAACCAGTTCCAAGAACGCTGACATTAGCTCCACTATCTAATAGGCCCGTGAAAGGCGTGCCGTTGATAAGAACCTGAGCGTAAGGTCGCTTGTCGTCCTGTAAATTAAAAACGGATTCGGAAATCATTTTTCGGATTTGTTTTTGTAAGATCCAGTAACGAATAGATCGACTTGGTTTCGCTTTGCCGTGAACCGTTAAGGTTTGTGTTGCCTGATCAGCAGTAGCTTGTGAAGGATACCCCGAAATGCACGGGATTAAATAAATTTAACGGGTAATTAGGCGAATGACTATTTGAGGTACGATGAATAATAAAAGTATTATGAATGTCTTTTGGAACTAATGTCGGCTCTGGTAGAGCTCGGGACATGTATTGGAAGCTGCTTCCTCTGATTGAGTCCTGGGTGTCTGTGTTGATTGGGCAAAATAAACTCGAGGTTGTTTCATTTGCCTGCGTTGGTTTTCCGTAATTAATGCGTTACAGTTTTGACAATTCGGTTTTAATACATTGGGTGCACCGCATCCATAACAATAAGTTCCCAACCCAAGACGTGAATCAACCCTAGTAGAACGAGGGTCATAATCTTGACGTGCTTGCGAATTTGTTGAAAACTTTGGCGGAGGTGAACTGTATCTGGTGAACGCTGATTGGCTAACCTCTCGATCGCCTGATATAGCATCAACAATAGGAAGCGCTTGCAATTTCTCCACACTATGGTATGAAGGTTGATAGTTTTGTGGTATGTTGAAATGATTAGTAACTTCCGAAAGATTGGGAACATCTACGATGCGCTTCATTGTACTGGTTCACTCGCTTTCAGGTATCTTCGATGTCGATACACTGATTAACGAGATCAGGAACTGATGATATTTTTCGACCGGCCAATTTTAATTGCAATCCAGGACTCATATTTTGACGTAATATAAAAAAAATCTCTGAGTCTGGCAATGGTTGATTAAGAGACAAAGTTGCATCTAGAATTTCAGAATAAAAATCCATAAAATTTTCTCTCGGCTTTTGTTTTCTAGCCACAATCGTTTGCCGAATTTCAAAATCCGTTCTTCGGTCTTGGAATCTATTACGCATGTCGGTCTTCAAATTTCCCCACTGAACAAATCCATTGCGTTCCAGGTAGGACCAGTACCATTCCAGTGCGGATTTCCGCAATAAAATGTGTAAATCGTTCACTAACTTCTCCAATGGAATTTTATTAGACCGAGCTAAATGTTCCACACGATATAAAAATCTATCGATGGGTGGGCCGTTGGGTGATCCATCGAATAGTACGTTCCATTTATGAATGGGTAGCAAGGCCGAAGGAAAATTACTAAGATAATTTGGTGATTCCTGTGGTTGATTGAGAGATCTCGGAATTGGCGCTGCAAAATCACCCTGCTGAATATTTTCGTTAGGTGACAAATTAATCTCCGGAGTACTACGGATTAATGCATGTGATGGATTTGGGTTATCTATAGGTGACTTATTGTTACCTAGTGAAATTTTCCGCGCCAGTTTCACGAAGTTGGCCAGTTCTTCTTTCGAAATAGGACTTATCATCTGGTTTGAAGTAATCGCAGATATTGCACCGTCTTTAGAATTACGAGAATCAATATTATCAGAATTCATAGGAATCAATGACTTAGATTGTGTTTGGCTAACCTCCGACAACGGGTTGGACTTACTGATCGATGCGCCCGGAAGCGATGAGGAATGTGCTGCCGACGACGTACTTGGCTGAACGAGTTTAGTGGTTTCGTTTTCAGATTCAGAGTTGGTTGTCTCGGAACTGGTTTCATCTTCCTCGTCTGATTGAAGAGAATCACCTAATGCCCCGGAAACCGATTTTTCAAAGTCGTCTATCGATACTTTAGAATCCAGCAACGAGTTAACGGCTTCCAACACTTTATCACATGCGGCTAACATGTAGGCCGATTTGTCTCGACAACTAGGAGAATTTTGACCAAGACGCTGCAATCGTCCGGTAATATGTATCATTCTTGAGAGGAGACTTTTTAACTTATCTTTACGTTGATCCACCCCAATTAAGCCAATTTCGCTCACTTGGGGCTTGAGTTCTTTTAGTTTGTTGGAACATATTTCAAGTTCCTTTTGAGGTGATTTACTAGCAGCGGAATGGGTTTTTGCAGGTATCAAGGTCGAATCCACGGATTCTTGTTTTAAACTTGTTTCAAGCAATTCCAACTGTTCCAGCATGGAACCGGAAATATTTCGAACGAGACATTCTATTCCCAATTCATCAATACTTATATGTTGCGGATTCATTTTAATTTGATTAAACGTATGAGAAACGATGAACTTATTAGATTTACTTAATATACGAATTAACGAAATTTGGGAGCGATAATAATGTGTTGACAAAAAAAAATAAAATAAAATAAATATGTATGTATATGTTTATATGTGTATGTAATATAATAGATAAATTCCCATGGTGACGAACACAACAATTCCGAAACCTGAACGTAGCAAATTTTAAAGATGGTTGGTAAAATAAAATAAGCGATAATTGAAAATTAATTCAATTTGCTTTCCCGTACTCAAACATCTATGTCATTAAAAATAAACAGCTAAAATGATAACTGGTATAGATGCTAACGGAAAACCAAGTTGAAGGTTGAATTATATGCAGTCTAAGTAAAATACTAATATTAGTAATTCTAAATCCAAAATTAATTCGAATAATGCACGAAGCAGAAAACTTATACGTTCACTCAGACTGATACAAATTAAAGATACAATTTAAAGCTTAACTCACTTATTGAATCATGTAAAATCAAAAAAAAATTGTACAACATTAAATTAATGGAATCATTAAATGTTACCACTTTAAATTATATTAGTAAAAAAAAATTATAAATTACTGAAAATTACTTATGAAAAATTACTGAAATATTACAAGTACTTATCCGACATTGAACTCAAAATGTCCAGAAGAACAGAATACATGCGCTGCACTTGAAAATATCACCATAGAAAAAAAATATATAAATATATAAAAAAAAAACCGGTTAACTACACCATCCTTAAAACTGCTCACCAAAAAAAATTAATTATAACGTATGAAATAACAGCCAAAGTTTGGGCGCCACTGTAACAAATTTCGAGAACACTAATCTCACATCTCTGATGAAATTTGCCACAGACTTTCCGGTGGTTGATCCAGTACAGCATTTTACAGCCGGCTAGGTTGCAGCGGATGGGGTGGTTCTTTCTGGACCACCGAAAACCTAGAATTGCTGTGAGAAACTTAAATGTTTGGTTGGCATTCAGGTAAAATCAAAATAGTCGGCTCGTCACCATGAGAATTCACAAAAAAAATTTACGGTATCATCATCAATATAATTTCATTAAGTTAAATTAAATAAACAAAAAAAAATAATATTTTTATAAAAGAATGTTATATTAAATGAATCAAAGAAATAATAAAATAAAATTTACCGTCACCAAGAAAAATTTAATTATTTACAAATTTAATTTGAAAACTAGTGAAAAACTAAAACTATGGCCATAAAATAAAAATAAATTTACCGGTCAAATTTGTATAATAATTAATACAATTAATTGATTATTTGCGGACAACTATTATTGCGGATTCGATGTAGCGATCTCGCTGATGATTCAATCTCCTACGCTGATCGTAAAATTTGTGTTCTTAAATTATTATGTACATATATCCGTTGATCAATAATACCAATTAAATTATAGAACGCATTGCTAATGTTGAGTAATGAATTTTTTTTTTTCGTTAGGTAAACTATTAGAGTTCAGTTATGTACTTATCATTAGTTATTGTTTAGATTTAGTATTATTAGATATTGCTGATTAATATTTGTGTATTACTTAAATTATTATTATTAGATTATTGTATAGTCCGACATCTGCAACTTGTTATTATTGTATCCAATTTTTCACAGAGTGGTTCTTAATTAAGTTTTAAAGTAATTAGATATTTAATTTAGTTTAGGATTAATAAGTATTATAATTATTTTACTGTATTATTATAACGTAGATATTATTGTAATAGTAATTAGATATAGATTTAGCTTAACGATAATTATTAGTTTAATGTTTATATTAAATACAGTTCACGAATTGTTCACAGCACATCACGTCCATTTTGGTTAATACCAACACTTCTTAAATTGTTTTTCGTTCTTATTTAAGAAAAAATGCCACCATTAATGTTACTTATGTTTTATCTTATTTATTTATTTTTATTTTTATTTATTTTATTTTTAAGTATTATTATAAATAGATTATGATAACTAGTACACTCAACGCTTAATTTTCAAAAATGTTTTTCAAAAAAAAAATTTTCATTTATATTTTTTTAAAACCAATTATCACGAGATCCTCCTCGTTTCAGTTTCTGAACCACTCTCCCCTTTTTTTCTTCATCGCACTTATCAGGTAGGTACAGTCCAATCCAATTTCATTGAAATATCTCGATTTTTTTTGTTTTTTGTTTTTAATTTAAATACCTATTGTCGTATACTTCAATTATAATTACAATTACAGTCGGTTACATAAAATATTTTTAATGAAATTTTTCTTCTCATGAAACTATCAAGCGCGTCTTTATTATTTTCAACATTCATCCAATAGCTCTTCTGTTTTAACTTGTGCCCATTGTCACACTAAAGTATCAATCTCTTCTATATTCGAAGGGTGGCAGTTTCTCATTGGCTTAAATAAACATAGAAAATATGTTTATGGTATGTTGAGCGGCGTGGCGGTTAATTTAAATTTAATTATTAAATGCTTAGAACTATGGTAACTATTTTCGTTATCGATTACGAAAAATAGATGGGGATAGAAAGGAACACAGGAAGCACTTGCCAGCAAATTTTTGGTCTTTAGTAACATGTCTTGTTGATGTCTGGGAGAAAGAATAAAATATGATTTCAGTGTAAAAGAGATAAATGTCATTGGTAACATGTCTTGTGGCGGTCTTATCTGTGTCATTAGCAACATATACGTGACGTACAAACAACGCTCCTAGGGGAAAGTGGGGTATTATCGTACCCTTAAGCGAAAATTAATAGAATATCAGTTTAATAACCCATTTCGAAACAGCTTTTATATGATGCTTATATGATGAGTTATCACTGCTAGAATTGAATTCCTTTGTCGACTTTCAGGGCAATTAAATTATCTCGCAAAGGACATAATTCTAAATCATTTGGAGTAAGCAGACTAGAAGCACATATATTCTAGTCTGCTTACTCCAAATGATTTAGAATTATGTCCTTTGCGAGATAATTTAATTGCCCTGAAAGTCGACAAAGGAATTCAATTCTAGCAGTGATAACTCATCATATTTTTTAATAGAGACATATTTTTTGGCATATCTAATTTTTTGATTTATAGTTTGTACTTTTGAACCAAAGTATCATTAGTAGGTAGTCCCCAATATTTGTTGAACTCTGGCCATGTTTCATTTAAGAAATTCCATCGCAGCTCCAAATCAATCCACACATCTGTTTTGTGACCGAATTCCGATGATCGCTGCCACAAAACCAATTTTATACAGCAATTTTTTTTCAATCAATTTCATAACATATTTCGAGACTTAATAAGTGTCCTGGTTTTTTAAGTCGAAATGTTGTAATTTTACAAATTTTTTCAGGCTTCGTCCGATTATAGTCATTTTTTGCCCTGGCCACCCTTTTTATCAATTTTACATAACAAATTTGTTATAATCCCTTTTTGAATCATATACCAATCCGAATATAAATCAAATTTGCTTTTATGTAAAAATATTTCACATTTGTCACATTTCCCACCTTTTCATATTAGTCATATACACGTTATAATGAAAATTAGGTCACACAATACGGTCACCTGTTCAAAAACACTGGTTTTTATAATCCTATTAAGTTTTGCTTTATATATTATGTTCATAGTTAAGCTTCTTCAAAAAAAAATGTAATTTCCAAACTAAAATAATTTTCTCATAAAGCCAGCATACACAAATTAAACCAATTCATGCACACGCTAATACCTATACGTATTCGGTATAGGTATATACTCCTACTTACATATATAGTTTGGACATTTCCACGTTTTCTAACCTTCAACTCGCTATACCGTATTTAGTTGTTATTTTATAATCTCACTAAATAACACAAAACCAGTAAAAATCCGTTTCATTTATGTACCGAGTAAAGTTGATATTTTGTACGAGTATATAAGGTTTCGCTGTTATAATTGTAAAAATGAAATCGCGCGACAAATTTTTTTTTTTTTTCATAATTTTTATTCATAAATAACTAAATGAAATAAACAAACAAGAAATAAAAAAAAAATCGCGTAAATTACAACCAATTTAAATAATAATAAATTGGAATTAAAATCACACACAGAAAATTTTTATTAAAAAAAAACGAAAAAAATTGTTGTCATGATTTTCATGCGATTATTAAGCTTTTTACAGCGCTTTTTGGTTTGATTATAAAATAAAATATTTTTTTTTTATTTTAAATACTAATGAAGTTAATAATAATATGGTGTTATTGTTTTTGTAGTATCGTGTGTTAGTAGGTTTAGAAATAAATCATGACAGGAGCCGCTCGCGCCCTAAATAAACATTATCGAGCAAAACTAAATAATGGTAAAATAATTATTATTATACATTTTGTGTATGTATGTGTATGTGTGTGTGTACTTAATTATAAAATTACCATATTTCATTAGAGTCATGAAAATTAGGATAATAATTATTTTGCCTCCTTTTTTTTATTTTGGGGGGTAGGCACTAACTTACTTATTTAATATTTAATGCTAATGAATAGGAAAATTTTTATGATTTTTCTTAACGATAACGTAATGAACCGTAAAATTTTATTCATTCACCCGAATTAATAATAATAATAATAATTTTTGGGTGTGTGTGTGTGTTCGTTTATGTCAATAATTATTTGACAAATTTATTTTTATTTTTTTAAATAAGATGGGATTATAATTTTATTGGTGTTGTTGTTGTTGTTGTTGTTGTTGCTATTGTTTAATAAAGCCGTTTGACGTGTTTATATGTATGTGCGACAATCAGGCGACTTATGAGATGTGAAAATTAAGTTATTAATTTTTTTAATTTCCAGTTGGTTCGTTATACAACTGGTTTCGTAGTGTAGGTCACAAAAAAGAAATAATAATCGTTCATAGGGATTAAAGTATAACCGAAGGTAGGGCTATTTAATACTTTGAATATTTTATATTCAATACTCATAATTAATTTGACACAATTTAGCATAAGCCTTTGTTGTAAAAAATACGGTTTTTATAAAAGTATGTGTTCAACACCTAGAGAAAAATAGTTTCGTCTAAAAAAACTTTGCATACATTTATTTCATTATTACATTGTAGAATCAATGATGCGATACTGTGATGATTTTGTGCTGATCCATGACGTAATTAACTGCAAGGAAAGTTTGATTAGTAAAAAATATTCAATTCCACTTGTTATTATCTAAGTTAACTTAGAGACTAACCAGTTACTCATCAATATCTCCCCATATGTAATTAATCAAGATGAAAAGAAAATATGTACATATTAGTAATTCTATTTAATTATTATTGTAAAATTTATTACTTACCTATAGAGTCACTTTATTAAAATCAATAAGATTCTTTCGGTTTTTTATAGACAAAATATATCAACAATAATCGCATTCACAACATTTTTTGTCTTGTTAATCAGAAAAAATGAAGAGGCCAATCATTTATAATATGTATATCTACCAAAAAAGTAGAAATATCAAAATCCTCCGTACTTTAATCCAAGAGTCGTACAAAGTGTATCGACCCCAAAAAAAATTAAAACCTTCCTTGAGTTTTCTATGTCGTAGTTTGCTTTCGTACTGAAAAGTTCGCACGAACAAAAGTTCAGTCTACTCTTCAGGTAGCTATGGCCAAATTACAAAATACAATTCTAACTTCATACATTAAATATGAGGCAAGAACGTAATGACCTAGCGAATTATATTCACTACATCAAAATCTCAAGGAAAACCCTCATTTCTGTGTGTTTTATGCCCAAACATATAATATACAAACTACTATTTCTATTATCGTACAGAATGACAAATTGAGAGGCAGTACTCGAATTATTTCGAAACTAAAACAAATTGAATTGCAAAATGCTACTTTTTCATTAAATTGGCATTCCCACTCGTAAGCATTTTAAATATTGTAATTTAATGTTGTATTATGCATAAATACGTTGATAAGGTTTTGCATAAACAATATTTTTATTTATAATAATAATTTGCAAATATTTTATATCGTGCTAGATTGTTTATTTCATATTCATTAATTGAGTATTGCCATCGTTTCAAATCATAATGTTTTGGGATTAAATTTTGCGGCAACTTAGACGTATCGTAATTTTCGTAAGCTGTCCTACATGATTGATTGATTTTGAATGTACGACCAAGCATTTAGCAAGATCTCCCGGTTGACGCCGGGCCCACCGTACACCCTTTTTTACTTTTATTTGGAAGGATAGGATAGGATTGTTAGTATAGGATTGAGATCGACCCGGTTACAAACACCTTGACGGTCAATTGTTAGTATTTACATTTTTCTAATAATTACTTTATTACATTTTTTCTACAAACTACTTTCAATATTAATTAGTTATCCATTACTTCTTATATACCTTCCACACTCCACTGTCTCCGGCCGCTTTCCATTGATTCCTACTCTCAACCAACCATGACAACACATCTCCAATCTACTGCCGTGCTTTAATTAAGTTAAGATTAAACTGCATACTACTTTCTAAAATTCAAAACGCATTAATTTAATTAACTAATCTCATCCTCTTAATTAGTTAATTTTTAAATTTAAGTTTAATATAATTTCCATAAATTGAATCCAATTTCTCGTGATCTCTGAAACAAAACAATCTTAATCTATTAAATTAGTAAATAATTACTACCTTGACGGTCAATTGTTAGTACATATTTAAATTTTAAATTAATTATTAATTGCCCTCTATATATTTCCCGCCCGTTTATATTTAAGATTAATTTACTTTTTACCCACCTGTTATGGATTACTCTTTGCGTGCTGCAAACAAACTTAATGTTAATATTTATTTACACCTTCATTTACACTCGATTTATACACATTTATTGTTAGGTAATTTCCCACAGTTGAAAATTTATCCACGGACCTCATTGACTTCCCACACCTCTCATTTTAACTACTACCACCTGACGTTGTAACTAAACCGCTCAAGACACTTATATCCCTACTTATGATCCTTATGGGGGTGTATATGATAAATTAGTCATCACAAAATAACACAATTTCCACGTTACATGGCAGCTGTATGCTTGAATATTCAAGACGCTGAGCGAAGTGTCTCCAATATTTCTGCAAATCCCACTTGCTTTGCATAGTAAATTATGTTTACTAAATTTACAATACATTGTCAGAAACTAGAATTTATTTATTTTTCTGCCCCTCTTAACCACACATAACAAAAAATATAGAAATATACACTTTTTCTTTTTAAAAAACTCATACACAAAATGTGGCTAAGAAGACTGGGTAATCCCCGTCAAAAAGACAGTCTCGATTAACCAAATGTTAAAAACCAAATTTAATTCCAAAGAAAAACTTAAATTAAAAGAAACAGCACTAGGATTATATCAAAAACATTGCAGCAATGATAAAACCCAAAGTAACCTACACCGCAGCACTAAAAAGAAAAATTAAATTATATAAAACAAAACTCATTTAGCAAACACAAACCCCACATCCCTAGTTTCAAATAACCAATCTTCGACCACACGCAAAAACCTCTTATCATAAATCATCGTCCTGACATTCGATTAAAAAAAATGAACGCAGAAACTATATAACACTTACGAAACAATTCTGACGAAAATGGCGGTACAGAGTACAAATTTTCAACAATCATCTCGAACTTGATATGTGGAAACAATTCGCGGCATCCGACGTCTACTTCACAAAAAACAATCTTGAGACTTTAAAAATGTATAGGTGCTGTGAAGGCAAAATTCTACTGGCCCCGAAAATAGACCAAGAATGATCGTATCGACGCTTGAAAAACATAACCCGAACAATACACTTTTGTACAACTAGCGGCGGTTCAATCGTACCAAAATATACTCCACCCGAACCCCCAAAGTTATGCACACATATGTTATTTTGTATGCGTGTAAGGGCCGCTCCACTGAGAGGTTCATTACACTTAATGTCCCGATATATATGCATATGTATATACATATTACTCAGAAATTAAATAAATAAATTAAATCAGAAAATAAATTTTTCTTCAAAGACAAAACACGTCCGTATATTTCAAGGCCTACTTGGCAATCTGTTCGTAAGCTGTCCTACATGATGCATATTTTTTCCAAGAAACCCTCTTAGGGCTCACCGGGTGTTCTATGAAGAAACAAGTTAACCTTAAAATCGACCATTGAAATGTTCCTAGTCATTCCTAATCAACGGATTCAAACAATGATCTATAATTCAAGAAAATCTCATGATACTGACAGTGTGTTCTATTTAGACATGTAACAGAGTAGCAAGACAGAAATCGAAATAACCGTTGATCAAAGCGGTGCTGTATTTAGTACTACTATACCTACACTGTATGTAAAATACTCGTGTTGTCTCGTTTATCTTTCTTTTGTTTTGTATAAATAATAATTAGTCAGTCACTTTTAGCTACCAAGACGAACACACGAGTCTGAATTATAATAAAAAGGAAGAAATAATTTGTAGTATATAGTTTACAATAAAATTGAACTTTTATTTTAACTTGATTGATGTAACGAAATTTGTCGAGTGAATTACCCTTCTAATCATCAAATACATAACATCACATAAAATTTTTAAATAAAGGACGACTACAAAATAGCAGCCCAAGTGGACCGTCGAATGTAATTTAATCAGCGGTAGTTGTGCCTAGGAGTCGTCGATAAAGGTATGGTTTGGTGAATTTTGTGTGTGGAAGGCGGCATTTAAGAGTTGAGATTCACGAGAGATTAATATTAAGTTGTGAAAATAAACAAAGTTATAAATAAGTGGTACGCTGTTACGTCGGTCAAAGGTTGGAGCATATTTTCTGTTTAAGGTTAGATTTTCCGAGCAGGTATATTTGATTTTGTTTTAATTTCTGTTTAGGGTTTCACTTTCCGAACAGAGAAAGGATTTTTTATTGTAATAAATAATTTTGCTTAGGGGAAAATTCCGAGTAAATTATTTATTGAATTGTTATCAGTTTATAGGGTTCTCATATGTGTATTCGGTTTGGTGTTATGTATCGCGCCATTTTTTTTATGTTACTGATTTAATGCCGAAGAAAGACACAGGTCCGGTTTCGAAAATTCCGAAGGATCAAGCCGAAAGCACTCCGGGAAAATCGAGAAGTGTTACGAGAAATCAGACAAAAATGGCGACAAATAATGTTGTATTGACTGATGACCAGTTTTGAGAATTGTTGAACATGGTGAAACAACAAAATAATGATGGAACAATAAGCCCTCAAAATATTCAAATGAATACATGTAATTTTGCAAAGTGTACGTCCCGGTTCAATGGGGAAAAATCAGTTAGTGTCGAAGCATTTATAGATGCAATAAAAATTTATAACGACTGTACGCATATTTCGGAGGGGAATGCTTTAATGGGTTTGCCGATGTTGCTGGTGCACCGCTGCAAAATGATGGTATGGTGTGAAGGGTACCGTAGCATCATTTGATGATGCTCTGGAGTTGTTATTGTCTGTTTTTGGTCGAAAGATGGGGCTATAAGATTTACCACGAAATATTTTCAAATTTTCAGGCGGAAACAATGAAAACGGATTTCTTCATTTGTAATGTACGCGCATTGTTTTCACAATTACCCCCTGAATCGTTGACAGAAACCGTACAGTTGGATATGGTGTATGGATTGTTGTCAAAGCGTATACGCTCAAAAATTAAACGAGAGTCATATACAAAATTTGATGAATTAATAAAATTGGCTCGAATAGAGTAAGAATTTTATGAAGATGAAAATCAACTAAAAGAAAAAGTTCAAAATGTTGGTTTGAAGACTTTCTGCAAATATTGTAAAAAGAAAGGTCATGTAATTGAGGAATGCCGAAAGAAGCCTAAAGATTCGAAAACTTCAATAAGCGTAAAACTGAAAAATTAGGAAATTCGACTCAGGAGCCAACTAAATCTACTTATAGTTGTTATGGCTGTGGTACACCGGGATATGTGCGAAGTACATGTCCAAAATGCAGTTCATCAAGTTTTAGTTCTAATAAATCACTTCCCGCGGCTTTTAGCGCTTTAACTGTGTATTTCCATAATCCGTTAGCTGCTGAATTTGATTCAGTTTCATTGAGTTGTTTAATCTCAGAATATAATATTTTGGAAACTACTTTAAGTCCTAAGCCAAGGCCGGTATTGAATATTTCTATATTAGGTTCAAATGGATGTGGTATAATCGACACCGCTGCAAAATTGAGTATTGCGTCTCTTTCGCTTTATAAAATTTTACTAGATAAAGGTGCTACTTTCGAATCTCAGGATTTAAATATTGTTTTGGCGGGTGGGTTACAGAAACAGCAACAAATATTATTTACGAAAACTGATGTTGTGTTAGAGGGTCGGATGATTCCTACCACGTTTATTGTTTTGCCAGGCGCCGACAATACAAAGACACTTCTGGCAATAGATTTTATTAAAAATTCCCGAATCATAATAGATTTCGCAAAAAACCAATGGAAGTTTCATGATTCAAAAACAGAATTTAGTTTGAAATACGAAATTACTAATCAGAAACTATCTACTGATATATCTTCTTTGAATGTGCTCAAGGCTGACGAGGGATATTCTCTTACCGATTTACAACGGGGAGAAATAAATAAATTTCTTGAACAAAATGAAACCGTTTCTCAAAAGATGATATAATGGAGGAATGTGAGTCACCTTGGGCGTGTCCGGTGGTACTTGTGAAAAAACCTAATGATTTTTATCGATTTTGTGTAGATTATAGGCGTCTTAATGCCATAACGACATCAGATAAGTACCCAATGCCAAGGATTGACGAACTCTTGCATTTGGCTAAGAAAACCCTTTTTATGTCAACGATTGATTTGCGGTGTGGGTATTGGCAAGTTCCAGTTCGCTTTTCGGATCGTGATAAAACCGCTTTTATATGTTCGTTTGGGTTGTATCGGTTTAAGCGAGTGAGTTTCGGGTTAAAAAATGCGCCTGCGACATTCCGGCGGATGGTCGATAGATTAAAGTCGGGAATCCCAGAGGTCACAATTTTGGCATATCTGGATGATATAGTCATTCTGTCAGAGTCCTTTCAACAACATTTGTCTGATCTGGAGAAAGTTTTTAATCGTTTGATGCAGTTTAAATTACGAGCTAACCGCGAAAAATATTTTTTCTATCGAGAGAGTATTAGGTTTCACGGTCATGTTATAAATGGCGAAGGTATTAGCACTGACCCCGATAAGGTTTCCGCAATTTCAGAGCGCGACGTGCCACGGAATGTAAGGGAAGTGAAGTTTTTTTTGCAGACGTGTTCTTGGTATAGGAAGTTCGTTCCAGGATTTTCCGAAGTATCACAACCTTTGAGCGACTTAACAAAAAAAAAATCGGTATGGTCGTGGAATGATACCCATCAGCGAGCTTTCGATTCGTTAAAACGGTTGTTAATTAACGCGCCCATCCTTCAGCAGGCAGATGAAACTAAACCATATATTTTGCGAACCGATGCTAGTAACTACGCCGTCGATGCTGTGTTACTCCAGAGAGAGGATGTGAATGAACGCCCAATTGAGTATGCCAGTCGTCTATTACTGCCTGCTGAGAAAAATTATAGTACAACAGAACGAGAGCAGTTGTGTAGACCACCAAATGATGAAAATAAACAAGATTGCGAAATAAGTAAATTTCAAATTGACTTTCCAACTTATGCTACAAAGGATATAAGGAAACTTCAACTGGAATACGACGAATTGGAGAAGATTATAACTTGTTTTGAGCAACTGGATCATCCCGATTTAGGAAACTTGACAGGACGTGGGTATTTCATAGAATCAGGCATCTTGTTTCGTTATGCTCCGGATCAAGAGACAGAGGATGCGCAATTGGTAATACCGGCTGTTTTGCGGGAATATGTTCTAAAGATTTATCATGATAGTCCAACCGCAGGTCATTATGGTGTTGAACGTACTATAAATAAAATTCGCTCTAAATATCACTGGAAAGGAATGCGAAAATATATCGCTGAGTATGTCAGATATTGCAATGAGTGCCAAAAATTTAAACCCAGTAACCAAGAATGATAGATTACAAGATTATGCAACTCAAAATACGTTACTCTCTTTTTTTGTAAAAAAATAAAGCGTAGGAACCAGTCTGTATATCTGACTTTTTTTTCACCTGTTCTTTAAACTTTGTTTCACTCACCCTTGGTTCTTCAAATATTTGGTTGGTTTTACAGTGGTGTGAGCGAGAAACATGAATCAATATGATCACATGATCATTGTTGTGAAAGTGTTAATCTATATACCTTTCATTTCCTCTTATTGTATGTAGTGTGGTGGTATAATATATTTGGTCATTCATTCTCATTCATCATTGGTTATTTATTTAATTTAATGTTTATGTTGCATATACAGTAGAAAACAAAATTATCGTTCTCTTCATAGTAATTTGACGATACGACAATTCATTTAAGTACAACATTTTTGGTTCACTATCGTATTAGAAGAGAGGATAAAAAATAAAATTAAAAAATAAAGCATAGGAACCAGTCGTTTTACTCTCCATCGGAGTTGGACAATCTTCTAATTTATCATTCTTGCCCAGTAACCTAAAATCAAGTGGATTACTCAAAACACCAGTTATGCAGCAACGATTTGAGATTCTAGCGATCGATTCATTTGGCCCACTTCCGATTACCGCGGAGGGATATAAGTGGATATTGCTTATAGAGGATACTGCAAGTCGATGGATTGAGTTGTTTCCGCTTTGTGTTGCAACAGCAGAGGCATGTGCGAAGGTTATGATTAATGACATTTTTATGAGGTATGGACTGCCGAGGAGAATGATATCTGATAATGGATCACAATTCATTAGTGATGTAATGCAACACGTGTCACAGTGTTTCCATATTACTCAAAATTTACTACCAGTATATCATCCGGAGGGGAATCCTGTTGAACGAAAGAATCGCGATTTAAAGGTGCAACTTGCAATTTTAATCCAAACTGATCATACACGGTGGGCAGAAAATATATCCTCAATTAGATTCGCGTTGAACTCTACCAGAACCGATTCTACTGGACAAACGCCAGCATTTGTGACATTCGGAAGGGAACTTCGAGTACTAGAAGATGTAGCCATGGACATTAGGCCCATCATTGAGTCGGAAAGAGAGAGACTTCAGAATAAAATTAAAGAAGTTCGCGACCATAATGAAAACCAGCAAGACAAGCGAAAAGCAGGGGCAGATAAATCCCGTCATCTTGGATGACAACATAATATATATTCAGTCCCATTTATTAAGTAATGCTAATAAAAAAAATTCAAAGAAATTTGCTCCAAGACGCGATGGACCCTACCGTGTATCCAAGGTTATATCCTCCACCACGTTTGAACTTGAGACGGTTGATAGGAATAAAAGTGTTATTGGCAGATATCATACCTCAGCTTTAACACCATATGCTGGCCAAGAAAACTCATCTGAACCAATCGTTCGGAAAAGGGGAAGAAGACGTCGTTCTGAACTACCATCGAGACGATTTAGTAGTCCAGAAGGGAGCATGTAGCAAGACATAAATCGAAATAACCGTTGAACAAGGCGGTGCTGTATTTAGTACTACTATACCTACACTGTATGTAAAATACTCGTGTTGTCTCGTTTCTCTTTCTTTTGTTTTGTATACATAATTCTATGAAGAAATGTCATAGATAAAATTAAAATCGTTAGCTTCCCTAGCTAAATTTTTAGCATTTATCATTGTGTGTTAAGATCAAACAATGTTCTTTAATTGTTTTCAAGAAACTCATTGTTTCATCCCACTTTATCAAATGACATCAGTCGCAATGATGGTAAATGCTTAGAAGGAAATTAGGAAGCTTAGGAACACTACGATGGGTTATAATTATTAAACAAAATTATCTTTTATTACCAATTATAGGGGGGGGGGGGAGGGGAGTTCCTGAATGTTTTCTTTTCTCCAATACTAACTTATAACTAATTTGTTGTTCTATTCTTCAAACCTTTGAACAAATTACCTTCCCGCTTTCCTAACGTAGAATATCTAAGAATTGATTACGTATTTGTGAATCTATTTCAAATCGGTTTATTGTCATTAGTACGCTTACATGATTTGTAATTGTTCATCTAAATAAGCGAAATTTATTGGATTTTCTTAAACCGTTCCTTTTGATGTGACTGAGTCTGCCTATCTATCGACAGCGATAGGTCAAACTCTAGCTTTTTAAAATCCCGCATTTCTCATGTCTAAATTCTTGAAAAGAATATGAAAAAATATCTTTAAGTGTAAGAACTTTCCGCTTCATTGCTAGGTAACAAGTATTAACGGTACAAAAATAATTTTTCTGGCCTAAAAGAAATAACAAAACAAAGAGTATTTATATTGCCACAGCTTAGGTACTAAGCAACGGCTTTATGTTGATTTCGATTTTTAAGCTGATTTGATTTCTTAGGCTGTGGACCAATCGTCGGAAAATCATTTAGTACAGTAAATTTCAATTTTAGATCACATAAAAAATTATCGTATTAACTCTCTGGAAGTAAAAATGATTTGATAGACACAAAGTATGGTTTGAAGAACAATTTACCCGTCTATTGATCCGCAGCCTTAATATGATATTGAATGAATTATTTTAAAAACATGTTGGGTTTATATTGGTTTGATACTCCGATCGTAGAAAAAATTCGTTCCCGGACTCCCATGGTTACCCGTGGTATTAAAATTAAATGTAGCCAATTATTAGAACAAAGCTTTGTACTAAATTTAAAAATAAATTCAAATTTATTTGAAAATTAAATTCAAAATAGTAGATCAATTCGAAGGCTTAACATAAGTTCCAGAAATTATGACACACATTATAATGAGTCAACACTCTGTATACAGATAGTAAAAATTACTTTAGACCTAAAGGCAACAGACAAACGCTAATTTATTTCAACAAAATAATAAATATAATAATAGAAATAATTATGTTCCACAATTAATTATAGGGGTTGGCTAAAAAAATCTCGGTTTTTATAAATTTTGTAAAATTGGGATTTTAATTTTAAAACGAAAATAACCAAAAATTATAAATTCTGGAAAATGGAGAATTTAATTTTAAATTAAAAATACATAAAAACCGAGATTAAATTTGAGATTTTTTACATCCGAGATTTTGAAAACCAAATTTCCAAACGCAGCCTTAATTATAGATTTAATAATTGAAATAGTTTAAAATCAACAAGTCTTATTATTGGTGGATTCTTTATTCCCTACTCAACCTTTATAATCCACAAGCCACAATGATTAAAAGCGAGATCAAATATTCCAGGGAATTTATATTCCACACAACTTAATTTCGATTTTATTCGTTTGCCTTAAATGTAGGAATTTGTGCTGAAAATTATAGAATATCTAATTTTTTGATTATCAATCAACTTACATTAATACAGGGTGGGTTTTATGTTCCAGGTCGATTTTGTTTGGCCGCCATTTTGGTTTGGATGCCATTTGTCAGTTTACCTTTGACAGTTGTAATGACAATGCTGTAACAGTTACTAATGCCGGCTATCGGGACATGTTGGAAAACTTTCTTGTGCTCGAATTGGATCAATTAGGCCTACCGAATACGTGCATGTATCACACACAGCTCGCCCTACGAAGCAAATCTTGCGACAAATTTTTCGTTGCTTGAGGACAGCATTCGAGACGAAATTGCTGGAATAACAACAGAGGTCTGCGCAAATGTTATGAAAACTGTGCTTAAAAGAGCTCGCCTTCCGCCACGGCCAGAGGCGGCCACTTGACCGAGATTATTTTCCGTGAGTAAGGTTAAAGACCATATAATCAATCAATAAAATATAAATAGATATTTGAACATAGGTTCTACATTTTTTAACTTTCACCTTGAAATGACAGAAACACAAGGCATCAATTAAAGTCTATGAATAGTGCACTACACTGTTAACTAACAATAGTTCTTATTTATTCGATTGAGTCGCTGAACATACTTTCCACAATTCAACTATCTCGTCAACATTCTGATTTCGACGTTTTTATATTTCATAAATAGTGTAGTCAAACTTTTCCATCATCTTGGCAATCAGGCAAATAACGCTTTGTTAGAATAAAATAAAATAAAATTTTAAGTTGCACAATTTTGCTTCACTTATCTTCCTAAAAAATTGAATCGCAACAAAAATAAATTTGAAATAATTTTATGTCGCGTTCATCAGTCATGTAGTATCAGCCTTGTTGAAATCCTGGCAAAAATGATCAAACATTTGGTTGGTCCAAAACCACTTTTCTCGAAGTTTTGAAAGTCCCGGAGTCCGAAAAAACAACAACAACAAAAATGTCCGTCTGTCTGTCTGAACATCTGGATGTCTGTACTGATAATATCTAAAGAACTTGGATTTTTTTCACCAGTCTGTTTCTATGGTCAATGCAGATAATTGAAAAGCTTTTGTACCCTGTACTTCAAGAGGATTGAGTACTTGCCATATGAATTGACCCAAAACCATCTAGCTATATAAATATTTTTCAATTTTGTAGATAAGGTGGTTTGAATATTGAGTTAAATACTGAAGTTGAGGTTAGGTTTAATTTGATTTGGTGTTGGTATGGGATATAATGAGCAGTTAACCAATTTTTTATATGGGCTGGTTTGAGGATTGTTGGGCGTTGAGTTTGCGATTGAGTTGAGGGTTGAGTTGGGTTCTATTTGCGGGTTGAATTGAGGCTGAGTTGGGGTTGGATTGGGGCTTAGCGAGCAGTTAAGCAATCTATACAATATAAAAGTGGGTGTTTATATGTATCTATGTATGTATGAACGATATTTAACAAATCCACGTGCGATCATGATTGGGATGGTAATGGTAATGGTCATAGTCATAGGGATGGTAAAGGTAATGATAATGGTAATGATAACGGCAATGGTAATGATAATGGTAATGGTGATGGTTAAGGTGATAGTGATAAGGTAGTAATGGTGATCGTTATCGTGATGGTGATGCTGATGCCGATGCTAATGCTGATGCCGATGGTAATGGTAATATTTATAGTGATAGTGATGGTATGATGATATGACGATACGATGGTATGATGGTATGGCGGTTTGATGGTATGATAGTACGATGGTATAATGGAATGATGAAATGAGGCTATGATGGTATGATGATATGATAATATGATGGTATGATGGCATGATAACATGGTGTCATGAAAGAATGATAGTATGATGGTATGATCGAATGATGGTATGATGGCATGATGTTATGATGTTGTGATGTTGTGATGTTATGATAGTATAATGGTATGATGCAACGATGATGATATGATCGCCTGATAGTACGATGGTATGATTATATGATAGTATGATGATAGTGTGAGGTATAATGGTATGGTAGTTCGATGGTATTACGGTACGAATGTATGATGATATGATGGTCTAATAGAACGATGGTTCGCCGGTTTTTCAAGCCGCATAATTTGAATTATGGTACATTAAATTTGGAGTTGAGTTGATGTTAAGTTGTGGTTCCAGTTAGGATTGTGTTGAGTTCATATACACAAGCGGTTTTCATACCATGTTTGTTTGAGGATTGAGTTTGGGGTTGAGTTTGAAGATTGAATTGGGAGTTGAGTTAGGATTAAGTTCAATTTTAGCGAGGACTCAGTTGCTGATTTATTTTGGGAGAGTTGTGGGTTGAGTTGGAAATTAGCTTGAGTTGAGTTCACGGTGATTTTGGGACTGAGTAGAGCGCTGAGTTTGGGGTTGAGTGAGATGGACTGAGTTTTATTTGGAGGTTGAATTGATATTTGAGTCTTAAGTTAACTCGACTTTTTCTGAGTTGAGCTCTTGTACCCATTTAATTTTTCTGACCATGTTGATTTGAAGATTGAGTTGGGAGTTGCGGTGGAGATTAGATTGTTGAGTTTATAAACTCATGTAATTTTCGAACCGTGTTGAATTAGGGTTTAAGTTAAAAATTGAGTTGGATTTGAGTTAGTAGCTCAGTTTTTTGAGTTTAATTTGGGGTCGAGTTTAGGGTTTAGTGGGAGGATAGATTCAGTTGATTTTAGTTGAGTTCAAACACGCATGAATCTTTCGAATCGAGTTGATTTTCGGGTTGGGTTGGCCGTTAAGTGTGAAGTTGAGTAGAGAGTTGAGATTTGGTTCGAGCTAAGGTCAGTTAAAGTTGAGTTAAAATCTATTTAGCTTACGATTGAGTTGTGCTACCGGTTAATTTGGAGGTCTCTATTTTACTTCAGGCTAAGTTGTAAATTAAGTTGGAGGTTGAGCTGAAGATTGAGTTCTTCAGTTAGAGATTGGATTTTAGGACCAAAGTTCTGATTACCTCAATGGGTTTCAGCCTTTTATATTTTTGAATTGCAACTTAAACGGAATGTCGAAACTGAATTTTCTAGTCTGTTGTCGTGCCGAATTCTCATACCGAATTTCGAAATATCGAAAAATTATAATTACCTGGTGAGAAGGTTCGTTTACAAAAACAGTCGTTACATTATCATTGAGAGCCTTATTCCCAGCAAGCTTTTATTAACAAATACTATGAGAAAGACTCAATTCAAAAATATTACAAACGAAACATTGGCTACCGACATCTGTGTGCTTTGAAAGATATATAGCTTATCTTGTATTCGAATTTGACAGGAGTTTACAGGTATAATAATTCAAACAACAACTGTAGTGTTATGAGCAAAACAGATAGCCAAATCTATATGCATGACCCAAGTCCCACGTTTAAGTTACTATGGTTAGCTACGTGTAGATGTCAGTCAAGCGATGCTTTTTTTAACCTAATTTCCGTTTTGGCGATTTACAGAATGTAACTTTGCACAATTATTTAACAATGGTAGCCTTTTTTATCGTTGTTTAATATTTTGTAGATTCAATAAATTGTTATCTGAAGTACTTTTCAAGTTTAAACATAAATTTTTCGTTCATCAGTTTTGTCCATCAGTTCTAATTACTCTCCAAATCACAAGATTTTATGTTGTAAGGTAGCATACAAATTAGAACATATAATATATGTATGAGCAACATCATAATATTTATATAGACTACCAACCACAAATTAAAAAATAAAAACAGCGCCAAAACCCCATAACCCAAATACCATCACACAGGGATGTTTCAACATTTTGCCATTTGTTGTTTATTTCTTCTTGTTGTTGTTCTTCCCGTTTATAAATACATACACAGTCGTATCTAATAAACCTCATGTTGCCCGTTTTTTCCGATTTTTGTACATTTTTTTTATTTTTTTTTATTATTATCCAACCCAAATGCTTTAATGTGTATATGTGTACATAATACATACTATGTAGTGCGCTACTACGCTGTTAGAGGTTTTCCGTATATTTGCTAAATTATAATTTACTTTAATTAAAATTTATGTTTTCACTAAAAAAAAAACGAAAAAAACAGAAAAAAGCGTTGCTGTGTGAAAAAAGATTTATGTTATTCGAAGACGTAACGTAACAGCATAAAAAAAAATATAATAATCATCTAAGAGTTTTGTTGTTGTAATGGAAAAATATGAAAAATAAAAAATAAAAATTACAGAATTTTCACCGCAGGGAATTTTAAATAGTTCAACATAATTTTATTTTTTATGATTATTATTTTCCGTTTGATGTTTTCATGTTTTTTTCGGTTGGAATTATTTCTTAAAGACATACACATGTACAGCCCCAGCACAACAAATTTTGACTTTTCGATTTTTATTTGTTTTACAGCATGGCAAAGTGGCATACCAGTATTTCTTCAAGAAAAATCACACCTTTTTACTGTTTTTCTAAATTCTTCTTATTACACAGGACAACAAAATAATTTGCATGCATTTTTTATATTTTTGTAATCTGTAATAAATCAGTTATATTATTCACTTATACATATATGTACATCATAAATTATGTGTTTCAATTAACAAGTGGTTTAATGGAATTTTTTTTCTGTGTGTGTGCGTCTGTGGTGATATATCACTTAAGTCGCACAATGGACAAGGTGTAATGGAGTAATAAATCTCCCGCTAGGTGTAATTGATTGTAAACTCAAGCTCGTTTTTTATTGTTGTTGCAATCAAGGCCTGCATTGGTGTAGAACTACATACCAAGCTCGTTGGATTTTTTTTTTAATATTTAGGTACACTAAAGAAGTAGTCTTGACCTAATAAACATTCCCGGGAAAGTTCACTCATCCGGTGCTCTCGACAAATTGGATTTAAACATTCACTACCTACCTAACAGTAAAAAAATTATTATATACTAGAGCCGCCGTGGTTTCCATTATAAGTTTATTCCGAAGAAATTATTAATTAAAGGTTACAGTACCTTATTGAAACCACAAAACAATTTGTTTTGTGGTTTCAATAAGGTACTGTAACCTTTAATTAATAATTTCTTCGGAATAAACCTACCTAACAGTATTTTACGTTTATGATTTTAAAAATTAATTTCTAAATTTTTTAGAAGCCTACTTTTGAAAGGAACTTTAATTTTCTGAAAATTTGTCATACTCTTAAATTAGCTTTCGAATTTTTAAATGCCTAAGGTTAGAACAATTAAATGAAAAATTTTGATTCAGAATATTTTAAGATTTTAAAAGCATTTTCTGTAGCATTTTGTACATCACAACTCTTTTACTCGGGCGGACCAAAGTCAAACTTTAGTATTTCACTTTTAAAATTAGTTTTAATCTTAGTTTCTTTTCCAAATCTTTTAAATTTCGATTTTATGCAAACGTGTCTTTTTGATAATTTCTTATAAAAACCGTTTCATGAACAAGGCATTTCATTTCAACATTCATGAAAAAGGTGAAGATGGCTATTAACCAGATTTTTTTTTTTGTTATTTAATTATTTTTTAAATGTAATTTAATTTAAAAAAAACTTAAACAATGATTTTTAAAAATACTTTAGCAGCAGCCCTCTAGGAAAGTGGGGCTATTCCTAGGGAGCCGTAAAGTAACTCAGTGTTTCTAAATGTCAATTTTAAAAAATATTCTTAAATTATGCTTCACAAGTTTATTATAAAAATTGGTTTTTAGCTAAATAAATTTTTTTTTCTACAGTATAACACATTTCTGGGATACCATCATATTAACGAAAATAAAAATCCCAAAAAATACAAATTAAAGTGTCCCATCGAAAAGAAGACTCCATTAAATTTTTGTTAACTACAATATGAAAACAAAAAGAAGCTACATAATGCCTTGTCATCCTTGCGCAGAAAATACAAATGCTAAGAACTTTGCGAAGTTCCCTATTTTAGTATGTGAATCGTTTGGGGGCAGCAGCCCCCATTTTCTAAGATATAACACGAATTAAAATAACTTCATACATTTGTTTTTAATAAAAACCTTTTTTCGGACTTGTTTTTTGGAGGGGATTTTTTTTTGGGATTACCATATTAACCCAAAATTCACATGGATTACCCAAAATCAGTAGCAGTTTTTGCTTAGTCTCCTTTACCAATTTTGTCTGTTGAGTATTAATGATTGAGTACAATTTCTGTGGTCACAAGTTAAAAGTGCTAAAGTCAATTTTTTCGATTTTCAGGAGAGCCGAAAATCGATTAAAATCTGAATATTAAAAATTATATTTTATAAAAATTATCCATTACTAATGGCCTATAACCATTTTTAATAAAATATAAATTTTTTAATATTCAGATTTTAATCGTTATTCGGTGCTCTTGAAAATTGAAAAAATTGACTTTAGCACTTTTAACTTGTGACAAAAGATTTGATTTCTAGTCGGTTGATTACACAGTGATTCTGTGGTTTAGGTCTCGTCAAGATTTGAAATGGTTAATTTCTCGTTAGGAACTCATTAAGAATTTTGGTTTATTTCATTCTAAATTTTTAGGTAACACTATTGCAATTTAGCTAAAATTGGATAAGCGCTTTCGAACTCAGCTGTGAACCTCACATCATCACCATCAGTTATCAAATACATTATCGTTTCTTTTGTTTGAATTTATATTTATACTTTGAATATTTTTCTATTTATGTTATATTAGCGATATTATTATTTAAGCATTGTTATTGAAATTATTAGTTTCTCAATCTGAAGTAGAGATAGAATATTCTGTCAGAGGGTTATCTATTAAAACTCAAGATGCTGCTAAATTTTTAATGGGCGCTCTATCAGCAGAGGCTTCTGACAGGAGTTTAAGACCAATTAATTCGCATGTCCAGTAAAATCCCGAGGAAGAACTGGGAATTTGTCAGGCAGTATGGAACTCTCGCAGTTAATGCAATATCAAGGGGTGACCCCACCATTTGAATCTATAGTTATGTCTTTGGCAAAAGCAGCTCACTACAAAGATCGAATCGAAAGATTGAGCAATACATTTGGTGATATTGGAAATATTACAAATATGTCCAGTACAATTCGTAGGATTTACAATTGGCATGCGAAATTATTTACAGACTATTGCACTTCGACCGCCAGTAGTTCCGTAGCAAACGGAAATAATGGAAATAATCTCATGAATCGAGCAAATCAAAGAGACGCAACTCTCTCACAAAAGAAACCAGCCGAGCCGGAACAATCTAATACTACCCGTAAAGCAGCGCAGGCACATATACTACAAGAAAATTTTGAAGAAATTTTATCGACAGAAGCAAGGGATTTAAGGGAGTCAGTGGCTGAGTTTTTCTCCCAGATGAATATGCGGCGAAGCAGCGCTAGGGTCGAGGAAGACCACCCATTTGATTTCTCTCAAAGTAATTCAAGACCACAACAGCAAAGTTTGATGAGCCAACGTGCAAAAATTAGTAAACAACCAGGGTACCAATTCCATAATAATTACAAACTAAGGCAAAACTGGAATTTATCTTTTGACGGTAGTGATTCGCACAACATCCATGATTTTATTTACCGTTTGGAACAAATGGCCAACAATGACGGATTTCCAGAGGAATATCTGCCAAAAGTACTCCAGAGGAATATCTACCAGAAAACTGGTTTTGGTTATTTAAGAGGGATAACCCGAATCCATCATTTTAGTTCGTTTGATTATGAGGATGAAATTCTTGAACAGATCCTTCAACGATACCAAGGGAAACGAGATAAATTTTCTGATTTTGCATTAGGTGTTCAGAAGCTAAACGCGAGACTACAGCATCGGATGTCTGAGAGCCGTTTAATTTACCGCCTTTGCAAAAATATGATACCAGCCTTACAAAATGTAACATTGCCATATCAGAAGTCCATAAAAACAGTCGAAGACCTGAGAGTTCTTTGTCAGCGGTTTGAACACATGTGTGAGCAAACAGGATACGATCCACGCAGGTTTACAGAATCATCGATTCCTCGTCGGCGAGTTATAAATGAGCTTTCTCACGAGATGGAAAGAATGGAGCTCAATCCGAGATCCAACTAGAGAGTCCAGCCAGCAACCATCATTTAACCAAAACAATGAAGAAACCGAAGATATTAACGCATTTAAAAATGTGCAATTTCATCCGAATTCCATCCAACTTATTTACTGGAACTGCAAAGACTTAGGACACCGCTATCAGGATTGCCCACAGGAGTTGCTGAATATTTTTTGTTTCGGATGTGGCGCAGCTAACGTGCGAAAACCGAACTGTCCTGGGTGCCAGCTAAAAAATACGACGGAAAACTTTCGACCGGGTGTGAATATGTCGAGGGGATCACGCTACGGAGGGAATTCGACTCCACAATCAGAAAAATGAGTACCGAATTCAAGACCCTCAGCTTAAAATCACATTCTAACCTTAACCTTTGTACAACACCTATATCAGAACTTAATAATAATAAAATTTTCAGTCAAACAATATCAAATAATTTTTCTAAATTTCAGTCATCCAAACATAAAAAAATCAGTAGATCAGTTTCATATTTCCGAAATAAGCGAAAACTAAAGCAAAATTGTGTATCATCCATAATAAAGTGTTTTGCAGTCAATGATCCTCGACCATTTGTAGAAGTACTTCTTGACAATAAGCAAATTAATGGTCTTTTGGATAGTGGAGCATTCGTGAGCGTTTTGGGAAAAGGATCTTTAGAATTTTTGAAATCTATCAATAAAGATTTCCACAAATTAGCTTCTAAAATTAAAACTGCTGACGGAACACTAAATACAATTCTAGGCTACGCATGGCTACCGGTTACGGTGGTTTTTGGCTCAAAAACAGCAAAAATAAAATTTTGCATCGTGCCCACACTGGAAGCACCACTTTACTTGGATATCGATTTTTGGGAAGCCTTTAATATATTTCCAACATTAAACGCCATCAAAATAATGTTCTACGCCGTTACAGCCGGGAAATTGTAACCAACATGCTCTCACTCCGCAAGAAAAATGTACACTTGACAAAATCATTTCTATGTTTCCATCGTCACAAAAAGAAGAACTAGGAAAAACTAAACTGCACGAGCACGATATTGAAATTATAGAGGGATGCAAACCCATAAAACAGCGATATTATTCCATTTCACCCGCAGTACAGCAAAGCTTGAATGAGGAAATTGACCGCATGCTGGGATTAGGAGTAATAGAAGTCAGCAACAGTTCGTTGCCACTCATTGACGGACTATTGGGACGATTGAACAATACAAAATACATAACTGGACTTGACCTGAAGGACGCATTCTGGCATATTCCGCTTGCAGAATCTGCTAGGGACAAAACGGCTTTTACAGTACCGGGACGGTCGCTGTATCAGTTCAAAGTGATGCCGTTTGGGCTGTGCAATGCAGCCCAATCAATGTGTCGCTTGATGGACAAAGTTATACCTCATGAACTTCATGATAAAATATTTGTTTATTTGGATGATCTGCTTGTCATCAGCGGCACATTGCAGGAACACTTTGAACTGTTACAGCTTACTGCAGACTTACTACGGACGGCAGGACTGACACTGAACATCGAAAAGAGCAAGTTTGTAATGAGACAAATAAAGTATTTGGGTTACATACTGGGAGAGGAAGGATTAAAACCAGACCCAAGCAAGGTAGAAGCAATTATGAACTTTCCTGTACCAACCATCGTCAAACAACTTAGACGATTCTTGGGCTTGTCAGGATGGTACAGGAGATTCATATGTAACTATTCAAGCATTTCAGCTCCGATGACGGACTGTTTGAAAAAGCGAAAATTTCAATGGAACGAGAAAGCACAGCAAGCGTTTGACTCCCTAAAACAAATTTTAACCACAGCACCAGTTTTAATTAATGCCAGGTATAACGAAATTTTTTTCATTAGATGCGATGCAAGTTCTGAAGGTGTGGGTGCGGTATTGTACCAAAAAGATGGCGAAGGGTATGAGCAACCCATTTCGTATATGTCACAAAAATTAAATTCAGCTCAAAAGAATTACACAGTGACCGAATTGGAGTGTTTGGCCGCGGTATTGGCAGTGAAGAAATTTCGAGCTTACATCGAAGGTCACGAGTTTACGATCATAACGGACCATGCAAGCTTGAAATGGCTAATGACCCAACGCGATTTACACGGAAGATTAGCCAGATGGAGCTTAAACTTCAAGGGTTTAAATTTCATATAGAACACCAGAAGGGTAAAGATAACGTAGTGCCCGACGCTCTATCCCGTACCTACTGTGAAACAATAGAAGAGTTTAATGAAAATGTAAGAATGATAAATTTAGATAAATTTCAAAACATACATTTTGAGGAACAAGAATACGTCAAACTAAGGAACAACATACTGTCGGATCAGAACAGTTACCCAGCGTTTGGAGTCGAAGGGAATTATATTTTTATCAGGCTCGAGCCAAAAAGATTTTCTGAACTATCAGATTTGTCGGTTTGGAAGTTATGGATTCCTACGGTGTTAAGACATGACCTGATTAGAGAAGCACATGACGAACCTTTGTCATCACATGGAGGAATAGGCAAAACTCTGGAAAAACTAAGACGAACGTATTTTTGGCCCGGTATGGCAAGAGCGGTACATGAGTATGTAACACAATGCGTGACCTGCAAAACAACAAAACCAACCAATCAGCAGACACGTCCACCAATGGGGAATTTAACTAAATTTGTGCTGCTCAAGGCACTGACGAAAGGCACGGCTCAACAAATTACCCAATTTCTGAGAGAAGAAGTGTTTAGCGTATATGGAGTACCTGAAGTTATTCATTCGGACAACGGTACTCAATTTAAAAGCGTAGAGTATAAAGCCTTATTATCTGAATTTGGGGTGGGTGATTCAAAAACAGCTATCTACAGTCCACAATCGAATGCGTCAGAACGTGTGAACCGCTCCATTATCTGTGCAATAAGGGCATACGTTGCTGATAAACACACTACATGGGATCGCTACCTATCTGAAATAGCCTCAGCAATAAGAAATGGATTTCATGAAACTGTGAAAAATACACCTCATTTTTTATTATTTGGGTATCACAAGATAAACCATGGGCAGGACTATCAGCTGTTAAGGGAAATGGAAGGCATCTCAAAAGGTGAAATATTGCTACCATTGTCGGCCAGGTTGTCACTAATACTTAACCAAAGCAAACATTAAACTAGCTTATGATCGGAGTTCAAAACGGTACAATTTACGAACACGTCCGGTAAAATATACAAAAGGTTTTTGTTCGAACACATCCACAGAGCGATGCGGCAAACAAATTCTGCGCTAAATTGGCAGCACAATTTGTAAGCGGGGTAATTTGAAAGCAAATTGGAAATGTAATGTATGAGATAGTAGATGATTCGAAGAAAAGGAATTTTTCATTCAAAAGACATCCGAGTGTAGTTTCGCATATGCCCTTATCTTAAGAATAAACTGTCGGCATCAGTATTTTTTTTTTTTCAGTTTCATCTTCCCTTTTTATTTTTTTTCGGTAATATGAATCTGTGCTGTTACAGGTTGATATTCTCATCATTGTTTATGAAATTGATTTTATGTATAAGTTAATTAATAATTTTTTCTTGTCAATATGATTGTGTGCAGGAACAAATGATGCATTGTTCGGTTTTGCTCTCTGGTGAGATTTAAATTCATAAAATATTAATGAGTGATCAAATCTTTCGAGCCGTAATTGTAGTATATGTATTGACTGGTTGGCAGCATTTACATATAATGCAATGATCTAGACATTTGTCATTTCTGGTCGGAACCGAATTGCACCAAAAATATCCAGTGGAACTAATTAATTCAAGATATTCAAGCGTGTTAATATTAGTTGAATCAAAAGAGTTAATATTCATGTCGCCAATTAATATGTGTTTCTTAGTTACATCAACATTAGTTAAGAGATATTCTAATAACCTGATAAATTTAGTGACGTCACTTCTATTGCATGTTGGTGTCTGGTAAACTTTTTAACATTATAACTTACAACTAAAATTTCTTAAGTGTTTAATTTCGCATACGTGGTTTTGAAGTTTCACATTTTTATTCTTATAATAACTAAAATTAAGATTTAAACATTTAAATGATTGTAGGTTCAAAATTGCAAATAGATTAGATTAGATTTTCGACGTTTGGATATTTAGTTCAAGATTTATTAGAGAGACTATTAGATAGATTCTAAAAGGTACAACTGAAAATACTGAAATTTAAACGTCGATCTTTTTAAAGTCCTAAAGAGGTTACTTAATTTATAAATGTTACTACTATGAGAACACCAACAATTGAATCCCAAGCGCCCGCAAAAATTCCATTTTTGGGAAATTGTTATCAATTATTATTAGAATCATCTTTTGGGAAATGTTAAATTTCCGTCTTTGATGGTGTGCATTAAGTTTTGTAAGGGAATGTGTGTAGTTTAATTCGCCAATAATCTTTACACGTTACATTCTGTATATAGAATATAAATTGGCATAAAATCAATCCGGTTGCCATGGCCTGATGAGAGTATTGATGACTTCGTAATTACAGGCATATTTTTATCTTAAAAATTATCAAACGATATTGAACGTGTAATCAAGAAATTAAAATATTTTGAAAGAGACTCGAAAATCCTTTAAAATTTGAGAATTGGAAGACAGTGTTGAATTTGTTGATTTTTAAAAATTTTAAATTATATTTCAGAAAATCTGATTTTTTCAATTAGCTAAAATATATTAAAATTTGTTCTGCAATTTCGAAAATTTATAATTTTGAATATCAAATTAAAGTTAACAAATTTTGAGGCTAAATCTTTAAAAGGGAAGATGTCTGTATTTTTCACTATTACCATGTCCTTATCTAAACTCCCTCCGATCAAATTTGCAGTCAGCAACCGTAATCCGAGAGTAAAATAAAATGGAGAAGAGCAATGGCTATTGGAAAATTAAGAATTTTCAATGTAATTTAACAAAATTACTTTGAATTTGGATGTTAAGTCTTTTGTGTAGACAACAATCTGTCTCCTGTGGCTTAAGGACTTATTTATAAGTAAAACGATTATAGATCCGAGGCCTGATTAAAATATTTAAGGTACTAAATCTAATCGGCCCTGTTAGAAAAGCTGTGTTTCATCTAATTTCATCAAATTTAATTTTTAAATATTTCTCAATCTGTGGGTCTGATTGTGTAAACTTTTAAAATCAAATTTTTTATGAACTTACATGTAGGGATGGAATACACCTGTCCTAAGTCATGTAGCAACTAGTGACGATTACCCATAAAAAATATGTTTTCACTGTTGGTAAGTTTGGGCCAGAATAAAAAATAAAAAAAATCAAATTGTTTATAAATTTATATATTTTGGGGCGGGACGTACCTGTGTCCTAAATAAATATCTTCTAAATTTTGGGAAGTTCTTTCTTTTGAGAATTATTTAGTTGTAAAATACTTTTGATACTTAAAAATTCATAATAACGAGGATTTATTTTTTTAAACTTCACAGCCGTAGCACTTGGTGTAACTATAATCATAACCCACATTCACATAGCACAGACTTTTGAATGAAATTTCATTGGTTGCGTTTTGAACTACTTTTGATTTAACATTTTTTATTCGTTTCAAAAATTCAATTTAATTAAATAATTTTTTTTTTATCTTTTCAGGTAAGTTCGAGTTTTTGATTAACATCAAGAGAGTTTAATAAAAGTAAGTAGCCCTATCCCCATTTCGATGAAGAACGAAGCGTTCGGTTTCGAAAGTAAGGGCTAATCATATTTTTTTAAACATAAATAAATAAATAGATAAATACAATGTTTTGACGCTACATTAGAGTCTGATATTAGTGACACATAAATACTGGTGATACGGCTGTATCGAAATAGTCAGATTTTTTTTTTGATATTTTCAAAAACTTTCAGTTATATTTGAAATGCTCAAAGCATATTCAGTGTATATGATTATCCGATATTTTCGAAATTATTCGATATTTAAGTTGTAGGATCTTAAAGACTTACAGACCTAAATCAATATCGTGAATAATTTTTTTAAATCGGAAGCACCTCGAATTCTCAACAAATAAAATCCTCCAAAAGCACAACAAAAAATGCAAAGTAAAGTTCCAAAAAGCCCCATTAGGATTTTTGTTAAATACACGGAAAAATATAAACTGGTCCTCAGCTAAGAAAAAGGACTTTTAATTCAAGAAAATGTACTTTTTCTTGATTTAAAAGCTAATTTTCTTATTTCTTTCGAGTTTTTCTTCATTTCAAGAAACACAATTCTTACATAAAGAAAAACTCTATAGAAATAAGAAAATTAGCTTTTAAATCAAGAAAAAGTACATTTTCTTGAATTAAAAGTCCTTTTTCTTAGTTGAGGACCAGTTTATTTTTTTCCGTGTACGATCAAATACAATTAAATTTTTTATTTTAGTATGTGAAACAAAAATGTAAATAATAAAATACAAAATCAATGTTTTGGAAAAAAAATTGTCACATTTTCTTGTCATCCATGCGCAAACATTCCTATATTAGGCGGCTTTCAGAAATTTTCTATTTTAGTACGTGAATACAAATATATCGAAAGTTTTAGTATTTAGTGTCGATCCAACCGGATCAAAGTTATTGAAATCCTGTCAGAAATAAGAAAATGTTTTGTTGGTATAAAATCACTTTTCTCGACGTTTTGGAGGTCCGTATGTCCAAAAAAGCAACAACAAAAAATTGTCCGTTGGTCTGTCTGTATGTCTGTCTGTTTTCATTATATTATAGCGCGGGAACAACTTGTCTGATTTGGATTTTTTGTATGGTCAAGGTAGAGAATTGAAAAGCTTTAGGAAGCTGTACGTCAATAGGATCGGATACGTTGACCAATTTTTTTATTTGAGTTGGGTTCCATTTGAGGGTTGAGCTAGGGTTGACTCTGAGTTGAGTTGGAGTAAGCTTAGCATTTAGTGAGCAGTTCATCAGGGGATTTATTTGTGTCCTCCCCCCCCCCCCCCCTCCCTCCAAATACAGCATAAAAATCAAAAATTCCTAAAAACAAAGAATTTTTTGAAAACCTATTTTAATTCGTTAATACCTTAGGTTAGAACTAGGATTTCTCAAACGGGATCCTGCTCTCAAAAATATTACGGGTTTTTCCGGTTTTCGATTTATTTACGCTACTCCAAAAAAGGAACCAAATTTGTTTAAATTTATTTAGTGTTTTTTGAAGGGAGTCTTATTATGGGGTAGGACATTTATTTAAGTTTTGAAACCAACCTAGAATTTAGTATGCGATAATTGGTTCCTGAGATATCGATAATCAAAGACAAAAGAATCTTTTCTCATTCAAAGTTAGATATCTCAAGAAAATATTGGCGTGAAGGGACCAAATATAAACCAAATTGATAGGTTTAACTACAAAAAATATTCGCGAGCCCATGGATCCTTAAAAAAAAATTGGAAAATATTTGTCTCGCGCTATTTCTTATGATTGCGCGATATCAGTAGCTTACAAAACTTGTTTGCCAAAAAATCTCGAAATTACAAACTTGAAGCTTTAAAATGTTTCTTTTTTTCATTTCTGTACAACCATTTTTTCACAAAGATACAGCTCACCGCTTAGGAATTTTAGAGATTCTCAAACAGAACTATGGGATCCCGTTTTCTATATCAAAAGTGTGAACGAGAAATCCCGAGATTCCCAGTTTTCGATTTATTTATTTTAAATTTTGTAACTCAGTAACCATAGGAGTAATATACAAATTTTACAAAAAACTTCGGATTAAGAGACTAATTGGAAATTGATCTGTCTCTTATTTCCGAGTGTCCCATAGAATGTAAAAAATTTGAGCATCGCATTCAGAAATGTATCTATGTATGCCATGTATAGCATTTACATGTCAATTTCAGACCAATTAGGAAGGAACTTTGGTATTTCTTAACCGATTAAGATGTAATTCGATAAGTACGACAAGAAATTTACCGATTTCCGAAAGAACCGAGTTCCTTCCTAATTGGCTTTATTCCAAAACCTCACCTAAAACTCAGTTTTGAATCATATTTCCATCGTGTATGCTGAATTTCATCTTAATCGGTTAAGAAATGGCTACGTTCCTTCCTAATTGGCCATATTACAGAACTTCGTCTAAGTATCTTTAGAATCATATTTCGACCTTTCAAATCGAATTTCATCTTAATCGGTTAACAAATAACCGAGCTCATTCCTCAGTAGCCATATTCCAGAATTTCATATCAAACTCATTTTAGAATCTCATTCCCATCGGCCACGGTGAATTTCGTCGTAATTGTTTAAGAAATAGTTTCTTCTTAATAGGCCTGAATTTGACTTGAAAATGCTATTGATGGATAAACTTCTAAACGAGATATTCAAACTTTCTACATTCGGATCTAAGGGCCAATCGGAAATAAGAGACAAACAATTCCCCAATTGGTCCCCTAAACTGAGTTTTACTGTAATATATGATACATATGTATGCCATTATAGGAGTCACTTTTGAGTACCTATTGCCTCCCCCAAACTTTCGCATTGCCAATTTATTAAAATTCCAACATTCTTACAAATTAGAATTTTTTTCAAAAACTTGTGTTTTTTGATAATTAGTCACATACTAAAATAGCAATAGAGAACTCCCCAAAGTCGTTTAGCATGAAACTCTTTGGCAACGGATGTCGGGAAAACGCCAGGAAAATTTCAAAAATATTGTGTTTACATTTATAATAATATTTACTGTAGTATTTGATGTACTAGGGAGGGGTGTTTAGTGAGGGGTTTAGTTAAATTGGAAGGTAGTTTGAGATGTGTTTTTGTATACATTTTGTGGGACCAGTTGAATTGGAGATTTGAGCTGGAGTTGAGTTATTTTTGATTTTAGGAGTGAGTTGAGGGGTAGTTAAAGGGTTAAACAGGACTTGAGTGAAAGTTTAGTTGAATTTGAGTGAGGGGTTCGGTTGAAGGATAATTTGGGGTCGAGTTGAGGGACTTCGGGGATCGTTGAGTGTGTATTTGTGCTGAGTTAGGGTTGAGATAGATTACGTTGTTGTTGAGTGGGGGGTTCTAGGAGTTTTTAGTTAGGTTAAGGGTTGACTTAAGGTTTATTTGGGGTTGAATTGGTAATTGAGTTGATTTGATGATTGAGTAGGAGGTTCTAAGTTGAGTTAGAGGTTGAGCTGAAGATTGAGTTAAAATATTTAATTAGGAATTAATTTGGGAGTTAAGTGTATTCTCAGGACGGTAGTTCTGATCACCTCTGAGGTTTCAGCCCTTTATGTTTGTTCTTTACAAACTTGTTTCATTCCTAAATTTAAGTCTAGAAGTTCTATTGTGATAATCCTTAACGAGTTTAGGGTAAGCAAGCTTCAACTGCTGCTTTTTCCCTGGCAGTTTTCGCACTATGTTTATTTAGGGGTTGAGTTGAGCATTGAGTTGTTGTTGAGCAGGACGTTGAGTTGGGGTTGAGCGATGAGGCTTATTTCGGGATTTACTATAGAATTGAGGTGGCAATTAGATTAAGTTGAGTTCATATCCTTATAGTTTTCGAACCGTGTTGATTCAGGGTTTGAGTTGAACGATGATTTTGGGCTTGAGGATTGCATGGGAGTTGAGTTGAAGGTTGAGTTGGGGTTGAGTTAGGGTTGAATAGGTTTGAGTTTTAGATAATTTTGATTTGACTAAGGGTTTGTTGGGGATAAATTTGAAATCGAGTTGTGGGTTTAGTGGGAGGTTCGATTAATTGAAAGAGTTGAGTTGCTCGAATTTCAGACTTTCAGTGTTGAATTGACCGTTGATTGTGAACTTGAGTAGAGGGTTATGATTTGGTCCGACCAAAGTTAAGTTAGGGTTTGTAAGTGGTAGGGAAATTATTTGAAGCTTAAGGGTTAGCTTAAGGGTTGATTTGTGATTGTGAACTTGAGTAGAGGGTTGATTTGGTTTACAATTAAATTGGTGATCAACTTAGGATTGCATTGAGATTGAGTTGTTAATTGAGGTGGGGTTGAGCTTATCATTGAGTTAAGTTCAGAAGGGATTGATTTGGGAGTTGAGTTAATTTTCAGGATCCAAAATCTGATCACCTTCGTTAACTTTATACTTTTGTATTTTGTGTTTTATATTTTATTAAGAGCCTTCATTTTATGTGGGGCCAATACAATTCATTGGCTCTCGAATTTAAAAATATTTTACTACTAAATTTTATTGTTCCGACGTTTATATACTATTTATAGGAACAATATATCACAGTAAAATCTCGGTTTAAGGGCCTAATTGGGGATTGGCCTGTTTCTTATTTCTGTTTGTCCCCTGTAGAAAATTTAAATATCCGCTATAAAAGTTAAGCCGATTAGGAGCGAACTTGTTTATTTATGAACCGATTATGTTTAAATTCAGGATGCATGATGGAAATGGGATTCTAAAATGAGTTTTAGATAAAGTTCTAGAATATGGCCAATTAACAAGGAACTTAGCAGTTTCTTAACCGATCATGATATTCGACATGCACGACGGAAGTAGGATCTAAACTGATTTTTAGGTGAAGTTCTGAAAAATGGCCAATTAGGAACGACTTGGCCATTTCTTTACCGATTGTGATTTAATTGTGCAAGTACGATATGAATTTTACATAAAGTTCTGAAATAATGCCATTTCTATTTTACAAATCGAATTACATCATGACCAGTAAAAAACTGCCATGCTCCCTAAAAATCCTTTTCAGTCAAACCAATCTCCAACCAACTCTCAGAACCTTTGGTGATTCGATTGGTATCATTTGAAAATGAGGCCACTGAAAGTGTTTAAGGAAAGTTGTTTAGTTTTAAATTTATTATAAAAACGATAACACTGAGTATTCGAATGACGGAGTCACAGCGGCATAGACAAATAATCTTTTGGCTTCTAAATCGTCAAAAGTTATATTAGAAAACTTAGCGAAAACAAATTTCGACCGGTTAGATGATTCACATCATGTTTTTCCATCATCTGGGCATATCAAACCGTAACATGCAAGAACGATCGTACAATCAGTCCGACCAAAATTTTGTAGATTCGAGATTTGTAGGGATTGGCGAAGTGCGGATTTTACCAACATAATAGCATCACATAATTTTAGGCACGCCCGAAAAATTTGTTTGCATGGGGAAACATTTGCTACTATTATTTGCACCGAATGGAAACTATTTAGGTCAACCGCCTTCAAATATACAATGGCTGCATAAGCAATTTCCGGCGCGTTAAAGAATCCATACAAATCTAACTTGATGGTGGAATATTCAAAAAACAAGGAAATTATATTTTTTCGAATAAGACGAAATACGAACTTAAGCTTCTCACATTCTAGAGAATCATTCCAGACGATTCCGCGAAGCCTGTCTTCTTGAAATAGGATTTTAGCGAGAACCGTACAGGGAGAGAGAAGCCCCAACGGATCGAAGATACGGTTGGTAATAGACAAACACTTTCGTTTCGTAGTAGGACCGTAGCCAATACGTTATTCAAACGAGGCATACGGTGTTTACGAAAGCCCCGTCGTTGCTAAATTCAACAAAAGTCTACTGCCTTGGTATAGACCTGAGTATAGTTATAGAAATCAGATTTTATGATAAGATCGACGACGCAGAAACCTGAAGAGGGGAAAAAAAAGGGAATTTTTATTTCTTCTTGAGGAAGATACTTCTTTGCCGAACTTGAATCTTTCATCACAGCAAGATGCGGGAGAGCCCTTAATCTATGGTGAGGAAAAAAGACGTGTGACTCTACTTCGCCTATTCCATCATGATATCTTGAGTTTCGTTGCACTAACAAATCAAGTTTACAAGGGGTTAATATTTGACTGTGCTATTGGCACCATTTAAACGTTGAATAACTAAAATTTTATTTTATTTGTACTAATTCCTTTGTTTTCTCTCCCATTGAGCTGACAATTAATCTACCATTGTGAAACTCTTTTTAGATTATAGGATTATGGTCACTTTTATAGCATCGCATATATACTGTACTTCAGATTGTTTCCCCGAAAAGAACAATCACACATCGATTTCCTGTTGTGCCGCGTTTTTTTTTCAAAACCGCACACAGCTCGTACGTAAAAGTATCACACCCCTTTTACCTGAAATTAATTTGCATAAATAAAAAATGTATAAACCAAAAACAACAAAAAACCAATAAAAAATGGGGAAAAATTAATTTTCCGTTTTTCATGTGTAATGTTTTTTAAATGATGTGATTGTATGTCGCGGCATGATGTCTACCTTTATAAAATAGTACTCAACAACAACAACAACAAAAACCGTTAATAACCATATTTCTTCGCACTCGCATTTTTTTTTCGCCGTAGCCGTCGTCGTCGTCATGTATTTATTAAAGTCGCTAGCTGGGTGTAAATATAAAATGTACACAAAAATTGTAATGTATGTCACGTCATATCATAATTTTTCACAAGAACTAGTTAGTGTTTTAGAAGGAAAATTCATGTCGCATTTATCCGACGCCTGTTTTTTTTTTGTTTTTCAATCAACTCACCTCAAACAAAATGAAAAACATGGTGATCATCATCATCATCATCATCATAATAAATAAATAATAACAATAATAATAATTGAAAATGTTGGAAATTTTTTTTTATATTTATTACACAAAAACGAAACCATGAAACATGAAAATTGCGTGAGATTTTCCGTACTCATTTCCTAGAAACAACAGTACACCAAAAAAAAAACCGAATAGTTTTTTTGTGTTTTGAAAATCAATTTTTCAACCGTGTATATGTATGTATGTACACGATATTTTTCGGAGGGAAATGTTAAATTTGTTGTGTTTGTATATGTTTTCCTCATGGGAATGTGTTGTAAGCGCGAAGAATACGAAGAAGTAGGCAAATTACAAAAACGTTGAGCATGCAATACATAAGTATACATTATATACCATAGAAAAGACTCCAACCGTTTTTGTTCCCATCAAAATCATAAAATATGAAATTATTTATAATTTTTATATGCTCGGCGACTCTATGTGTTTATAATAATATTATGTGGATGGGCTGGCTTCTTTTCGCCTTTAATGTTTTGTGCGCTCTCTTACCATTCGTAAATTTTATGATGCGTGCTATATAGTTGAAATGGGAATTTCTTGATAGACGCTCGCAACGTCTGTTTACATATATATATACGAAATGGTGGTGATGGTAAATGTATTTCCTTGTAAAAATAAATCAATATCCTATTGAAGTGTTGTGATTTCTTTTATCATAATTGAAATACACGACGAGCAAGACGAAGGTAAACAAAACACTGATAAATGTTTGTCGGTTTTGTATACTATTCGTACAGTTGGTTGATTATTGTTATCGGGGGGGGTGAATCAAACACATTAATGTTTGTACACATTTGAATATTTATTATTTTTGATGTAGATATTGTCAAATTGGAGTTTTATGCTTTGCTATATATAAATTGTATACATTAAACACGAGCAGTGATAAATTTTATGTGCTAAGTCACCGTTATTTAATATTTTATTGGACAAATTTAGCATTTTTCCGTTTTCCATTTTAATGATGCTGTGAATTCACAAAAAGGCGATAGAATTATGATTTACTTGCTGCGGATGAAGAAGAAAATGCAACAAAACTACAAAACTGCAAACAAAAATAAATTTTTAAAGAACGAGAAAAATTTATAAAAATAAAATAATTAAAAACTTTATTATTTGCATTTTATTTATTTATTTAATTTTAGTACTAGTTGTAAATTTAAATGTATGTGTGTGTGTGAAAAGTACTCGTATATAGGTATGCACTATACTATAAAGCAGAATTTTATATTTTTTAATGAGTTTGGAAAATTTTTATTTCCATTTTTAAGATTTATAATAAAAATAACAACTTAAGTTTTGTAATTTTATTTAATGCTGTTCATCTCAATTATTTAAAGAAAAATATTATTTATATTAAAGGAGTTGTTTTTATTATTATAACAGTGAATTAATTAGACATAGTGTCAATGCAAAAGATGTTTTTTAATTTAATTTTGGTTTCTGGATTTATATTTAACCAAATGTCTGCGGTTAAATTTGTTTTTGCTACTGTTCTTGGCAGATGGCTTTGATGGATTATTAAATATCCAAGTATAAACCTGGAAGCTATATAGGCTTAGGATTTTTAGGTTCTAAAAAGTCAAAAATACATAATATGTCTCTAAAATATGTAACTAAAATTGCAAAATATGTTGTAAAATATGTAATTAAAATGGCAAATATGTGGTCAAATTTTGAAAAGAAAACCAAAACTAGACTTTACCTTAAAAGGGCTTCAATTCACTTATCAATAAAAAAATATCAAGTTTTTGGCTATAAAGTTGGATAAATTAACTATCCTGGGTTACAAAGTGCTGGAGAAGTTGTCCAAAAATGTGTCCACATCCTTACACTTAAAAATTTGGACTAGTAAGCGATATTTACTTCAAAAGAACAATGTGATGGTTGAGGCTAAAAGGTTCACGCTATTAAAGCAAGCTTTAAATTAAGAAAAGCTAAATTACGCTCAAATTTTTGCTTAATCAAATTTAATTCAAACTCAATTTTTAATTTAAGTTGCCATCAAGATTATATTCAATTATAGCTTAGAATTAATATTATTTTATACATTGTGCTGATAACAAATAATTTTGTTGTTTTATTGAAATCATGTTTCGCATTGCAATTTTTACTAATTTCAATTAAAATTTAGTTTGAAATATCAAACTTACACATCTCAAATCATTTTAAAATTAAAGCTGAAATTGAACTGTAAATTTTGTATTTTAAATTTCACTCAAAATGATAACTCAATTTGTAGGAGGAATTGAGTTATCAATTTGGTTTCAATCGAGTTTGGAACTTAGCCTATTTGTATTCGACAATATAGATTCGACTCGGTTGCAGCCACCTATGCAGTCGATAGTTAGTAAATAATTTTGTTAGTATTTTTTTTTTTGCCAAGTTGTTAGTCACAAGACAACACAATCTCCTAATCAGCGTTCCTTATTAGTGCCGCAGGTTTTTTCTGAAAAGCTGTAAGAAATCTCTCCATTATTATTTCCATTGGCGGTTGTGAGGGAGGGGCGAGATTTCGTTCCAACATCATGTTCCCATGCGGTCAACCAAATTTGTACTAACGGTAACACGTGTTGCTTGACGTTGCTGTTGAAGTTGTTGCGCCTCTGGTGACTCTCCTACTCGCCCCAATTAAAAATAATTATTTGGCCTTATATAACTTTCTTTTTATGTGTGCCGTATTAATTCCATATTCAATGGCTGTATACCAAATTATAAGCAAATCGATTTATAATTAAATATATTTTTGCTTTGATTTTCTTCTGCCCAATGTTGCTTGACATTGGTGAACGGACGAGAACCGGTACGTAAACATGGTATGGTCAGGGTAATTTTGACTCTTGACCGTTTATGGAGTTGAGTTGAATTTCGCTTACTTCAGCAGCATTTCTTGCCTCGAAATCAGCCGCTTCGTTACCAGGTATTCCTACGGTATCCATACTAGTGAAATCCCTGATTTCGCGTATTATTGAATTTTTGATCCGTTTGGTTTTTAATGCTTCCAACGTAGACAGTGAGTCCGTGCATATCCATTGCGAGCTAGAAGGGTGAAACCTGGCTATCTTGATAGCCTCGCGCAGGGCACCGGCCTCCAAACACATTGCTGACCAGTCATTTCTCGTTCTTACCTTCATTGGGGCAGATACCATATCAGTGACGGCAAATCTGGATCCATTGTCCGATTTTGACCCGTCAGTATATTGTATGTATGAGTCAGCGGGTAAGCTTGTCAGAAATTTGAGGAACTCTGCTTTGTACGCAGAAATAGGGGTATTAGATTTGGAATATTTGCAAATATTAGTATTAATATTAAGTTCTATGTTTCTCCAGAGGGGATATTGGGTACAAAGAATTGTGGCTAGAATATTGGTTGACAAAAAATACTGATCTGCTATAGATGCTCCTTTACTTCTTAAGTTCAAAGGGGAAAATGAAGGATGTACGTGGTACGGTGAATCTAGTCTTGCTTTTTGTCTAATAAAAAATTTGAGAAGGGCTGGCTCTCGCCTTTCTGGTAAGTTTAGAAGCCCTGCTTCGGCAATAACAGAAATTGAGGGAGAAGTTCTGAATGCTCCCGTAGCAATTCTAACACCTTCGTTAAGTATAGGATCTAGCAGCGCTAGGGCTGATCTAGAGGCTCCCTCGTAAAATTGGCATCCATAATACAAGTTTAGTTAACACCAAGCTTTCGAAAATCCTCAATAGAGTTGCTCTATTGCTTCCGAAATTAATTCCTTTCAAGCATTTTAGACTTTTTACAAGCATTCTTGATATTGTTAATATGAGCTTTCCAAATCAACCGATTATCCATCGTCATTCCCAAAAATTTATGTGTTTGGACATTTTCTAACTGATTTCCGTTCAGTGTATAGACCGCGGGTGTACACCTTCGCTTTCTACAGAAATACATTGATTTGGTCTTGTTGGGCGAAAATGAAAACCCAGTCTCTTTACACCAAAGCTCTAATTTACTTATAATTCGGGAAATCTCTTGTTTTTGAAGCGACTGATTTTGATTACCGTAAAATATAGTTAAATCATCGGCATATAATACGAACTTAACTTTGGACCGCAAAAATACATGTCTAATAGAGTCAATTGCGGTGAGAAAAAGTGTTACGGCTAAACTAGAACCGGTTGTCACACCGTTTTCCTGTGGGAATACACTGGACCTGACATTTCCTATCATTACTTGGAAAGCACGATCATTTAAATAATTCCAGATAAAATGTAAGATATTTCCGTCTACCTTCCATTTTTCCAGTTGCTGTACTATTCTTAACCTCCACGACCTCTCATAAGCTTTCTCGAGATCGAAAAAAATTCAGGTCAGATGTGAGGAGCCTTCGAATACCTCAACTACAGCCTCTTCCAATATTTGTATTGCATCCATGCAGCTTCTGTTCGCTCTAAATCCAAATTGTTCGGGTGTCAAAAGTTGTTTTTTGCCCAGATACCAAATTAGTCTTTCGTTTACCATACGTTCCATCACCTTAGCGTCATTATTAATAAGCGAGATTGGGCGAAATTCTGTAGGTGTTCTTGCATTTGCCTTTTTGGGGATCGGAATTATAACAGCTCTTTTCCACTGATAAGGAAAAGTTCGTCTGGACCATATGGAGTTAAAAATTTTCAAAAGATGAATTTTATTGGTAGAAGTTAAATTGTTCAACATTTTGTTTGTAATGAGATTTTCGCCGAGGGCTTTACTATTCCCTTTTTTGAGGGCTTTGCTTAGTTCAATAACATTAAAAGGAGCGTTCAACTCCATTGAACCATTATCCTGGCTTAGACTGAAATGGCTCTCTAAGAAATTCTTATGTTAAATTAACTCAGACGAATAGTTTTCCGAAGAAGAATTGAAAGCAAATCAAGCGGCGAGTATATTAGAGATTGATTCCGAATCTGTGTACGTAATGTTGCGTATATATGGGGTATAATTTACCGTTTCTTTACCGATCAGCGCTCTAATTTTTCCCCACAGTTCTTCACTAGTTATCCTCGGGCCGATTTGAGCTCGGAATTGATTCCAAGAGGATTGTTTAGCCTGTCTTACGAGTCTTTTCGCTCGTGACCGTGCTCTTTTAAATGATATTAGATTATCAGTGGAAGGGTTTCTTTGGAAAATGTTAAGCCTTTGTTTCCTATCAAAAATAGCTGTTCTAATTTCGGCCGACCACCATGGAACTACTTTCTTTAATGGTCGAACAGAAGATAGAGGTATACTGGATCTAGCAGCTTGTGTTAGAATGATTGAGTATTGCTCAACAATGTCGTCAATGAGTTGGTCTAGTGAAATATTTGTAATAGTAGCCAGATTCGAATATAAATACCAGTCTGCTTCATGTTCCTTCCATCTTTGCCTTCTCGAATTTTGTGGTGAGAAAGTATTACTAGTCAATATAACTGGAAAATGGTTACTACTGTACAAGTCGTCTACCACGCTGAATTTCCACTTATATGCAATCTCGGGAGAACATAAAACCAAATCTATATGTGTTTGGGAACCATTTCCGTGGACATAAGTTGGAGATCCGTCGTTGATGCATACTAGAGAGGTACGACTAATGAACTCATGAACAATTTTACCTCTACTATTTTCCAAGGGAGATCCCCACAGAGGGCTATGAGCATTGAAATCTCCTACCAGGATAATGGGCCTTGGAAGTGCAGAAACTAACTGCATAAGGCACTGAAGATTGATGGTGATGGACGGTGAGATGTAAATTGAGCAGATGGTTATTGAAGAACCGGCCAAATCTACTTTACAAGCGGCAATTTGTAAATTTGTGGTGATCTTGAGAGGAATAAATGACAGACAATCTCTAATTAGTAAAGCTGCTCCTGCTGAACCAGAAGGGTCCACTGGAGAATTTGTTACTATGTTATAATCTTTCAGCTTGGGTTTATGTGTCGGTTTAAATTTAGTTTCATTTAGTGCTAAAACCTATGGGTTATGTTTGGTTACAATCAAATTTAGCTCATTGTCCCTGCAAAAGAAACCATTGCAATTCCAATGGAGCAAGTCGTTACAACCATTATTCATATTTGTCATAGCGCAGTAACTCTAGTTCAGCTGGGCTGAGATATGAATAATCCTTGTTACTGTGACTTACTTGGTTTTCGTACAAATGATTTTGCGTTGGTTGGAAGTTGAATCCTTCAGAATTCCTTAATGGTTGTGATTTGTGATGTTGATTTTGTTGATTATTTGGCTGTCTCTGTTGTTGCGGTTGCAATTGTTCTGATGTTTCCATTTGTTGCTTTTGTTGTAGTGGTAATGTTTTGTTTTCTTGTTGTGAATGTTTTAGTTGAGATAGTTGTTCTGGTTTATTGTTTGTTATTTGTTGTTCTTGTTGAGAAAGACGTAATTCATTTACGTGAGGTATTTGTGTATGCTTTTGTGTCTGAGCCTGAGGTTGAGATGTTGATTGCTGCTGGTGATGTTGCTGTGATTGCTGTTGGGGTTGTATCGGTTGTTGTATTTGTGGGTGCTGTTGATTTGGTTGAATAAAATTTGGTTGAGGTTGCTGTTTGTTTTGCTTGTCGCTTGTTGGCTTCGATTTTGACTGATTCTGTGCAGTGCTATTTCCTTTTAAGATACTGGCGTAGGATCCTGATGCCGGAGTTGTATTAGCGTGTGTCCTATAATATTTGGTTCTTGATTCGAAGTAAGTGATACGGTCTGTTATTCCAATTTTCATAATTTCTGCTTCTCTCTTATAAGCCGGACACTCTTTGCTAATGCTGGTATGGGGGCTCTAGCAGTTTACGCACTTTAGCACAGTGCAATGTTCTGCGTGGGGGACTTCCAAATCATCAGAACATTTGAAGCAAACTACTGTGTTTTTGCATCGCTGTTTCGTATGTCCGAATTTATAACATGTGCTGCATTTCATGGGGTTTGGAATGTACAGACGAACATCTAGTTTAATAAATCCAACATAAATGGTCTCCGGAATGGTTGGTGTGTTGAAGGTAAGAACCATTGCTGCAGTATCTTGCAACTCACCCTCAATCCTCTTTTTAATTTTTCTCACTTCGATAACTCCTTGGGAAGAAAACCCTTCTTTAATTTGTTCTTCCGATAAAGAAATTAAATCCCGACAGAAAACCACTCCCTTTGAATTATTTAGATAAGGGTGTTCTGTAACCACCACCGGTGCTAGCCCTCCGAGCTGTTTTAATTTTAATAGTGTTACTGCGGCAAGTCGTGTTTTGGTTAATAACAGGAACAGCAGCTCCCCGCTTTTGGTGCGTATTACTTTTTTAATGCCGTTGGAAACAGCCATATCGAGAGCTTTCTGAATTCCAAAAGGGGAAATCCCATTAAGACTAGATTGTTCACTGAACCCAATCTTTACACTCTTAGTCGCTCGGTTTTTTTCTTTTTTGGATTTGAATAAATTTTACCATAATCGCCTACCCCTTCCAGGGCGGCAAAACGATTTCCAGAGTGCATTCTGCCCTAAGGCAGATGCCTCCTACACCAATTCACAACCCGAAACTATTTAGATATAGCGCGAAAGCATAAAAAATAAAAATTTAATGTCTTTAAATGCACTAAATATAGCGCAATCAAATTGTCTACTTTCGGGTGTGCCGCTATTTGAGTCAAAACACTGTTTCACTAATAATATTAACTGTGCACCGAGAAGAAAAACTGTTTATCACTCGGTATTCACGAAAATTGTTTTATCAATTATCAAACTTATTACGATAAAGTCTACTAAGTAATAAAAATAACTAGAAACACGATTATTCAGCTTGTATTATTATTTTAATAACTTTTTATTTTAATGAAATAAAAACAAATTTTATTCAAAGAGAAAAAAAAAACTAATAAGTAGCTGTCAAACACGTCTTTCGTCTACGAAAATCGATTTAGGACCATCTATCACCATATAGTAACATTGATGGTATGGTCGTTAAATATCACATAATTTCTAGCTTAATTTCAAGCAAAATTTTGTGTTAATTAAATTTGGAATTTAAACTCAGTTTTGAAATATTTTTTAAATGCATCCAAATTTTTTTACCGGCCAAATGGAGCAATGGTTAAAGCTGTGGCGGTTGGATCGGGATGTACCGGGTTCGAATCCTTAAAGAGGCGGTGATTTATGACCAGATGGTCTACACAAAAGTGGGTCTGTGTACGTCCTAGATGTGGCTAAATATTGCATAAGGTAGGACGTTATAAGCGAACTGCGAAATAATTGGGGGAGTGCCTTGAGCCCCAGAAAAGATTGCAAAGATAAAAAACAAACAAACAAAAATCCAAATGTTTCCTCAAACTCTCGATTGGATTTTATTGAATATTTATAGTCCAAACTTTGGGTCAAATCTTGTTTTACCCCGTTCTCAATAAAAATTTTGCTCGAATAATTTTAACTAGATTTTCAAAATTGACTGAAACTGTTATTAAAGGCAGTCCGGATTCCAAACTTAAGTTTTAAGCTATAAGAGCATGTATTTGCTTAAATCAAATTGTAATTTAAACTTTATTTCTAATGTAATAGCATCTGTTGTAGCATTCAGATTTTTGCTCGATTCCTGATTTTCTAGTTGAACTAAAAAATTTGTTGAAATCGTGTTTAGAATTTAAATTTTTTTAATACTCGTATTTAGCTAAAATTGTTTTCAAAATGTGTTTCCCAAATTTACTTATAAAGAAGACAATTTCTAGTAAAAATTTCACCTAAATTCATTATTATGTGTTTTAGAATTCAAGATAATTTTTCCTCTTTAAAATTTCGTTCCTTCTACTCAGTACATCTATTGTCCAATGTAAATTTATATTTCTGTGAAAATTTTGTGAAATCAAAATTCGAGTTTTAACTCAATGAGGGACTTTCCCAATATCGATTTAGTTCATTTGTCCCCACGCTGATTTTTTTTATTGTATTTACATATGTACATATTGTATGTAATTTAATTTCCATTTTTTTAAATTTAAATTCCAAATTCAAATTTCACTCAAAATTTCTGAAACAAATTTCTAAACTAAATTCAAAGGAAATTTTGTTGGTATGTACAACCAAGTAGAATGTCCTATTCAATTCCCAATCTTATTACAAATCAATTTTTAACCCAAGTAACACTATACAACAATTTGTACTATTTGAAATCCAAGCAAAATATAGTTTAATCCAGAAACATTTTCTTAGTTTCTATTTAAAATTTCACTCAAAATGTTATTGCCGTCGTGGTTCGAATTAAAATTGTATCTATCTAATTTCAAACTGCAAATTTATGGATTTAACACAAAAGGTTTTTTTAAATCTACTCAATGTTTAGTCAAATCCCGGTTGGAATTTTTATTCAACGATTGGAGTTCAAACTCTATACGATTAGCTTTTGCTTCATATTACACACAAGATGTTGTTCAAATCTAGTTTTTAATTCTAGTTCAATTTTTAACACTAGAAGTCGACCGGTCAAAATGACCGGTTGTACATTTTTTGAAATAATATTTTTTTATTATTATGTAAGTATTGTTTTGGAAATTCAAGATGAGTTTTAATATGACAACAAAGTAATTATATTAAAACTCAACATAAATTTCCGAAACAATACTATCATAATAATAAAAAATATATTCAATGAATGAGCAATCCGTCATTTTGACGGGTTGGTAGTTCTAGTGTTAAATCTAATTTAAGTACCTACTCAAGAATTTATTCAAGTACATTTGGGAATTCAAATTCTCTTTCAGATTTTTGCTCGAAATTGTTATTTTATATTCGATATGTTGAAATTCACAAACGTACGGTGTCACGTAAATGTCACTCAATATTTTACTAAAATTCCTGTTTGAATTCTGAGTTAATTTTTATTCTAAATTAAATTTAAAATTTTACCTAATTATTCTATTTAAAATTTCATTTACAATCATTACGCCCAATTGACGAATTGAACTTAATTTGGTTACCTTTAGATTTCCCTCTAATTTTCGTCAAATCCATCGTATTTTAATTGTAATGCGAAATCGATTTCTAACCTACCATTTTGGTCAAGTAATGCAGTTAGTAATTCACACTTAATAATCAACTTTACATTCAATATTTCCCTCAAACATGCAGTGGTGGTAATTATTTAAGCCACAATTTGTATAATACATACATATTTTGACCTAAAAACTTTTTATTTCAGTTTTTTTTTTGTTGCTTTTAAATCCAAATCAGTGTGAACCAAATCGGTGTGAAGAAAAAGGGTAATTATTAGTTGGGAAATAAAATAAAAAAAAGTATTAAATTGGTTAGTTGGATCTTTAAGTTTACCACAAAGATAGTTTAACCAAATATTTATGACTATCGCGTTACTGATTTGACCCCCAAATCTACGCTCTACTTAACCTTAAATTCCCAATTTAACTGCTGACTCCTATTGAACCCAATCCTCAAAACTACATGCGTAGCAATTCAACACACATATAAATCTCAAGCTAAACTACTCACTAAACCCTAACCCAACCCTCAACTTAACCGCCAACTCAACGCTCAACTCGATCTTCCAGCTTCAATAAAAAACGTGATTTTGAGTCAATTCTTATGGCAGATGCTCGATCCTCTTCTCTTACAGATCCCAAAATCTTTACAAGTTTCCACTTTTCCATGGTATACAGAATCAGATTGGCGAAAACAGCTAAATTTTACAAGTTGTTATCCAAGATACAATGGGTATATAGACAGACGGCATTTTTGTTTTTGTTTTTTCGGTAAACAAGAGAGAAGAGATGCAACAACGTCAACAACGATGTCAAGCAACATTTTCTTAGGTTAGTACAAATTTGGGTGACCGCTTGGGAATATGATATGATGGTGGACCGAAATCTCGCCTCTCCAACCGCTCAATCTCCGATGGAAGCACATACATATGCATACACACACACGCACATACGGACATATACACACACTTACATAATGCTTTTCAGATCTTGCGGTTACAACAGGAAGGCGCTGTATTTATTATTATTATTTGAGGGCCATGTGGGGGCTCAAGCCACCCCGCACTGCGACCTAAAAGATCTTTTGTGCATAAGCCTACTTAATTATCCGTCCAGTCAATATTCAGGCTCTTAATGAACCTGATAATACTGCCTGACGGTACGTGATACATACTATCTGGGCTCATTGCTCTCCCTCCTAGATGTTTTAATTATCCGTCCAGCCAATATTCAGGCTCTTAATGAACCTGATAATACTGCCGACCGGTACGTGATACATACTATCTGGGCTCATTGCTCTCCCTCCTAGATGTCTACTGTAGGAAATACTTCTACACGCGTTACATACTATCTGGGCTCATTGCTCTCCCTCCTAGATGTAATAACATTTACTTCTGCTAGAAGAGCGGTAGCATTGGGACTCAACGACTTCGAGAGGGCAGACCCACTCCCGTATATTCCTATCCGTGCCTCGTCTACCGTTTTGATTTTACTCTTGCGAGTTGCTGGGACATGCTATCTGGGCTCATTGCTCTCCCTCCTAGATATTTACTGTTGGAAGTACTTCTACACGTGATACATACTATCTGGGCTCATTGCTCTCCCTCCTAGATGTAAAGGCGCTGTAACAGAAACAAATGTCAAAAAAAAAAAAAAATTACTAACAAATGTTACTAAACTATCGATCGCTTGGGTATCTGTAACCGGATCGAGTCAATCAATCCAATTTGTAAAATTTATTTTCTTATAAAACTCAAAATATTTATCGAATATATAGAGTTTGTAGGAATTAGACAGTTTAACGGATTTAAAGAATTTATAGAAATTATGGAATTTTTAGAATAAGTAAATTTTGGAGTTTATACAATTTACAGGATTTGTAGAATTTAAAAAACTTATTTATAAAATTCATGAAATTGATAGAATTTATACTTATTAAAATTTATAAAATTTATTGAATTTATAAAATTTGCATAAATTCGGAGTGAAGTTAAAGAAAATACAAAACAAGAGTTTTAAACTTCAAACTATTATTTCAAATGGGAATCGCCAAAATTTCAAGAAAATTATTTTGGGTAGAGGAATCCCGTCTACACCAATGTCAATTTCTATGACGGTTCCCTCATATTGATGCTGTTCAGAAATGACATTATTTGGCTTTCTAACCCGATGTGAGAATAAGATCTACTGCCCATCGGTACAATATTTTTGATTGTTGTCGGAGTCTCTTTAAAAATTCTAACATCTTTTGGCAAACTTGGATGGTATTTTCTTAGAACTTTCAGTAAGGCTTTCGTGCTCTGGTTTGAAATGTTATGAGTAATATCAAAGCAACCTTGATTATACAAGCCATAATCTAAAAAACGAAGCTTTTATAAGGGAATTAGAAACGACGAAAAAACCAAAATTTCCATAGTAAAACACATAAAACATATGGGAAATCACTTTTTTTCCTAAGACAAATTTGTAAATGAAAACGTTGCAAATTCGTAATTATGATTTCTGAAATATTTTCATAAATGTTTGAATTTCAACATATATGAATATCGTTTAAGTAAATCGTTTTCATTTTCTTGTAATAATTGATTTATTTAAACCAAAATATAAAAAAAAGCTCATAACAACAGCATTCTGGTCAAATTGAAAAGAAAAGCTTACTACAAATCGTGTGCATTAAGTCAATATACATAGATGGCAGTGGGCAGTAAACATTTTGAAAAATCGTACGAAAAATTGCCACCTGGGGAAATTTGAGTTCAAAAATTGTAGGAAAAGCAACACAAATTCTCAAAATATTAAGAACGTGTCATAATTGTGTGATTAAACAATTTTTTTCGTATTTTTCTGTATAAATCTGAGACATCTAACGTACACTAGTAAAACTAAAGATAAATATAGCAAGTATTATTTTAATTCGTCAGAGCCAACTTTGATATATTTTTCAAAATGAAAGTTCGAAAAATATATTTTAGAAATAATTTAATTTTAATATTTCTGCAATTAATATTTACTTAATACCCATATACTCTTCCTGTATATTGCTGCTAAAGATATGTAGAACACTTTTGTATAAAAATTAAGTAACACTTTTGCTTTTTTCAATGAAAAACTTGAAGCTAAAAAACACCATTTCTACTATGGATTCCTATGGAAATCAGTGAAAAGTTATACCACTAAAAAAGCTTCTAAAAAATACGTCATAATGATTATGGCTCTATACTCTAGAAGGCTCTGGTAATATGCTCCATCTCGAAAGGTCACATTCGCTTCCAATTCTTCATTTTCGTTAAAGTTTTCATCACTTTCATATTCACTGCTACTTATCTCAGTCTCACATTCACTTTCATCCAAAACAGTAACCAAAGAGGATTGATTCGGTTGAAAATCTTTAACACAATCAATTACATATGTATTTTGTTTAAACTCGCAATATTTCCCAAAATTTCGTTAAAATTTAATTTGGAACTATCACAAATCAGTCTAACTTCGTTCCGTACTGTTCGGTATAATTTTTGCTTACACATGTTAAAAAAATATGTATTTACCTCTGACACACAAGAATTAAATACTTTTATTATTAAAAATATTAACACTAAACTTAACTGAATACTAATAATAAAACTCGTTTGAATTAATTCTGAATGTCGCATATACTATGGGCCTTTTTGATAACTCGCACGATGCGGTGCATTACATAAATGCATACTGTTTCCCTTGTCTACATTGATTTATTTCATAGTGATGAAATAAAGCAACAATTATTGTACACTGCCTGCACAGCAGTAAAAAATTATTTATCTGTATGTGTAAAAAAGTGTCCCTAAAGTTTACGTTTCTATTAAGAATTAAGAGTATATGTACATTGTTTTGTTGGGAGGGAAGGGATATAGAAACATAAAAAAATCATTTATTTTCATAGTTTGTATGAAAAAACGCGATTTCGATTGACGATAAAACATGAATTAAAATATAAACCCAGTTAAATAATTTTTTCTAAAATCGCTAACAAACAATTCAATTTCTTACTTATTTAAAAACACAGATTCTCAAATTTTCCTATTTTCCAGCAATAATCAAAAGAAAATAAGGGAAATTAAATTAAAAAACATTCTACAACAGTAACAATATTGATTGATTGATACGGATGTACGACCAAGCGTTAGCAAGATTCCCGGATACGCCGGATCCACCGTACACCCTTTACATATAACAAGACCGAAGGATAGGACAGAAATGTTAGCATTATACACTCGAACCGGTTTACAGTAGATAGTTAGTAAATTTTGTTAGTATTTTTTTTTTTTTTTTTTGACAAGTTGTTAGTCACAAGACAACACAATCTCCTAATCAGCGTTCCCTATTAGTGCCACAGGTTTTTTCTGAAAACCTGTAAAGATTTATTTTTATTTTTGGCCCCACTATTTTTTCCATCGGCCACCCAACTTTGTACTAACTGTAGTACGTGTTGCTTGACGGTGTTATTGCAGTTTTAGCATCTCTGCTGACTCTCCTACTCGCCCCCCATTCTACAACAATAACAATATGTATTAAAAAGAGAAAATTCAAATATAATGAAGTCATCATTTGTCCACATCTAAAACCAATGGGAAGAAAAAAGACAACACGTCTCCGCCCAACATCAAGATAAAATACACTCTACGAATTAATTCATCGTACGATCTAAAAAATTGAATTTTCGTATTGGCATTGCAAGCAAATAAATCCTGCTTACTGTAAATTTAAAAGGACAAAAAATACAGACAAAACTAATAAATTTAGTTTATTAATCTACTTTTCAAGGCCGAAAATAAAAAAACTTTACATTTGTATTCCTTTGTTTGCGAACAAACTCATCGTACGGTTGTTGTTTTTATCTAACAACACCGTGCATCTTTTGTTTTTTCAATATTTTTGTGATAGAATAGTTCAGTATATTGTAAGACATTAAAGCTACCGGTACATAAAACACCTTTTATCATTTTGAAGGCCACGCGAACAGAAACCAGTATTGACTTCCAAGAAGTCGTTATCAATAAGCATTTGGAACGAAAACCGTTATCTTCCAAGTCCAAAGTTAACAAAAAAATCAAAATCGTCAAGCACATTGTAGAAACATATAAAAAGACGGGTAGTGTTGAATAATTAAAAAGAACTGGTCGTCCGCGTACTCTTACCGAGGAGGAATAAAGGGTAGTATGGCGTTGTGTACGCAAAGAACAGCGAATATTTAGTTCAATATTGCTAACAATGCTACACCAGAACTATGGAGCAGATGTATGTTAACGTACAAACCAGAAAACATTAAACTGGTACGGGTAATTTTCCAGAATGGTCAGAAAAAAACACTTATTAGTGAGGTAATTAAAAAGAAACGCATTGAGTTCGCTAAATCACACCTGGATGCTGAATTTTTATTCGGGAAAGAAGTGATATTTGCCGGCGAAATTAAGTAAAATATATTTGGATATGATAGGCCATCATAAGTATGGTGCAAGAAGGGAACAGCAATGGAAACAGCAAATCTTCGTGGTACGGTTAAAAACGCTGGAGGAAATGTACTAAGTTTGGGGGTGTATGGCGGGTTCGGAAGTCAGAAATTTGATAGTTATTGAAGGAGATATGGATAAAAGGATGTATTTGAATATTTTGAAAGCCAATTTGCACGAATCGGTAGACCATTAGAACTGCCACAAAATTGGGTCTTCTAGCAAGATGACAACTCGAAGCACATAGCGGCAATTGTTCGAGACTGGTAGCTGTAAAACACCCCTAAGCAGCTACATTCTCTTCCACAAAATCCGAACCTTAATCCCATAGAGCATCTGGGGGATTAAGTAGAAAGGTAACTAAAAATACACACAATTACATCTTAGGCCACACTGAAAGAGGCAATAAGATATTATTGAGATCGGGTGCCGCCAGAATTCACCAAAAATTGGTTTCGTCCATGAATAACAGACTTAAAGCCATTCTAGATGTCAAAGGAGGCTTAATAAAAATTAAATTTTAATAAAAAAAATTTTTTGTGTTGAATAATGATTAAATTAATCGTACGATGAATTTGTTCGCAAACAAAGGAATACAAATGTAAAGTTTTTTTATTTTCGGCCTTGAAAAGAAGATTAATAAACTAAATTTATATTAGTTTTGTCTGTATTTTTTGTCCTTTTAAATTTACAGTAAGCAGAATTTATTTGCTTCAAAAGCCAATTCGAAAATTCAATTTTTTAGATCGTACGGTGAATTAATTCGTAGAGTGTAAATCAGAAAGACCAAACAGAAAAAAATAAATCAATACAAATAAGCGTTTTCCATTGGAGAAAGCAAACTACTCGCAAGTACTTGCATCTACTCACAACTACTCATGCTCATACGATGGTGTAGAAAACAGAAGTAGTTATGCATAAAATTTGCGCTAGTGGATTTTAGTTGCGTAAATTCCAATAGATGGCTTTTAGACCTTTTTCGATATTTTTCGAGAGTTTTTTATTACGTTCGAGTTTTTTTATTTTTTGATGATGTAAAATGTCAAAATTAATACAAAATTATTTTGTTGTTGATGATACATTTTTAAGAAAAATGTGTTTAAATATCAATGCGGTAAATATCAATGCTGTCCTTTTATTACATGTCCATTTTTTTTTGTCATATTTTGAATCTAATTTTAAATATCGCCATTACTATAGTAAACAACTTTACAAAAGACAAAAAAAAACAACTAAACAGAAGGCTGTGTTTTACTTGTGTTACTCAATTTCTCGTTCCATTGGGTATCTACTCGCAAGTACTTCCAAGTAGCAAGTTTTTCCCATTGGAAGACGGCTATTGAGTGCAAAGAAAACAAGAAATCAAAACAATCTAGCATGCTTTGCAAATTCAAAGTAACAATAGATTGAATGCTAGACAACTTCATTGTGATTTTTTGTGTTAAGGAAAACAAATAAACGTCAAAATATTGTTCATATCTTTTTGTATGAAGTGGCACAGATGCAATTTTATTTCTATAATTACAGACATGTATTAAATATTTTTTAATAAAAATTTAATTGAAATGTATTCATTTTATGTCATTTTAAGCTAAGCAAGTAAATTTTTTTGTGAAAAGCGTGTGAAAAATTAAAACATAAAAAGAAGGCAAATTCGTATTCTGTAGGTTTAATCTTGTGCCGTTTGAGTTTTTTCTGTGGTTATTTTTATCAAAATTAAGTTATTTTCAAATATTTTAAGTTAGCTTCATATAAACTGCTGTTTGTTTTCCTTAACACTCAAAAAAATCTGACATATTTTGGCTGTCAAATTATCGATCTATAAAAAGATATTCGAATTAAAATTTGAATGATAGCAATGAAAGAGATGATTATTCTATTATTTTTAAATTTCAAAAACACCCTATTTTCATGATGATTTTCACTAAGAAATAAACAGTTTCAAGACTCGATTTTTCAATGAAATAATCACCCCTATTATGATTGTCAAGTCGATCAACAATCGACACGACTCTCTGTTGTCTTTTCGTTTTTCATATTGTTAATATCAAATGAAAAAATGAGAACGCAACACAGAGTCGTGTCGATTGTCGATCGACTCGACAATCACAATAGGGGTGAATATTACATGTTCTATGAACATTTTCGTATAATACCAAGCTCACATTTCTAATAAACTAAAACTGTAAATGATAATAACAGTTTCCCCATTTAGTTTCATAGTAAAGAAAAAATTGTAAGTACCTTATTTTAAGCTTATTAAAAAATACAGTTGATACTGGAAGCTCTTATTTATACAGTAGGCTCTGATTAAACAAAGCCTTAATCTAAAAAACGAAGCGTTTATAAGAGAATGAGGGACTTTCCCAATATCGAGTTTAGTTCATTTATCCCCACGCTTGGGCAGCGCTGATTCATTTATTCAATATGTTGCGATTAGTAATAAATAGCAAATTTTAAAATTAATTTAGTCGAAATTAATAATTTAATGAAACATTCAAGACACATTTTTTTGACCATATAAAACTACCTACGAAATATTTTAGCCACCAGTTAGCAAGCGTTCAAGTTATATATTTGGGAAAGTCACTAATTAGAAACGTCTAAAATACCAAAATTTCCATAGTACATAAAACAAATAAAACATATGGGAAATCACATTTTTTCCTAAGACAAATTTGTCAATGAAAAAGTTACAAATTCTTAATTATCATACGATTTCCAAAATATTTTCATAAATATTTGAGTTTTAATTTACCTAAATGACGTTTAAGTAAATCGGTTTCATTTTCTTGTAATAATTGATAGAAAAAATTTCATAACAGCAGCATTTTGGTCAAATTGAAATAAGAGCTTGCTACAAATCGTGTGGTTATTAAGTTAATATAGATTACATACATAGATGGCAGTGATGGCAGTAAACATTTGGTAAAATCATATCAAAAATTACCACCTGGGGAAATTGCAAGTTCAAAAATTGTAGGAAAAGGAAAACAAATTCACAAAATATTAAAAACGTGTGATAATTTTGTTATTAAATAATTTTTTTCGTATTTTTCTGTAAACATCTTAGACATCTGACGTACACTAGTAAAACTAAAGATAAATTTAGCAAGTATTATTTTAATTCGACCCAACTTTGATGTATTTTTCGAAATGATAGTTCGGAAAATCATATTTTAGAAATAATTTAATTTTAATATTACTGCAATTGATATTTACTTAATACCAATATACTCTTCTTGTATATTGTTGTTAAAGATATATAGAAAACTTTTATATAAACGTTTTATAATATTTTTGCTTTTTTGATTGAAAAACTTGAAGCTAAAAAGCACCATTTTTACTATGGATTCCTATGGATATCAGTGAAAAGTTATACCACTAAAAAAGCTTCTAGAAAATACGTCTTGATGATTATGGCTCTATAAGAGTATAGAGCCATAATCATCTAGAAGGCTCTGCTAGTAGTGACACCTAGGTTAAGATATTGTAAGTTTATTTTACTAAAATGAAAATTTTTCATGCTACAACTTTCTACATTGTACCTTGTACGAGATATTCTTACTTGAAAAAGCATGCAATTTCTAGAAGTTTAGTTTGAGTATATAAAAAAGCAAATCAAAGATTAAAAAGGGAATTAAAAAGTGAATTAGTGAAAAATAAAAATTATAAATGAACAGTAAAATTGTGCGAGAATTATAATAAGGCCAGAATTTATAGTCGTAACTATTACTAAGTTGGTAATTAAATTTGTATTCCATCCTAATCGACATTACACGAATCCAAGCAATCCAAATAGGGAAATGTAGTAAATCTAGATTTTCTATAAAAATTATAAAAAAAAAAAATAAAACCACAAAACATTGAAAAAGTGCTTTAGACGCAGGTAGGTTCGCAAAATTATTACGCCAAAGTTTGTATTCATTATAACTTTTAAAATAAAAAAAAAATTCAATTCTAATTGCATATTTGGGTGTTGTGTTAGACCAACACCGATAATTTGCAGGAAACAATGTTTTGGCCCATTTTAAAGAAGCAATTGTTGTTAGGAAATAACATATTTTTTTTTAATGCATACAACAGTAATATTTTTTTATTATCGATAATCAATAACAGGTATTACCTCTCTACTATTATAAATTACAGCTTCACAGCGCCGGCTCATGGTCGATAATAAACGTCTAATTTTCTGATTTTTATCAATTTTTGTTTCCAAATTTGCATGGCTGTTGCAGGAGCCTGAATATTAACCTTTTCTTAATACTCCCTCACAATGCCAGCAGTGTGAGGTCTCGCAAGGTCGTCATGCAGCCGAACAAAACTATTGCTAATATATGACTTTAAGATCTCTAATGCATCGTGAACTGTTAAAGAGCCACCAGTTACTGTATTCAAGTTCCGTGGAGGCCGTCAATGAAATACCACCCTATACCATTACAGATTCCCTACCGAATAACATTGTTTCACGAATATTGAACTGCGCTTAACGTTCATTTGGCCGAAAAAAGTATCGTGGACATCGATCTGAAGATTTAATGATGAGAAACTCGACTCGTCCGTAAACAAAATGCGTTCTCGAATCATCGAGAGTTCAATTCATATCTACTGGTAATGCTAGTGCGCATGTTGTGTTCTGCAAGGCGTCCCCTGTAATTATAATTTTAATTCTAAATCAAAAATGAAGTTCAAGTTTAAAAATTCAAAATGAAATTTAAAATTGAAATGTTGAAAGTACGAATTTGAACGTGAAACTACACAAATTTCCATAGCTTTCATAATAGATTTATCAAAATTAAGAAAAAGGAATGAATTTAAAGACATTTTGTATCGATTTCAACTGCTTTACGATTCTCCAATTTCTAATAATCCGTAAATGAGAAAAAAATCCTGTAAATTCCTTCAAAGAAATTCTGTGAATTTTGGAAATTTTATAAATTCTATATATTATAAAAACACATCATAAAATAAGTTTTTTAAATTAATTTATTTTTATTCATTTTGATAAATTTAATTTGAAAACTGTTAAAAATTTATCATTCGATATGGGGCCGAAATTTAAAAAATTATTTTATTTAAATTTTTTATGGAGTTCACAAAATTCATAAACTTATAGAATTTATATAATTTACCGGATTCATAGAGCAATCTAAATTACAAAATTTTATAATTTACAGAATTTTATATAATTTAAATTAATACAAACAAATTAATTAGAATTTACAGAAATTATAGAATTGATAAAATTTATGAAACTTTAAAATTTTATAATTGACTGTTTTATGACAAGTATTTAAGGAAGTGTCATCGAATCCGTAATTTTGAGGTTTAATATTTACATACAGAGTTTGCATATGGTACCGTACTAAAACTTAGATATTTATAGGATTTTTGCTGAACACCTTTCTTTCAAAAAACGAATCGATTTGCTTACCTAGTGTATTACCCTACACTAGGAAAGCAAATCGATTCGTTTTTTGAAGTGGCAGTTAATATTACTGAATATTAACGTTTTATTTACAGAAATTTATTATTATAATTTGTTTTACCGAGACGGTTATTTAGGCCCGATTGTATGAACGCGGATAGACGATATAACCTCGGATTTATCGTCGTTTGCATTGTATGAACAAGAAAATAAATTCATGGATAGAGTTATATCCTCTGTTTCTATCTTCTCTTTTCGGTGGATAGAACAGAGGATACAAAATGTTGTTGTTGTTTTTTTTTTGACATTTTAAAATGTTCACAGTTTGTTATAGTGACAATAAAATTGATTAATTAATAATTATACTTAAGAGATAAGATGGAGTCAAATAATAATACACCGATTAAACGTACGAAGCAAGAATATGAAAATTTATTTTCAATCCATAAACGTCAAAGAAAAAGGTGTTACCACTCAAATAAAAACTGCTCTAAAACTGCAATAAAACAGAGGATACAAAAATATTTTAAATTGTTCATACAATAGGAAAAAAATAAAATTCTCGGATAAAGATATATCTGTACTCTCGGATTTTATTTTTTCTATCCTTGTTCATACAATCGGGCCTTAGTTTACCAATAAATGTAGGCCTATGTTAACGTGCATTTACGTTAATTTTTATAGCATGCTTATCGACAACATTTATTTTACAAATCGGTAATTTTGGTGTCCAAATAAATTTTAAAACGTATACATTACGTCATATAAATGAGCCCTTTATTTTAAAAGTGGGGCAAGTCCATGATACAAATATTACAAGGTATGCTTGACAGCTGAAAGCACGTGGAGCGTGACGTCACTCAGGGTCAATTTGGATATTTTTTTGCGAATTGGTTTAGGTTTATAAGAATATTTGTACCCGATAGAAAAAACACAAATCCCAACCAAACGGAGTCAACGTTACGAAATATATTACTCAAAATGACGTCACTAAAAGGAAAAATGGCGATATGTCGATTGATTGGAACATTACCTTGTATATTTATACCATGGGGCAAGTTCACGTTTTGTTGAAATGAGAAAATGAAGGATTAGAGAAACAATAAATGCAAAAATATACGGGATTTTGAATTTTCTTATTTTTTGATCAAGTATTAGGGATTATTATTATTTTTTTGATGTGAAAACATCTTTAGCGGCTGGAGTAAGTAAAATATTGTGTAGAAATCGGGTTACGGAAACAAAAGTGCCGAACAAAAAATATTGCTGGGATATGTGAATATCGACAAGAACAAAAAATAAATAAAACGTAAAATCAATGCAAAATCTACGCACACACATGCAATATACAACATCATCCGGCATTTCAAAAACATCGTGAGCCGAATACAAAAAAAAAAATCTAAAAACAACCGCCTACTTTAATTAATTTTGTTGTGAAAATATCTACTATATATAGCCGCAGCAGCAAGTGTTTTTGAAAATGAAAATTACATACGAGCAAAAGGACCACAAATTATGCGGAAATGGAAATAGCGAGCTGTGAAAATTGCACATATACATTGATACATAATAAAATATTAATTTTAAAATTGTTTAATCGGTATGCTTTGTTATTAGTATTACTCATGCTGTTGCTGAGTTTGGTTATGGGAATAGGGAGTCTCGCGCTATCGCCTTTCCAATTGATATGATTCGGTCAACATTGCGCCTAAATAGAACCGCTGTTTAATTTATTTTAAACTGATCAGTGATAAAGCGATGCGATTTTGCTTTGTTCAGCGAGTTTGCCGTGACCATTTACTACTATGGAATCTTGAACAAGATTGCTGTGTATGAGTAATGATATATTTTAAGGCGTACATGGCAGGTTTAGGTGATTAACTTAACAGAACCGTACTTTGCTCATGCTCAATTAATGTCAGTTAGGTCTCTCCTCCAAATTCAAAATGAAATTATAACTTACTGACTTTTTGAACCAAAAATGTAACTTAGTTTAAATACTGACCGAACAGCATCCGTCTTTATGGAGGCGTTTCTGAGCCTTATCGAAATGGTTTCAAATGGTTCAATAGATATTTATACAAAAAAGTTTTCACATAAATCTTTTACGAGTGGAGGGTGAACTCGCTCATTGTTTTTTTTTGACTATAAATTGTTCACCGTTAGAAAGATTATACTTTTATTTGTCTATTGTTATCTTTAAATAAATTTTTTGAAAAATGGACTTCCACCATTTTCAAAATTAACGTCTCATATTTACTTGACTAAGGTCCGTTGTACATTTCAGCTATGCTAAACTGGTGATCATATACGTAGTAGTTTCGCGTAGCTTAGTTTAGCTCGCCCTTTGGACATATCAGCTAATAACTTCACTCACACAGCCACACGTTTCGAATAATTTATTATAGATTCACATTTAAAAAAATGCCAAATACCTAGTCAAATTAAAATGCGTCTATAATAAGAAATAGGAAAAAATCAATGTAAGTGAGAGTTAATAAGTTAGCTGGTCTAAGAAATCTCAAACTAAATTTGCTTGTCTCGCGCTAAATAGCAAAATCTATAGCTCGCCTAGCTTAAGTTTGCAACGATCTACTAAAACGCTTGATTTATAACCGACGCTTTCAACAACACTCACAGCGCATAGCTTAGATGAGCTGAAATGTGCAACAGGCACATACAATGCCTTAACCGTTAGTAAAACTAGTCACGGCTAACATTTTGCTCTAATTAAGTTTTGTGCTTGTAAAACAATTTGGTGGCCACAATTTGGTTCCCCCGAAAACAGCGCCCAGGCACTATAAACAAATAGACTGCCTACTCTGCGTTTTATTCAAATACAATGCCTACGAGTTAATTATCGATGCTCATTTTAGGAAATTCTCTAAAGATTTTGATAAAAATTGGTGAGGGGTGGCTGGCCAGGCCAGGAACCAATTGCGATAATTCTTGATTTCGGAAAAAGCCGTTTAAGGGGTCTTACTTTGGGGCCCAGGTTCCTATTTTTTAATTTTTTTTTTCTAATTATTGTTGTTGCGTTGGTTTTGGTTTCTTTCTTGTTTTGTGACTTTTGTTATTTTTAGGGGATTTCAAAATTAGTTCCGGATTTGGTTCGGGGGAGTTCTGAAATTGATTGAACCGATTTGAATCAAACTAAGTTTTTACGATAAAAATTGGATTACAAAATGAGTTCTGGATGTATTTCTGACAAATGGCCAATTTAAATGGGGCTTCAGCATATATCTGAGACATGTCCAATTTAAATGGAATTAAACCATTCCTTAACCAATTGAGATAAAACACAGTTTGTACTATGAAAATGGGATTCCAATACGAGTTCCGGATGTGGTTCTCGAAAATGAGTAATTTGAATGGATCTAATCCAATTGCTTAGCCGATTGGAATGAAACTCGGTCTATATGATGAAAATGGCCAATTTGAACGGATTATATGACGAGTTTTGGAAAATTGCTAATTTGAATGGAACACAGCAATTTTTTAACCAATTGGGATGAAATTCGGCTTTTATTATGAGATTGGAATTTCAGTATGCGTTCCGGTTATGGTTCTGGAAAATGGTTAATTTGAATAGAATTAAGCCATTTCAACCGGATTTATTCTGGAAAATTACCAATTTGAATGGAATCGACCCATTTATCAACTGATTCGGATGAAACGCGGTTTGTACGATGAAAATGGCCAATTTCAATAGAACAACTCGTGGGTTCTAAAAATTACCAATTTCATCACTAAGCCATTTCCCAACCGATTGGGATGTAACTCGGTTTTTATGATGAAAATACGATTCCAACAGGAGATTCGTATGTGGTTCTGGAAAATGGCAAATTTGAATAGAACTAAGCCATTTCTCAACTGATTGTGATGAAACTATATGAATGGAACTAAGCAATTTCTCAACCATTTGCGGCCCCGGTAGCACAGTAGTTAGCATGCTTGCTTTAAGCTCCGGAGGTCCCGGGTTCGATTCCAGGCGGGTGATGGAAATATAACGGCTGGAGTTTTGGATTTCGTTCTGGAATGACCAATTTGAATGGTACTAAGCGATTTTGCAACTAATTGCGATGAAACCCGGTTTGCACGATGAAAATGAGGTACCAATTTGAATGGAACTAAGCCGATTCCTCAACCTATTGGAATGAAACTCGTTCTATATGTTGAAAATGGCTAACACGAATGGAATAAGGCCTGCGGGTTCTAAAAAATGGACAATTTGAATGGAACTAAGCAATTTCTTAGCAATTGAGATGAAATTCGACTTTAACGATGAGATTTGAATTTTAATATGAGTTCCGGTTGAATGGGATGAAACTCGGTTTGTATGATGAATGAAAATGGGACTCCAATATGAGTACCTGATATGGTTCCGGAAAATGGCCAATTTGAATGGAACTAAGCCATTTATCAACAGATTCGGATGAAACTCGGTTGGTACGATGAAAATGGCCAACAAGTTGCCTTCAAATTCGGGCTCAGATTGTTAGAATAGATGAAACTTTAACTAACCCGGTGCTGTCAAGTGTCCCAATGATCAGTTTTGGGTTCAATATTATTTTTGATTCATTTTAATTCGATTTTTGATATTGATCTCATATTCTTATATTGATATTCGACTGATTTTGCTAATGATTTGGCTCTTAGTTATGCTACATCTAAGACTGTTAGTACTTGAGGCATTAGTCATATTCTTGAACACGATCTGGACAATCTTAGTTAATGGTTTTACTAGAATCGGCTTATTGTTAGCAATAAATCAAAAATCGTACATTTACGCGCACCGTCAAACGTGTCACATTCACATGTGAGGAGGAAGAGTGTAATCAGGGCCATGGGTTACATTAAGGAAACTATACCATGCCATAGAAAAATCAATCGTAATGTATGGCATGCATATCTAGTTGGGGTAGCTACTTATTTGACTAGTACTGAGGATCTACTTATCGCACAAAAAGGAATTATTAAATTATGGAAGTAACAGTTTTCACAATCGCACTGTAAACACATAAAAAACGAGGAACCCAAATAACTTTGCCAGTGTTCGTTGTAATAGTGAACTAACAATATTAAAAGTCTCAGCACAGTGCGTAAATACAAATTAAAACGTGAAATTCAATCCTGGCTGCTCGGCTTAGAAAACATTGAACAATACTTTTTACTCGTTGTCGTCGTATGTTAAATATTCGGGTTAAATAAAAATAATATGAGCTTGCCAATTGTTATGATATTGTTTATGATTTCTTAACAAATACCTGTAATGAATTCGGTGCTCGTAGCGTTGTATTTGATATGCCGTTCTATTTGAATTAATTTTTACATTTTTAGAAAGTCAGAAATTTTTGTATTCCCGAATACAATGCCTAGGCGCTTTTTTCGGGGGAAGACGGTAGTTAAATCTTTAGCTGATCGAAATCGGCAAAAAAAAAACAATTTAATCAGTTGCAATATTTGTTCTATTAAAAAGTTGTGTAACTAACTTCATAATATCTTACGTCATTGATTTCGTTTTTATAAGTTTATACTGTATTTTTTAATAGACATACAATGAAAAAGTAAATTTGTACAATTTTATTTTAATTATATTAATCAAATTACTAAATTTAAGTTATTGGTCTTAAAATATGTTATACTCAAAGTTTTGAATATTTTCTGTTACGAGTACATAGGTATTTTTCATTCATAAAATTTGAATCAAAAAGGTTCAATTTTACATGGGTTCTTATGGAAAATCGTAAAATGTATCCCTCTTAAATTAACCTTCTTTTAAAATTAGTCTGATGCTGACGGCTTATATATCTAGGAGCTTTGGTTAAGCCGCGCTTCGGTTTTTTATTTTTCATTTTATTTAAAGTTTTGTAACTCTAAGTTAATCTAAATATTTGGTTATCATGATCCGTTTCGTAATATTTTTAGCGTCAATAACAACGTGTAAATTCACTTTGATTTTCCAATAAAAAATTGCACAAGAAATTCATGTCAATCAATTTTTGACATTTTACCAATTTATATTATGTATTCTCTTTAGTTTATTGTGCTAATTGAATACATGTGAAATATGGCCGACACTATTTTATGGACATTGAGTAGTTCAAAAAGATAACTGAAAGAATAATAATTTAGAAAACTTAATTTAAAATTTTGTTAAATTTAACATCCTTAACTGTAGTATATTTTCCACCCTCTATAAAAATTTTTAATTAGGTCAAATATTTTGCTCCTAAACTAAGCAGTATAATTAAAACCGCATTATTATAATCCAAAAACAACAAAACCCCGTTTTTCCTTTCTAATTTGCAAAGTAGTTTTTACTTTCCTTATTTTCCTCTTACATATATACCGGTGGAAAATTTTTTAATTGTTGTTTTGCCTCTCCACCACCCTCCCGAAAAAAACAATATTTATAAACTTGTGTTTATATATTATTAAATAAATATTCCGATCCCTAAAAATCAATAATTAAATTAATTTAATCGCATTTTTGTTGCTAGTCCAACCGAGTAAAAAAAAGAAAATTACATAAATTTTTCACGGCTTTCAAATGTTGTTGTGTGTCGAGTCGAGTGACTTGAAGAAACCAAAAAAAATACATTTTTGGTTTCCTTCTTATATTTCCTATTTCTTGTACGCATTTAAAAATAAATAAAACAAAAATTGGTTGTAAACAGACAAAGAAAATGTTTCAATCCTAATTTTCATTTCAATGTTGTTTTAAACAAACAACAAACCCATCAATCAAATTCCCGTATTCAATGTAGCTTGTTGTATTATAGAGACGACTGAGTGTATAGCATACAAAAATTTTGAAATATTTTTCTATTTTACATATAAATTTTGAAGGGATCGGCAATACGAGAAAAATATGCAAAATTATCCCCTTTGTTAAAAAAAAACCTTAAAAGAATTTCGAATGGAATATTTTGACATTTCAACAAAACAACAAAATAAATATGACGGAAGAGTGGGCCCCCTTTAAGTTTGCTGTTATTTTATAGAGAAAAAAAATTCTTCGGTGTACTCCATATTTAAATTTTTATAGGCCAGTTATGTTTACATTTTTGACAAGAAAAGAGGAATTTTCTTTGCGCGTTATTTTTTTTAAATTGCAAATGACAAAAGGAATCTAGCTACATAACCAGGGAACAAGACTGTAGATATGATAAGGAAATCCCTTTATATAGTTTTTATATTTGTTTGTCTTCTAAAAAAAAAAAACACAATACAAAACAAAACAATTAGTACATTCATTTAAATAATATAACAATCATCATCATTCTCATTATCATCTTTAGTATCGTCGTCAACATCATCATCATCATCATCATACATATATGTGTCGTTCGTGAATATTATTTAAATGCTACTTGGGAGATTTCTGTAAATGCTTTGTTTGGGGATGCTTACATAAAAATTATGAGTGCTCTTTATGTTTATCATGCTGTTCATAAAATTTTTTTACGTCGACAACAACAATACAGCAACCTTATTATGTAATGAAGACATTATATGTTCATCGATTGCTATGTAAAATATACATATACATACCATAGCATGGTGAAATTACGTGAATTTTGAACATAAAAGAAATGTAATTTGCGTAAAGATGCTTTTATAAATAAAATAAAAGTCCATGAGTGGTATTATTTCAACTCTGTTCGTTAACGATTATAATATTATTTATGATGTCAAGTCTTTTAAGAGGTTTTAATAATCATTATGTTGATATCATGTCATTTTTAGTAAAACTAAGTATACCCTGGACTATGGTAATTTCAACAAATTTTATTGATTTTAATCGATTAGCAACAATCTCATTAACATGGGATTTTTTTATTGTAAAACAAGATTGAAATTATAACATTTTATGAAGCAACTCTTGAATTAAATTTCAATATCGAGATTAATATTTTACAATCCTTTTGTAAGTTTGACTTCGAACTTTCTTATATCTCATATCACAAAAACTCAAAACCATTAAATTTGAGTCGAATGATTCGACATTTTATTTTATAAATACACATTCACAATAGATTAATCAAAGTTTTTTTGTAGAACATCAACATTTAGAACTATAACATCAACAAGTCTAATGTTAACATTGTATTTTTTAAAACATATTCTTCTGTAATGAGTTTCGTGTTTTAAAGGATTCACAAGTTTAAGTATACAGTAAGCGACTAACGTTGCAGTGGCACCCCAAAAATGCATGCCCAGGGTCCTAAGCGTGCAAAGTGATTATTTGTATGCATGTGTGATTGTTTCAAAAATCCATACGCGTTGACCGATTTGAACCAAACTGCACACAATTATTGTCTTACACCTAAGGACGACGGTTACTGTCAATATCTCAAGTTTCAATACCCTTCTTGTGGGGTGATAAAAAGATCCAAAGTTTCCATGGAAGAATTTCTAAAATTTCACCGATGAGCTGATTTTTGAATATTTAGTACAAAATCAAAAATAAATCGACACGTGTAGTGTATTATTCGTTTTAAACGGTGATGTTGATGGTGGTGTTGATGGTAACGTTTATGAAGATGATGATGGGGTTGATGATATTGATGATAATGGTGATTTTGATTGTGATTGTGATGATGTACGATGGTATGATGCTACGATGGTACGATGGTTTGAAGGAATATTATTATAATCGTCATGATGGTGTGATGATATGATGGTACAATTACATGATGTTATGATGGTGTAATGATATGATGGTATGGTCGTGTGATGGTATGATAGAATGATGATGTGATAGTATGATGGTTTAATAGTATGATCGTATGAACGGAACATATGGTGATATGATGGTGCAATGGTATAATTATGTGATGGTATGATGGATTGATTTTACAACTTGTAACGCAACAGCTTTGACGTCAGCGCTGTGTAACGCAACAGCTTCGACGTCACCGGTTAGCAGAAATTTATCAACTTAGAGGCTTTGGTTCGCGGCTATCACTGGCAGGCTAGAGCTTCAGTGGTAGGGGTGGGTGTTGATACCAAAGCATAAGTCGATCTTGATTTGTCGTGACAATAATAAAACATTTCCTTCCTGGTCAGGGGAATGAGAGATCTAAAAAAAAAAAAATTAGCTGAAAATGCGGACAGGCGAGAGATACCCACCTTGATCATCCTATTACACTACACTGCCATGTTAGTCTCTCCATATGCACTCGAAAAAATTATCTCATCCTGAAATTCTATAGCTCGCTATTCATAAAACCACAACAGTTGCATTACCAAGGTTTGAAACTTTAATTTCATAAACAATAAATCATTAGATCTAATTACAACAACACCAATGTATAGTAACTGATCACTTTACACGACTAACACAGTTGGCACCACCAACAAAATTTGTATCACTTAACTACGGGTTAGTATATAATATCTAAATCAAATAAATTTGATATTTGTGAAACACTACAATTCGTAATTTTAACTCCGCGAAATTAAGGAATTTAATTTAATTAATCAAAGTAAAGGTAAACTACCTGCAAATCCCTTCATGGGATGTAGCGCCAGTGGGAGGGAGGGAGGGAGGGAAGGAGGAAGAAGAAATATAAATCAATAATAATACAAGATTACACTGCACACTGGCCACATAAAAAAAAAATTGTATTATAGTTAATTAACTAATATTGTATAAGCCTTATTCATACAGATTAGAACTGACTTGACTAACTTTAATTGTTTTTGTCGCACTCATTAACTCACAGTATAATTTGATTTGACTGATTTCTTTTATTAATCGTTCAAACACATAACTTCTAAAATCTATTCGAGATCCAATACAATATTTCGACATAGGGATCTATTTACAGAACGAAAACTCCGCAAACACTTTAAGCCATTTGCTTGTTTTGAAACAAAACAAAAATTATGCGTTTCAGTTATTTTACTATATACACGTTTCACAACAATAACAAAAAAATCCGATTGACTCACTCACTATACAACTCAAAATTGATCTCATCTATATCACGTTAGTAATTACACAGCCCCGATTCTCTGTAACACCAGTCCATATATAGTATTTACTCCACCCTTTGATGGCCGAAATTTACGAACAATTTCCCATTTTAGTAGTACTGCGAATAAAACTGGATTGGAACAAAATACCAGTACGCTAGACTATCGAGATATTATCATGATATATATATATATATATATATATATATATATATATATATATATATATATATATGTATATAAATATATATACATATATATATATATGAAAGGTAAATCACTCTATAATTAAAAGAACTGATATGACTCGATCAAACACAACTTGTAACCGCGTTACAAACTTTATGGTAGTATGGTGTTATGATATGTACTCTGATCGTGTTGAACACATCTTGCAAAAGGTACATCTGCAAATCTACGCCTCATCGAGAGAGTTTTAACGGCAATTTGTTCCACAATGTAGAGCAAAAAGGTAAAGACAATGAAGAACTTGAGGAAAAGATTCTTATTAACATAGAACTCAATTACCTGAATCATGAGGGCCTTATTGCATGACAATTCTTTCTAATAAGCTCACATTCAATATGTATTTCTTAGGGACACAACTTCAAACAACTAAATTATCAATTAACACTGCCAACGAAACATTATGCAGTATTCTATCCAATAGATTAATAGAATTCTATCCTTCTCATTAGGTCTTCTAAGTATGTGGCTACATAAGTGTTGTACAACAAGTGTTTGTAATTTTTAACGAAGAACAAGAGCAACCCTTGAAAGTAAAACAGGCAGTAATTTGAAGAAAAGGTTGCATATTCAAGGACTGACAATCTCTTTGCTTAAAATTAAAAAAAACTTAAATATTAGGCCATAATCCTGGATTTCAAATTTTATGTTATGTGAAGTTATGTTATTTTTGTTTTTTCACGACAAATTCGAACAGAGGAAGCCGGCAAATAAAATAACATGAAATGAATTTTATTGCACTGGAAACGAGGCAATGCTCTTTATTATGGCGTCATAAATCCATGTTATATTATTTTAGGGTGCGTGTGTGTGTTAAACTATTTTTATTTTTTTATAAAGGTATGAATTCTTAAATTGAAATACAAAAAAATATCAGTATGCGCAATCCCATTTAAAAATATTCAAATCCTAAAAATGCTAAAAACAAAACAGTTTCCAGCTAATGGTTAAAGAGTTAATTTTATTTTTTCCATACATAATGAAGTTTTAGCACCTCACTTGTGCTAAAAATTTCATTCGCCGTTTTACAGCCTCTTTCAGTCTTAATTGTGAGGTAACACCGGGAAAAATGGAGATTAACTTTCGCCTTATGTTTAACGAAAAAAATAGCTCTTCAACGGTTGGTAAAGCTGCTAGATTCGTTCCACCATTGGCATTAGCGGGCATTTGAAGTAGAAATAATCAGAAAAGCTAAATATCTTTAGTATTGACAATCAGCAGCAATTCATTATGGGTAATACGGGCAGAAGAGCCAATCCTACAATGCAGTACTTCTACAAGACGATTACTTAACGCGGTACTTCTACAACGCGGTATCAGTATACGACAGAGTTAAGAAATTAGATATTTTGAATTTTTTTCCCGAAATTAAGAAAAAAAAAAAAAATCAAACTTTCTTTTAATTCATTTTAAATCTTAAAGGAAGGAAACTGCCGCGATTTGTAGAAATTTTAACATCCATAAAAATTAGAACATTTTTCAAAAATTCAAAAATTTATTTGTTTAATAATTTGTATTTTATTAAAATAGAGAACACCCCAAAAGCCTTGGATATTTTAAGTGGTTTTTCGGTGGTCTTAATCCGTAGTGTTAAAGAATAGACGAATTTATTTGAGCGGATTGTGGATTTTTAAATTAGTAAATACCTTGTCAACCTTGCAGATACTGTTGTAGGAATTGTGTCATTCGTATCGCTGCTACTCATTATTGTACCACAAATGTCCTGAGTTAGTTTTGGTTGGCTTAGTCCCTTTAGTTAGAATAGATTCGACAAATATGTTGGAGTGGATTGCGAATTTTACTATGGAAACAGAAAGTAGAATTTTAAAATATTCTGTAGAGAATTTTTCAGAAGAATATTTCATCTTCATTTTTCGAGAAGGTAATTACGATCGTGGGCCCTACTTCCTTTCTACGGTGGAGCTTAATGCCATTTCAGAAAGTTCCTAAGAAAAAGGAAATAAATCCTTAATTCACTCCACCGATTTCATGCCAACCCATAAAGAGATTTCCTCCAATGCAGTATTTTTCAACCGCGTTATAGGAGTTTTACTCGTAAATCTATAATTTTTAGCATTACATTTAGTATATGAGAATGCTAAGGAATTAAATATAAATTCTATGTAAAATTATTGAGTAAAAAGTGCTACATTTGGTACAATCGATTTAATTGTGTGACAAAATGTGGTACAGTTTACAATGAGGTACGTTTATTCAAAATGTGGTACATAATATGGCCACTCTATATTATCCACTCTATATTATATTATTTCCCCATTTCCCATTAGAATTAGCATTGATAATCAAAAATAACATAACATAGAATTCTGTTGTCACAAATATAGTGGCTTAAGTAGCAATATGGCCTTTTACGTATTATTTCAAATTTGAAATCTCCAACTTCGATTTCATATCATATCAAATTTTTGTAATATTTGAACAGCACTGACTTACATGAGTAAATAAATTTTCAAAAAATGGCTGAAATATCTTTATCATTCATAAACTTTCATCCGGTATAGTTGACATTTTGGTAATTCCACAAATATTTAATAATATTTTCCCGTGTAACACCAGGTTTACCGGCTAGTATGTATAATATAAAAAGAAATGCTATTCTTTGGGTCACCTCGACCAAAACCTTGTAATAGCAATGATTAGGGCACATAAAAAACCTTTTTTTAAGTTTAATGGTCTTTAAACAACCACAAGCGGTCAAAAACAATTTGTTTTAAAATTTTTTGTTCCAATGACAACTTTGCTTCTCTGAATTATTTTCTTTTGGGAACTATGAATAATTTTCAGTAAAAACAAAAACTCTCCAATAATTTGAAAAATCTGGAATAATCTCGAAAATTTACCGAACGTCTAATCTCACAAATCTCAACAAGTCTTCAACAATAATCTCTATAAAAAGCAACCCTGGAAAATTTGAAATATTCCCAAAAAATGTCATCTAAGTAACACAACAGTCAACATCCTGCAAGCTTATCAGTGCTCAATTCTTTGAAAATTCCGGAAAAATCACTAATTCTGTAACAAGACGCAGCACAAATCCTTGTAAATTTTGAGGAATATTAAAATCGAAAAATCTCGAAATGGTCGAACAGTCTTACATTTCTAGAATATTCTAGCTCAGATATTACCACAAATAAATTTCGAGAATTCATTCCCAGAAAACTGAAAAAACGCGAAACCCTAGTAAGGGTTTTGATTAATCTGAAAAATATCAAGCAAATTTCAGTAAACCTCGAAAATATTGAATGATTAAAATTTTGCTATCATACGCCACTCAATGCTATTTATATAAAAATTTGAATTTAGAATATCATCTTGTAAGATCACAAAACAGAATACTACGCTGAATCGAACTCTACACTAAACTCGAATAAAATTTTAAGTAATATGAATATCTACTACATTACACTTCGTGCCAAACAAACCGTGAATATGCTAAAAATCTTCTATATATCCTATAAAATATCAAAAATCTTAACATAAATCGAACAAACTCAAATATGCTATAACCGCAATATTCTCAAGAAATTTCGAATATCCCGAAAATCTCGAATAAAATTAGAATTCTAGAATAACCTTGAAAATTCAACGGTTTGTAATAAATGCTATAAGCAAATAAAAATCAGCAAGGACATCTTTCTCAAAATAATAGCCAGAGGACATCGAATAATCTCGGAAATATCGAATAAATTGATAATTTCGATAGCGAGCGACTTAAAGTTAATCAAACCTGGAAATCTGTAGTTTAATTCAACAATCTGAACATATCTAATTTCAAGAATCCGATCCTACGCTAACAATATCGAAAATATATAAAATTTCGCTTAATATCGATTAATCCATATTAAAACGTAAATTAAATTTTATTGGACAAATTTTAAACCACCAAATTCGAAAATATGGACGTCTGGTGATGTGTTTATTGTTATGTAAAATTATTAAACGAGTTTACTAAATTTTTTCATGATTGCGTTTTTCTACAATTGCATCTTTGTAAACTGAGTTCTCATAACTCTTAGCTGAAAAAACGAGAGATACATGATTGGTACTCAGAGGTTACCCGAGGAGGTGATACTGAAATATGGATGGATTACAATAACTGGCTATTTTCTTATTGATTCTAATTCTTTTAAGAATTTTTTTTGCACAAATTTTAATAAATAATTCAAGGTACATTTTATTCTGGGTAAAGATCGGTTATTATCGGATCGATTAAACAAAAAGTATTAATTGGTTAATCTTAACACTTTGTGATTTCCCTATCTGTGGTCGATTATTTTCATATTAGATATCAAATAAACGACAAATAAAAAATCATCATTTCTGCAGGAATGTTTTCTGCCGTTAGGAAACATAATCAAAAGGAGACAATATTGACGGTTTGATGAAAGTCATGACATTTCTGTACTATTGATAAGTGGATAAAACAATTTTGAGAAGGACTTCTTATTTCATCTAAACTTGACAGATATGAAACGCAAATTTGGTAGATTTGTGATAGTTCAACAACAAATCCATTGAATTTCTGAGGAATTTTTTAATTTTAAAATGATGGTCTTCAAAAAATGGGAAAGAATAGCTGTGTACTTCATATTGCAATAGTCAATGCAACGTTACATTGGAGTAAGTTTAGAAGTTTCGAATTGGTTCTGAGAGTATTGAATATAGGATTTCACAGGTTTTAGTAGATTTCGATAAATTGAAAGGTCTAGAGGATTTACTTCTCTCTTTACTCCTCATTAGGTGAAAACCTAATGAATGAAATTTTTCGTTTTTCAAAAATTGAAGCTTGCTCAAGAACAAAATCGAGCTGGAATTTTATTCAGAAACCTAATCAACGACCCTCGGCCTTTCTTTGTAAAATTTAGATGTGAGTATTGCAGCAATTGGAATGCTTCAGCAAACCAAATAGCAAACGATAAAGATATTTAATATTTTTTGGCTTTAATCATCATTTTGTCCCGCCGAATAGATTCTGATTCAGACAACAGAATTATATAGCTCCGAAATCGAAATTGAATCGATGGCAAACAAATTAGATCAATCCGACTCCTGGGGCGATAATTTTCCCATAAATTGGGAAACCCCTCCCTCAACATCGCAATTTCTTTCATCGCAAGATTCTGAAGATTTGTATCATTTGTTCCGAGAATTAAATTATGTGAGTATTCTACAGTGCTGTTGGTCATAAAGAGTGAAAACTTGGGTCTCGAGAATTAAATAATCTCAGAAAAACGGAATCCCCGATCAGGATTGGAAACAGAAACTCTAATCTAACAATTAGTGACTTTTGATTTCGGATTTCTGACGTTCTTTTGTGGGGAAATATTTCATTGGATTTATTTACCTAATAATATTTTGAACTACCAAAGCCACCATTCCTTTATAATAATACAACGGCAGATATATAATGAGTCTATTCTATCCATTCTGAACCAGCTTGAAGTTATCCCTGACTTTCGTAACAGGAAAATTTGAAATTACCTCTGACAACACGAGCGTAAAAATTCATCCCACATTTTTTTTTCTACTCTGCCCTGGAAATTTGGTTCCCTTTGACCAATTCGGAAATATATTTGCTTGATAGAATTTCACTACATCAATTAATGAGAAAACACCGCGGTTCAAAATGAATAAAAAAAAAAAAAATTCAAACAATTTTTTCTGTTCAGGATTATGGTGTCCCCGGAAATTTGCTATGAGGGATATTAGTGCCTACATCTGGCCATTCCTGAACCCGATTTGCTTATTAGAATTTTCGTTACATCAGTAAATGTGTTCCTTTCCAAACAAAACAATTCAAAAAATTCTTGTGGTCTAGTTTATTGTGACCCTGATTTCAAGGGCAAATTTTCAGGATCCCAATAATCTTGACCATAAGATTTTTTTTTTTTTTCATTTTTAATTATGGGAAAGCAACACATTTATCGAAGTAGCGAAAATTCTAATAAAAGTACCAGGTTCAGTGCGCTGAAGATTTTTTTGAATTTTGTTTTTATTCGTTTTTAACTATGGTAAGGCAACACATTTATTGATGCATCTTCTTTTGCTCGTTTCTTTCGTGGTAGCCTAGTCCGCTAACTATCAAAATGATACCTTTGTCTTTCTATCATAATAACATAATTGCTATATATTTGAAGTTTTTGGCCATATGTTATATATCTTTGGTTATATTACGGAGTGTAGCAAATTACTTTCATCTGGAATTCGCCAGAAAATTGTCGCTGGTAATATTTGTATTTTAAATATGGATTTGATGCCTTACGTTTGAGTATTATCATTAAATAAAGATGATGGTGTTGAAGCCAATTGATATTTAAAATTTGACTGCAACTATTGTGCATTTTTGACGACGCAAACCATTTGATGGAATAACTGCGGCGAATTTATAGCAAAAAATAATCTTAAACCGATGAATCTGAGGTGCAATAGGAACTTCAAAACTGATCGTCTCTGAAACAGATGTATAGAAAATTTTGCTTCGGGAAATAAAAGCTTACTTAGGGCCAAGATTTCCCAATTATGTTGGGGGGCCTAAAAATGAAACCTTGCCTAGGGCCCGGAGATTCCTTAATCCGCTACTGAATAAGAGTAACTTTTTATTTTCTTGAGTATACAACATCTGCATAATATTTTCTAGTGTTATCATAGGTGATATTAGAATCAGCAACAAGCATTATTGGCAGTGACCCGCAATATTTCTTGAATTTCATCCATGGTTTAATTAAAACATCCAACCCGACTTAATACAGACTCGGCGTAATAATTTGGATATACAATTTCACTAAAATCGATTGACAAACATAAGTGTTCCATTTGGTGCTGGAATTATTGAAAAGGTCTGGACTGGTTATGATTATATTTAAAAAACAAATTTCTCTTTGGCAAATCTAATTTTTTGATTTACGGTTTGTATTTACATATACAATCAAAGTATCACTAGTAGTTTCACGGAATATTTGTTTAATTCTGGCCATGTTTTATTTAAGAAACTCCATCCCTGTCCCAAACGGAACTTCTGCGATTATGTTCCAATTCTATTGAAATTTGGTATCTGACTTAATCAATATTTGATAATAAATGAATAAGCTGCAGCACGTCCAAATAGTGAATCATTGTGGCGAATTTTGAAACTTTTCTGGACGAGATTTCACTAAAAATCGAGTGGATGGTTGGCGCTACTAAACCAATTTTATAAAGCTATGTATTTCTTGTTTTTTTCATGAAATATAAACGTTTCTAACCTGGTCACTCTAGTGACAACTCCCATTGGCGGTCCGGCGATTTCTATTTGTGCAAAAAATGGAACTAAGATGCTGTATTGAAAATGTTGAACGATTTGGCGAATCTTCTATGAACAAATCAAACATCTACCAGTTTACAAGAGTTTCAAAGACAACGAAGAAGACGTTGAATATATGACGAGCCCGTTGGATGCCCGAGCACACCAATAACCGACGCCCCCGGCGAGAAAATGACCAAAATGGTTATATACAATTGCCGAACCACTATCAAAGAGGTTGCTGGTGATATTAGTAGATCATTTGGCTCAGGCCAAATAATTTTTTGCAATGGTATGGGCATGAAATGTGCGACAGCAAAATTGGTTCCGAAATCGTTGAATTTTGAATTAAATCAGCATAGACCTCTGGGACAAGTATACCAGCACAACAAAAAAATATTGTAACAACTGGCCTTTTAAAGTCCGCGAAATTAAAAAACAATCACGATTTCCATATCACAACATACTTTTTAACAGCTAATAATTTTTGATACTTATTCCAGAGGTGGTGGATATGAACAAATTAATTTCATGGTTTCCCATTTTCCAGCATCAAAACTCCAAAAATGTGTTTTCCATTTTTCGTAATAACTGCAAAAAAGGTGGATGTTTGAAACTCAACATTTTTAGACCAATTTTTAAACGTGCCAAGTTTGGGACGTGTGCCACGTATTTGCGATCACTGATATAAATGGAAAATATGTGCTCGAGCACGCGAGAAACCAAGTTCACAGAATTTAAAAAAAAGGCTTGTTCAACGTTAAGCTATAAATCATTTGTGAAAGCTTCTTTCGACAGAACTTTTCGTTGATTAAATAATTTGTGTTTCCTGAAAGTGACTGTTTTTATAATAAGCTTTGGAAATTTCTGATTGAGCTTTTGTAAATTTAATAAAATTGAATTTTTTTGATTTATGTAAGAAGATCCGCGTGAAAGGAGCTTTTAAAGGAAAATATAGGAAATGGTTTAAAAACAACTGCTATTTTTTGTATATTAATGATTAGTATTCCAAGCATAAAACCAAAAAAAAAAAAAAATCACTTTTCTTTTACATTAAAGAAATTGCATATTCCGAGAAGAGTACCACCGAAGACCTACAAATACGAATATATATTTAGAACAAAACCAATTTATTTTTAATTTTCCACTTTGTTTGATTTTGTTTCGATTTTCTATATTTTTTTTTTTGTGAATGTGTCCCAATTTTATAGAATTTAAATTCCAATTATCAGTATTTTTGTTGTCGTTGTTGAATTTCTTTTTAAAGAGGAATAAATAAACCATTCAAAGATTTTCCGTTCTAAACAAAAATTTTGTGTATTTTCATCTCATAGTGATTGATTTGCATACATAAAAAATTATTGTATAATTATTGTAAGTAGGAGGGTTGAGGGTAACAAAAAATGAAAAAATAAATTTAAATATTTTGTGCTATCAACATTAATCTTATATGGTATCGATTTGACACGACAGAGTATGTACAACTACAATGACTGAATAGAGTATAAAAAAAATGTTTTTTGTTGTTGTCGTTTAGTTAAGCCATCCATCAAGAATAACCATAAAAATTTCTATAGTTTTTGTTTTTGGGTTCGAATGAAAAATGACATTTAGAAACATAAAAAAAAATCTTGAGCCTCTCCTCAACTATATACACACACTTACTTAAGACAGAAACGTCTTTTTATATATTTTGCAGATCATGGTAATTATTATTATAATTTCAAAATAGTAATTTTCACACCCTGAATTTTCCAGAAATATATTTACGTACATATTTGTCGAGATTAAAGAGAAAAATATTATGTTAAGTTAAAAAAAACAAATGTATATTTTTAATTAGCGCGGGTAGAAGACAGTTAAAGATGTTTTTTTTTGTCTACTTTCTTATTTTGTGCGCGCCTCTCTTGTGAAATCCAATTATAAGATTCTTGTCATATTATTTTCATTTTTAATGATAAATTATGTCAAACCATTTTTTTTTTTTTTTGTTTTTTAATTAAAAGTGTGCGAAGATAATTTATGTGAGAGATTTAGTGCGGTCTAACAAGTATGAACGCGGAATTGGAATGAATGAAGTAGTCGATTGCGTGTCAACAAAAAAAATATTTGTGCGATGATCTGCAAATTTATTGAGACGAAATAAATTCCGAAAAAAACATGTTTCGAAATGTTTAGTTTGATATCATGCCAAAAAAAATTGTTTTTCGGTGGTTTTAAATTAAACAACATGAACCAAATTGTGTACCGCCTTCTAATTTGTTAATTTTGTGAATGGCAAATAATGGTTGACAACCTTTGTGAACGGTGTCTGGTTCTTTGAAGAAAACATACAAATTATATACTAATTGATTTATTTGAAGTTTTAAACAAAGCGTGACCACGTGTCAAAGAGTTTTATTTGTAAAATTCAATCAAACCGTGTTGATGTTTTTGTTTCGGTATAGACTAACCATAAATCATTATGTTATATAAAAATACTCAAATTCGTCTTTCATTGTCTTTAAGATGATGAAAAGTTTTATTTAGGTGGTGAAGTAAAGTTCTTTCCAGCAATTCGACCAGCCCAATATCAATGAATATACCTATTTACGGTAGTAAACCGAACAATTTGATGTTGTTAAAACGCTTGCACTTCAATATAAATAAACGCAAATCCGCGCATATTTTTTCGAGAAATAATTTTGTATATTGATTATTCACGATTTTTCGAAATAATTCAGAAAATCCGAGATTCATTCAGAAATATTCGAGATTTTTGAGATTTTACGGGATCATAGTCTTCCCTTAATTTGCTTGATGTGACGTACTTAAAACTATTTCACGTTTCTCAAGATTTCTGGGTATCTGAAATTTTTCGAATTAGGTTATTTTCAAGTCTTTTCGAGGATACACCAAAATTGCAAAACAACAGGCCAATTATTTGGCCAAAACGGATCGTTTATGCAAATTTGTCCAATTGATGGGCAACTTACCATCTGCATGGTTTTTGAATCCAAGGCGAGCGTTTGAAAATATCGAAGTTGATTACGCGGGGCCACTAATACTTTAAACATCTACGATAACGAAAACGAAAATTCAAAAAGGCATACATAGCTAGCACTTTTGGGCTAGTCACGGGCATGACAACATAATTGTTTCTTATTTTAATTAGGCGGTAATTAAAATGTCGCCTCTTTTGAAAACAGCAATAACCTGTTTCAGTTTGGTTACAAAAATTCCAGTGTTATTAATCGGCAATATTTTTGGCCATATAACTACTAGCATTATCATTTCTGGCTGAATGTGAAGTTTGATGTGATGACATAATTTCTAAAATTGCTAGTGGAAAGATGTCATATACGCGAAGGAGATAAAATATTATTTAAAGGAATCATTTATTTCATGATTATTACCTCATTACTGTAATCACTTGAAGTTCATCAACAATAATTTCATTAATCATTGTGTGTTTCGTTTTGTTTACCTAATAGTTCATCTAGTAATTCCCAACTATTCCTAATGCCTCCTTTTACGATACTGAATTTGGTTTGAAAAAATTCAGTTTTGGCTCGTGTTTTTTTTAAATCTGGGTTATTAGGATGAGACCGATCATGTGGCTGTGACTGTGACCGATGAAGTCTGTGACCTTAAATTTTTAAATCATTTAAATTCTTTAAAAATTTTAATATTTTTAATTCTATGAATTTTGTAAATTCATTAAAAATTTAAAATCTTTAAAGTCCCTAAAACTTTTATACTATTTAAAGCCTCTGATTCTCTGAAAACTATTAGGATCTTCAAATTCTTTGAATTGTTTAAAAGTACTACTGGAACTCTAAATTCTCCAAATTATTTAATCTTTTAAATCATTTAAAATTTTTAAATTCCTATGAATTCGATGAATTATAGAAAAATTTAAAACCAAAATTTCAAATTATCAACTTAGTTAAATTTTCATTTTTGAAATTCTTAAAAATTTTTAAATTTATAAACTCTCCAAACTCTTTAAAATTATTTAAACCTTCAAATTGTTTGAATTATTTAAATTTTCTGAATTCTGTTTATTCTTTAAGTTTTTAATTAAATCAATAATTAAATTAATAATAAATTGGGTCGGTAATTTTTTAGAATTTTAGCTTCTTTAATTCTGTAAATTTTCTAAATTTTTAATATTTTAAATTCTTTGAATTCTTTTAATTCATTAAACATTTTTTGAAATATTTAGAAAATTCAAAACCTTTTAATTCATTCTCTGAATTTTGTTAATTAAATCTGTTTAATATTATAACGTGCCTTAAAAATGTTTAGAGTCTTAAAATTCAAGAAATCCTGTAAATTCTTCGAACACTTTAAATTCTCTAAATTATAATTTTCAAATACTTTAAATTTTTTAAATTCGTTAAATCCGTAAAAAATTTCAAATTGTTTAATTTCTCAAAAATGTTTAAATCTTTTAAATTCTCTGAATTCTTGAAATTCATTAAAATTTGTAAAACCTGGTTGAATCTTTTGAATCTCTAAATGTATCAAAAATGTTGTAATGTTTACTTAGTGCAGAGTGCTTCCCACATTCGAGGTACACACAATTTGTAAATTACTTGCATTTTTTATAACCGAGCAAATATTTTTCTTGAAAAATTTGCTCTACTGCAAAAAAAATTTACAAACCGAGATTTATTCATCATTTTTACTTTCCAGAAATATAATTTCTCCACCTGTGTTTTTGAAATTAGAGGCCTTAGCTGAATTTTTCTGAATAATTGAAGTTTTTTTTATTGTTGTTTGCATGTTATTGTGTTATTGATAAGTTTAATTAAATTTAACATTAAAAATTGGTAACCGGCCGGCCATACAGGCCGTACGATCCCATAAAACTGAATCTTTTGGCTATGGGTGGATTACACCTAAAGTTAATAATTCTGCAACAAAAGTAGGGATCCATAACGGAGGGTTAATATTTTAAATTCATTGAGTTCAAAATTATTTGGTTTTTAAAATTTTTAATATTTTAAATTCTCTGAATTTTTTAAATTTATTAAAAAATTTAAAATATTGAAATTCTTTAGAATTTTTAAATGCGTTAAATCCTCTGAATTCTTTAAAATCCTTAAGTTTTTAATTCCTTAAATTCGTTAAATTTCTGAAATATGTACTTGAAATTTTTTCAATATTTTTAATCGAAAATTCCTAAGCGTTGTAAATTATTTATTTTTTTCGAATTTTTAATCTTTTAATTTTCTGAATTTTTTAAATTCAATAAAATATTGAATTTTAAATTCAATAAAATAATTCTTTAAAATGTTTTGAACTTTCAAATTCTTTAAATTCTTCAGTTCTTTAAATTATACCAATTTGAACTCTTTAAATTCTCTAAAGTGTTTAATTTTTTTAATCGTTTAAATCTTTAAAATTTTCTTAAATTCAAATTAGGTAATTTCTCTAAATTCTTGAAATTCTTTAAATTTTGAAATTCTTCAAATTTTTAAAGTTTTTAATTTCTTAAAGTCGTTAAATTTTTTAAATATTTCAAATTTTTTCAATTTGTTCAATTTTAAATTCCTAAACATTGTGATATTCTTTAATTTTTTGAAATTGTTAATATTTTAAATTCTCTGAAAGCATTTAGAGAAAAAATTTCATTAAAAATTTTCAATTTACACCTTTTAAATTCTTTAAATTTTCTGAATTCTTTAATTCCTTTAGTTTTTCAAATTATATAATTTTTTTAATTTCATAAAAACCCTTAAACATTATTAGAATCTTTAAATTTGTTGAATTATTTAAATTATTGGAACTCTTTAAAGTTTTTAAATTATTTAAATTTTTAAATTTTGTTTTCTAGTAATTCAATAAATTCTTAAAAGTATTAATTTCAAACTTTCAAATTTGTTAAATTCTCCAAATTCTTAAAATTCTTTCTCTAAACTTTTTCAATTGTTTAAATTCTTTGAATTCTCTAAATTCCTAAAATTTTTAAATTATATAATTTTTTAATTCTATAAAATAAAATTTTTCTTAAAGTTTGTCTAATTATTGTCAAATTGAAATTCCTAAAATTTATCAAATTATTTAATTTTTTAGAATTTTAATATTTTTAATTCTCCGAATTCTTTAATAATATTTGAAATTACATACCTTCGTATTTAAAAATACGGGTATGAAATTGACATATTTAGCGACATGAAGAAGATAATAAAATTATCGAAACATCGTGAAAATATATAAAAAGAGTTTTATTGGCTGCTAATCCGAAGAATAGAGGAAGTAACAAATTTTTTAATGTCTGTAGAACTTTTAAATTGTGTAAATTTTCTGAATTTTTTAAATCTTTTAATTCTTTAAGCTATGTATAGTATTGTACAATATATAATTTTTTTAATTTAACCCATTTAGCCCGCCGTACTCGTTCTTCGAATCTAACGGATTTAAAATATTTTTGTTTCTCGATTATTGGTCGTTCGATTAAGAGAATCGGCCTTATTTTCATAAAATATTTTCATTTGACCAACAATGATGAAATTGGAATTTCAAAAGATCGGTTGTTTAAAGTAAGACCGCTTATAAATATGCTTAGGAAGCAGTTTTGCCAGTAAGTTTATTTTTCACTAGGATGATTCAATTAACGAATCCCACCGATAAGCCAGTGTGAGCCACGGGTTTACAAAAATTGGATCATAAGCAGTTCGAGTGGATATTATTGCGCTTTCGACATTTATTGTGGAAAACCAGCAGATGAATCAAAGTTAAGAACGCTCATTTTTCGCGAAAATAAATAGCTTTTCTTTGTAATTTTTGTTTTATTTATGTTCTTTACTTATTATCACCCTGTGATCGTAGTTTGAAATTTTTTTTTCAGGTAGTTATTTTTTGGGCGTTAATGGGTTAAAAAAAATCCTTTAATATTATTAGAATCGTCAAATTCTTATTTTAAATTCTTGGAACCCCTTAAATTCTCTAAATTATTTCAATTTTTAAATCATTTAAAATCTTTAAATACATATTTTAATTTCCTATGAATTCCCTGAATTCTTAAAAATCTTTAAATTCAAATTATTTCATTTCTAAAAATAGGTACTTCAAATTATTTAATTTTTAATATTTTAAATTCTCTAGATTCTTTAAATTTTCTGAATTCTTGAAATCCTTTGGTTCTTAAAATTATATAATTTTGTTAATTCCATAAAATTCCTTAAAAATTATTAGAATCTTCAAATTTTTTGTTTTATTTAAATTATTAGAACTCTTAAATTTTTAAACCATTTAATTTTCTAAGAATTCTATAAATTCTTAAAAGTTTTAAATTCAGAGTTACAAGTTTTCAAATTCGTTAAATTCTCTAAATTTTTTAAACAATTTGTGTGCTTAAAATTCTTTCAATTTTTAAATTTTTCAAACTTTTTAATAAAGTTATTTACATCTTTAAATTCTTTGAATTATTGAAATTCTCTGAATTCTTTAAATCAATAAGATCTTTAAATAAATCTTTCAAATTGAAATTCTTAAAATTTGTCAAATAATTTAATTTTTTAGAATTTTATTAATTCTTAAACCATCTAACCTTAAACCACAGTAAACAAAGTGCATAGTGTTTGAGAACATAAATTTGGGGGTCGATGCCTTTAAATCTAGTCATATTACTTATGATTCTTTCGTAATTGAAAGAGTTATTAAGTTTAAATGCTTGGTCTTGGTGATTGATAGCAAACTAAAATGGTCGAATCATATTAATAAAATCAAAAAAAAAAACTTGTTTACCTTATATTTTTGCTATCAACCAAGTAAGACCTGTACTCCCGAAGATATCTCGATTAGTTTACCTTACTCCGTTTTAGAGTGGCAGATTTTGCAAAAGAGAGTATTGAAGCCAATCATTAATGCGCCAATAAGGTATCCAACAGAAAAACTTTTTGAGCAATTTCAGTCACTCAGATTTTTAATTGACCGTGAACTTTTAATGCTGGTAAATAAACTAATCTATAACCAACCATGTAAAACACAATTTTCAATTGATTAAAATTCACAACAAACGTGACTACAGTACTAAAAGGAAATCACATTTTGCATTTGATTATTTCAGAACAGGCTCTTCTAAAAATAATGTTTTATATCTAGGACTGCCATTATATAATGAACTTCCTCCAGAACTTAAACATATATAACGAATCAGAATATTTTCAAAAATAAAATAACAGACTACCTGAAAAGTAATTGAAACCTGTATGTACCAAAGCGTGTGAACAAAAATTTTGATATTTAGTTTGTAAACTAAACTGATGTATGGGGGACCAAATTTTCATTTTTAGTTTGTAAACTAAACTGATGTATATAGTATAGGAGACTAAATGTACTGAGTATATTACGCTAAATATTTTACGAATTTTCAATGATTTGTAAATTCCTAACATTAGGAACGGTTTGTGAACCCAGTTGTTACGTATTCAGCATAATACATAGTGTTGCTCATCATTTCGAATTGATTTCATTATTTGATTTTGGCTCAGATTTGTTCTGCAAGACGTTTGAACAGAAGCTGTTAAACGACCACACTAGTAAAAGAACTCCTTGTTGAGCACTTTATCAGTCTAACCGATCGGTTTTAACAATTCGACTTTTTTTTTCAATATTTTAAAGTCATTTTCCTCAGATACCTAAGTAGTATTTGAAGCAAAAATTCTAAATATTTCCTAATTATTTTTTTTAATAACTTGAGAGTTACCAAAATTCGCCAATATCAATAATTTGAAAAACAATTAAGAATTTTACTTATACTCAAGAAGTTTTAAAATTTTTTTAATCTGAAAATTCAAAATATCTTAAGAATTTAAGATTTAAGAATCTTAAAAATTTAAGGATTTCTATAAATTACAATAATTTTAAAACATTAAAATTACAAATTTAAAGAAAATCAGAATTTAAAATAATTTAGATGTTATTTTAAAATTTAAAGAATTTTTAAAGTTTAAAGATTTTAAGACTTTGTCCCTCTTGAAAACTGAAAATTCAGATTTAGATTTTAAAGATTCATGAGAATTTAACAATTTTAAGAAATTTAAGAATTTCGAGAATTTAAGTATGTATTTCGAAAATTAATTTTTTTTAAAGAATCTGAGTATTTTAAAAAATTTGTAATTATCAATATTTTGCATTATATTTAGAAATTTTTAATGAATAATGTATTTAAGATTTTCAAGAAATTTAGGATTTTTTAATTCTTTATTCTCTTAAGAATTTAAAACTTAAGAGTTTTAATAATTTAGGGATTTCTAGAAATTTTATTAATTTTAGATACTAAAAATGGAAATTTAAAGAACATCAAGAAAATTAGAATTTAAAATAATTTAGATTTCATTTTAAAATTTTAAGATTTTTAAAACTTTAAGGGTTTTAAAATTAAAATCATTTTTAAAATTTTATTATACTAGTAATATAAAAATTATTGACAACAAAATTCAAGATTTTCATGGTTTTTAGATGTAGACAATTTGAAGCAAGGATCGTAAATATTTCCTAGTAGCAGAATTTAAGAAATTTAGTGGCTTTAAAAATTTAATGAATTCATATTGTCAAACAATTTACGAATTTTTAACCTAAAAATTCAAATTAGGAATTTAAGATTGAAGAATCTTAAAAATTTAGGGATTTAAAACATCAACAAAATCAGAATTTAAAGTAATTTAGATTTTATCTTAAAATTTAAAATTCTTCAAGTGTTTTTGAAAACTAAAAATTCAGATTTAGTGACGAAGAATTTTCAAGAATTTCGAGTTTTTATAAAATTATTATTTATTTTAAATCGTAATTATCAATAATTTGTGCAATATTTAGGAAATTTAATGAATATTGATTGTATTTGAGGTTTTCAAAAAATTTAAGATTTTGTAAATTAAGAGTTTTAAAAATTTAGGGATTTATAGAATTTTTTTTTTTTGATTAGGTTTCTATTAAAGATAATAACACTACCCTGCAAACTTTTGCCCCTGGACAATGAATAGTTGTTTCCGAAGTAACTTTTCATGCTGAATCCGAATATGGGCTCAGAATTGCTCTATCACGTCAGGTTCACGAACATGCAATTTTAAAAAATTCACGACCATGCAATTTTAAAAATGCGATATCTCGGCGACAAAAAAGATATTTGAGCAAACTCAAACACATTTGAAAGAAGAAGACCTGGAGATCCCACACATGGACTTAAGAAAAAAAAAATCGCGGTGCTAGATAACCTCAAATATGTCAAAAAACAGTGTTTTTTGCACTTTTAGCTTAGAATATCTTATAAACCTGACGTGATAGAGCAATTCTGAGCCCATATTCGGATTCAGCGTGAAAAATTATTTCGGAAACAACTATTCATTGTCCAGGGGCAAAAGTTTGCAGGGTAGTGTTATTAATGTATGTGACCTTAAATTTTTAAATCATTTAAATTCTTTAAAAATTTTAATATTTTGTATTCTATGAATTTATTAAATTCATTAAAAAATTTAAAATTTTTAAAATCCTTAGAATTTTTATATTATTTAAATTCTCTGATTTCTTTAAATCCTTTAGTTCTTAAATTATTAAATCCAATTTGATTGAATTTCTTAAATTTTTGAATTTTTTTCTTTTCTGTCAATTTCAAATTCCTAAAATTTGTCATATTATCTAATTTTTTAGAATTTTAACTTCTTTAATTCTGTAAATTTTCTAAATTTTTAATATTTTAAATTCTCTGAATTCTTATAATTCATTAAACATTTTTTGAAGTATGTATTTAGAAATTTCAAAACCTTTTAATTCTCTAAATTTTGTTAATTAAATCTGTTTAATATTATAACGTTCCATAAAAATGTTAGAGTCTAACAATTCAAGGAATCCTGTAAATTCTTCGAACACTTCAAATTCTCTAAATTATTTAAATTTTTGAATACTTTGAAGCATTTAAAAATTGTTTTTTTTTAAATTTTTTAAATTCTTCAGATAAAACGGTTAAACTATCATTTTTTTACAGATCTAAAAATTCCTTCGATTATTTTAATACGTTAAATCCTCAGAATTCGTTAAATACTTTAAATTTTCAAAATTCGTTAAATCCGTTAAAAATTTCAAATTGTTTAATTTCTCAAAATTTTCATTTATTCATTAAAATTTGTAAAATCTGGTTGAATATTTTGAATCTCTAAATGTCTGAAAAACTTTTAAGCTATTTTACCCCGGATTACTCCGGCAAACCTTACTAGCTTCTACTATTTTAAGCTTTCGTATTTTTCTTCTTTCTTCGCATTAAAAGAGTGCAGAGTGTTCTCACATACGAGGTACACACAGTTTGTAAATTACTTGCATTGTTTATAACCGGACTAGTATTTTTCTTGAAAAATTTGTTCTACTTCAAAAAAATGTACAAACCGAGTTTTATTCATGATTTCTGCTTTTCAAAAATATAGTTTCCCACCTGTGTTTTTGAAATTAGAGGCTCACGCTGAATGTTCCTGAACAATTGAAGTTTTTTTTTGTTATTGTCCATAAAATGTTACATATTTTTATAATTTCCTAAAAATTATTGAATTAATAAATTGAACTTATTTTTCCTGTATGTTTGTTTAATTAAAATTAAAAAAAAAATTGATAACTTGTCTGGTCGTATGATCCCATAAAACTGAATCTTTTGTGGATTACACCTATGGTTATTAATTCTGTAACAAAAGTAGGGGTCCATAACGGAGGGTTAATATTTTAAATTTTTTGTGTTTTTTAAATCCAGGAATTTTTAAAATCTGCTAACTTACTATTCCAAATCTATTTAAAATTATTTGATTTTTAGAATTATTAATATTTTAAATTCTCTGAATTTTTTAAATTCATTAAAAAATTTAAAATATTGAAACTCTTTAGAACGTTTAAATTCGTTAAATTCTCTGAATTCCTTAAAGTCCTTAAGTTTTTAATTTCTTAAACTCGTTAAATTTCTGAAATACTTGAATTTTTTTCAATATTTTTAATCTAAAATTCTTAAGCGTTGTAAATTATTTTTTTTTTTGAATTTTTAATGTTTTAATTTTTCTGAATTCTTTAAATTCAATAAAAACTTTAAAATCTTTAAAGTCTTTGGAAGTTTTAAATTCTTTAAATTCTCGTGAATTCTTTAAATTCTTTTGTTCTTTATATTATACCAATTTGAATTCTTTAAATTCTCTAAAGCATTTAATTTTGTTAATTGTTTAAAATATTTAAAATTTTTAATTTTCTATGAATTCGATGAATTCTAAAAAATTTTAAATTCAAACTTTCAAATTCGTTAAATTCTCTAAATTCTATTTATTCTTTAAATTTTTAAATTCTTAAAGTTTTTCATTCCTTAAATTCGTTAAATTTCCTAAATACTTCAAATTTTTTGAATTTCAAATTCCTAAACATTGTGGATATTCTTTAAATTTTTAGAATTGTTAATATTTTAAATCCTCTAGAGAGAAATTTTTATTTCCATAAAATTCATTAAAAATTATTAGATTCTTTAAATTTATTGAATTATTTAAATTATTAAACTCTTTACAGTTTTATTAAAATTTATTAAAATCTTTAAAATTTGTATTTTTAGGAATTCGATAAATTCTTAAAAGTTTTAAATTCAAACTTTCAAATTTTCAAGTTCATTAAATTCTCTAAATTCTTAAAATTCTTTTTTCTCTCTAAATTCTTTCAATTTTTAAATTCTCCAAATTCTTTCTCCAAACTTTCTGAATTATTTAAGTTCTCTGAATTCTATTTTTTTCTAATTCCTAAGATTTTTAAATTGTATAATTTTTTAATTCTATAAAATTAAATTTGCCTTGATTTTTTTTAATTTAATTTTTTCAAATTGGAATTCCTAAAATTTGTCAAATTATTTAATTTTTTTGAATTTTTAATATTTTTAATTCTCTGAATTCTTTAATATTATTTGAAATTACATACCTTCGTATTTAAAATTTGAAATACTTAACGAGATATACAAAAAGAGTTTTATTGGCTGCTAATCCATAGAATAGAAGAAGTAACTAAATTCTTTAAATTTTCTGATTTCTTGAAATCCTTTAATTCTTTAAACTATGTATATAATTTTTTAATATTAAAAAAATCCTTTAAAATTATTAGAATCGTCAAATTCTTATTTTAAATTCTTGGAACCTCCTAAATTCTCTAAATTATTTAAATTTTTTATCATTTAAAATCTTTAAAAATTTTAATTTTCTATGAATTCGATGAATTCTTAAAATCTTTAAATTCAAACTTTGATATTTTCAAATTGGGTAAATTCTTTAAATTCTTAAGTTTTTAATTACTAAATTCGTTAAATTTCTGAAAATCACTACTTGAAATTATTTAATTTTTAATATTTTAAATTCTTTAAATTTTCTGAATTCTTGGAATCCTTTAAATTCTTAAAGTTTTTAATTACAATACTAAATTCGTTAAATTTCTTAAATAGCTACTTGAAATTATTTAATTCTTTCAATTTCAAATTCCTAAACATTGTGATATTATTATTTTTAATATTTTACAACTTTAATTCTTTAAATTTAATGAATTCTTGAAATCCTTTGGTTCTTAAAATTATATAATTTTTTTAATTCCATAAAATTCCTTAAAAATTATTAAAATCTTTAATTTTTTGGTATTATTTAAATTAATATTGCAAATTATTGGAACTCCTAAATTTTTAAACTATCATATTTAATTTTCTAACAATTCGACAAATTCTTAAAAGTTTTAAATTAAGGGTTACAAATTTTCAAATTCGTTAAATTCTCTAATTTTTCAAATATTTTTCAATTTTTAAATTTTCCAAACTTTTTAAAATTAATTAAATCTTTAAATTCTTTGATTTATTGAAATTCTCGGAATTCTATAAATCCCTAAGATCTTTAAATTATGGGTGTATAATTTTTTAATTCTTTCAAATTGAAATTCCTAAAATTTATTTAATTTTTTAGAATTTTTCATATTTTTAATTCTATTAATTCTTCAATAATAGAATCTCATCAGGTATTACTTTCAAGAATTCATAACGATTTGGGCGTGTACTGTACATTATTTAATTTAATTGCAAAGAAACTTTTAAAATTCTAAAAATGGAAATTAAATTTCGCAAATTCGGTTCAATATTAAAAATATTTAATTCGTTTTTAATTTAAAACAAACATCGTTCTTAATTGAAGTAGATTGAATTTAAATCCGGCTTTTTATTTTGACGCAATGTCGATTTGGAAATTGGTTAATTACCTGAGAGACTAAAGTGCGTTTAATTTTTTAGTATTAAAATTGGCCTAAATCTGTAGTCTAACCTTGGGGAAAATCAATCACTGTATTAAAAAACATATACATATTACTAATAAAAGCGACATTTAAGGAATTTCAGACTATAAATATTATAAAACCGGAAGCCATTTTATTACCCAGATTTAAAAATCTTTTTCACCAAAATAATCAACCAAATTAAAGTTAAGTCGGATTCACAATTCGTTCGTCCGTTCATTCATTCGTTCTAATATTTTTTTTAATTAATCTTATTGCTTGAAAATGATGTTACTGTTCGTTTGCGTTCCTTTGTTAAATTTAAAATGTGAATAATTTAAAACTTAAGAATTTTAACAAATTTCAGTAATTATATATTGAAGCTTTTAGAAATTGTCTAAATTTTTCAATTCTAAATTCTTTAAAAATATACAATTGAAGATACAAATTTGAAGAACAGCAGGAAAATCAGAATTAAAAGTAATTAGGATTTTTTTAACATTTAAAACAAATGTAAAACTTAAAGGGTTGCAAAAATTTTAAAATTGTATCATTCTACTAATATAAAAATGGTTAATACAAAAATTCGGAATTTTCATTGTTTTAAAGATTTTTGAAGCAAGATTCTAAATATTTTTTTAATTATTTGTTTTAATAACCTGAAAATTACTATAATTCGCCAATATGAATAATTTGAAAAAAATTAAGAATTTTACTTATACTCAAAACATTTTAAAATTGTTTAAACCTGAAAATTCAAAATATTTTAAGAATTTAAGATTTAAGAATCTTAAAAATTTAAGGATTTCTAGAAATTAAAATAATTTTAAGACATTAAAAATACAAATTTTAAGAAAATCAGAATCGCTTTATGGTATTATGACATTGGCTTGAAAAAAGTGCGATAAAAGTAACCAATGGGTGACTAGGACAGAAATAGTGAGGTAGAAAGAGACAACATTGTTTTATTTACAAAATTCAAATAATTAGACATTTTTAAAATGACCCATTGATAAAATAAAAAACAAACTACATATTAAATTATTGATATGTCCGCAAAAGTATACAACAAGCGCTGAAAAATACTGTGATTCTTTTTTGCTAGAATTGTGTCTAGGATAACTGCTGTTGTCCTAGACACAATGCTGTCAATACTACCCCTATATTGTGTATACACTCATTCATTCGATAATTTCCTATACTTAAGGCCTATTTTATTTGCCAAATTCAAAATTGGTATTCATTTCGGAATCGCGTCCCTGCTAGAAAATACTATTGGATTTTTGAAAACTAAGTACACAGCGGGTATTAACGAATACCAAAATGGTATTGGATCCAAGCAATTTTTTTGCAAATGGTCAAATAAAATAGGCCTTTATTATTTTTCACTTTTTCGCGATATTTTTTCAGCGCTTAAAAAGTCGCCAAAAAAGCGAGTGTCTAAATACCATTCCACTGAAAAACGAAAAGAAAAATCGGATTTAATTTTTTCGATATAATTCTAAAATTATTGCTTTGTGGCTGAGAAAATGAAAATTACATTTTTTCGGTTCTAAATAATTTTTTCGGGCGAGAAAACCAAATTATCATTTTCTCAGCCAAGCTTTTTAAACTTTTTGAATTGAAAATAGTGTTGTCTATTGTCTAGAACCAAAAATTTTAACGAAAACAGAGCACTAATTTTAGAATTATGTATATCGAAAAAACTAAATCCGATTTTTTTTTTCGTTTTTCAGTGAGTCAAGTTTTTAATTTAGATTTTAAGAATTTTTAAAGTTTAAATTATTTTATGGCTTTGCCTTTTAGAAAATTAAAAATTCAGATTTAAATTTCAAAGATTCATGAGAATTTAATAATTAAAAAAAATTTAAGAATCTCGAGAATAACTCGAAATATTTAAATTTCGAAAATTAGTTTCTTTTAAAGGATCTGAGTATTTTAAAAAATTTGTAATTATCAATATTTTGTATTCTATTTAGAAATTTTAATGAATAATGTATTTAACACTTAAGAGTTTTAAAAATTTAGGGATTTCTAGAAATTTTATTGATTTTAGCTATTAAGGATAATATATAAAAGAACACCAAAAAATCAGAACTTAAAGAAATTGGTTTTCACTTTAAAATTTTTGAAATTTTTAAAACTTAAAGGGTTTTAATAAATTAATTCAAAATTTTAATCGTTTTGAGAATTAAACAATTTGAAAGAAGAATTTGGAATATTTCGTAATTATTTTTTTTTAATCAAATAAAATTCATCATTATCATTAATTTGACAGAATTTAAGAATTTTAGTGGTTTTAAAAATTTAACGAATTTACGAATTTTTTTTAATCTAAAAATTCAAAATATTTTAAGAATTTAAGACTAAACAATCCTAAAAATTTAAGGATTTGTAGAAATTTTAATAATTATAAATATTAAATTAGAATTTAAAATTGTTTCGATTTTATTCTAAATTTTTACAAATTAAAGTTTCAAGAGCTTTAAGAATTTAATCATTTTCAAAATTGTATGATTTTAGTAATTTAAAATTTTATGGTTTTGAAATTTTTTGAAAAACCTACATTCTAAAAACTTCTGAAAATTTTCATAGTTTTAGATATAAAATTTGGGAATTTGTAAAATTCGTAAATATTAATAATTCGATAAAATTTAAGGATTTAATGGTTAATGATATTAAGGTTTTGAAAAAATTTACGATTTTTGTTAAATCTAAAAATTAAAATGTTTAGAGAATATTCTCAAAATTTTATAATTTTAAGGATTTAAGAATTTTTAAAATTTTAATAATTTTAGGATAGTGCAGATAAAAATTAAAGAACACAAAATCAGATTTTAAAGTTATTTGTAGTTCCAAGAATTTAAATGATTTTCACAACTTACGATTCTAATAATTTAAAAATTGTTTAATAATAAAATTCAGCATCTTCAAGATTCTTGAGAATACTATATAACAATTGACGAAATTTTACAATTTTGGGTACTTCGAAAATTAATTTTTTTTTGATAGAATCTGGAGACTTTGTAAAATTCATAAATATCAATACATACAAAATTTAAAAATTTGAATGGATAATGCATTTAATGTTTCTAAACAATTTACGAATTATTTTCTAAAATTGTAAAATGTTTTAAGGATATAAAATTTAAGAATTTAATCCCAAGAAGAGAGAAGGTTGCCTGGCTTAGCTTGTGTTTTCGGCGACTAATCCAAAATTCGTGATTTGTTAACAAATGTTTCTGTTACTACTGATATTAATATTTATTTGTTTATATACAGTCATCACAATTAGAGACACTCTTAACGCCAAAAATTCAAATTTTACAGGAGAATTTAAAAAAAAAATGTTACAGTTCCTGCCAAACTTAATTTTCTTTATTTTTCTGACGTTAGATGTCTTATAAAACGGATGCAGTCGTAATTAGGTTAAAAATTATATCTGAATTTAGAAAAGGAAGGGTTTTTCTGATTTTGGAAAGAGCAATACATTAAAAAAAATATGTTTTTGACGAAATTAAATACCGGATAATTTTACGTTTGACATGTGGGGCGTTATCAATCATAACAATTATGATAATCGGCTGGTATTGTTGTTTTAACGCCTGCAGATGGACAAAAGTTGCTTTTTCAATGTTTTTTCGTATAAACTGAGAAAGTTGATTTGAATAGAGAATAGAGTTGATTTGAATTTATATTTTTGTAGTACATACTAGAGTGTTTCTAATTATGGTGACGATATGTAGCTGATTTTAGCCGCTACAATAGAAGACGAATTAGAAAACTCGAAATTTCATGAATCTTGTCTAATCATTAAATTGTAAATAAATGTATAAGAAATTGTATTGAATACCTTAGTGAATGTCGAAATATTGGCCGTTAAAGTTATACCAACTTAACTAGCTTAGTTCATTACAATCTGAAAAGACAACATGGGAAGTTTTACCGTCTGGCCTTATACGGTATTCCCAACAACCATAAGGAAAAGTATGTTAATTCGTTTGAAGCTTTTAGTACATATATAGCTCAAACTTCACCAAATTTAACCTGCTGTATCGTAATTTACCCATCCAAGTTTCTGAACTCGTAACTGTGTTTTGTGTACCTAAAATTCAAATATTTATTTCTAATTTCGACGAAATAATAAATAATGCCGGTAACAAACTTATAAAAAACTTAATTATTATTATTTATTGATAAGAACCTAACAAGTCTTATCTTGTACATTCAAAAAAAAAAAAAAAAAAAAAAGTTGAATTTTCATTGTTCTTATCGTACTTGGCGTCTCGTATGTGTACATACCATACTCTAGTTTTCAACAAAGTACATATGGGAAGTATACAATAAATTCATCCTTGTTGTAGATAGACGCAATAATAATCACAAAGCAAACAATGTCTCTATTATCTATCTCGGTATGCTAACAACAACCAAACAACAAAATACGAAATATTTTTTGTGTATTTTTTATTACATGCCATATATTTAATATCACTCGTAACCCTATCGTGCTTCAATTAAATTTTATGTATTACACCATAAAACGTCATGTGGAAACCGTATAATTTAGGGGTTGTTTCTTTCGATAAAATAATATAAAAAAAACAATTGTTAGTACGCTATCTGTTAATTTTCTCATAATAATTTATTTAAAATCAACAACAACAACACAAAATACTAATATTTTCCAAAAAGGACATATTTTTCTTGGAAAAAAAAAATTATTTACTAACAATTTATATACGTAATACATACACATAAAAAAACGAAATAATAATAATAACCCAAAACGACATAAGAAGGAATTATTTAAATGATAAATTACCTTAATTAAGGGATAAATTTACATATTTTTGTTGCTGTTGGTGTCTACTTTTTTCCTGGTTTATACTTTTCCGACTAATTCAATTGGAAGGAAACACACAGGGCTATATAACTCATAAAGCGTATAAGGATGATTAATTTGTTCGTGTCGGTGTGTTGCTAGATGAGTGATTATTTTAATTACGTGTCGCCATTACAACATTATTTTATGTTTTATACTATTGGGATGTACTGTAAAATCAAAATTTAAATACATTTACTTTAATTGCGTTTTATCAGGTTTATTTACACACCCCTTAGATGTTTTTATCGATAAACGTCAAACACAAGCTTTCAAGTTTAATTTTAAATTTTTAGGATAAACTTTTTAGAACTTTTCAGCCCATAGATTTGTGATTTGCAATATTCAAAATTTTATGAAATATATTTTTTTTAGAAATCATTCAAAAATGGAATTCTTAGTTTCAAGAAATTCTTACATTTATAATCAAACTTTTTGAATTTTAAATTTAAGTTTCGGAAATGATACCTACCTTTGATATTTCCTTGTAAAGCTTTTTTCTTTACAATCAATCTACATAGTTACAGTTTGCAATATTTTAAAGTTTCGTTTATTTTATTTTAGGAGACTTATCGAGCTTAATTATTGTTTGGCTTTTTTATTTTTTATCAGAGATTAATCTTTCGTTGTTTTTAAGCCCAAAGTTATTTTACTAACAATAATTAGCGAAATGCCAAGTAATCGACTTCAGCAGATTTATCGAAGCTTTCAAACTTATTTTTATTAACTTTAAATCCTAATTAACTCTGTATGAGGTAATTTGCTGGAAAATTGGACAATTTTCCAAGCGAATATTATGTTAAAATGTAGGAGCTACCAAGAACTCTCCTCCAAAAAATGGAAAAAAAGTGGTGAATATAACTACATATTTTCAATAGGGCTATAAACCGAATATCTCCCACAAACGTAATATAAAAACCATCGCCTATTAAATTCATAAAACCAATTACAATATTTTAACAAAATCCATCATGTTATAAACCTTAAAAAATTATTCCGAAGCTTAACTTCACCAACACCTATTTTAAAATTTACCAGTATGTAATTTTATCTTAAACGAGGCAAGAGCTTTTATAATCGAAAACGCGAAAATTTCGTAATAGTTATATACGTCACAAGGGCGGTAAATGAGTTATTACAGTACGAGTTCGACGTTTTGAACGAGTACTGTAACGATCATTTAACGTACGTGTAACGTACAACGTTTTATTTCATACTATATGGGACATTAATTCGATTTTTTCATTTAAAATTGAATTTTAAAGTAAAAACATGAATTTGAGATTTAAAGAAAATCAATCCAAATGATTTTCAAATTATCAAGTTACCTTAGTTATTTTTTTTTTCGTTTGGTTTTATATTTTTCTGTACTGTAATAGCTCGTTTTCCGGACACTTTTGTTCTGTACCGTCATAACTCATTTCCCGGACAGAAATCAATCACGTAATTTTCGGTATAGTATGAAATAAATACATATTTACAGCTCATAGGTGAGCTTTGTGAAAAGGCACATGATATTAAATTTTGATTGTAGAGCTTTTTCTTTACAATATTTAAAAATTTTAGAAACTTGGAAAATTTTTAAGACAATCAAGTTTTAGAGGCTGTTTATTTTACTTTAGGGATTCGACGTCTTAATGGAAAATAACCTAAATTATACAAAGAAGCTTTTATGAAGGAATTAGAAACGAGAAACTAAACTTTTCATATAAAACATATGGATACCAATTTTTTTACTGAAACAAATTTTTAAAGGAAAACGTTGCAAATTCTTAATTATGATCTCTGTGATATTTTCGCAAATAATTGTATTTCAACATATATGAACATCGGTTAATGTGGGTTAAATTTGGACCACGATAATCGCGTATTGTTGTGTGAAATGTTATAAATGAAAAAAACCTGATGGAAAGAAAATGGAAACATTTTCTTCATTCGATTTTTCATAGAACGAGAATTGGCCTCAGGACTCCAAAATATCGATTTAAAAATGTCGTGTTCATCGTTTCATCATTCCGCCAAAAATATTACATAGTTTTAATAATAAGCAGTTTAAGTTAGCTACATGCTTACAAACATTTAATCCACTTGAAGTTTCATCTGGGGATTATTTTAACAAAAAACAGTTAAAAAGATTTGGTTGTACGGTTTCCCGAGATAATATAGAACAATTTTTCATAGATCCCTTTAAGGCAAAATGAATAAGTTACCAATATTAATTGAAATTTATGTTTCCAAATTTATTTAACAAAAAATTGAAATGTAATTCGTTTTTTTTAGGTACACAGGCACACATAAAAAAAAATCGTTACCCAGATCGGAGACCCCGCTATTCCTACGTTTTCTAGGTCGCTGAAACCGAAAATGACAGCAAAAAAATAAATTTGACCTCTCCATCACACGTTACTACCCTTATTACCGCATGAAAATGAAAATTTCAACCCCTTCTGGGGGGGGGGGGGTAGTAGGGGGTGACGGAAGGGTCAAATTTACTTTTCGTTATCATTTTCGGTTCCAAAAAAAACATAGAAATACACATTCATCTCAATTTTGCCTGAAAATTGAAATTTCAACCTTTCTGGGGGTAGTAAAGGGGCTTTAGGGGATGATGGAAGAGTCGAATTTATTTTTTGTTATCATTTTCGGTGTTACCATGCCAAGAAATTTAGGAATGCACATCCATTTCAACTTTGCATGGAAATTGAAATTTCAATCCTCAGGGAGGGGGGGGGGGGGTGATAACGGGAAAATGGGCAATTGGATTCATTTCTTATGGTCATATTAGGTTTCAGCGACCTCGGAAACGAGGGAATAATGGAGTGTGAATTGCTTTAACGAAATTGTATCTGTTATTGTTCGAGCTATTTCTGCTATTTCCCATATTGCTCACATAATGTTGTTATCCGAAGAAATGACAGAAATTTTCAGAAAATAAATTTTGAACATAGTGGATATTGTCTTAATGAAGCAATTTAAATTTTTAAGAATTTTCAATGCTACACGGGAGATACATAATATGGAAATTACTGGAGCTAATTCTAAAAGATCGAAGATAAAAAATGGTGAATGAGATTTTCATTACTGTTCAACACCTGTGGTTCTAAATAACACATAATTTATTATGAGTTTGCCACTTGGTAACTTAGTCGTAGGCAATTTGTCACGACAAATTGTGATATTGGGCAAGAAGTGCCCAAATTTACGAAAAAAATTATTTTGTTCGTTTGGTGGCGTATAAATTAAATTTTTATTTGATGATCCTTAGTATAAAAAGTGTTGTCCAAGGACTCGGATAGCCTTAATTTCCATACATGTAAATTTGTATCAATCATGAAATGCTTGAAATCCATAGATATTTTTATTTTAGAATTTAGCGTACTTTTACGCTTTCGAATGTGGCAACATTTTTGCGGTACAAACAGTCAACATTATGTAAATTTTCAGAAGAAAAATTTCAACGGCTTTTGCAAAGTTCCAATTCAGATTTTTGGATTTTTAAGATGAGCTTTGAGAAATGCCACTTCTTTTTGACATTTCCTTACAAAGATTTTTTTTCTTTACAATCAATCCACAAACTTATGACTTTTAAAATTTAAAAGCTTTCGAAGGACAAAGCCACACACTATTTATAAATGACTCTAAAATATCGAACGTAGCCACACACTATTTATAGATGACGCTAAAATACTGGATCAGGAGCAAAATTTCAATAAAAGATTAATTTTGTAAAGCATTTACATCAAAAAATATTTAAATTTATTAAATGTTTAAATGTGAAGTTCCCAAATTTTTGTTACAACATTAATTATTTCGATAAAACTCTGAGTATCTTTCAATTTTAAAATTCTACCATAGTTACGTTAAAATTATTGTATAAATAATTGATGATTATAAACTTGTGAAAAGATTAAACTAAAATCAAAATAATTATATTAATAATTTTAAGCCCTACATTTAAATACTCCAAATGGTCTAAATACATAGTTTAAAATATAGTTTGTCATTTAATACAGCATTTAAGTTGAAAATAAAGCTTTTTTTTAGTTTAGCAGAATTCTGAATTACAATAGCTTTCCACTAACACGTGAAATATAATATTACTTAATCATCTACTAAGTATATCTACCAACATCAAAAGTATTTCAATCTAAAATTGTACTGTTTTAACAAAATCCGTTATCCTTCAAGTCAAGGACTTTTATCGGAGCCATCTAGGGTATAGAGCCATAATCATCATGACGTATTTTTTAGAATCTGTTTTAGTGGTATAACTTTTCACTGATTTAAGTGAAAAAATACGGAAAAAAATTCTTTAATCACAAAATTATCACACACTTTTAATATTTTGTGAATTTGTTTTGCTTTTCCTACTATTTTTGAACTTTAAATTCCCCCAGGTGATAATTTTTGATAAAATTTTTACTGCCGTCACTACCATCTTTGTAATCTACATATATTGACACACGGTTTGTAGCAAGCTTTTTTTCAATTTAACCAGAATGTTGTTGTTATAAATTTTTTTTTTATATTTTGATTTAAATAAATCAATTATTACAAGAATAGGAAAACGATTTACCAAATAAGAGTATTAGGTACATCTACAAATCATTAATTTTTTGGAGGGGCATGTCAAGCTTTTAATGTTAGATTTGTTTTGTTTTTTTAAATAAAAATCTTCCCACATCTCACCAACTCTCCTCACCAATAGGAAAAAGCTTTCATAACTAAAATTCCGAAAACTATAACTGGGTGAAACTTAGTTTTTTTCTCTGTATTTTAGAAATACATATTTCTGACTTAGCTTGAAAAGCTTTCACTCAAACATAAAATTCTAGGACAATTTAAACCGCATTAACAATTAATTTGAACGTTAAAAGCATGCTGAAACGGGTTTAAACTGTTTCAATGTGCTAAGCTTTCAGGTATTCAATTAATTGGATTATTTAAGCTAACGTGCTAAGCTTTCAGAGATTCAATTAATTGGATTATTTAAGCTAATTGTTAAAATAATTAAAAACGTTTGTTTTTAATTAACGATAGCTAAGGTATCGTGCATTGGCTAAAAATAGAATTTAAAATTTTAACAGTTTTAATACAAAATTTCAATTTATCGTTGATAATTTTTAATTTTTAGTAGATACACGATATTTTAGCTATCGTTAATTAAAAACGTACTTTATTCACTATTTTAACAATTTTCTTATATAAATTAGTGAAAAAGGAAAATTCGTTCTCGTTCGTCGCTCGTTCGGTGACTCTCGGTGACGAACTAGGAACTACATGATAACAATGTATACAAATAAGCGGGGTGCTTAACCCTTAGCTGCCACACTTCTGCCGAATAACATAGCTGCCACACTGGGGTCATTTCGTACCCCAGCGTTAAAAAAATAGATTGCGAAGCGTATATTGATTTTTTTCTTAACAAAAATGTTCTGATATTAGTTAACACGTACTTTAAAATATAGAATGGTTGTGAATGAAATTAAAATGAAATAGAAAATGAGATTGAGAACAAACATGAGGGAGAGCACAACTTGGCGGAGGTAGTGCCGAATTCTTCCGCCAAGTATTTCTAATCGGAGACGGAAAATTAGGGACCTTAGTTACCACCGTACGAAGTTGATTTCGGCAATTTATCCGGGGATACAAAATATTTTGCAGAAATCATACCATTGGCTATGCGAAAGAACAATAGTTTCGCCACGTTACTCATCTGCAGAGGAAATAAACAAAGTCTTAATCCCGCAAGCTTGCCACCATATAATCTTAAATTGAAAGCTGGAACTCCAATTATATTTCCGCGCAACCTGAATCCTGAAAAACTAAAGCAAGCGGTTGCTTATTCACTGTAGATTCGGCATGCGTAGCTGCCGCAGGCTGCTAATATTTATATAAAATAAGACAAGTTTTAGAAACCGAACATTTTTCTTTAGGAAACATCGATCTTTGTCATTATTCTATTTCTTAATGTGTTTGTCAAAAATGAATCCAAACGTCCAGATTTTAATTAAATTTTACTAAATATCTCTGTGGCAAAGATAAAAATTTCATTTCAAGGGTTGCATATTTTAAAATGTAAAGCAAACATTTTATCTTCAATCAAAAATTAGTTAACCTTGAGCAAAGCTTTACAACCGAACTGTTTTCTGTTGTTATTTAAAAAGCTTATACCTTATTCAAGTGTATCTGAAAGCTGATGTTCTGTACTCAAAATTAACTTTTTATAAATTTAACGAGACGTTATGTAAAAATTGTTTGAATCGATCAAACCACGTAATGGTTAAAGCTACGGCGGTTGGATCAGGAGATCACGGGTTCGAATCCCTATAGGGACGATATGTAAACGGGATTTTTCATCATCTGAACGCGACGAACACATCTATGACCCATTGTTGAGAGTGCGGAATCCATGGGCCGACTCACCTTTCATGTCAATACTAGGATTGCCGTGTGTCCTCGAGTTGGCTGGCAACGGAGTAAGCTAGGATGTTAAAAGGGAACTGCGAAAGAGTTGGTGTGAGAATTGTTGTTTTGAATTGTGTTTTATGGATATCACTTGCTGTTTATTCCATAGATGGCAGCACTATTTAGTTTATGGTTTATTCAAGCACACATGACTATCTATAAATTAATCGATATATTAAAGGGAGCTAAGAACTGTTGTTTCTCATTACTTGAAAAGATATTCTTTTTGTTTATTAAACATCTGAAATTATTCGCCCATAATTCCACATATAAACGACAGGTTATGGGCCCAGAAACGTGTTGTGGGTAATATTTTCGGAAATAGAAGTGAAAATAAGACAACTTTTGTGAGGTTATATCCAGCCAGAGTAAGCAAATTACAAGGAATTGAAAACTGGAATCTATGGAAATTCCAGATTCAGATAATTTTGAAGTCAATTGAAGCATGTGACATAGTAAATGGGACAAACAAACGACCTACACCCGTGGGCACAGGTTCGACGGCTGCTGAGAAAAAGGAAAATGTCGAAGAGATACGTAAATGGAATAAAACCGACGGGCTGGCGCAAAAGGTAATCGTTACCACAATATCTGAAAAACGATGATGCATATTTTGACCTCGGGCGATTCTGAGGCAATGTGGAAAAAGCTAACCAATATATATGAACAAAAATCAGAATCTACAATCCACATTTTACAGCAAAAGTGGTTTACATTGGCAAAAGATCCTTCACATGATATTGCAGCACATATCTCAAAAATTGAAGATATATCTAATAGACTACAGGCAATGGGAGAGAAAATTGAAAATAAGGGAGTAATGACCAAAATTCTCCTAACTTTGCCACCAAATTTTGACCATTTTATCAGTGCCTGGGAATCAACGGCTACCACCGATAGAACGTTAGCCAGCCTAACTGAAGAGATGAGAGAAAGTCAAAGGGATGTAGAAGTTAATGCACTTGCTTCTAATGTAAGAGTAAGCAGTAAGAATCATTTATCAAAGAATAATATTGGTAACAAAAATACTCAGTATGTTAAGAATAAAAACGATGACTGGAAAAATACAAAAAGAAAACATGGGAAATGTAATTTTTGTCAGAAACCTGGATATTGGGCAGCAGAATGTTGGAACAATCCAGAAAGTAAACAATATAAATTTAAAAATTCCAAAGTTTCACGAGAAGAGAGAGGTGAAGCTCTTATAAGCGAAGCATTTGCCTCAGTACAAAAGACAGCGAAAACTACAGTCGAGGCCTGGTATATGGACACTGGAGCGAGCGATCACATGACCCATAAACTAGAGTGGTTCATAAACTACACGCCAATGAAAGATGACATCAAAATAAAAATTGGAGACGGAGGAACCATTTCAGGCCAAGGTGGAGGTAGTATAAACATTTCAGGATTTAAATACAATCTCTTTTCTGGCGGTGTGGCCTTGGATAAAAATTATTCTCTAGAAGCTGATAAAAGAATCTGTAAATTCATTAAAGAAGGCAATCCCATAGCTGTAGGTGAGAGACAAAACAAATTATTTGAAATGAAAATTAAGATAATGCCAATAATCTTGGACAGATGAATATCAAGCTTGTATTGCTGAGAAAAATTCCTTTCAAGAATGGCATCAAAAATTAGCTCATCAAAACTAGACTCAGATTAAAAAGATTTTGAAAAATTATGATATTAATCCAAAAGGAGATGACAAAATAGTCTGTGAGCCTTGCGCATTGAGTAAAATCCATCGACTACCTTTTCCTCAGTAAAGCAGTACAAGAACCAGTCGCATTGGCCAAATAATCCACGCAGATATGTGTGGACCACTACCAGAAAAGTCATTCACAGGTGCAAAGTATTTTCTTCTGTTGAAGGATGATTACTCACATTACAGAACCGTATATTTCTTATGGGTGCAAAATCAGACATACTGGAGTGTCTAAAAGACTATATAAAGAAAACAGAAAAATATTGCCCCAGAGAAGAAGTCACAAAATTGATGAAAGAATATGGAATTTCTCATCAAAATTCAGTAGTCTATTGTCCTGAGCAAAATGGCAAAACAGAACGCGTAAACAGAACTGTAGTAGAAGCTGCTCGAACAATGTTACATATTCTGGGCAGAAGCAGTAACCACTGCCGTTTATATTTTGAACTGCACAGGAACCAGTAGCATTAAGAATCAATCACCATATGAAATTTTTAGTACAACAAGGGACCAGATATTCAGGAATTCCATATATTTGGAGAGAAAGTTTACGTGAAATTGCCTGAAAATAAAGTAAAGAAGCTAGACCTGAAAGGGGAAATAGGTTACTTTGTAGGCTACGGCGATACTGTGAAAGGTAACAGAGTTTGGATTCCAGAGGAAGACGATATTTTGTCAGAAAACACATTATCTATACAGGAAAATTAATGGAGTCTACTAAAGAAAATCAAAATCAAGCACTATTGTATCTCCCTGAGGAAGAAAATACACAATTCAGAAATAGTCAGGCTGAAAGAAAAGATGACGAGCAAATTGAAGAAAATTTAGAAAAACTTGAGTTACTTAACCAATTATCTGATTCAGAAGAAGAAAATGAGAAATTTTGTACGCCAGAAGCCGAAAAGAATACAGGAATACAACTAAGAGATCGATTCAAACTATATAAACCCAAGAAATTAGAAGACTACGAAGTAGATTTAGATAATGGATGTGATTATTGCATTGTAATCCCACAAGAACCGCTGACTTTTCAACAAGCAGTAAATGGTACGAATGCACAAGAGTGAAAACAAGGTATGGAGGAGGAAATGAATTCCTTAAAAACCAGCAAAGTGTGGGAGCTCGTTGAAGTACCAAAGAACTCGACCGTAGTTGAAAATAAGTGGGTTTATAAATTAAAAGCTGATACGAATGGAATTATACAAACATTTAGAGCCAGATTAGTAGCCAAAGACTTCTCTCAGCGTGAAGGAATAGACTTCAACGAAACCTTTAGCCCTGTAGTAAGGTTCGACTCCATCCGAATATTATTAACAGTGATCGTTCAAGAAAATTTAGTACTCGAACAGTTTGACGTAAAGACTGCCTTTTTAAATGGTGATATAGAGGAGGTGATATAGCATCTATATAGATGATAGTCTAGTAGCTGGAATCGACGAGAGACTGTGAATGATTTCTTGTGTGGACTTGAGAAAGAATTTGATATCACTTCTGGCGATGCTGATACCTACCTTGGTTTACAGATTGAAAGACAAAACGATGGCTCTATTCTCTTACGTCAAAATGCCTACACAAGAAAAATTCTCAATAAATTTAATTTAGAACAAGCAAATGCTCTTGCAATCACCAATTGGAAAAAGCTTTCATAACTAAAATTCCGAAAACTATAACTAGGTGAAACTTTCGAGCGCTTTTTGTTGCTGTATTTTAGAAATACATATTTCTGACATAGCTTGAAAAGCTTTCACTAAAACACAAAATTCTATGACGATTTAAACCGCATTAACAATTAATTTGAACCTTAAGAGGATACGGGTTTAAACTGTTTTGGATTTATTTAATTTGCTTAAGAAAGCAGCTTTAATTTGACTTTTTTATGCTTAATAAATTGTATACCAATTTTTTCATATAATGCTTCGTAAACGGAGTGTTTCAAAAAGCTTAACTTTATAAGTAAACTTATCCAACTTTCAAATATTTCGATAGACCGGGTTTATTCTATAAGTAATGACAAAGGTTTTGGAGCTTCTGAAAACGCTAGCTGCACATCCCAATAAATTTTCGATATTTCTTTAAGAAGTTTTCTAGAAAATTTCTAAAAATATTTAAGCTTTTTAAAAAGTGTGTATAATATATAAAGTTAATTCGGAATGGAGTTTTGTCTGAGCACACATTAAATCTGGTCATAAACTATAACGAAAACTGGCCAACAGTTTTTGTGATTTAAGTTTTTAATATTTTAATTATTTGAAACTTTCGAAAGCTTTTCTAATGAAATTTATATAAAAAATAATTATTGAAATAGCTTGAAAAAAAGGTATTTTGCTACACTACAATTCTAAGATCGTTTGTCATGAAACGTTCATCGAGCCAAGGAAACTGAGTTGTGATTTTGTTTAAAGATCGATTTCAAACGGTTTCAGATTTAATTTAATTAAAACTACTTACAGTTTCATTACACTTCCTTTTGAATGGATATCAGATTACACCGCTTTAAGCTTCGTAAAGTTATGGGAACAAATGTCAATGGAGGCTTCTAACAAAAAAAATGAAAAAGCTTATTGAGCTTTTCTGAAAACTTTCATAATAAAATGTACCCTGATTGTTCCAGAGATTCTTTTGTGTTCTATGCTTCAAATTTTTCTTTTCGTTGATTGCACCGAATTAAAGGTCAATTCGAGAGTACTTGCTCTTCTTGAAATAAAAATTGAAGCTTTTAAAGAATTAAAGCTGTTAAGGACCATTTAAGGAGCTGTATTTCCAGTGCATTAAGTGTTTTGTTGTATACTTAACCTCAACACTTGACATTATTCGTGAACTTAAAACTCAAACATTACGTCATATTTTTCAAATTAACTCATCTCAATTATATCATAATCCTAATTCGAGCATCACCCAACATAACTTATATCTATCTTCTCATATTATCTAAATCACTTGTCTTGTTGGTATTCATATTAAAATGTGTAAAATATTCTTGCCATCTCACATACCCGCAATCAAATATAATAATCCACTCGACAACAGCCAACCTTTTCAGTTAATTTTCACATTTTTTTTTTGTATGTAACATACGTACCGAGAGTATTTTAATCCAAAGTACAACAACAACAAAAACCACAGAATATTACCGCGTCATGGAAAACATTAAAAATTATAAAATGTTCATGTGACATATTATATGTGTACGTATGGTATACACAACACATTTCTATACATATCTACCTTACAGCAAGCAAGGAAGGATACGTGTTGTTATTATTTCGCGCGACATCTAAATATTATTTTTAAATCATAAATATTTATGATCCTTTTTATGATTTTTTTTTTGTTTTTGTTGTTTTTGTTTTAGGTGAGCTGTTTGACATAAAAAAAAATATAAAACATTATATCAACATTTGCCATCTCGCTATTATTATTACTACTCATACTACATACTATAACTACTATATTTTGGTGTGTGTGAAATGTTACACTTTGTTTTTGCCGTTTTGGTGTTTGCGTTTTTCAATTTGTCGCGAAAAAAGTACAAAAACATATTTTTTTTGTTTGCCGCCTTTTTATGATGTTAATGGCGGAGAGAAGTAAATAATTTACATGATGTGGGAGATTTTCCTCATTTCTATAGAAATAACAGGATTGTGGGGAGACAATACCCAGAAACACACAGAACGTTCCAAAATGCTAATGAAATATTTTTTTTTTTTATAAGTAAGTATGTTGTTTACTCTCATCATTCGTCGACGACGTCTAAATGAAAATGTCAAAAATCAAAGTATGAAAAAAGAAAATGAGATTTATGTTGGTTGCTTGTCTTGTTGTTGGTATATATCGCACTGTGTGTGTTTTTCCTGTTTCTATATTTGTTATTTGTATTTTAATTAATTTCTGGGTGACGATGATGACTATCGTATACCCATCCATATACAGTGTTGTAGTTCCGTACAAGTGAGTAGTAACAAAATGTCACAAAAAAAAAAGAAAATTTTTCTAACGTACAAAACAGATATTAGATGTCATATCTGATACAAAATATTTATATCAAACATAAAATCTTACAAATCATTGAGCATTGCCTGTTTGTGTGTCTAGAGGTACATCATAAACCACATATAAATGACATGCGACAAGAAAATGGAAAATAAATCACAAAACATAAAAAAACACGTGAGATGAAATTCTAATTGCGAAAAATTCATCTTGACATTTATTTTTTTTTATTTTTTTGGAAGTGAATTATTTAATTTTGAAATTATAGAGCATCATACTCGTCGTCTCGTGTTACATGATATTATGTATACTTGAGTTGTGGTAGCAACAAGAAAGTGACAAATGGAAATGAGAAAATTCTGAAAGTCATAATGTAGAGTGCCTTTATACATAACAAATGGAGAGTTGATTTATTTATAGGAAATTTACTGTACACATATCATATGCAGATATTTTTTTGCGTGGGGATTCTTTAGATCGTGCAACATTATACAATTACTGAATGTACTGTATTTGTAATTTAAAGTATTTGTATACATATGACCATTGCAATTTATATTTTTTTAAGATAATTAATCATTTTTATTTTTTTTTTACTTTCGTTTCAGGTAAGTGGAAGCAAATAAATTCATTTCAAGATACATGTGGTTTGGGAAGTGGTGTAAGTTGGTAATTTTGTTTTGGTTTATAAAAATTTGTGAATTTATGTGTAATGCTAAACGGTGTTGAACTCTGTACAAAAATATATATGTATATATGGATATATGTACTGTTTACGTACGTACATACATAACGATATAAATCACTAAGAAAGGTAAAGTGACGTCTAGTGGTGCTTGAAATCAAACAGTAAACAATATGTTTTTGGTCAACACCATCTGACATTGATAAATTGCCTGGATTTTGACTATTGCTGTTTGGTGATTGACTACTAACCAAATAAGATTTTCTCAGACTCGGAAAGATAGGACTGTTGGTGACTATTCGGCGATGATGATTGGTCAATAAAAGTTAAAATATCCTACTGATTTGGTTAAGATAGCCGTGACGAAGCTCGTTTTAATGTCTTCTCCAGATTCCAATGTCGGTCTCGATCAAAAATATTTTACATTCCATTTATTTATGATTTTTCAATCCTCTTGACACCGCTCGAAAAGTTGTTTGCAACCTCAATTGTTTAATACCGGAATTGACTTTGTATTAAATAATCTCTGATTAAAAATTAAAAATCAATGAAAATTAATAATGTTCATATCTATGAACGATGCTAAATTACGCACAGTTACTACTTACACAATTTTTACCCTCCGCGGTCGCACTAGCGCGATTTCGTCCCAAGTGAAATTTCACTTGGGAATTCCCGAAAAACAGAAAAGGGGCAGGGCCTGGCGCCCCTCTCTAAACAAAACTTAGTACAGTTATGGTCCTGCAAGCGTCGTTTGCCCGCTCTTTGCTAGTTAGTTATTAGCGGCACAAAGTGGTCGAGCAGTAGAAAACGGCCCAGTGCGACCGGCGTGTAAGTTTAAGTGAAAATTCAAAAGAGGTGATTTTTTACGGGTGTGAAGTTTGTCCTAAAATTAAACATTTGTCCTAAAAAATGATTTTCCTGTGAATGTATTAGTGAGAATAATAAATCTCTCGTTATTAAGAATTTTTAGGTAAACAAATGATTTTACCTATGTAATTTGAAATTGCAAGAAAGTAACTAAATAAACTTAAGTTTTAATTTAAATTGTCCAAAGAAAGAATTTAGCAATATTAAAGTTCATTTGAAATTTGATATATAAAAATTACAGATTGAACCCACAATATTCTAACTAAGTGCACACATATTTTACAGACAGTCGGAGGTCCCCCCTATCCAAAAAACACGATAAAGACTTCACTACGGATAGAGGGCAATCTTCCCAATTTAAAAATAATAACAACATTCAAAAATCTAGAACAACTAACTTAGGACAAACGTGATTCGTTCCTATATGTAAGTTTTCATTAAGATGGATATTAACAAATTTCTAATTCTGGTCCAAAAATCGTACCCAAGTGGACATTTATTTTTGTTAGTCGTGGGTGACCTCCTCTACCCAAAAAATATTACTTCTTTAGAAAATCTAGAAGATAAGTGACTTAGGACAGACGTGATTCGTCGCTCCATGCATGTTCGCATAAAGTTGGATATTAACAAATTTCTAATTCTGGCCTAAAGATCGTACCCAAGTGGAGATTTAATTTTATTAGTAGAGGGCGGCCTTCTCTACCCAAAAAACATGACTGCTTTCAAAAATCTAGAAGATAAGTGACTTAGGACAGACGTGATTCGTAGGTACATGCATGTTCGCATAAAGTTGGATATTAACAAATTTCTAATTCTGGCCCAAAGCTCGTACCCAAGTGGACATTTATTTTTATTAGTAGTGGGTGACCTCCTCTACCCAAACAACAATACTGCTTTCAAAAATCTAGAAGATAAGTGATATAGGACAGACGTGATGCGTCGCTATATGCATGTTCGCATAAAGTTGGCTATTAAAAAATTTCTAATTCTGGCCTAAAGATCGTACCCAAGTGGACATTTAATTTTATTAGTAGAGGGCGGCCTTCTCTACCCAAAAAACATGACTGCTTTCAAAAATCTAGACGATAAGTGACTTAGGACAGACGTGATTCGTAGCTACATGCATGTTCGCTTAAAGTTGGATATTAACAAATTTCTAATTCTGGCCCAAAGCTCGTACCCAAGTGGACATTTATTTTTATTAGTAGTGGGTGACCTCCTCTACCCAAACAACAATACTGCTTTCAAAAATCTAGAAGATAAGTGACTTAGGACAGACGTGATTCGTAGCTACATGCATGTTCGCATAAAGTTGGATATTAACAAATTTCTAATGCTGGCCCAAAGATCGTACCCAAGTGGACATTTAATTTTATTAGTAGAGGGCGGCCTTCTCTACCCAAAAAACATGACTGCTTTCAAAAATCTAGAAGATAAGTGACTTAGGACAGACGTGATTCGTAGCTACATGCATGTTCGCATAAAGTTGGATATTAACAAATTTCTAATGCTGGCCCAAAGATCGTACCCAAGTGGACATTTAATTTTATTAGTAGAGGGCGGCCTTCTCTACCCAAAAAACATGACTGTTTTCAAAAATCTAGAAGATAAGTGACTTAGGACAGACGTGATTCGTAGCTACATGCATGTTCGCATAAAGTTGGATATTAACAAATTTCTAATTCTGGCCTAAAGATCGTACTTAAGTGGACATTTATTTTTTTTAGTAGTGGGTGACCTCCTCTACCCAAACAACAATACTGCTTTCAAAAATCTAGAAGATAAGTGACATAGGACAGACGTGATGCGTCGCTACATGCAAGTTCACATAAAGTTGGATATTAAAAAATTTCTAATTCTGGCCCAAAGATCGTACCCAAGTGGACATTTATTTTTAGTAGTAGAGGGCGGTCTTCTCTACCCAAAAAACATTACTGCTTTAAAAAATCTAGAAGATAAGTGATATAGGACAGACGTGATGCGTCGCTATATGCATGTTCGCATAAAGTTGGCTATTAAAAAATTTCTAATTCTGGCCTAAAGATCGTACCCAAGTGGACATTTAATTTTATTAGTAGAGGGCGGCCTTCTCTACCCAAAAAACATGACTGCTTTCAAAAATCTAGACGATAAGTGACTTAGGACAGACGTGATTCGTAGCTACATGAATGTTCGCTTAAAGTTGGATATTAACAAATTTCTAATTCTGGTTCAAAAATCGTACCCAAGTGGACATTTAATTTTATTAGTAGAGGGCGGCCTTCAATACCCAAAAAACATGACTGCTTTCAAAAATCTAAAAGATAAGTGACTTAGGACAGACGTGGTCCGTCGCTATATGCATGTTCGCATAAAGTTGGATATTAAAATATTTCTAATTCTGGCCCAAAGATCGTACCCAAGTGGACATATACCTTGATTAGTTGTAGGCGACCTCCACTACCTAAAAAATATAACTCCTTTCAAAAATCTAGAAGATAATTGACTCACGACAGACGTGATACGTCCATGCATATTCGCATAAAGTTGTATATTTAAAAATTTTTAATTCTGGCCCAAAGATCGTACCCAAGTGGACATAAATTTTTAAGATTAGTGGGTGACCCCCTCTTTCTAAAAAATATTACAACTTGCCAAAATCTAGGAGATAGGTGACTTAGGACAGATGTTAGTTGCGTCCCCTTTTTTTAATATTTAATTTTATGCGAACTTACATATAGAGGCGCAACACGTCTGTCCTAAACTTCTAAGTTACCTACCTTCTAGATTTTGGCAAGTTGTAATATTTTTTTAGATAGAGGGGGTCACCCATTACCATGTAAAATATATGTCCACTTGGGTACGATCTTTGGGCCAGAATTATTTGATGAATCAACATATTCCGCGTTGCAGCGTTTGGAGTGGTCTTGCTGGTTACACTCCCACCGATTTTGCGCCTTAAATCTAAAATATAAAATATCGAAAAGTACTATCAGGATACCTATAGTTGAGTAGGAAATCGTTTAAAGAAGAACGGCATGATAATTCATTGCTGTTCGCAGTCGTTCATTTTCTTTTAGCTAGCTCCCTTTCCAAATCGGTAGTCTTAATTGCTGCCATCATTTTTTATTCGTAAAGTGAATTACTTGTGATTTGCTGTACCGATAGCGATGAGGTAGAGATTCTCGTCTCTTGGCGTGCAACCATAGTATTTATCGTCACAGGGTGTCTGGAAGCTGTATGAGTGGATGCTGGATCTGCTTATGATATCAACAGTCGTTTTGTTGCAGATTACGTATAATATCCATTGATTTGGAGCATACAGTTTTATAAACTGGTTAATTGAATTTATTTCTTTAACATGGCACATAACGAATTGATTTTCGCTGTAAGATTGCTAAATCGGTGACACCTCGCATACAAATTACATAGGTTGTAATATTTGATAACGGTTTACTTCTTCTGTTGTTAGAGTGGCAAAATGTTTTCGATGATTGTCGACTGCTAGATTTGGTTGATGTTATGATTTATGATTGAGTGTTGTTATGACAGATGTCAGGAACAACGGTATCATAATTTCAATTACCAAATTTCCTCCACACGTACACTGCATGCTCAAAATCAATGAATATTATACGTTCGTTGTGTTAACCTGCTATGCACATCCATGATTTGATATATATGAATGCGGTCAAAAATGCTGTGGCCAAGGATGGTTATTAACACTGTTGTGTGTTGACGTGATGTGCATATTGAACAACATCAATTAGGGCCAGTTGCGTATCTTTTAAGTTTTTTAGTATTAAGGTCATTTCGATCACGCTCATTAATATTAGGTGTCCTTCATGTTCGATATTTGTTCAGTTGTATCATTTTCAATTTTAATCTCTCTTGATGTTTTATAAACCTGTCAAACTGTCAAGTAATTAAATGGGGTAACCTTGACCTGGCATGCCCTAGTAAGCAGCAAATTAAGAGCATCGCTAATGCAAGATGATTTACTTTACATCCATTCTTCATTGCTTGCTAGTGAGACTGTATTCTTGGTTTTTGGTTGGTCAGCAAATTCCATCTTGTGGCGATGTAGGTACCCTCAATATCAGGGTGTGGCGTTGATAGAATAGTCCTCCCTATAAGGGGGCCTAGAGTTCTAGCATGCCTCTATTTGAGCCAGAATAAGTTCCAATTACTTTACGCAGGTGTTGTTTTGTTGACTTGATTCCGGCTTCCTATACTCCTCCAAAGTGAGGACTTCTTTTGTGTGGTCCAACGAAATTTGTGCCGCAATCATTGAATATTTTCAAACAGATTCCTCTTCTTGATATGAACTTCCAAATTTCCAATGATATATTAGAATTGGTTTGTCTTCCCCCGACTCTTAGCAGGTCATTTCCATCTAGAAATGGAGTTATCGTTATAATTGTAGTGCTCCTTGGTAAGTTTTGAGTTGCTTTTAATTTCTTTAACTCTGGTTCAAACGCTTCCTGCTGTGTAACTCTAATTATTTCCCTTAGCGACATGTTCAGTTCTTCCGGTTTAAAATGGGAGATGGTTCTAGTTTTTGATTTTGTATTAGATGGAAATTGTAGACAGTATGCAATACTGTGATCAAGGGGTTGTAATGATGAGAATCGATCGAATCCAATTATCGGTTTTTTCATTGCTCTTGTAAATGTTCTTATTCATTGTCGTTTCATGCTACCTGCTTGTTCCATTCCTTCTTCTCCTATCAATTTTTGTTATTGGATAGCTCGGACCCTTTAGCCATATTGTCACTTCCCACCAAATTATATGGGTTAATAATTGAGCTGGGTTTAATGTTAATCCTTTAGATACAATACTCAACAGGATTCTCATTAGAAATCTGATGATGTCATGTGCGATACTTTTTAGTAATTTAGAAAGTAGCAATGCAGCATTTAGTTCTAACCTTGGTAGCGACATTGTTTAGGTTAACGGTGCAACCTTTGTTTTGGTAGCAATTAACGTAATTTCATTGTTTATCTTACTGTACACCACTGCAACATGTGCGTTAAGAAGGTTTAGGAATTCCGTTTCCGCAGCTACTGCCGCTGCCAGTGTTTTAGCTCCAGATTGAAGATCATCCGCAAAGAAATAGTCTTGACCGAGTTATGAATCATTTGGATACCTTGACGCGTCTTTTCAGCTAATTGTTGCAATGTTTTTGTAGCCAAATAAGTTGCAGTCGCCAGAGGATTCGTTGAAAATCTTGATCTTTGCTGGCTATTTTGATCTGTCTGAACATTTTATCGATATCTGCTGTAATCACATAACGGTGTTGTTTCCATCTGGTCAAATGATTATTGATGTGCCTATATTGTTGTTTTGCAGGAAGCATGAAACACTAGCCTCAATCTCGTAGTTGGATATATTCGGTCATAAATTTGTGATATTGATTCTAGAAGTCTTCATCCTTCTTAAATCTTTTTTCTATTTGAAGCAATCTAGCTGCTTTGCTTTTTGATTCTCATATTTCCACTGCTTTGAGTTGGTTGTTGTTAAATAGTATCTGAACCTCAAAGCGTTCATTTTTGAACCCCTTGTGTGTTTCTTCGTAGTACTGTTCGCAATCGATGTTTTCAACAGATAGGCTTCGTTTAGGATGCAGTTCTTCGGATTCCCAAAAGCGGTTTAATTGCTTATCTATGTGATAATGATTAGACAAACAGAAATGATCCTTCCTAGCTCTGTTCATGTAGTTATCACGCGCATCCCTTTTTACGCATTCTAACATCATTTGTCCGTGTATGTCGACGCCTCTTAATCGATCACTAACTTACTAATTCCGGAAACTTCAGTTAAAACCCTTTTCCCTGGCAAGCCTAGTTGTTGTGCTGCTTGCTCTGCAACGAAAGTAGCTTGTGACCCGTAATTTGTTGAAACCACCGTAAATATTCCGTACTTGGGCTGTTAAAAAGTGCTGATCAACAATCCTTGTCGAATGTTGATATGTTCAGCTTGGCAATATATTTTTCACGCGTAGCAAAGTATGATGTCTGCCTTTGCAGGTAAAACAACTAATTTTACTGCTGCAGCTTGTTGTTGTATGATTTTGGTTGAGGCAATTTCTGTACAAATTGTGCAGCATGACCATCTGATTTCTTTCTTAAATCCTCAGGTTTTTGAAACGTGGACATACAGCATACGCAAATATAACTTGGTTGTGTGGCAGCCCCGAAAGCGCGTTTTTGCGGTTGTTGTTGAAACTTTACTTGTTGGGTTAGTATTGATTTGTTGCTTTGTTGCTAGCGATTGCTTCCAAAGATTTGAACGATTTTCTACAAATTTTAAAAATTGGCTGGTTTCTTTAAATTCTCTTGGGTTTTCTTGACAGCTTTCGTACAGACGTCATGACTCATTGTCCAATTTTTTTAATAAGTTGAAGATAATGAAAGGACCCCTTATCTCGATGTTGATGCCTGTATTCCTTATGGCGTATAAACACTCGGTTGTTTTGTCGAAAGGTTTGGTTTTGATGAGCCAACAATCTGTCGGAAATTATAGCTACTATTCATTAGTCGTGTTAGGCTACTTAAAGTTTGGAAAATTTAGTCTGAACAAACTTCAGAATATTTCAGATATTTTAAAAATTTCAGTAAATTTAGGGAAGCTCTTGGGCATTTTAAATCACGGAAACTATTTATCAAATTTCAAAAGATTTTGATATTCTCAAATTACTCAAATTTCAACGGTTCTCTAATGTAGCAAAAAAAAATCTCGCATCAAGCTTTTGTGTACTATCCCGTAATCGATAGGCTTTGAATTATTTTTAATAATGTACTCGTACCGCGTATCGATCGTTCAGGTTAATTTTCGAGGACCACCGCTTGATTTTGAAATATTCTTTTACTTTCTACCAATGACATTCGACTTTAACTGCACTTCAGTCGGGTTATGAGCTGGAGGAATTTTGTTTCGTTGTTCTTCAAAAATCTTAGACGTTTAGATTCGATAAAATTTCCAACCCAAAACACGAAGTGAGTCATTCAACGCTGAAAAATTACTACTTGGAATGACGCATCAAACTAGGCATCAAGTCAATAGGTTCCGAATGAACAGTAACAAACCTTCCACTAATAAGAAACAATATGTCCGTCTAGAACAATGTGAATTTGAAGTTATTACTTTGAAGTTAGAATTTCGAAAATTACAATTTGTATGCTGCCCGTGGGATTTGTCGGTGAAATTCAAATGCAATAAGCTATTTAAAAACGATTAATGCAGATCAACACAAAATTTACCTACAAATCATAAATTTTATAATTCTCATACATACGTGCGGCATTTCAAAAACATTCTAATAACTTTACCCCAGCTTAAAATCACACCTATGCTTAAATAGTTAATAGGTGATATATAAAATTGTATGGGCAACTAATCCTAAATTTACTAAGAAAAATAAAAAATCGATTGCCAAAATTGATCATTTCCTATACTTAGTGATCTACTCGTATAATCCGCTTAAATTAATTAAAATTCTATTTGGTATTTTAAATAAGTTTTGCGCATATAATCAAAGTGAAGGATTTTAAATGACCAGGAAAGGGTTTAATTGTAAAAAAAGTTCTCCGACACCTAATTCAAAGCTTTAGTACAACAATTTAATTAATTATACAACAAGCAACTTGTTGTGACCTCTTCGCACGATGCATTGAAATGAAAGGTACCACATAATGTATAGGTATGCTATGCATATAAAATAAAAGTATGCAACAACAACAAAAACGACGATTAAAATTGATTTCTTAATATTAAATTATTTATATTTTTTGCATTGGCACATATACAAACTATCTTTCATCCACACGTTTAGTACAGTAAACACATGAATTGCGAGGTTTAAAAATGTTGATTTTAATCCTCGGCTTACCAAATTTTCAATAGAAAAGGTTCCTCCAGAATCCTACTTGATAATGCCATGTGCCATCATCCAAAATTATATTTTTGAGAATAATTTCTCTTTTTGTTCAAAATTGATCGTTTTAAAATTGTTTTCACAAAATGATTTCTAGTGCGGCAAATAATTTTCATTTTAGCCATATATGTATACGTACACGTTTTAATATAATTCTAGCCCAGTTAAAACATACAAAGGGGCCGAAAGAGGCTTCGAAAAGAGTTCTACCACTAAAAATGCGATAAACACCTCTTTTACATGGAATTCAAACAAAATGGTCCATAGGGTTAATTATAGGGATTGAAATTACTCTTAAACAGCTCAACATTTTAAATTTAATGTGTTTAGGTTTTTTTTTATTGCTGTTTGTAAGCATAATCAGCACCCCAATGTTAAAAAAATAATATTCGCAAAACTACCCCCGAAGAAGGGTGGAAATTTAATAAAAATCAGGTTGCTTTCTATAAACAAATTTAAATACATATTTGAAAGGAAAATAAATGTTCAACGTTTTCGTTGCAATATCAACACCGCATCTTCTCGAGGGATGGCAATATCTACTGGCTGGCTTTTGAAAATGTAAAAATAACCTCTTTAGGGGGTTGGGTATTGCAGCAGAATGGCTGGACATTTATTTTCTCTACCCTTGTTTCCAACTTCACCCTAATTTGGCCTTATAATAGAAACATGCCCATTATTATTATTTTTATTAAATGTTCACCCTCCTTCGGGGGCATTTTTTACTTTATTAGGATGGTTACTAGTTTTTCACGTTATGAGTGCTGATTACTTTTACAAATGGCGACAAAATGATCTTTAAGCAAAAAATAAAAATAAACTATTTATATTTAAATGTTGAGCTATTTAGGAGTCTCCTAGAATTACATAACCATATGGCCAAATTTTTTATTTGCATTTAAATTTACTATATTAAAACCTTTGGACGAATTACTTCAAAGATAAACGCAACAAACATCGTGAAAGAGATGCTTTGTGCATTTTGAGAGGTAAAGATCTCTTTCCGTAATCTCTATGCTCTAAAAAACCTAAAACTAAAGTAGTTTGGAAAGAACAACCAAACTTTAGACCTCTTTACACATTTTAATTGAATCAGACTATTTAATCAGAGAATCTAATTTTAAATATAAAATAATCGACTTAACATTATTCGGATTTTTAACAAAAATCTGTATAAGCAATTTGAGAACTCCTTTGTAGCAATACATCGTTGTTTCGATCTTTTCTTTGAAAAGATTAATACCTTTGTAGTTCTAAATTGAAATAAATTGCATTTCAAGTTTTCATCATAAATTTTTGTTTTTGTGGCTAAAAATGTCGACTTTTCTAAATGATTGATTGGTTAATACCAGTCATTCATAGATGGCAATAGGTTCAATAAGTAATGATGTGCCTATGATTTTTCATTTTTCTAAAAGGCGATACGTTGCGACGTCACCAGCAACCGGCCAAATATCACAGTATTTAAATTATATTACCATATTTATCAATGCACCGAATAAAAATCGGTGTATTTTTCGAAGAACTGAAGACATGGTGGCGCTAACCCATATCGTTATTTTACAAATATTGAAGAATTAAATTCGGTTAGGTTGACTTCAGAAAATGCCAAAAATATGCCCTATTATAATTGAGCTAGTAAGAAAAAGCCTGTGTAAGCAGGCGTTCGAACAAAACGCAATAAATTATAACATAAAGCCACATCACAATTTGGTAAATTTAATTAATAGGCAGTATTTATTTTATTAGCAACTTTTAGAAAACGATAATGTGGCAATATTAAATCTAGAGCAGATTGAATTAGTTTTACACGTAAATAAAACACAAATAGGTTGACATACATTCATGAAAAAAGTGAAAAGTTTCAATATAATCATTTTTTAAAACATATTCATTACTGGTTTAAAACAGCGATTCCGCCGAACATCGTACTCGTCCAACATTTCTCGCAAATGATCGTCGTCTTTGTCATCAAATACCCTCGCTTCAACTTGATCTGTTTCATTTTCGGTGTTATTCCATTTCAAAACTTCGGTATACACCACATTGCAAGTAAACACATCTTCAGATCCATCATTTAGGCGTTACATATTTTTATCTTTACATCGCAACATATTTTAACCCTTGAAAATCCGACATACATATAGTTAGCCATGTGCAAAGACCGGCTCGGATAAATAAATGCCGAATTTGTCCAAAGTTTGCCCCCTGTGTCCTATTAATAGTCAGGCAAATGCTGGTTTGATGCGAAACTGTCTTCTTTTAAATTCAAACGGCATATCAGTTTTGTTTATTAGGTCGATTCTTGATCTTTGAACTTCTGAATACATTTTTCCACGATTGCAGTACGCGTTCCATGAGGAACAATAGTTAGACATTATCTAAAATCCCATCCAAACAAAATTACCTTTCCACGAGAAGATAAATCGCTTTGCATTATTTCCTTAAATAATCTGTCCACCGTGTTGATAGCATAACATGAAGTTCTTCCTCCCAATAACAAATTGACTGCAATTCCCGTCGATGCTGCTGGCAAGACTATCTTTCGTTTCCCAAGAAAGTAATGGATTAATGTAGTGTATAGGTAAGTCTTGCACTCTATCCAGGTTACTCCAAGAAAACACATTTTCCGCATGCTACAGTGCTTTCTACAGCCTCAATAATTTTATCAAAGGCACGCCTTTGTTGAGTATTCAACATTGTAAGCATTTATGAAGCCCGTTGATGGTGTTCCTGGGGATTCGGTGCCATTGTTGGGCAACTTGTATTTTACTTCAATCATGATGAAGTTCTTCCAGTCGAGTGATAATAACACAAACGTGTCTCTTACATCCCTTAAAGCATGCTGCTCGCATTCAATGTCTCTGCACCGTGTAACCGGTGACAGTAATCTTCAATCAGGGCTGATTTGTTATTGTTCCATTACAATCTTGCATTCGAGGGCTCTCCAAATGCGCAAATGAATGCAAATACTTGCCTCATTTGATATGGCATTGCAAAAACTCGCGCGTCATCGTGTGTATCCTGCCACACTGAATCATCCAGCAATAAGCCTTTGGCTTTGGCAGCTTCTTTAAAAGTTGAACAAACAACAATGTCGTCTGCTGTGGCATATGTCCTCAATTCTTCATACCAAGTTGTCCCACTTTCATGACAGAGTAACAGTGTAACATAATATTTTTCAGGATCCTTGAGATGCACCGTATACATTCTTGCAATTACCTTATCGAACCCCATTTTTTGAATTTTCCGTCGAGTTTTTTCTTGGTCAACCACATAGTGTACAGAAATTTTAATATATTTGTACTGTCGTGCATTCACATTTTGTTCATTCAGTTTAAACCATGCAGTAAGCTTTGTATCCCTCGAGGCAGCGCATTCTAGAGCAGCTTCTTTTGCATCTTATCTGAAGCAAACAGATTGTTCATTTTCAAGATGTACAGGCAACCGATAAATTGTGTGGGTTTGGTCGTGCATTCGCATGCTAAAAATTCGCCAAATAGCTTCTGGATCACTCACATATCTCGAGTCTACAAACGTGTGTGCCTCACCCTTGTAGACGTATTTAAAAAAGATATTTAACGTATTTCATACTGACAAACAAATCTCTACGTTAATATGGCAATTATATTTAAGGGGTAGATAGTAATATAGGGATAGTAAAGAACAACCCAGCTGTTGTTAATCACGTGGTTTCCAATTTTTACAGGCAAAATCTTTCCTAAGGTCGCATTTTGAAAAGGCTTCGGGGATCCCTTTGAACACCTTTAATCGACCAAGCATCCCCTGTTCGGATTTTCGTGACCTTACCCGCATGGATTGTGTATCATGTGTCGTGTTATTACTTCGATCAGGAATTTCAGCTTTCATGATATTGTCAATATCCTGCTCTATTTTGAACTTGTCGCTGGGGTCTAAAATAAACAAAATGTACGCGTGACGCAGTCTCTGCTTCTGAAACTCGATAACATGAATTTAAGCAATTACCCGCCCAACAATTTGTCCTTATCACATATGTCGGACAGCAGGCTTTTTAACTTCAAATTAAAAACATGGGCAACCAAGTCTCATCGATGTTTCCATGTAAGGTTCAATCCGGAATTGGTCTTTGGTTTCGTTAAATCAGTTTAAACCTTACGAAACTAGTAGGATTGAATCGGGTTGAAAATAAAAATGGCGACATCTAGTGTTTTAGCCGGAAACCAATTTTTAATAAATTTACAATCAATTTAAAACACAAAAAATTATTTTAGAAGAAATTAAAAGACGTAAACAAACAAACAGTCACAACAAAAAAGTATGTACTAAGCGGCACATCAAAATTTCAACTCAACCTAACTATATTTCATCGAAATGATGGCCGCCATTTTGAAATTAAGGAAACATGGTATGCGGCGCTTAGATATATCTAAATGTACCGGGTTGCGGGTTCAAGTTTCGACAGTTGTGGGATGCGCAAGAAGTGTTTTGAACTTTTGATTCTAAATTTTGGAATTTTTCGGTATTCTTCCATTTATATAAAATGTTTAAATTACATAAAATCAACTGCTATTAGCGATCCATATGAGTTGTCTTTCGGTTATAAACGCCATCAAGCTAAAATTGTGCAGATGGTTGATCGCAGGTACGTTTTCGTATTAGAGTGTGACAAGTGGCTTGTGATGGCTAGTTACGAAAGTTAGCTGAATAGCGACATTCGAAAGACTAAGTAGTAATGCGTCGATGTGGGGGGCTTCTAATCTTAGAAAATATCCTCGCATATCCTGAATGTTTAAAAAAATAGGAAAATCTAGTTCGTTTTCGAAATGAAAGTGGCCAGATTTTGGACACCTCTATTATCAGGGATCAGTTTAATATTCTAAACAAAAATTAGAAAAAGAACATTTGTTCTGTATTTTACTCTAAATTTTCATAAAAGTTTAAAAGATTAAAATCTGTACAATACAGCCCCGCTTTGGCGTTATAAAAAAAAAAAATTTTTGGAACAAAATTCAATAAATTGGCAACATTTATAATTTATTGAAACCATTGGAACACAATTATTTTTGGGTACCGAATTAAATGTTGACAAATTTAATATTTTGGATACAAATTTACTAAAGTTCCATTTTGTTGCTTTCTGCGAAGCAAAGCTCCAATATTTTGTAAAGAAGTTGGCCGAATATCGTGGATTTTTTTTTTGTTTTACTAAATTGAGCAACCATGTCAAAATAAACGTTTGCTCGGGCTGTTCTTATGAAATTTAGCGGTTGGGCAAGCTCAACGTGACGGAGTTAAAAATTCATGATTTCGAAATCTAATTCCTAGTCACTTTTTTGTCTTAATTTTGCTCAATTATGGTTTTAGCACTTTAAGTATATTGCTGATTATTCTATTTGGATGAGTTGAGAAAAGTTGGTATGACTGCTTTTTAGATTTCGAGATCTTTTTCAACTCTCTCATGTCAAGCTTGCCTCATCGACAACTTTCACGAGACAAACTTCAAACTTCATCGTTAATGAAAGAACTTCCAATTTATGGTCAATTTAAGTACATATGGGAGAGAATTAGCATAACCTAAGGTGTCTAGTTGATCTTTTAACTACAAGATTCTCGTATGTATAAGATACCAATAATCAAAATTACGACTACTAAACCTTAAGACGCAAAAATCGAATTTCCTCGATAATTCACTTTTATTATGACAATCGTCATTTGGTATCTTTTTCATTTTTAAAACAATAGGTACGTTGAGCAAAACATTAAAGAGCCTCATTATATATGAGCCAAATTGGCGTAATGAGCAAGTGTCTTGATATTTCCCCTCCTATACAGGAATAATTTTTATTTGTAGAAAAATATGCCTAAAGGATACCAATTTGACAAATTAAATTTGCCCACATATTTGCTCATTTAAATGAGCAAATTGTTACTATTTAAAATACGTAACCGCTTATTCTTCCGCTTGTTTTGGCGAATTTTTGAATGAAAGATCTATCTCTGAGTGTTAACACCAAGGGAAAATAAATCGAATGCCCCATTAGGCCAAAATTTTTAATTTTGTTGTTTACTTGGATCCGACCAACGTGGAGCATATAAAATACGAAAGGTAATAAAGGATCAATGGTATGGATTTATTAAAGTCCGACAATCACCCACTAAGAAATTTTGACATTATTAGAGCCTGGCTGATTTAACAAGTTTCGCATATGTTGGTCGTTTGAAGACAGCTTTCTTAAATTAAAACCACCGTTACTTAACATCTTCAGAACATCTGGTGGCCATGAATAAGGCGGATGCCATGCCATATATACCCAAACTTGACGATACATCTTTTTTATATCGCCTACTAATACGTAATGATGCTGCCGGAATCACGTAAGTATTTGCAATAGGCTCGATTGGATATTCGAATCTACCATCAAATATGGTTCAGTGGCACGCCTGTGGTTGAGTTTGTGGATGCGTCAAAACCTACGCTGCTATTGCTCTTCAAGACACCATGATGTGGCAGAATATATGATTGCTGAAGTTCTGCGTGGTTTACTTCGAACGGTTCCATGTGGCTTAGATCTAGATGTTCTTTTAAGAAATCTTCATACAGCTGACGAAATTGAACATTCACCTTGAAGCGCTTCTCTATTCCTAGCAATCTGGATATTGCTTGCTTGTAAGTTGATCCAACAATATTTGATGGTTTCTTGAATGGAAGCTTGGTAACGAACCTCTAATCGTCAGCTCGCCGTGTTGTCACCTTGAACCATTCTTCACAATCTTGTTCTTTCTGTGTGATGTTCTTGATTTGAGGAAGCTCTTCGATTGCCCAAAATTGCTATAGCGTAGCATCAATGTCAACAACGGTTATGAATGACTGTTTAATTTTTGTTGTATCAGCTTCGTATTTGTCTCCTACGATCCAAACCAACATGCTTTTGTGCGCGATCAAGTTTGACGAATCTATTTTCTTGATGCCATCTTGAAGCAATTCGAAGGCGATATCTGCACCAAGTAATATTTCGATTGATCCGGGCTTGTGGAAATCTGGGTCGGCCAAACAAATTTTGGATAATGTCTTCATGCAGCTGATGTCAAATTCAAAGGCGGGTAATGACGACGTACTCTTCGGACTGATGAGTGCCTTCAAAGATGCTAATTCAACCGTGTCAAACCGTGATGTTAATCGCAATAGTACACTTCCATGAGAACTTCCGCTATTTGTCTTCAATATTTACTCGTTCTGCGTGTAAAATCAACCGCGAAAACCCACAAACTTTAAGTGCGGATTAAGTTAAATTAATTATATCAATTCCTGTTGCAGGCAAGTCAAGTTCATGCAGTTAAAACACATAATTTACAAAAATTTAATGAATTTAAAGGCATTAAGCTAACTCCAATAAAAGTAAACCCTAGTTCACTAGGAAACGCAAGATTTAATATTTTTCGTTTATTTCAAGAAAGGTCCAATACCTTACATATGTATATTCGACATTCGTAGATGGGAAATGGCAAAAATATTTCCAAAGGGGCTCCCATTTGAAACGCGATATGGTACAAAACGTAATTTTCAAATAATTACTAGTTGTTCAGTACCTGCCTTCAGTACATTTAGATTTAACTGACCCATTGAATTGGAATATTCAAATAGAATTAGTCAAACACGTGATCATCACTTTTTTCCCGAAAGAACAAAATTACGAAAATTTGGGATTAAAATCTCCAAAATAACAAATTTCGAGAGTTGGAATCTCGAATTAAAGCTAGACTAGTTTAAATTTTTAGAAAGGTACGGTATAAGAAATTGTTATTAATCTGCATATAGGGTCGTTAACTTTCTCTTTGAGAATTTTTTGGACTTTAATGCGATTTTCAAAAATAACTATAAGAATCTAAATGTTTTACTGTTTGAAGCAGGCCACAATAACTTAGGAAGAAATAATTGATTATTGCCTTCTTAATTTTAGAATGTTTGGAAGCTAAGGGGCAAAATTTCTCAAATATAACTTAGAATTTTTGCGCCTGACGTAGTTTATTTGGGTCTTGCTAAACGAGAAGCAAAAACAGTGCTAACATTTCTGGAAGCAGTCAATTCTGATTTAAATTTATAATTTTAAAGTGTTGTAAAATTATTTTCTATATTTCACTCCAAATTTGAATACAAATTTTTAATAAATTGGTAGATCGGAAACCATCGGTCAGAAATATTCAAATGGCATCAAATTTCCAGTAACTTTTTAATAATTACATTGAAGCTGAAATGTTTCTTCATTTCTCGTGGGAATGTCTCCAAAAACTGGTCAGTTCTAGGATGTTCGGAAGTTGATCCAAAATTTCAATATTAAACGAAATAATGTATTATTAGGTGGACTACTATAAATCTGGCATAAAATGTCCTTCCTATTAGTTAGATTTGCAAACCCATTCAAATAAGTTTGTACTGAACCCAACTTTAATTCTTTGAGAATAAATTCAGGTCTGACAATTTCTTATGTGTTGGGCTATATTGTTGAATTAGAAGCCACTTAAAAAATTAACAAAGCGGAACGTTCTTCAGCAAATTTACTTGCCACTATCGGGAATCGAGATAGAGTTTCAATAGCAGTTGACTTTTCAAACCTTTTAATATCTTGATACTTGGTTTACCAAATAACTCCGTTGAGCTACAATTCATCACAGTTTGAATTTTTATTTAAATGGCTTACAAAATGTCAATTTCGAATTTGTACAATATTAAATTTTGATAAAGTTACCAGCAACTAATCCACTACGCATTACATATTACTCCTGTGCATGCAAAAACAAGAAAATATTAATCAATATGGCAAACAAAAAATTTCTTCATCGCCGTCGTTGCTTGGTTATTCGATATAGTGTAGCAGAACTGACGTAATACCATAAAAGATGATCATAAAACCAGGACCTCCATCATATTAATAACCAAATTGTATTTTTATTTTTATTTTTTTGTGAAGAAGGTTAATTTCATGCTGTGCAACATTTCTAAAATCAAAACACGATCTTGCGAGAATCTTAAAACTCGTACGTATATATCATGGTGGTTTTTGTTTTTGTATAAAATTATTTGGCTTAACACTCAACGCGGTATGGTTATTTATATGTTATGTATAGTGTAATGACGATTTACCCAACAACAATAAAAAAGTAGATAGACAGATCAATTAGGAGGTTACCTAATAAACCGCTAAACACAAAAAAAAAACTATTTTCTTGTTATTTCAAATTAATCAATTACAACAACATAAAAAACCTAACCATGTCTATCTATACATAATACAAATGCAGACAATACGAAAATAATTAATAAATTTTTCATCAGACAAATCAATCATTATAATTTTGAGACCGCGCGCAACCGATTGGACCAAACTTTTTTTTTTTTTTGTAAAACAGGCCACCAACATTATTATTATTTACCAACAACACACACATACAGACATGAAAATAACAAAACTATTTTTAATTTATTAATAAGAATTTCGTTTTAATCTAAATTAAATATTGAAATTAAAATGAAAAAAAAAACCGATCAAATTACAATTTTGTATTGTAATTTAATTTAATGGAATTTTTTTTTATTTATTTACTTATAAAAACAGAAAATTAAATTTTTTTTTTAATTTATTTATAACAAAAATAATGAAGAGCGGAGATAAGATCGAATTACAAGTTGTCAAGAATTTTATTTTATCGTTTTTCGTTTCTATTCTTTTGAAAGATGACAATAAGCGTCGAGTCGTGTCGAATATTTGTAAGTAGATTAGATATTATATTTGAAGGAAATTTATTTTTAATAATTTATCGCTTTAAAAAGGATCATCTGCAACGGGGGGGAGGAAATATTGAATATTTTGGTGTGCACATTAAAATTGGTTTTAATGGCTGTTTTCGTGGAAACATTTATTTCTCATCAATCATGAATTTGGTAATTATGACATTTTTTTTCGATTTTTAATTGGATTTTGAGGACAAAATGGAAATAAATGATTTTTGAATGTTGCATCTGCCGGAGGAAATTAAGGTTGTTATTTAAATTATGATGTCGTTGTTACCGTTCATGCATAAAATGAAGGTTTTCTATTTAAATTGAATTAAATTGGAATGGTAGCAAAATTAAATTTTATTTGATATGTTTCAAATTTTAGTAATTTGAATAGTAAATGAACCTAAATCTTCAGGAGTGTGCCTGTAAATTAGAGATTACTATTTTAGGGAATATTACAGGCTCCAATTGAGCATAGATAAAAAGAACGTTGTTCTTTTAATTGTGAGCCTAATTTTGCCTCAACTTTTACGCGCGTGTCTCTGCTATAGATAAAAATAAAACTCACTTTGACTTTGGAGAAGAAAAATTCACAATTTAAACTTTAGGTTGTTGAACATATGGTAGAGTTAAACCCCAAGTCAAAACTAGGCAAAGTTCATTTGACGAAATTTCTGAATTTTCAAAAACAGAAAAACTCAGAATTAGGAAACTCTGATAAAACCCATCAACTTAAATTGAAATTCAACGATAAAATTTATGGATATTTTCAGAATTCAAAATACTGGAAATGCGATTTAAAAAAATTAAAACTCAGCGTGAAATTAGAACGAGTGATTATAATGAAATTCCATTCAGCTTGTGAACAATGCTCATTGAACATTTTGAAACGATAAATACAATTGATAAGTATGTACATTGAAAAAATGCATCGCTCATTTTTCCGCAACTGGTTTTTGTTTTAAATTTTGTAAAAAATGTTTGTTTTTCTTTTCTTCTTTGATTGGTTCAAAACACAAATGAGCGACGCATTTTTCAGAAGTGCTCATGACACGACTTTATGATCAACTTCTTTAGTTTGGAAACATAGTAAGATCAATATTAAATATGTTGCTCTGAATGGTTACAACATCTTGAAATTTGACAGAACTCTTAAAAGGGGTGGGGGTGCTTGCATTCACTATAAAAATTGATTTAAGGTTAATGTCGTTCATTCGTCTATTTATGGTAAAACTGAAGTTTTGATGGCTGAAATGATCTACCATCCTATATATTGATTGTGGTTTGCTACAATCTGTCAAATCGAACGCAATCTGATTTAGGCGATTTTCAGGAATTTCTGATCAATTCAATAAGTTCTATATACATATCTAATCTTTTAAAAGCGAACAATTTAATATCGGTTCCATTTTCACCTACCCATGATCGTACTTGGCTCGGTCAATTTATTATCCCTGAATCAGATTACTTTAGAATATTTCCGTCCATGATTTGCTGGTGATCTCTTATAAAGCTAAAGCGCATTAAAATGGATTACAGGCTTATCTACGATTATAGTCAGTTGGATGCTGAAATTATTATGATTTTTTTTTCTGCCGTTAACTGGAGCCCTATGTTTGAATTTGTGTATTTTGACATTCCCTAATCATTGTTGAATTTGAAAATGATTTAGTCACGTTGCACTCGTCCAATAACGTCAGTTTCACCTTCCAGTGTTTTTATGATTGAACGAAAAAAATATTTAATAGCCAATCTGTTGCTCCTTAGTTTAACAGTAGTACCATCTGATAAAATTTGACCGGGACTGGTCCATTTAAACCGCGCGCGTAAACCGAATCGGTAAATTTTTTTTTCTAGATTGGTAAAACCTTCTTTGACATTCGTGTGACTTTTGAGCAGAATATGTAGATTAGTGTGAGTTTGGCAGCCATTTGTTTACGACGCGAAAACTTTGTCTGGCGATTTCTACTATGGAAAAAAAAATTGAACAACGAGTTTGCTTGAAATTTTTGTGTTTCCAATGGAATTACGGCTACGGAATCATTGAAAATGTTGCAGAAGTGTTTTGGGGAGTCTACTCTATCAAGAACGCAAGTATTTGAGTAGCATAAAACATTTAGTGAGGCTCATCGTTTTCTTCGATTACCGTGGTGTGGTTCACCATGAATTCATTCCAGAGAATCAAACGGTGAAAAAAGCATACTACTTGGCCGTTTTGAGGCGTCTATGTGAAGCAATTCGTCGTAAACGGCCGGATTTGTGAGCAAACAATTCATGGATTTTTCACCACGATAATGCTCCGTCACTGATTGTGTCTGAATTGTTGGCCAAGCACGAAACAAAAGTCATCGCTCAGTCACCGTACTTGCCAGATTTGGCTACTTGTAACTTTTCCTGTTTTCGAAACTCAAATATCCGTTCCGGTGAACGCGCCATTAGTCGATTGAAGTCATAAAAAGAAATTCGCTGAAGGAACTAAAGGCCATCCCGACCGAGGCCTATAAGATGTGTATGGAAAAATGTATTAACCGTTGGCATGCTTGTATTGGCTCAAAAGGAGCTTATTTTGAAGGCGATAATAAAGATTTGTATTAAAATACATAAAAGTGTTGTTCTTTTTGCCAGTCCGGGTCAAATTTGATCAGATGGTATTGGTTATGAGTATGACAGATACCAAATATCAATGAAATTGGTCCGTAACCGCAGAAGTTTCATTTGAGGCTGGAATGGATTTTCTTAAATAAACCATGGCCAAGAATTCAAGAAATATTGTGGGACACTACTAACCATAAACCAAAAAATTTAATTTACCAAAGACAAATTTGTTTTTTACATACGTAACCAACCCAGGCTTTTACTGCATTTTCAGCACCAAATGAAACACGTACGCTTGCCAATGAATTTTAGTGAAATTTTATATCTGAGTTATTAAGCGTATTCCACATGTAGTTCCTAATATAAATTCGAGTTACTCACGCTCTGAACAATTCCTTGGGCCATATCATCTTGGGTCATATTTGGAGCACCACTATTGTAATTTCGGTCGGTATCAAAAATATTGTATCACCAACCGACCAAACGGCACATTGGTTAAAGCTGCGGCATTTGGTTCGAGAGGTATCTGGTTCGAATCCCGATAGGAGTGGGAAGTACATTATCGGTTTCTCTTTGCCTTCTTCTATATGACTCATAACACAACCTGCCGTAATAATTTAATATCCCTAAGTACGGTTGTAATTCCGCTACATTTTTCTGCCTTGGTGCTTCAATTATGCCTTTTATTTTTTCTTCCTTTGAACCGATATACCCTTTTTGACAATGTATGCCCGAAATACTCCACTGTGTCTTTCAAACATGTTTCGATGTTAATTTTCACATTATGTTGCGATAATCTTTCGCAAATACTTAATTTTTATAACATTCTTCGTTAGCCCCCTATCAAAATGTCATCTAAATAGCAAAATGTTTTATTGATACGTTTCAAAATTTGATCCATAACGGATTGAAATATTGGCGGAGGGCTACTGGCTTAAAAATTTTCTACTTGACTCTGAAACCACTAATTGCTGATATGCACCAGACAAATCGATTACACAGAATTTTATTGAATTCGCAAGACCCGCGAAAATATCTCGAATATTTGGCAAAGAATTTTGGTTACATTTTGGCAAGTGACCACTTGAAACATACTTGTTAATTGTAACTTTACAATCCATACACAATCCAATTTCACCAGAATTTTCGGAACTACAACTATTGGATTTGACCAGGATGATTTTTTAACCGGAAGTAAAATTTTTTCTTTTACCAACCGCTCAATTTCCAATTCTACTTTCTCTCTTAATATGGTGAATATGCTTTTAAAAAAAATAGGTACTTCCTCTTCAGCCATATATATGTCTGCGCAGTATCCCGTTATTGACTCCGATAAATCGTTGTTCATAACGACTGGACATTATTGCAAGTTGAAGAAGGCTGAAGCTCCATTATTGATTTTTTGTTATCTCTTGTAGTAGATTCTTCCTCCAAGATGAATTAAGTAGATTTAACCAATTACGTCCAATAAGTGGTTTATTATTTCTGTCGCTATCCACGATGATAAATTGAAGAACAGCAGGTTCCCCGTTAAATTTGACATTAATCATCACGCCTCCAGCTGTCGCAATCTCTTGGCCAGTAACTGAAATTAAATTAGGTTTTTTTTTTTTTAAATAAACTTCTGTGGTGATTGTAGAAACACAAGCTCCCGTATCAATTTCAGCCTCGATGAACTGATTCTCGATTTCCAAAATTTGCGATGCTTATTTTTGATAATTGTATAATAAGATTGATAACACCACATTCTCGAGGTGTGCCTTTTTTTTCTACAACTAAAACATTGCCACTGTTTTGCTGGACAACAGTTTGGATCATGTCTTCTCCCACACCACAATGATAAGAATTTTTGAAATTATTTGGATTGTTTTTAAATTCCATCACATTATTTCTAGAATAACGGGTTCCTGAAGGAATGCGACTACGTGTAGGTGACTGTAGTGCCTATTCTATAGCGGTACTGATTAGATTTGCGTTTTCTTTCGGTAAATAATTACCAAAACTACAGGTTTGTTCCAATGCTTTTAACCGTATTAAAAAATCAATTATCTGCTCTTCCACTTGCTTATCAACTTTTGGTTTAAAATGATTTTTTAAAGTAGCCACCACTTCCTCATACGTAAGCGTCATTGATCTTTGGGAGAAATCACATTTTTCACTATTTCGTAATTTGGCTTACCAATTAAATTTAATAGTAACAACGGTTGAATATTTGCTGCAGTTTGGTTCATTTTGAAATAAATTCGAACACGTTCCTCGTAATTTTTAAAATTTTCGTCCGGAATGAATTCCTCGATTTTCCCCATATTTGACAAAATTCAATTTATTTATTTACTTATTTTTAAATTTTAATTTCAGTGTGATTTCACTGTCACTACTCATCAATTTTTAACTATTTTCCAATTTATTATTTTTTTTTTGCACCACATGCGACTTTATTTTCTAATCCAGTATAAATTTGTTTGATAACTGGTTTTTGTTTATTTACAGTTGCTGTAACCTCGTGGTTCTCGAATATCCTCGTCACCACTTTTATGTTTCTTCATATTTATTTCGACATAAAATGAAACACTTCCACTTTTATATTTAAACGCAATAATATTTATTTCCTTTAATATTACACCATTGTTCTGACTTGACTCACGTGAGTACTTGACGTACCATATCACACCTTTCCACCGTTCACTTTGTTTCTATTTAATTTCATATTATTACGATGCTCAAAATTCAGCTTTTTTAGATATGTTTACCATGAAAAGATGTTAACAAAAATTTGACAGATTAACTAATTATTTTACAAGTTACCTTATTAAAGATGGTGGATTAAAATGATCTATGTACTTACTAGCCTAAGTACGAGTCTAACGAATTTTATAAATTTTCTAAATCTCAGCAATTATAAATCTCATTTTTTCAACATAAATTAAATTAAAAAAAATAATCTAATTTCTAACATTAAATGTCTAATTTCAAATTACTGCTGAATTGTCAAATTTTATAAAGTACTATATGTACATATATGTAACGACAATATTTGCTGTATAATGTGTTGCTAAAAAAAGTACAGTATCAAAAAAATGTTTAAATCAAAACACTTGATTCGTTAATTCAAAAATTTACTAATACCAAATTACTATAAACCAACTTTAAAATTTCCATAGATGTAAAAATTTTATGGCTTCATAAATTTCGTTCTTTTCATTATTTCTACAATTCAATTTCTGGTTTCCTTAGTTTTAATTCTAAATAATTCCGAATTTTTAAAATCTTTAAATTACTTACTTTTAAATTTTGTTAATCCCAAAAATGTTATATTTTCATATTCCACATTTTATAAGTTTGTAAGTTTTCTAAAGTTTCAAAAATTCAATTTTTACCTAACTAGCTTCTTAATTGCCGAATTCCTTAGAGGCTAATTCGGGATTACAGAATTTCCAATATTTCATTAAGTATGTATTTTACATTATAAAATATTAAAACAACAAAAACGCGACCAACGGCAAGTTTCTATACTAAAAAATATAGAAATTTAAAATTTGGTGAATTTTTAAAAATATACGTTCAGGAATTAGGAATTTCAGAAAAGAAGACTCCTTGCTAGAAAACTATTAACGGTCTTCAGATTCCTGAAAACTCCAAAAGGGTGTACATGAAATTAAACCCCAACATTTGGGGAACTATTTCGTTATATTTCAGGGTTTGGTTTCAGCGGATTGCTTTTACTTAAGAGTTTGACGATGTTTGAATTCAATTCAGTATTTCAAAATATACAGTTTTTTTATTTTTAGAATTGTTTGTTTAGTTTTTTGTTAAGTTCAATCATAAAACACCCAAATTTAACCACATATGTGATTTGAATGTGAATGTCTTTAAACTGGATCGTTTTTTATGGACAGAATGTGGATCTCAGTGTACATAAGTGAATTTCATAACAGAAGAAAATGAAAAGTTCTTATTTAAAAAAAAAAACAAGAAGATTGTTAGAAATAATTCGCCTGTCATCCAACCAGAATCGCTTCTAACTATACCCTAAATGGCTGGCATGTTTTTCGCGATATTAACGGGAATTCTTTTGTATGGAAGAACCATCAGTAGTGGACCCAGTCTCCCTTGTGTATTGCCCATTACAAAGGTTGTGATATTTTCTTTTTCGTCATTCGCCACCATAGAATAGACTGACTTATGACTTATTTCGGACTTAAAAAAAACGCTGTTTCCATTTTGTTCAATAATGTTTTGATTTCAGTAAACCACGCTCTTATATCTGGGTTTCTGTAATCTGGGTTCGATTTTCGACCAAATATTGTGCTACTCGTTTTGAAACAGATGGGTTTCTTTTCAAAAGCCCTTCGTACCAATTGCGACCTAAACAGAAAACGATAACTGAGCCGGTAAGTAACATGAAAATGTAAGTAAGAGATTACCAGGTCTATCATCTTTGAATTTATGTGATAATTTTAAATCTTTCACAAGTATTTCTGTTGAATCCAACAAGATGTCTTTGGTAATGGGAAATCCAATTTGGCCCATATGATCAATGCATACACAAAGATCTCTCTCTCTCTTGGTCTTTTGTTGAAATGCTGGGTACTCCAGGTTTAGTATCGACATCTAAGTTTTTTTGGTAGTTTTTGGCACTTTAAAAGTTTTTCCAGCCGTGTAAACGGTCATACAATTTCGAACAGCATCTAAAGCAGTTTTTAAGTTATCCTTCGTTATAGAATGCTAACATATGACTTATTTATTTAACATGATTATAACTAGGCACCAAATAGTTTTTAAGCAGTTGCTAATTCGGATCACGGGTTTTACATTAAGGACATCAACACATTTTTTCAGCTCGATATTCAAAATGTAATTGCATTAATATAAATTATGCATAAAGTGATAATTAGTTTAAACAATCATCTGTGTTAGCCGACTTAAATTAAATCTAGGCTTTTGTTTATATTTAATCCACGTTTGATGAACAAAATTCTCCAATTTTAACGTTTTTTTTACACATTCAATAAGAATTGACCTCGAAAAACAAGAAAACAAATTAAAATTCACTAAATTCAAATTAGCTCACCTTAACAGAACTTTAATCATTTTTAAATAGCATCTTAGTTTTTATCTTTTACTGAAATTAATGTAATCGTAAATTTGAATTTAAAGTGTTCAGGTAATGAACATAAAATGGATAGACGTGGTCTGTTATTGGGCATGTATACAAATTTATTGAACCGCTTTATTATTAACTAACATCTATTTACTTAGGGGAGAGTCTCCGGTTGTGGGCACTCCTGCATAACTTTTGACAGAATGCAAATATGGCTGATCTAACTTTTGTCGTACTTGTATTTTAACAGTACGCAGTTTTCTAGCTAATATCGAAGTGAATGGACGAGCTTGTTCATTTGCTGCGATCACATTAAAGAAAAAGTCCGTAAAAATCAACGCAATTGTAGTAATTTTCCAATATTTTAAAAGTGCGATAAATCAAGGTGAATAATCTCAAACAGGTAAGTGTTATCGATATGTCTACAGTATTTTCGTTGTGATTTGGGATGCCTCATCGATTTATATCAAAATCATGTCGCATCACATTTTTTTTTGGTTACTCCGAGAATGGTCGTGAGTTCCGGTTGTGGGCACTTACATGTAACCGGTTGTAGGCACCCTCTTTTTTCATTTAAAGCGTCCGTCTCCCCCCCCCCAAAGAAGAGTAAAAAAAGAAGTCAGCCCGTCGGCCAAACGCTTTAAAAAAAAGAACGCTCCATTATCTGATGATGGTATCGACTTTGCATTATCTGTTTGAAGCTTCTGCCATCGAAAGACGACTTAACAAAATTGGTCGTGAAATTTTTATAGTTGAAGGAATCAATGTAGTTACTTTAGCAAACAGTTAGCTAATGCCTCTAGCTTTCCATTGATATTCGGGGTCGTAACGATATCCCGCTTTTCAAAATCCCGCTTTATCAAAATCCCGCTCAAGAAAAAAATCCCGCTTTTTAAAATACGGCGTTTCAAAATCCCGCTTTTCAAAATCCCGATTCTGCAAAAATAAAAATTCCGCTTTTCAGAAAATTCCGATTTTTATTTTACTTTATAAAATTTTCCTTCACCAGAAAGCACGGCCCGAATTACAAAAAAATACGTCTTTCAAATTTCAAAACCAAGATCTTGAAAAGCGGGATTTTGAAAAGCGGGATTTTAAAAAGCTGGCAAACTTACCTTCCCCGATTATTACGGTTGTTTGTAGTTGCCGGATTATTACAAAAAATTGATATGATATGAATTCGAATATGGAGATTTCGAATTTGAAATAATATGTAAAAGGTTATAAATCGAGTTATTCCCTTATGGCCATATTGCCACAGATTTGTATCCTTCACACGTTTACACACATAATATTTGTCTTATTTTAAACGATTTTCCGTTAAACGATCCACTATTGTTTTAAAATATTCTGGAAAAGCGAGACTTTCATTCTAAATTTAAAAATAAAAGTCCCTTTACCAGAATATTTCCACATTAAATCTTCGCTTTCTAGAATATAAATTTTTGGAATGCATATGGGACATTCTCTGTCAAATCGGCCACACCCCTCCTGCACATTTCATTTTTTGAGATAAATTAACTTTTATGGGCTTGAAATTTTGCTTAGAATGTCTACTTTTTAATGCCGTATGGCGTTGGATTTTCAAAATGGCGGACCATATTTTCTAAGCAAGTCTTTAATTTTTAGTAAAATTGATATAAAAACGTAATTTTAACTCTTTTAATTTACTCAAAAGATGTCATAGATTACACATTTTTTTATTATTTTTTACAATTTCAAGATGGCGGATCCAAGATGGCCGCCGAAAGCGGTAAATTTTTCGCCGTTCATAAAGATCGTTAGAAACATGTCCTAGAAGGTTTTCGGGATCGCTGATCACGAATTTGAGGCCAGAATTTTAATATTTAAGATGGCGGAACCAAGATGGTGGTCGAATATGGTCGAAAAAAGGCTAATTTTTCGACGTTCATAGAAATCGATAAAAACATGATCTAGGAGGTTTTCGGGGTCGCTAATCACGAATCTGAGATCAAAATCTAAAAATTCTCTCAAAACAGTACCATATTCTCGATAAAAAGTGTTATTTTTAGACATTTTTTGAAAAGGTATCTAAACATAACACTTTTTATCGAAAATCTAGTACTTTTTTGAGAGATTTTTTAAGTTTTGACCTCAACTTCGTGATCAGCGACCCCGAAAATCACCTAGATCATGTTTTTATCGATTTTCATAAACGTTGAAATATTGACATTTATGGCGTCCATCTTGGGTTCGCCATCTTGGAATTATAAAAAAATAATAAAAAATGTGTAATCTATGACACCAAAAACTCTTTTGAGTAAATGAAAAGAGTTAAAATTACGTTTTTATATCAATTTTATTAAAAATTAAAGACTTGCTTAAAAGATATGGTCCGCCATTTTGAAAATCCAACGCCATACGGCATTAAAAAGTAGGCATTCTAAGCAAAATTGTAAGCCCATAAAAGTTAATTTATCTCAAAAAATGAAATGTGCAGGAGGGGTGTGGCCGATTTGACAGAGAATGCCCCATATATGAAATAAAATTAAAAATTTGGGAATTTTTTAAATTATCCCAATAATAGAGAATTACTTCATTTATGGTTTGGGGAGGTATTGGGGAACCTGCAGCCAAATTAGGAAATTTTGATTTTAGAATTTTTAAATTTCGAATTAATAATTTTTTAAGTTGGTTAAAAAATACTTATAGCACAAATGAAATTGTCTGAGACGTATGAAACTGGCAAAATTTGGGTATTTGCTGTACTTCGCTGAATTGAAAAACAACCAAATTCCGGTTCAACAAATACAAATATTTTACCACCAAATAACCAATTTAGTAGAAGAGTTCTTTTCTTACAGTATGTCCTGTCATTTATATTAAGTAATTTTCTTTTCAAACTGTCCACACCATCTTCATTTACAACATATTAATATCGACACCAAAAAATTAATTTCTATCTTTTCTTATTTTCTTTCCAGGTAAGTCAAAATTTTCATTCATGATTGTCAAGAAATTACGGTAATTTGGAAAACATATACACAGCAGTAAGTCAGAATCAATCAGTAACAACAAAATTTTGAAAATAAAAAAACTTCAAGATGCTGGCATAGAAGATAAAATCGGAGAAAAATTTTTTTTTTTCCCTTTTTTATAACATTTTTGACATAATTTTCCCGTCCCAACACATCATCCTTGTCGAGTTGTTTATCCAAAAAAAAAAAAAAAAAAAAAAAAAGTTGTTATCACCATTCCCTAAAATTTTTTTTTTTTTTTTTTTTAAGGAAAACTCTTTTATTTTCTTGACATTTCCATTCACACACATAGATCGGTAAAAACCTAATAACTTGAAATATATTTTGATATCGATATAAATATAGAAATGACATGTTTATATATTAAAGAGAAAAATCGGGAAACATTAAACCGGAAAATCTAATATTTTGTATACACATATAATACATAGAGACGAGATGAAAATAGGAAAATAGATCGAACACTTGACAATATACTCGTCGATATAGCTAAGTTTGTATATACTGTAAATTAAAATTTATTTGATTGAAAGTTTGATTAACTTTTATTTTCTTTTTTTTTCTTGTGTCGTTGACATCGTTGATTGAAATTTATATGGTACGCAGTAAGGATGAGAAACACAAGTTTTTCGATTAACCCTTTTTTTATTGTTATTACTGTTGTTGTTGTAATATAAACGACTTAAAAATTAGTTTAAAATACGGATGTATGTACATATGTTCAGGGATTAGTACATCACATAAGAATGTCAATGTGTGACATACATCACTGCGGTAAAATTAATGAGAAAACTTGTCAAAGCCGTTAAAGTAGAAAATGATAAGCCATTTTCATTTTAAAGTATTTTAAATACACACACACCCACTCGCATAAAAAAATGCTTTCAAAGACTCATTATTCACTTTTGTGATTTATATGTACCTCACCCACACCCTTCGTCGCATCATTTATATCTCGAGACATGTCGTGAAATTGATAGCGTATTATATAGAAAAACAGAAACATGACAACAATATCGAGAAAAATGTAAGTGATAAATTTTCCCATTTTATTCATCTCATCATCAAGGACTATTGTATTTATGATTTCTTATCTGTTCATCTTATGGTTTGAGATTATACTCTTCAATAAACTGTTTGGGAATGAATTTACAACTATAAAAGACTTGATTTTGATTTTTCGTAGTAGTGTTCTAATAATTTGGTTGATGCATTTTACTTTTTTTGTTTTTAGGAGTGGGGTAAATGTGTGTTTGTGCTCAAATGCTGAAATGCAAATTCTTATCAGCTGCATGTACGCACTGTTAATGTTTTTCTTTATCTATTATGAAATCCCTAAAGATGAAAGCGTGACGTTTAGCTCATTATTGAATTCGTTGAGAGCCAATAGTCATAATCATGGCAGATGCATTTATATAGGGATGCCAATGAATTAAATCCAATTTAATGTAAACAGTCAGTGTTAAGTGGTATGATATATCATAGGTATTATAAATCAAGGGCAATGATCGGTATTTAGTAGCAGCAGATGAAAGTGAACAGCTATCGACAGGTGACTTTGTGAAGTTTTCTCTAAAACTGAATTACTTATCCTGAAAATTGTCTTTCCTGAGATGGTATTAAAATGGTTCTTTGAGTTGACTCATATTACCTAGATCAAGGATTTGTTGAATCTTGAAATTTTTTATAATTTCACTGTTGACAATTTACCAACTCAGTTTTTCGATCATAATTGTTAGACGAGTTTATTATGACATGCTTAGAGATAATCACAAAGCATTCTGTAATTTTTGACCATCTTGCTTTATTCTCATATTAAATCTTTCAAGATTTTAATTAATTGTCTTATTAACAAGAAAATGAAACCATGGATTTACTAGCTACATCTGATAGCTGCTATCGAGACCCGACATATTAAAAGTGGTTCCCAATTTCGCTCAACATTTGATTTAAAAATGATAGTTTAATATTAAATAAATTTAGTTTACCAACCGGCGGGAGGTTTACTCCTCTAACAGTGGAGGCCTCATGCAACGAGGCCTCAAAGCAGGCCGAATAAGTCACGAAGCATAATAATAGCACCATTTCATCAAAATCAACCAAGCGACCACCCATGATTTCAAAAGACTTTCCAAAAGAAAAGATATCTTAGCTAAAAAAGGGACTGCAAAATATCCCGAGGACATGCTGAAGGTCACCTCAAAAAATGTTTCAATCACAGTCAGCAAGAAAGCTGAATTTGGCGAAATAAATTAGATGCTCAAAAAAGCCAAACATGAGTTTTATACATAAACACCAAAAGATAAGAAAGGCAGAACACTAATTATGAGAGGTGTTAACTATGACACGCCCATTGAAAAAATCAAGTCAGACTTAGAGAAATAAGGAGTCACTATTTAAGATATCTATTCCATGTATAACCACAGAAAGACCCTCTATTTTGACCAGAAGTCAAAATAGAGAATGTGCTGGCAATTAGGGACAACATCGAGGGAGGGAGCCGAAGAGGAATCTAAACGGGTTCCAATGCAGAAACTGTCAGGGCTTTGGTCATGCCGCATTGAACTGCTACCTCGGACACAACTATGTAAAATGCGCAATCCAGAGGCGAATGCCCCACAAATCAGGATAAAAACGTACTGCTGAAATGTGCGAAAACTGTGGAGGGGAGCACACTGCAAATTTCAACAGCTGCACCAAACGACAGGAGTACCTGGGTAAATCCAGAACCAATTATGAATTTAAAAAAAAAAATTCCAAAGCCCTTTAACTCAAGCTAGGTTAGTAAAAGTATTAGTTTAGCTGAGGCAGCGTCAGGCAGTCGAGTATCTACAAGCGGTCAGGAGAAGGTGCCCAGGGCACAGGGAAGGAGGCTACAGCTGCAAATAGTAGCGGGCTAAATGAATTTTTCAACAAAGCCGTTGATTTTTTTGGCGTTGACAGTTCATGCTCAATCTAAAAAAAAGTCCCGGATAGATAAATGCAGAAAAGCAAGTATCTCAACTTCATACTCCAATTCTTAAAATGAAAATACTATCTTTAAATTGCAACAGCATAGTAAGTCTTAGCACGAAGACATAAACCAGATATGGCGTGTCTAAGCGAAACAAAACTATCAAATAGGCACACACTGGTCATTCCCGACTTCATTATTTATCGGACAAATACACTAAGGAATGGAACTGGAAGTACGGCCATTGCTATTTTAAACAAAATCAGCATTGACAACCTTCACCATTATCTCCATATATTTCTATAAGATAACGAAAACAGACCTTGGCTTTATATCAAAGTTGAACAGTAACAACCTGGTGCTAGTGCAAATCAGAATGTAAGTACATCGATAGAAACAGTCTGCAGTTGTTTGCACCTAATGAGAGAAAATGCGACTATACATCTAGTGGTCACCAGGAACATCAACATAGAAGGTGAGGTTGTGGTGATGGATGATTTCTGATTTGCATTCATTGTATTTAATATCTGTGGCAGAAATGCAGACTGGCTAATGTACAGACATGTTGTTCACAGTAAAAATAAAAATAGGATGGAAGTTCCTATTGAGTCTAGTGTGGAGATATAAAGGCTATCCCAATAGTAACATTTAAAATCAGACAGTTGCCAGAGGAGATTATTTCAATAATTAAGATTCTTAATGCATAGGAAAATGCCACAATTGTTCACGAACACATTAATTAACCGAATAACAAGGAATATCTACGCAAACATTTCAAATCATTTACAGTCGGTATTCACGAAAAAGTTAAGCGATCCTAGTCCGGATAAAAAAAATTTATGTAAGGAAATAAGAAGGATTAAGGGCTGATCGAAAGAGAAAACCATTTCTGTGGAAGATACAGATGGGCCAATCATTGACCCCGGCCATATCGCGTGCAAGCTGGCGGATTATTTCAGTGATGTATATAGGAAACCCACTAATACACTAATACATATCAAGAAATCAGACAGCTCTTAGAAAATTACTTCAAAACAAAACAAGCCGAGGGAACTGAGAACATAGAATACACTAGCTGCGCGAAGAGGTTAGAAGGATTATCGCTAAACTAAAAAAACAGGATATCACCAGGAGTGGATGGCATTGCCAGCCACAAAGCGATCAAAAATCTTCCATATACAGGAGTCAAACTGCTGGTAAAGATAATTAACGTAGTACGAGTATTAGCAACAGGCGGCTTCCCCAACTTATGGAAAATCTTAAAATAAGTCGTCTTTCCAAAACCTGAAAAGGAATTCACACTTGAAAACAGCAGGCCCAAAAGCCTGCTAAGCTCACTCGCCAAGGTCGTTGAGCGAATCGCAGTGATAAAAATCAGAGAACACAATAAGACTATAATCCCAATAGAACAGTTTGATTTCATAAACGGATTTTCGAACATTTAAAATTCTCCAAAATAGAAAGTAACAGCTGCACATTCATACCTGTCAGACAGAAAATTCATCGTTGATATCAAAGATGCTAACGAACATACACAGTATCGGAGCAGGCGTACCTCAGGGCTCAGTTCTGGGACCTCTGCTATATATACTATTCGTAGACATACCAATCCCCAGGGAAAAGGAAACTAAACTTCTAATTTACGCCAACGACACGACGATTTTCTGTTCTAACTGCAGCGAGTACCAGTGTACACACAGAATTTAAAAATATCTCGACGTACTGACTAACTAGTAGCTACTATGAGACATAGAAAATCAGGATAAATGCTACAAAAACGCAGCTCATGTTTTTCTATCGACACCAAAATTATTCCAACAAATTTAAAAAAGCGGAGAATATCAATGTAGACGCAAACGTGTTGAAGTAGTAAAGTAGTTAAAGTACATGGGGGTTACATTGGCCCAAAATCTGGGCTTTAACGAGCATATTAAAAAAAATCAATCAAACACGTTTGGCGATTTTCGAGAAGTGTACTCATTCCTAAATAGAATCATCTGTCTCAGTCTAGATAACAAATTACTGAGGATCGGTACGTAATTCCGTTTTGAAAAATTTGTTTTATAAAATTCTGTTTTACAAAATTCTGGTTTTTTAAACATAATTTTTATCATTAACTTATCCATCAATTGTCTACTCAGATAACGTAATTAATTAATCTTCGGTGCTGTGCTTAGTCCATTGTTAATATTGTTATGTGATATTATTTACGATGGTGTCCTTAAACTTGGCATACATGAGGAAGCAAAAGCGGTGGAGGGGGGGGCGTGTTTTTGATGTCCAAATTTAAGAGCGAAGCAGAAAATATCTGTAAGGAGGCCGTAGCCATTATGCGACAGTGGACCCGATATTAATCTCGAGTAGGAAAAGGCGAGAAACCATTTGGATGACAATTGGATAATTCTAAGATAGGAGAAATGTGGACGCAGCATACCGACGTTGTGCACTAAGAGTGATCCGTATATTTCGCTCGGTATCAGATGATGCGGTATATGTAGTAGCGGGGACCTACTAATTGATCTGTTGGCAAAGGAGCTACACAAGCAACTCCTTAACGGATCCCAAACAACGGATAGAGCGAATCGTAGTCTGAATAGCAACAGCGTTCAAACGAATGATATAAGGGATGATGGACAATACCAATGATAAAATACTTGGTTGAACCGCCAACATGGTGAAGTTGACTTCTATCTGACCCATCTGCCGACCGGACATGAATATTTCCGATCACAACAGTATAGGTACGGTAACGACGATATGCCCGAGTATCCGGACTGTAAGGGAGAAAATGCAGAACATGTGTTTTCTTCCGCCATTGATTCGAGGAAGCTGGATAAAAATTTTCAAGTAGTAGGCTTAGACAGCGCCCGACTCCGGAAGACATCATCTGTATGGTGGGCTCAACTGATTACTGGTCTACTATTTGCAACTTCGCAGCAGACACTTTGGTTAAGTTATGGTGTCAAAACCAATAGTGGTACATAGCATTATAATTGGATGAAGAATAGATAAATAAAATAAAGAAGGTCTGATCTTGCTAAACTCATCTCCAGAAGTAATACTTTTTTTTTTGTTTCTATTATTATTAGGCCTGGCTCCTACATGAAAAGGAACCACATTGCCAAAAACCCAAATTTACAAAAAGTTACATATTTTGTTCATCTTACTTAATTTTACTAATACAATATCATCTGTAAAAAGGAACCGGATTACTCCCTACACATATTCTGTGGGCTATTACTTATTTTGCATCAAATTGTTATCCCATTCATCCTAATAAATTCATACATTGCCTTATAAACCAAACAGCTTCCCTCATTCATTAAATCACTTAAATTTCTTGCACTCCGAAGGATGTTGAACTGAGATCTGTATTGGCTGTATCTAGGACAAGCCAATATGAGATGTTCAACATCCTCCACACTTCCACACAACTCACAATCTTTGTTCTCACTCAAATTACGTTTCCACAAATACTCCTTCCAATTTCCATGGTTCAGTCTGATTCTCTCAACCGTTCGCAACATTCGCGTATCTTCTTTGAGCTCCTTATAGAAAGGCGTTCTCAAAGGAGTATCACGGAGCACTCTGTACTTCATTCCTTTCGTCAAACTTTTCTCATTAAATTCACTCTCCCATTTTCTCCACAGATTCATCTGAAGCATTCGAAGTACGTCTCTTGCATCCTTTCTTTCGTACTCCTGAACCACGTCATTCAATGTACCCCTTTTTGCTAACATATCGGCTCTTTCATTTCCTTCGATCTGTCTATGTGCTGGAATCCATTGTATGGTCACATCACGTTGGCAGCATCGAACGCATTCAAAAATCAAATCAACATACACATTGCCTTCCCTTCCACCTCCACATTTAAGCAAACATGTGTAGGCGCAGCCGAAACGAGACAGCTACTCCCGGAAACGCAGAGGTATTTTAATATTACGCCCACTGCTGGACTGTTGAAATGATGGTTCTGATTCCCGCGGACATACGAATGTTACACATTTTATGTTTGCCGTCGGTTTGCTTTCCGTACGTGTTTGCGATGATTTCGGAGTTAAGTTGGAAACGCGCGAGGATTCTTTTTCGTCTAAGTTAACTGTCGCGAAACACGGTTTCAATCTGTCTATAGATACATTTATTTGCTTGTCGTTAACGATTATTGTATAGTTTTTTTCGCTACGTTTGATTACTTGATGTGGTCCAATATATGGTGGTTGTAGGGATCTACGAAGTGCGTCTGTACGTAAGAACACATGGGAGCATGTTCCCAGTTCTTTACTAACGAATGTTTTTTGTGTACAGTGTCGAGATGCTGGTGTCGGCCTTAATTCTGTGAAATGGTTTTTCAGTTGTTTGACAAACTCGCTTTGCGGGACTATGTTTGTCTTTTCTAAAAATTGACCCGGTATTCGAATATTCGTGCCGTACACTAATTCGGCACACGACACTTGCAATTCCTCGCTGAAAGATGATCGTAACCCTAACATGATCGTTGGCAGAATGGTATGAGAGTCGACGCGTTCATGGCACATTATGGCGGCCTTTAAAGTGCGGTGCCATCTTTCTACCATACCATTGCACTTCGGGTTATAAGCCGTGGTTCGATTACATTGGAACCCAAGAAACTTTGACAGCTCAGCGAAAAGTTCAGATTCGAACTGGGTGCCTTGGTCTGTAAGGATGGACACGTGGCAGCAGTGATGTCGGGAACCGGAATCGCCTCAGGCCAACGTGTGTAACGATCGATGAGCGTAACGCAGTAACGGTGATTACCAGAAAGCGGTAAAGGACCAATGATGTCGAGGTGGGTTTCTGCAAAACGTTGCGAAGCTAAAGTGAAACTTGCGAGAGGTGATTTGGTATGCCTTGAAACCTTCGACTTTTGGCATTGTACACATTGTTGAGTAAGTTTTTTCGAATCCTTCTGGAGAGAGGGCCAAATAACCTTTTTTATTAAAATGTTTGTGGTGGCTTGAATTCCAGGATGTGAAAGGTTGTGAAATGATTCGAGAACCTGTTTCCGGAAGTTTAACGGAATAAAAGGTTTGGGTGTACCAGTCGAAATATCACAATAAATTTGTTTATCAGAATTAAACATTATTGGAACTTGCTTGAGTTTAATTGACATGTTGTCATCATGCAAAAGTTCTCGTAGTTCTGCATCATTGGTTTGTTCATCCGCGATTTGTGCATAGTCAATGTTTTCAGGAAGAGAAATTTGATCTATACGTGAAAGGGTATCTGCAACGACGTTGTCAACGCCGGAGATGTGTTGAATGTCGGTTATGAATTGACCGATAAAATCGAGATGTCGAAATTGGCGCGGTGATGCTTTATCCAGATTCTGGTAAAAGGCGTAGACTAAGGGGTTATGGTCGGTGAACAGTGTGAACTCACGACCTTCGAGGGAATGCCGAAAATGTTTGATTCCGTGGTAAGCCGCGAACAGCTCTCTATCGTAAGCGCTGTAGCGCTGTTACGTCTTGTTTAAACGTTTTCAGAAGAAACATAATGGCTGCCAAGTATCCGAGACAAATTGCTGTACGACTGCCCCGTCAATAATTGACGTTTTGCTTTTCTTCTTGTAGCCTTTCAAGAAGTCATTTAACAAAGCTTGGTCAGCGGCAGCGCCTGTGATAAAACGTCTATAAAAATTAATCATGCCCAAAAAACGCTTGAGTTGATCAACAGTTACAGGCCGTTCGAAATTTTTAATGAAACTGACTTTGTCCGGAAGAGGAAGAATGCCTTGTTCTTTGATTAGATGACCTAGGAATTTGATTTCGGGTAATGCGAAGATGCACTTGTCGGAATTGATAATCAGACCATGTTCGGATAATTTTTCAAAAATAATCTTGAGATGTTCAAGATGTTCTTCGGAAGTCTTGGATGCAACTAGAATGTCATCCAAGTAGACAAAACAGAAATTGAGGCTGGATAATACAGAATGCATCAGTCTTTGAAAAGTCTGTGCTGTATTCCTTAGGCCGAATGCCATTTTTGTGAATTCAAAAAGACCGAAGGGTGTGGAGATGGCTTCTTAGGGATATCTGATAATTCGATCGGGATTTGATGGTATGCTTGAACAAGGTCGATAGTCGAAAATATTGTACAACCTGCGAGTTGATATTGGATATCAACCTGTATATTCGATATTGGGTACCTATCAGGGATTGTAACTCGATTTAGTGCGCGATAATCACCGCATGGCCTCCAGTCTCCATTCTTTTTTAACACCAAGTGAAGGGGGCTCGCCCACGGACTATTACTCGGACGACAAACACTCTGTGCCATCATGTGTTCGAACTCTGCCCTTGCTATTTTGAACTTATCAGGCGCCAAACGTCGCGCTTTTGCGTAAATTGGCTGGCCTGTTGTTTCCAAACGGTGCATAACGTTGTGTTTGATCGTAGAGCTACCTAATGAACGGCTTGTGATCTCCGGGAACATTCTGATTAAATCTTGGATTTGTTTGGGTACTGTAACGTTATTAATAAATGATAGACTTGATATCTGCATGTGTGTTGGTATGCCGGTAACTGATAGTGAAGTCACCGGATCGACGATCTTGCGTCCCCGCATGTCTACGATGAGGTTGGTGAATTTTAAAAAATCGGCGCCCAAAATCGGAGTCGTGACGTCCGCAATGACAAATTCCCAACGGAATTTGCGACGTAATCCGACATCCAACTTTAATAATTTGGTGCCATATGCGGGGACCGGTGTGCCGTTAGCTGCGTAAAGTTTTAATGTCGAAATAGGTTTGGCTGGCTTAAATAATTTTAGCGGGACTATCGATAAGTCTGCCCCCGTATCCACAAGGAATTTTAGACGACTCAGATAATCAGGCTACTAGAAATCACATCATCGCTAATGGTCGCCAGCGTCTGATGACTGCTTAAAAATTTGTTTTTGGATGAGACGAACTGCCAGCATCTGTGCTTGAGCCTTGCGAAGCAGTGCTCGCTTTACTCTGCCAGAATTTGCAACCGATCACGCATCTGTGTGCGCTGTCACCGAATTTTTCGTGGTAGTAACATGCATCAGAACCTGGTTTTAATTTATTATGATGGGATCCTGCACGATTGAAATGCCTCCGATTTCTCGAGTTATCTCGCGAACGAGATGCGACCCATGCGAATGGCTACCTCCGGCTGTGATCAATTGCTTTACCTCATTCACTAAATTTATGCGGAACCCAGCCAATATCTCCTCGAAATTTTGTGGGCTGCAGCTGAGCTTGTGGGTTTTTCCTGTGTCGGAATACCCCCGATTGCATTTAATCGTGTAGGAATTATGCAAGCGCGAATCTATCGCGCTAACTACGTGAGAGTATTTCGTGTGCTCCGAGACAATTCCAGCAACATTGAATAGTTGGTCCAAAATACAGAACCAGACTGCTGGGTTTTGTGCGTAAAGTGGCTGTGGCGGTTTGAAAGCCACGCGGCCGATGTATGCATCGGTTTGATTTTCACGATTGGGAACCTTATTATTGTTAATTGTGTCACCGTTATCCGTATTGGCCCTATTTGTATGTGTGACTCTCGTATTTGCGAACAACTCGCGTAATTCACGTAATTCGCGTAACTGCTGCGCTACCACTTGCGGAACCGGGCCAGCTGCCCCGTTCTCGTACGCCACCGCCGGCGACGTCGAACGTGACATAATAATAACTGATATTTATCCACACACGAAATATTTAAATGAAAAGCGCGGTAATTGTTTGGTAAAAATAAATGACGCGGTAGTAACAATCAAAAAAATGTACTTACGTTTACAGTTTGTTTTGTACTATTTTAATATTTTGTTGTATGCTGATGATTTTTTTGTATGCTGATCTTCGCCCCTGCTGCTTCTTCTGAAGGTTGTGTCTTGTTGACGGGGTTACCACTTTTATGGGCTCTCTAGTTGTGTTGGTGTATACGGTTAGCAGCCACTCCATAAACTATCTGACTCCAAATTAATTTTTTGCCCGACCGGCTGCACTATGCTGTGCGATAATTTCTTTATTATTTTGTTAACAGATGAGTTGTTGATTGTAACTTGGGGCGTCGTGGGTGCCCGCGTGTATGCGATGATTCTTTTTTTTATTTTTATGTTCACCATTTTGCTTAACTAGCAGAAAAAATGTTTTTTTCCAGCACCTCATGCGATTTGGACGATCTTTATTCAATTCACCTCGCCTCACAAATTGACTTCACGCCGCATCCGCTACTTACCGATAGGTGTCACCACACCCAACAATGCTAAACTTTATTTATACTGTTGCCGCTTAATGCTGTGTTGTCTCGCTCGTTCACACGAACTGTCACAACATTAAGTGAGTACTCTAATTTGGATTATTTCACAAAGTGTGTTACCTTAAAATAAAACTCGGTTCTTATTTCTTAACCTATTACTATTTATTTGATCTTGATTCGTTGGTGATGGAGTACCGTACATGTCACCACAGTACGAAGCAACAACTAAAACTTAGAAAATCGATCTACAAAGAATCCAAATAAGGCGCTACATCATATACTGGACAACGGATCACGCCCACCAAATTACCAATTTGAGTTAAACCGATCGCTTCATAAACGGACAAGACTTCAATCCTTAGAAGAGTTCATTTCTTCTCTCCCAATAAATGACATAGTCAGAGAAGGATGTACGATATCAGTTAGTCGTGCGTGGAGAGACGATGACTAACTCGAGGTTCATAGTTGGTATTGGTCTATATACCTATAACATATATTTCTGAAATGTTGTATAAACTATTGGGTGTGTGAATTAATTTTTAGACTTTTTTTATAAAAAAGAAATGTTTAGTAAAATATAACGATACAGTATAATTTATCCAATATATTCGCCATCGTTAGCTATGACTTCTTGCCATCTCCTGGGAAGTTTGTAGATTCCTCGTTTGAAGAAGCCTTCAACTTTTCCAGCTATCCAGCCATCGATCCAATTTCGCACTTCTCCGGCGTTTCGGAAGCGTACGTCAGCCAGACCTATTTGCATTGATCGAAACAAATGGTAGTCGGAAGGTGCAAGGTCTGAAGAATATGCAGGTTATTCAAGCCGATCCCAACCGAGTTGCTCTACCTTGTTTTGAGCGGTTTTTGCACGATGTGGTCTGGCATTGTCATCATGAAACAAAACTTTATAGCTTTTGTTCGCTATTGCTGGCCGTTTTTTGGTCTAATGCACGTGCCAAATTGTCCAGTTGGCGTGGGTAGCGATCACCTGTAACAGTTTCATTTGGATTTAACAGCTCATAATACACCACACCTTTCTGGTCCCACCAAATATTCAGCATAACCTTATCGCAATGAATATCTTGTTTTGGCTGCGATGATTCTGCTTGGCCTGGATCGACGTAAGCTGCTTTACGTTTGCGGTTGTCGATGCAAGAAACTATGTTTTTTGTACTCAGCAAGATTTTTTTTGCATGCTTCAATTCGTGCTCTCAATTGATTTTCGGACAATTGATGTGGGACCCATCTTCCTAGCTTTCGAATCTTTCCCATTGCGTGCAAACGATGAGAAATGGTTGATCGGTCAATGTTTAACTGCATTGCAAGTTCTTTTTGCGTTTGACATGCATTTTCATCCAATAATGTTTGTAACTCGGCATCGTCAAACTTTTTTGGCTGACCTGGCCATTCTTTGTCTGTGAAGTAAAAATTACCACTTTGGAATCGATGAAACCAATTCAAACAGGTTGCTCTCGATGGATCTTGATTACCATAAGTATCAGAAAGCAATCGGTGAGCTTCAGCGGCAGTTTTCTTGGAATCAAAAAAGAAAAGAACTTATCACGATCCATTTTAAATCGATTACAAAAAAATGACGTAATATGAAAAACAACACTTTCTGCTCTGAAGATTGGCAATTGTGACAGCTACAAAATGCAATTGGAATTGCTTGTCAAACTATACGCAATCTCACGTAGCGACATCTAAATATCGACTCTAAGAATTAATTCACACACCCAATAGTAAAATAAAAGCAAACGCGAGCACTTTCCAAGCAAGTGATTGGTGGCTACTATGTTTTAAAACTCGTTTTAGTGTGCGGTTTCTTAAAATTACTGGAGAGATGTTGTCCTCTCAACTGAGCTTGTGGAGCCATTTAAAAGACAATTGTAACCCAAAATAATTGAAATTGATCTGTCTGTAAACCAAATTTATAATGTTGATGAAACAGACTTGTACTTTAGATTACCGATGTAAATGGACTTCATACATTACAACGTTGATATGATTTTTTCGGCTTTTTAATAGACAAATACACTATTTTTATTCCCAATATTTACGATTTGGTGAGCCAGTAAAATAAAGAGGCCATCTACTCATAATTCATCTACCGACAAAAAATAGAACTCCCACTGTACTTTCCCTAAGGGTTATACACCTAATCATTTTATGTACCCTTTTTAGATATGAAAACTTTCCTTCAGTTCCTTTTTTCCGGTAGCTTAATGAGACCGAACGTTTTCATTTCTAAAAAAAAGTATTTAAAATGATTAGGTGTATAACCCTTGGGAAAGAACGGTGGACTGATATTTCTACTTTTTGTCGGTAGATGATATTATGAGTAGATAGCCTCCTTATTTTACTGGCTCATCAAGTCGTTAATATTGGGAATGCTGTTAAAAATAGTTTATTTGTCAAGGTTCCATAAATTAATTGTGCCGCAGGTAAATGTTAATTTATTGGTCTAAAAGAATTTAAGTAAAAATTTTTTTTTGACCAATAAATTAATATTTTATCAATTTAGGTACGAACATTTTCGAAAATCCAAGATCTGCCAGTAAAAGCGCTATCTCATCCACCTGAAAATTAATTAAAATCAAACGATGGATAAAATGTCACAACGATCATGTAGCCAATGGACCAAATTGTAATAAAAATTTGGATATGTGAATATCCAAATTTCATATGAAAAATAATTAAATCCCGGAAACATGAACAACCTTGTAACCATGATTTTGCTTGGTTTTGTTTTGTACGAGTTATCGCGAGTCTACTGTATTAAAATACTGGAAAATGGAAGCCCGTGAAAGCAATTTGATCATATAACCATCTTTGGAATGAATATCAAATAGTTTTGACAAACACGGAAAGCCCGAAAGTAAATTACTTGGTGCTAAAATACATGGCTTGATAAAAAAAACGTCAAATTTTACGATATCGCAGGTTGTTTAAGTCCAATTGCCACTTTTGGACAAAAATTTACTAACAAGCAGAGAAGTGTGAGCAGGTATATTATTGTGGTACAATGGCCATGAGTTGTTTTCCCAAAAATTCAGAGGTTTTGTTCGGACCGCTTCACGGAAACAGCGTATAACTTCTCCTTATTAATCGAACGACTTAAGAACTCATGTTACACTACTTGATGAGCTTTTTTTGGCCTGGCGTCTTTAGGAAGCTTTCAGTGGGGCGATTGATCCTTACTTTCGATGTCATATTCGTTAACTCCTGGTTTATCACCAGTTATAACCAGTTTGAGCAGTTCTGGATCGTTGTTGACTTCATTCAGCACCTTTTACACATTGGCATTGCTTATGGTCGAAATTCAACCATTTCGCAGGTAGTAAAACTCACACGTTTGATGCCTGAAACTCATTTGAAATTATTTTTGTTAGATACTGAAATGTTTCAAACCGAGCAGCCACAATAAACCATCGCAAATTTTTATTGCGATACATTTTTATTAATATTTTCATTATTGACTTATGTACTTCAAGTTCAGAGTATTCGTTGGTATTAGTTACAAGAAAAGTATAGCGAACGGAAGTTGTCACCAGGATGACCAGGCCAAAAACAACTAAACTTGAACGAAATCTGAACAAATTAGAAAAGGTCGAAAATTACTTGAAAAGACCAGGATAGTTTTATAGTCCCGAATTTTGTTATGTCTTTGATAAAAATAAAATTGGTTTGGTGCCGACGACCAATGGTCAGAAAGCAGATTTGTAGTTACATAAATCTCTTCTAGAAAAGATTCAAAAGCCGCCACCTTGATTCATCATTTGGATCTGCTGAAACCAATTCATTGATCATCAAATTTGTTGGTTAAATCAAATACCAAATTACAATGGAATTTTTGCACAATTGCAAAAGTTCCGTTTAGGGCAGAAATGGAGTTTCTTAAATGAAACAATGCGAGAATACCACAAATATTCCAACACATTGCTAATAATTCTTTGGTACATAAATGCAAGCCATAAATCAAAAAAAGAAAAAATTGCCAAAGAGAAATCCAGACATTTTCTACACTTCCAGTGCCAAATGGAATACGCACGTTTGTCAATAAATTTTAGTGAAATTGATAATCTACATTATTAAGCCGATTCTGTAAGTAGTTCCTAATTCAAAATCGATATATTCACGCTCTGAAAATTTTCTGTAGTTATGTATATCATTTGGGGTCGGATTTCTTAGATAAAATAAGAGCCAAATTCAAGAAATATTTCGGAACACCTCCACTGATATTATGCTACCATTAATTAAAATTTGTTTCACTAATATTTTTTTACATGAACAACCAATCTAGGATCGAACTAGGTGGCAAGTTTATGGATGTATTTTAATAAAATTTTACATCTGAGATTTGATATGTAAAGTCAATTCTTTAAGTAGTTCCTAATATAAAATTTAAAAAAATACCGGCTCTGAAGAATTTCTTCGGCCATATCATCATGCTTTAGTCGATATCTTAAATCAAAAATTATATTCACCAAATTTATTTTTACATACTGAGCCAATTCAGACTATCTTCTTAACTCTAGCATTAAATGGAACAAGCTCATTTGTTGATGGATTTTAGAAATTGTATGTCTTAAATATTTTGTTGTTATTAAAAATAGTTCCAAATATAAAACCTATTGTTACATTGCCTGAAGAATTCTTTCGGCCCTAAGGTTAGGTTGCAATCAAAATTTATAAATTAAACCGTGACTCAACGGCAAAAAATATTTTGGAACATTACTCGTACTATAGGTGTAACGGTCGACACCATAAATCAAAAATTAGATTTGCCAATTTTGGTTTTCCATACACAGCTGTGAGCCGATGTGCTTTTGTGAAATTTTATATTTGAGATATTACGCCGATTCTATAAATATGTAGTTCAAAATTTAAAATAGCTTAAATCACGTCTTTTTCTTGTCAAGAATTTTTTGGGCCATATCTTTAGGCTGCAGTTTCATTTTTAATTAAAATATTTAAATTGTATGGAAATTATTATTTTTCTGTCCTTCCTCTGAGTTTTCAGAACAATGTAAGACATTTTCCCGGACGCCCGCAGAAGTTTGAAAAAAAAGAACATGTGGCCACTCGTAATTGTCACTCCACTAAAATGAAAGAAATTTATTCATTTGAATTTGCATATCAATTTATTGAAGAAGCATTGAACCAAAAATTCTAAACAAAATACCAGAGAAATGCGATTAGCAGCAAGGTTAACTCACATATTATAAAAAAAACATTTTACTGAATTTGTTATAATTGTATTGGCACGCAATAAACAACTACTTGAGAACACTGCTCTATAGTTGTTTCAAATATTTTATAGCTTCTTCCAAAATATTTCCAGATTCAAATTACTTTTTAATTTGGAAAGATAAATTTAATAAGCACACTTACGCTTTGAAATTATCCAAAGTAGGAGGGTGAGTAATAATTATTTCCGCTATCTCGTTGTTAATTATATGTACATGTGCATATGTAATTGGCGGCAGATAAATTGTCAATGCTTCTATGTATGTATTTAAAAAATTGATAAAAATTTCGAAAATTTTGAAATGGATCAGAAAATAACGCCAAAATTTCAACAAACTCATTACGTTTTATTTCATTTGAAAAAAAATGTGAAAACCTTGAAAGTAAATTTGAAATAGAATTGGTAATTGAATCTCTAATACTATCTTGAACTGAGAATATTATTTTTCAACTTCTTGATATACCGTGTAGGTCGACTGAAAAATTTGTAATATTTTTGTAAATTTTACTGATGTCTATTACTTATACATAATTGATAGATAATGCGGCCATCGAATTTTTGACGCAGTTTCGCTATTGTAACGCTCGATGTGTGGCATGGCGCACCATCTTGCTGGAACCAAAGGTCGTCCAAACCAATATCTTCAAGATATGGGCACAAAAAAGATGTTAACATGTGGCAGTAGTTGATTCCGTCTTGATTTTGTCTTTGTTGTGGAAGTAAATTTCCAACATTTCCCACTTTTGTTGGAGCGTTAAACGCCTCATTTCGTCAACTAGAAATAGTATACTGAGTTTCTGTCAAAGATAGAATGACATTAGTGTTGCCAGAGCAAAAATAACCGATATGTCAAATATGAACCGGTTATTGTGACACCCTGTATACGACCACGAGCGCTAATAAACTTAAAAACATTTTAGTCATATGAAACCTGATACATCCAATAGTATCTAGTGCGCCGATCGATTCTAAATATTTTTTTCCCCAGTGATGATAACACTGGTATGATTTGGACATGGCAACATATTATTATGAAATATGTTTTGTTTATTATTTTTTATTTTTTTTATAATATCTGTTAACCTTTTTCAAGTAACATACATAACAAACTTACGTATGTATAACCCTAACAACACAAATCCATTTCCACTCTCTAAAATATTACCCAAAATAATAGCAAAAACAACAAATTACAGTATTTTTTCTGCTTAGCTTTCTGTATCGTTCGTAACTAACTACTCCTGTGAGTGTTTTTGACATGTAAACAAAGAAAATTTATACATATATTAAACAACACAGAATACTGCCAAAGAAGGTACTCGTATATACAAAAACCAAAATTGGATTCAAATTAATTTTTTCTATATACCTATGTACATTGAATTGATTGTAGTCGCATCATTATAATAACAACAACAAACGACAACGAATTGGGAAAAAAAACAAAAAAATAAAATTGCCTATCGATATTTCTAAACCAAATAAAAAAATAATTTGGAAAATGTTTATCAAATAAGAATAAATAATATATTATTAAATAAATATGGGAAATATATGTAAGTAGGTATACACAGGTAAAAATACCAATTTTTCAAAATCAGGAAAATTATTTTTGAAAATAATAATTAAAAAATTTATTACATAAATTTAAAATAGTTGTGTGATATAAATTAGTTTACCGATATGATATACGAGAAGGTATTCCAATATAAGGGTTTTGTTGTTCTTGGAAATATTTTACTTTTTCAAAAATAAATTAATGGTGGTACTTTACCCTTTTACCACAATATAATAACGTTTGAGATAGGAATGTAAAATATACAGTTTTTGTTATAAACAACAACAACAAAAATAAAAAACTTTTGTATCCTTTACCTAAATATATTGGATTATTTAATTTTTTTGTACAATAAATAAATTCAATGGATCAACCAAAAATGGAAGGTATCGAACAATTTCTCAATCATTTTTAACATTATCACATTATCGGATTGTAATTTAAAATTTAGATGGTCAGATCTGAGAGTTATACATATAAATGAAAGGAAACCATTAAACCCATTTAAGTAAAATCAAAATATCTGGACTTACTCTCAAAATTTGTTTATTATAAAATTATTTTGATTTCGATTGGTTCGATTCGAAATCCTACATTAAATAGATATTATATCTGTGTTGTTTAATATATGTTAGATCCCAGGTGGTAACAAGAAAAAAATGGCATGATTGGGTTGTAGGCACAGTTGGGCGAGTAAATTACACTGTGTAATCTACACAGTTTTGACACGTATTTATAAAATGTGTAATTTACGTAAAGCCTTTTTGTCTCTCTGTGATGTCTATTATTATCAGCAACCAACATGCAACAAACCAAAAACAAAAAGATTGCAAATTGTAAATTGTCAGGGCCACAAGAAATAAATGAGCTGTTTTCGTTCTAAAGTAGTATAAGTCCGTATTTTGTTGAAACGAGATAATGAAACAATATCGGTACAATAAATGCTAAAATATACAGGATTTTAAATTTTCTTATTTACTGCACAAGTATTAGGGATTGTTATCATAAACTTAATTTTTGATAAATGGACTTATCCCACTTTCAAAAATAACGGCTAAAATAAATAAAAATTTCTTTACAAATTTCGTAACCTTTTGTTTTCCAAATATCAAAAGCTATAATCAAAACAGTTTCCTAAGGGCCTAGTGAAACTAGTGAACCAGTAAGAAATCATCTTGAATTTAACGAAATTATTTCCTTAAAAAATATTTATAACATCTCGACAAAAGCTGTGGTATATGCTCGATCTAAGAGTAGCTAGCAAGCAAACCATTTGCCTATCAAAAATAGGACGATTTGTAGGTAAAAATACGAAAAGTGTGCTATGCAATTTTTGAGTATGAAAACAAAACTTGAATAGACAAGATAATGAATTGTAAAGATAAAAGTTGAATTCAAACATCCAATGTACAATATTGAAATTATAATGAGAATAGATACTTTTATTATTTTTGCAGAAGCGTCCTGTGAATATTGTGATTTATTTTGACTTTTCAATAAGTTTTGCGTTAATTTCACTTTATTCAGACATAGGGAAACTAAATGAAACCGAAAAGTTCTTAAAGATTTTTTGGTCCTTAACGGGCACTTTCCATTATATGCATCATGTACACAGATGATGATATGAGTCAAATTGCAATTAACAAGATGTACCAATAGAGGCAATATTCACTAAACAAAGAATTAGTCCTGCTGCTAAAACGCAAAATTGGCTTTCGCTCCGCAGCTCCACTAAAAATCAGCTTTCGACTGAGTAAAGGGAATTTAGAATTCTGATTCAACTGAGTATAACGAATTTAGATTTTTGAAAATGTAGGGCAATTTTACCAATTTACTTTAATTTAAAAATAGTTTTGTGATTTTTGAAATTTTCAAAATGATTTAAATCTTGGCCCGAACCCCAACCACTTCCAAATTTTCGTTGAAAGTGTTGCTACCGAAGCTACGGAGATGTATACATTTCCAGATTCCTAAGTTTGATCTAAGAAATGCGTCATGTTTCACGTAAGTTTTAAAATAGTTAATATGGGAGCCCCATGAAAGTAAAAAACTATCAATTTTATAATTTCCTAAATTCTACAAATTTTACTATTTCTAAAAATTTCATAATTTTTATAATCATATTCTGTGAACGCTATACATTTGATAAATTCTATGAATTCAATCAATTTCACAAATTTCTTAATTTTGTTATGATTTAAAGGGTAAACGGTTAATTGACCAGAAAACAAGTTTGACAGTAAATGCTATCACCAAATTAGATCCAAATACACCCTCACCGCGGTACTACACTTTGGAGAATAATTACAGTTTCTTGTTGCAAGAATTTCCTTCTCTAGTTGCAAGTCCTAATTATGATTTACCATTAAAGCATTCGGTTGTCCATCACATCGAGACGAAAGGAATGTTGCCATTTTGTAATCCCAGAAGATTGGATTCGATAAAATTTAAAGCTGCAAAATTAGAATTTGAACACATGGTTCAATTGGGAATTTGTAGTCAATCCTCGCCCTGTGTTTCGTCGCCACTTCACTTAGTTTCAAAGAAAGAAAACAGTGACTGGCGTGCATGTGGCGATTATCGCCGTTTAAACGCAATTACTGTTCCGGATAGGTACCCTATACCTCACCTTCATAATTTTTCTATGAATTTATATGGTTGTGAAGTGTTTTCTAAGATAGATTTGGTTAAGGCATACCACCATATTCCAGTGGCTCGAGAGGATGTCCATAAGACGGCCATAACAACTCCATTTGGTTTGTTTGAGTTTAATCGAATACCATTTGGCCTCAGAAATGCTGGTCAAACATTCCAGAGATTCATGAATACGGTGGTAAATGGTCTGGAGTTCGTCTTTACTTACATCGATGACATTTTAGTATTCAGTAAAAGTGAAGAGCAACACAAGACTCATCTTCAACAGCTTTTTAAACGTTTGGTTGAATATGGACTAAATATTAAAGCGTCAAAATGCGTATTTGGTGTTCCCTCATTGGTTTTTCTTGGACATACGATATCCAAAGCAGGAATTACTCCATCGCCATCCCGAGTTGAAATTATTTCTAACTTTCCCTCGCCTTCCTCCATTAAACAGCTTCAACAATTTATCGGCATGATAAATTATTATAGTCGATTTATTAAAAACAGCGCACATCTTCTGGCTCCGTCACATTCCCATTTAGCTTCTATGGTTAAAATAAAATCAAATAAAAAATCATTCACTTGGCCAGAAGAATGCGAGGAATGGTTTAAGAAATGTAAAGAAGCATTAGCATCATATGCATCATTAGCACATTCAAAGGATAACGCTACATTCAGTATTACCACTGATGCATCCAGTTGGGCGATTGGAGCTGTTCTTGAACAGTACAACAATGGGCAATGGGAACCGTTATCTTTTTATTCAAAAAAACTCTCACCAACTGAAGCCAAATATTCCGCGTTTGATAAGGAATTGTTTGGTATATATGAAGCTCTGAAACACTTCAGATACTTCGTTGAAGGCAGAGAATTTACCATTTTCACGGATCATAAACCGCTGACGAATGCAGTTATGTCCAAAGCTGAACGTAGCCCTCGTCAGTCTAGACATTTGGATTACATAGCGCAGTTCACCAATGACATAAGACATCTCAGTGGAAAGCACCATGTAATCGCAGATTGCCTTTCTCGTGTAGGCAGTCCAATTGTATCTGCTCTTGGTATCGACGCTATGGATGCTCGTGCTTAAGCTATCCTTAAATTACAGCAGTCAGATGACGAATTAAAAATACTTATTTCCTCTCAAGAAAGAAAGCCAAATTCCAAATTTAAATTGGAATTGACGGAATTGCCGTTTACCAAAGAACGGTTGTGGTGCGACATGTCAACAGGCAAAACACGTCCGTTTGTAGCATCGCCACTGAGGAAAAGTTTATTCGACCAGTTACATAAGTTATCCCATCCAGGCATTCGCGCTTCACGCAAGTTAGTAGCAACAAGGTATTTTTGACCCAATTTAAATAAGGATTGCGCTGAATGGGCAAAAACATGTCTATCCTGTCAAAGAAGCAAAATTAGCCGTCATACAAGATCAGCGATTGGAACATTTAGTGTACCTCAAGCGTGATTTCAACACATACATTTGGATTTGGTTGGTCCCCTTCCAATATCTAATGGATGTTTTTACGTTCTAACCATAGTTGATAGATTCACCAGGTGGCCGGAAGCCTACCCATACCCAATACCGGAAATGTCTGCATATACTGTCGCTAAAACTTTGTGTTCACAGTACATAACTCGTTTTGGAATCCCGTTGGAGATTACCACTGATCGAGGTTCGCAGTTTGAATCAAAACTGTTTTCCGAACTAACAAATTTCCTTGGATGTCACCGTATTCGCACAACTGCATATCATCCCCAATCAAATGGAATGGTAGAGCGTTTTCACAGAGTACTAAAATCTGCACTTATAGCTAGGGGAAACACTACTAACTGATACGACGAAATTCCATGGGTGCTTTTAGGTTTACGAGTTGCTATCAAGGAAGACTTAAAATATTCACCAGCGGAGTTAGTTTACGGCGAAACATTAAAGATTCCATTAGAATTCTTTTCGAAAGTTTCTGAACCATCTCCTGATCCCACTAATTTTGTTAACTACACTGAGAGAACAAATGCGAAATCTTAAGTTTTTTCAGCCACGACAATCTAACCAATCGGTTTTTGTTCCGGGTGATCTTCAGTCCGAAGAATACGTATTTGTGAGAGTCGATAAAGTCAGAACTGGTCTGAATCCTCCTTATGATGGACCATTTAAAATTTTAAAGCGTTTTTGAAAGTATTTTGTACTAGATATCAAAGGTAAAAACACATCAGTACCAATCGATAGATTAAAGCCAGCGTACACTTCGAAAATTTTTGCTAGTTTGAATGAATCATCATCGCGAAAAGTTTTTTTCAGAATATTTAAAATTCTATATTGCGCTTCGCTGGAGGGGGAGTGATGTAGCGACCGTCGGCGCCAGCCAACGCGTACTATTATTGCTTCATACTACCTATCGCGATACTATCTCAAAGTAAGGAACAATACAGAAATATCAACATAGCACAAATATAATTTAATTCTTTATAATGATTTAATTTGTATATAATGATTTGTTGTATGTATTTTTTATATATTGTTATCTAAATAAAAATAAATTATTTTATGTACCATTAATACACTACATATACCATATACACAAAAAACATTATAATGTAAATGCTTATGTACTTTATTGATTATACCTATGTACAAACAAATAAATATATATTTCGATGCAACGTAAATAATAAAAATAAAAATCAGTTGCTGAGAAGTTGTCGTCTTAAAATCATTTAATTTGTTTTTGTAACAAGTGACATTGCGAGTGCAAGTGCAATTAATTTTAAAAGTTTATTCAGCTGTCTAAATGGTTCTTGTCTGAATCAAGCGCCTCAATAAGTTCCATAAATTCTATAAATTTTTTAGGTTAATCAAATTCTACAAATTTTACTTACTTAAAATTTCGTAATTTCTATAAATTCCATAAATTTTAAAAATTCTTTTATTTCTATAAATTTAAATGCAAAAACTTCTATAAATTCTATAAATCCAATAAATTCTATACATTTTTTAAGTTCTATAAATTCTACAAATTCTACAAATTTTATAAATTTTAAAACCTGCAAACACTATAATTTCTTTAGATTCTATCGGTTTTATGAATTCTGTTAATTCTATAAGTTATACAAATTGTATAAAATGTATAAATTCTATAAATTTTAAGAATAATATAAATTCTCTAAATGTTGTAAATTTTATAAGTTCTATAAATTGATTCAAGTCTGTCTGTTCCATAAATTCTACAAACTCAAATTTAACTTATCTTAAAAATACAAATTTTTCTATAAATTTTATAAATTTAAAATTGTTTTTGAATTCTACAAATTTTAGAAATTCAAAAATTTGGATAAATCCTATAAACTTTAATAATTCTTAAAATTCACTAATTTTTATAAATTCTATGAATAAAGTCTTAAATTCAGTACGTTTCTAAAATTCTACAAATCCCATAAATTATTTAGTTCTTAATAAATTCTGGGAATTCGACAAATTCTATTCTTTAAATCTTTAAAATGCAATAAATTCCATAAATTCTACAAAGTCAATAAATATTATAAATTCTAATATGTTAATAAACTCTATAAATTTTCAGAATTTTATAAATTCCATCAATTCAATAAACTTTCTAGAATTTTATATAAATTCTACTCCTATAAATTTTATTTCCTTAAATTTTTTATAGATTTTATGGGTTCTATAAATTCATCAAACTCAAATTTGACTTATTTTAAAAAATTCATAATTTCCATAAATTCGATAAATTTTATAAATTACATTAATTTTATGAATTATTTAAGGCCTACTCAGTAAGTTCTCCAAATTATTTAAATCCTATAAATTCTGTAAACATGACAATTTCTATAAATTTTATAAACATAAGTTTTCAAACTCTATAAATTCTATGAATTTTATCAATTCTCTTTGTTCTGTTAATTGTATAATTTTTTCACATTTATACATTTTTATAATTGTACAATTTTACAATCCTACAAGTTTCATAACTTCTATAATCCTATAAATTTTCTAAAAAGTAAAAGAAACTTAAATTTTATAAAAAATAAAAATAATTATATAATTTATATAATTTAAAGAATTTAAAGAATGTAGAGAATTTAAAAAACTTAATTTTTAAACTTTACAGAATTTGTAAATTTTATAGGTTTTACACAATTTGAAGATTTTAACAAATTTATACAATTTACAATTTTATAGATATTATATAAATTCTTTAAATTTCTAAATTCCTTAAACTCTATAAATTTTATAAATCCTATAAATTCTGTAAAGTCCAAAAATTTAATAAGTTTCTTAAAATCTATAAATTCCCTAAATTCTATAAGTATTACAATTTCTAAAATTTTCATAATTTTATAGTCATATTCTGTGAACGCTATAAATTTAACAAATTCAATAAATTCAATCAATTCCACAAATTTTTTAATTTTGTAAGTTCTATAGATTCTATAAATTTTTTTTATTAATCATATTATACTTAATTAAATTCTATAAATCCAATAAATTCTATACATTTTTTAAGTTCTACAAATTCTACAAATTTTATAAATTTTAATAAACCGTAGGTAGTATAAAAAAAACAAAAAAAAGTAATTACCAACTGACCATGATATTTTAATATCGAAATCGATCTTGGTCGCAAGATAAAAAAATCAAATCAAATTTCACAATAAGGAATCTAAAAATAAAATTAATAAAATACAATTAAAAACATAATTTATTTTATTTAATATAATTATTTAATAAACCCGCAAACTCTACGAATTCTTAAGATTCTATGGATTTTATGAATTCTGTTGCTTCTATAAGTTCTAAAAATTCTATAAAACATATAAATTCTCTAAATTTTGTTGATTCTATGAGTTCTATAAATTGATTCAAGTCTGTCTGTTCCATAAATTCTATAAACTCAAATTTTACTTATTCTAAAAATACTAATTTTTGTATAAATTTTCTAAATTTGAAAAATTGTTTGAATTCTACAAATTTTATAAATTCAAAAATTTCGATAAATCCTATAAACTTTAATAATTCTTTAAATTCACTCATTTTTATAAATTTTATGAATAAAGTCTTAAAATTCAATAAGTTCTTAAAATTCTACCAATCCCATAAATTCTTGAGTTTTTAATAAATTCTGGGAGTTCGATAAATTCTATAAATCTTTAAAATCCAATAAATTAGCCAATAAATATTATAAATTCTAATAAGTGTATAAACTCTATAAATTCTAATTCTATAAATTTCCAGAATTTTATAAATTCGATAAATTTTCTAGAATTTTTTCTATAAATTCTATAAATTTTATTTCCTGAAATTTTTTATAGATAGAGAGTTGTATAAATTCTACAAACTCAAGTTTGACTTATTTAAAAAAATTTATAATTTCCATAAATTCGATAAATTTTATAAATTGTGTTAATTCTACGAATTTTATAAAGTCTGAAAATTCAGTAAGTTCTTCAAATTCTTTAAATCCTATAAATTCTGTAAACATGACAATTTCTATAAATTTTATAAATATAAGTTTTCAAATACTATTTATAAATTGTATGAATTTTATAAATTCCATAAATTTTATCAATTCTGTTTGTTCTGTTAATTCTAGAACAAACTCCCGAAATTTTACACATTTAAACATTTGTATAAATTTACAATTTGATAATACTACAAGTTTCATAACTTCTATAAATCCTATAAATTTTCTAAAAAGTAAAAGAAACTTAAATTTTAATAAATTAAAAAATTTATATCATATAATTTAAAGAATTTAAAGGATGTAGAAAATAAGCACTAATTTAATTTTTTAACTTTACAAAATTTGTAAATTTTATAGTATTTACACAATTTATAGAATTTAACAATAAAGTTTACAAAGTTTATAGAATTTATAGATATTATATAAATTTTTAAATTTCTAAATTCTTTAAACGCTATAAATTGTATAAATCCTATAAATTCTATAAAGTCCAAAAATTCAATAAGTTTCTTAAATTCTATAAATTCCTTAAATTCTACAAGTTTTACTATTTCTAAAAATTTCATAATTTTTTTATATTCTGTGAACGCTATAAATTCAATAAATTCAATCAATTCCACAAATTTCTTAATTTTCTATAAATTCTACAAATTCTACATACTTTATAAATTTTAATAAACCTGCCAACTCTACGAATTCTTAAGATTCTATAGATTTTATAAATTCTGTTGCTTCTATAAGTTCTAAAAATTCTATAAAACGCATAAATTCTCTAAATTTTGTAGATACTATGAGTTCTATAAATTGATTCAAGTCTGTCTGTTCCATAAATTCTACAAACTCAAATTTTACTTAGATATTCTAAAAATACCAATTTTTCTACAAATTTTACAAATTCAAAAATTTCGGTAAATCCTATAAACTTTAATAATTCTATAAATTCAATAATTTCTATAATTTCTATGAATAAAGTCTTAAAATTCTACAAATCCCATATATTATTTAGTTCTTAATAAATTCTGGGAGTTCGACAAATTCTATAAATCTTTCAAATTCAATAAATTCTATAAATTCTACAAAGTTAATAAATATATATTATAAATTTAAATATGTTTATAAACTGTAAATTCTATAAATTTCATGAATTTTATAGATTCCATCAATTCGATAAATTTTCTAGAATTTTATCTTTAAATTCTATAAATTTTAATACCTTAAATTTTTTATAGAACCCATAGATTCTATAAATTCTACAAACTCAAATTTGACTTATTTTAAAAAATTCATAATTTCCATAAATTCGATAAATTTTACAATATTGTGTTACATAATTCTATGAATTCTCTAAAGTCTGAAAATTCAGTAAGTTCTTCAAATCCTGTAAATTCTGTTAACATGACAATTTCTATGAATTTTATAAATTTCATAAATTTTATCAATTCTGTTTGTAACAGTTTGTGTTTCTGTTAATTGTATAGTTCTGTTAACTTCTAGAACTAATTTTTATAAATTTACAATTTTACTATGCTACAAGTTTCATAATTGGGATCGGTACGTATGCCCGTATTACAAAATACAGACATCACAAAATCCCGTATGTCGTAAAAATACCGTTTTTGGAAATCCCGTATTTTAAAAGCCCGTATTCTATAATCCTGTATTTCAACATCCCTTATTCTAAAATCTAGAAGTTTAAATTGTTTACGGGGGGGAGAGACATTTACACTTATATTAAACAGACAAATTTCAAAACTTCTATATACAAATATTGAAGAACATCAATAGGTTTGATCGTCTTCCGTTGCAGGAGTCCACGTTAAACGAGTTGTACCTGCACACAGTACCCATTGAATTGACCAAAGCATGATCCAATATTTTTTTATTTTTGTATTACATATAAAATATTCAATGAATTTGATTGCTTGAGTGGTTTTTCAATGATTTTGCGAAGGCGTTCGAAATATTGTTACCTTAAGTATTTCTGCAGCATGCTACATATATATACTATGTATATATGTATTTACAAAGACGATGAATAAATACAATACAGACCGACGTGCAATTTTAAGACAACATTTCGAAATCATTTTTTAATCTTTTAATTGTATTGATTTTAAAAGAAGTAACGAAATAAAAAAATCATCATCGATCGTTCTTATCAAAATGTATCCATGATACAAGAGCGAATGAAATAATATTGAATCGTAACAAATCAAATTGGATATTGGATATTTATATACGTGGTGTATGCTTGTACTTATATATAATGTCTGAAGATAAATTTTTATTGTTTTCGTTTTCTTAACGATTTTTTATTTTATTTAATATTTTTTACAATCATAATAACTATAATAATGTTATTATATTACATTATATATATATTTTTTGTATTAAGAACAAATTGAGTTGAAAAATTCCATTATTATTTATTGGAACCACATACTTAGTGTATTATACATACTTGGTTTCGTTTGTGGTGCGGGTGTCCAAAACGAGATAAGAGGAAGTCTCGCTTCATTTTATTTTTGTTGATTTAATGTATGAATGAGAATAATGTAATTTGTACCTTATTGTGAGTTTTAAGAGATTATAATAATGTCCTCGAAAGTGAATTGAACGTAATAAATATTTATTGCGGTATATGGATCGAAAGAATCCAATATTATTCATAATTCGACCAATCTTAGTTTACTACCTACTAAGTTGAAAAAGGAAAGTTTGTTGTCTGCAAGAGTTATTTTCAAACTAACCTTTTAATTATTTCGGAAGACTAAAAATTGTATTTATCTGGTGATCAAAAATGTCAAACACCTAACCTATTCAGATGCTTTTGAAACGAATACTGGATTTTAGAATTAAAATTATGTATATGTTCTTTTTGAGAGTGTTCCCGTAACGTAGAACAAAATTTTCTACAACCAAGAGTTTTTAGTTCACATGATGTCTACATTAAAATTTAAAATATAATATAATATATTATATATGTATCGCTGCTGCTAACAATATAGTTTCGTATAAAAAGATAAAGTGAAACAGGAATTTATAATGTCTAAATGTGCTTCTGTCTTTATCAAAATAACGACAACTCTATCAATTACATACAACCATCATTCATCGCGGTTGAAAAATTCCTTGTTGTACCAAACCGCGTTATGGCACGTTATGGCTTAAAGTTAATATAAATATTATACAAAATAATTCAATTTTATCGGGTTGTAGGAGCATCAGACGTTTTCTTAACCGCGTTACTCAAAATCTTAATTATTATAGTCAAACTTCGAACTATTACAACTATGGTTAAGGTATCCAATACCGATTATCGAGTAGCCTCAGGTACTCGGATGTTTTGGTCCTTTTCGAATACTTCGAACTTCTTTTTTTTCGAACTATCCGGGTAATTTGATTCACTAGGTCAATTACCATTTAATGAAATGGAACAGAATTACATTTTAGTGTTTCCCATATTTCGTTTTCTCGCTAAATAATTTCATTACATAAAGGTTTACCGTAGTCCTGTTTTCGAAATTTATTAGTACAAGCTCTAAATCGAGTAAACATAATATCTCAAAAAGAAGTTTTGTCATTTTGTTCATATTTTTCGTGATCTGCTTTCAAGGAGCGTATTTATGTACTGTACATAACTGTCGTACAGTCGTACAGTGTTTATAGCGTTATAGTTTTTCTCGGAAATATTTAATTCTTCTCACTTTTTGTATTTATTGGTACTATTACAATATGTACCAGGTGCGTTTATCTTTTTCCGTCTGAAATTTCAAATTGCATAAAATATAAATTTTTAATTACAAATGATTAAGAATCAGATAATGTTACGATCCTACAATTCTGGGACACCCTGTGTACAAACAAAATAAAAACGTTTTACTGCTGGTACAAAGGTTATTTTATTTCTCTTATTAGCTTATCTGCATAGTTCTGTTAACAGCATAAATGTTTCTAGAGTTCAGTCAGTTGTTTTTACATTTTTTGGCTATTATGTACAAGTAAGAGCCGGTTAAGGAAGAGGAAGTCGATCAGATTTTTGAATAAATTTTTATCTAATGTGTTTATAAGTATATCTTGAATCTAACAAACAAAACAAAATTCAAGCGAGTTCGCTTCGTTTTTTTTATTTTACGGAATTTGGGTCTAATCTGAAAGGAAATGAAGTTGTGAGGAACAATTTTTTTAAATTCAATATTCTGAATTAGATTGAAAGGTTGATTTCGGAAATCCATTTTTAAGCCGTGCACCTCGTCCATTTTCTCACACCACAGCTTTCGATCTGTAAATGTTATGTTTTAAATTGAAATTTAAAAGGAATTTCTAGATAATTTTAATTGAATAAAAACAAGTTATGTTTTTTTAGGTATATACATATATTTATCTGTCTAAGTCTTAGCTTGCCTCAAATATATTTTTTAGAAGTCTACAAAATTCAACTTTGAAGCCGCCTGGCAACATTTTAGACCCGACTAAATGATCTGGCTTTTTTATTTTATATTTTATTAAATACTAAACTAAAAGGTATTCAAATTTCAGAATGCCTCAAATACATTTTTTGCAAAAAAAATTTTGCAACTTAAAAAAATCAAAGGTTGACAATGCCCCGCTACCCTTCAGCCAGGTCTTTGATTTTGTGTTTAGACATTACAAAAGAAGCGTCACACAAATTTTCATGCTGCCTCAAATACCTACTCAAAATTGTCTACCAGCTATAACTATTATAAATTAATCGATGATTGGCGAGCGTAATGGGTTTGGCAGTATTCGTCTCAAATCTGAAAGATCCACTAAGGCCAATGGTTAGAGCCATTTAACCCGCCGATCAATCGACATCCAGAATTTATTGCTTAAAGGAACAAAACACCGTTTACATGAGGCATAAGAATTTCGGTACATGGCAAATACAGCTCACAAAATCAACGGTACAACCACGTGTACAGATGTATAAACCTAGTTGCGACAAAAACATCCTCGAACACATAAATAACAAAAAATTCTTTAATCCCAATAACAATTTACACTCATCGCGTAATAATCATTAATATTTTAATCATCGACCGTTTACCAATCCATCGCTAACACTCGCGGGTTACCACCAAAACCCGATCAAAGGAGATTCAAACGTATGGATACAAGTTCAAATAGCAACAAGTAAACGCAACCTACGCATCCACGTTAATATAATTTCAACACGAATGGCCCGCCCAGATTCAAATTAAAGGAATTGTACAACATTTCCACCAATCCTTCTGATCACGAAAGCGATCATTTTTACGAATCATATGATGAGAATGTACAAATTGAAAATTTCAAGAAACGTGTGATTTACATAGGAAATACACCAGAAGAACCATCCCCCATAATTGAAATAGAAGATGAGGATTTTCACCAAACCCCATTGGAGGATACGGGTACTTGAGCCTACTAACTAACCAACATCAAACAGGGTATCAATTTAACGTTCAATCAAACAAATTACACATTTTTAATAGATAACTAAATCGATACTTTGTTCAACAGTACTACCAATGTCGGCAAAATGGTAGTACTAAAAGGCCTAAAAGAATTCGAAACAACTGAACCATTAAAATTTATTTTATTCAAATTACATGCCTATTTTCAAGGACTAATTGGAGTGGAGATTATGAAGAAATTAAAAATCACCCAGGATCTAGGCAATTTTAAGAAAATCACACCTATCATAGAAATCCCAATACAATACAAATTAAATTTTATCTCAGTGACATACAGTAAGCACCAAGGAGTAAATTAGTTGCAAAAGTTCCAGTAATTGTAGCCAATGGAGAGTGTTGAGAAATAACCTCATAATACCAGAAGGAGTGTATACAAGTATTAATAATTTCGCCTACGTAGGGGTAGTAAACTACAGGCCTCAACAGAAAAAATTTGCTGTAGAACATCCAATAGAATGCGAGCAATTTGGAGAAAATCACACAGAAGTTCATAACATTGAACCAATCTCTACAAGGAATGATAGCGAAAATATCACTCAATTAATACGTACGAGTCACCTTAATTATGAAGAAAAAAGAAGCATACACAAACTGTGCTCAAGATTCGAACACATATTTCAAAGTGAAAACGACCCACTAACCTTCACCAATGAGATAAAACACAACATGTATCTGAATGACGAGAAGCCAGTCTTCATTAAAAGCTACCGGTATCCATACGTTCACAAACAAGAGGTTAAATCACAAATAAGTAAAACGTTAGAACGAGGAATCATCCGACCAACCTTTTCACCGTAGTCGTCACCAATATGGATCGTGCCAAAACGAAAAATGCAACAGGCGAAATCAAATGAAGTATAGTTATAGACTACAGGAAGCTTAATATAAAAAACATTGAAGACAGATATCTACTCCCTAACATCACGGACATCTTGGGCAAACTAGGGAAGTGCATATATTTGACCACGTTATACCTAGCCTCTGGATTTCACTAAATCAGGGTAAATCCAAACGTCATAAAAAAAAACGCTTTTTCAGTTGAATTCGGGAACTAAGCATATGTTCTGAGAAACACTCCCAGTACATTCCAGAGAGTGATGCACAACGTATTTGGTGAACTACAAGGAAAAGTCTGCCTGTGTTATATGGACGATATCATCGTCTTTTCAACATCGCTCCAAGAACATATGGAAAGTCTAACCAAAGAATTTACAACGCAAATCTGAAAGTCCAATTGGACAAATCGGAATTTTTGCATAAGATATAGCCTTCTTGGGACATGAAAAAGTAAAGGAAAAAAATGGGGTCCCATTTGAAACGCGATACGGTACATAACGCGATATGGTACAAAACGAGATATTTCAAAACACGATATGGTACAAAACGCTATATGGAAAACGCGATATTTTAAAATGTGATATGGTACAAAACACGATATTTTAAAATGCGACATTTCAAAATACGATTTCCTAGTTCTGATCGTACATGTTCAATTTTATCATTTTGGTGAAGGAAAATTTTATTAAATGGAGGAAGATTAATAGTTATTACTTATTATTCTTTTAAAATTTTAATTTTAAAATATCGCGTTTTGTACTATATCGCGTTTTGAAATATCGCGTTTTGAAATATCGCATTTTGTACCATATCGAGTTTCGTCATGTCGCGTTTTAAAATATCGCGTTTCGAGCGGATCCCGAAAAAATGATAGATTTTTGTGTTTTTATTTTATTTTTGAGTTGACTGATCGAAAATGTAGTGGTCTAAAGTGTTATGGCCGAAATTAAAAAATCTTAGTGTGCGAAGTGTTTTGAATTAAAATTAAAGACAATTAAATATGGAAAATGTAATCCACCGGGATGCATTTATCAGGCAATATCATTCTTGAATATCTTAAATTTGTAGTGAGGGAAGTCAAATTTTTTGATTTCTCACAAATAATACATGATTTTAGGTTTGTGTGGTTGTGCATAAGATTTTAAAATACAAAACATCCCATATTTAATTTAAACTGACATTGAATTGAGTCATTTTGACATACACAGATTTTTTACTGTTCACGCATGGTTTTAATTTTTATTTTTTACCCATACTCGAATATTTTGTATTTTGGTCAAAACCAACAATAATGTACTACAAGCCTGAGTGTCACCAATATTATAAATTTATTTTTCGCTTATACATGAAAGTATTGGTGATCGGATACACTATACAAATGAGTGAGAATAAAAATACAAATTACAGTTACAACAAAACAAAGGAATTTTTGCACCAACACTTTCAAGCATAAGCGATTACGCGTCATCACTGAATCAGGCTTGTAGTACATTAGTGTTGGTTTTGATTTTGGTTTTATTGTCGACACAAGTGTCTTTATGTAGTTTGATTTTAATATATATGTATGTGTCATGGAGTTAAAAGCTAAAGAGGAGAAATAAACAAACGTCAAGTGTGGGAAGTTCGGTGCGAGGGAGAGAGACAATAAAATAGTTTGGTGCCGTATTTTGATTTCTGTTCGGTGCATTGGAGTGGAGTGTGTTGCTTAAAGTAAAATAATTAAAGTTTGGAAATGTTTTTGTTTTGGTTGCAAAGACACGGATGCTTATTATTTGGTTCAATGTTTTGGTACAGTTGATTTTGTTATTAGTGATAACTTTTCTAAGGACGCGTCATTGTTTTGGACTTTTGGTGCGGACCTGGTAAAAATAGTGCCGTGTAAATTTTCCGTTCTGTTTGGAATGGTTTTAACCAAGCTTTGTTGGTGTGGACATTTTTGGAAATTTTTGGAGATTCCTTGATTAACTTTTGACGGATAATTATTCTCGGTTTTATTTTTGAACAGAATTGGCATTTGTTTTGTACAAGTTGCTGTTTTGATTGCCAAAGCGAAACGATCTAGCTATATATATATTTTTTTTCCCCTGATATATTTTTTATTGATAAGTTGAGTTCAACCAAAGCAACCTTGATTATACAAGCCAAAATCTAAAAAACGAAGCTTTTATAAGAGAATTAGAAACGAGGAAAGAACCAAAATTTCCATAGTAAAACCATAGACATTCATAATAGATATCTCATTTGACTAAAAACACAAAAAAAAAATAAAAATTTTCCATTCAAATGTTATCGATGTATTGCATAGACGTATTATATTTGCAACGCATTCTAAAATCATTGCCTTATAAAATACACAACACAACGATACATTGGAATTATCAGAAGTTTTTGTTTTTTCCTTTAGTTACTATGAAATGAGAAATCTAGTATGAATGTCTATGGTAAAACACATAAAACATAATATGAGAAATCACTTTTTTTCCTAAGACAAATTTGCAAATGAAAACGTTGCAAATTCTTAATTATGATTTCTGAAATATTTTCATAAATGTTTGAATTTCAACATATATAAATCTCGTTTAAGTAAATCGTTTTTATTTTCTTGTAATAATTGATTTATTTAAACCAAAATATTAAAAAAAGTTCATAACAACAGAATTCTGGTCAAATTAAAAAGAAAAGCTTACTACAAATCGTGTGCATTAAGTCAATATACATAGATGGCAGTGGGCAGTAACATTTTGAAAATCGTACTAAAAATTACCACCTGGGAAAATTTCAAGTTCAAAAATTGTAGGAAAAGCAAAACAAATTCCCAAAATATTAAGAATGTGTCATAATTTTGTGATTAAATAATTTTTTTTCGTATTTCTCTGCCAACAATTACAGACATCTAACGTACACTAGGAAAATTAAAGATAAATTTAGCAAGTATTATTTTAATTCGTCAGAGCCAACTTTGATATATTTTTCAAAATGAAATTTCGAAAAATATATTTTAGAAATAATGTGATTTTAATATTTCTGCAATTAATATTTACTTAATTCCAATATACCCTTCTTGTATATTGCTGCTAAAGATATTTAGAACACTTTTGTATAAACATTTTGTAACATTTATGTTTTTTTCATTGAAAAACTTGAAGCTAGAAAATACCATTTTTACTATGGATTCCTATGGAAATCAGTGAACATGTATACCACTAAAAAAGCTTCTAAAAATTATGTCATAATGATTATGGCTCTATACTCTAGAAGGCTCTGATGCTACACGTCGACATAAGTTGCGACCATTAACAAACCAAAACCTTTGACGAACGTAGCTTAACAAAGCATTAGGACCTGCGTGCAAATTTCTACAATGTTCGTTTCAAACAAATAGTTTACTAAAATTTAGGATTGCAGGGTGTAAACTTGCATGAATATTATCATAAGGTAAAGACGAATTAGCCAGCCGTCGCATGATACCATCACTGTTAATAAATGGGTTTAATTTTCTAATCGGATTTTTCTTATTAAGAATCCCTTGTTTCTTTAAATCTTTTAACTACATTCAATAGGGTATATGTTTAACCAATCCCTTTAAAGCGTAGTTAATTACCTCAACCGAAATTTGACATGATTTAATTCGTTTAGATTGAGGTAGTCTGCAATTTTTTATAAATCTCAGACATAATGCTAAACTTCTCAGAAGATGATTATATTCTGAGTATTGATCTATAATGTCATTAGTAAACTAATTTAGTTCTACCAATGATTTAATCGGAGATAGCTCGGAATCCTCTGATGCAACTGAACATTGCGCTCGCTGACTAGGCCAGGCCAGGCATTAAACCGTATGTAAGCCCATACATTCAGAGGAACTAAATCCTGGATTTTAGATATTCTGTTAGCTACAAACGTCGCATATTTCGAAGGAGATGATTGAATACGATATAAAGTTATTTCAGAGTCTGATCATATACTTCTCTTTCGAATTTTAGATCCAATGACCTTTCAATTGTATCGAACATTTGTGCTAAAAGTAATGCCGCACATAATTCCAATCGGGGAATTGTATGTTTCTTTGAAGGTGTGGCTCTGGATTTTGCACAAGGCAAACGACAATTGTAATTTCCATTATCTAACGCATATCTGATATACTCACAACAAATATAACCTTTATCGGAGGCGTCTCCGAATCCATGAAATTCTACTACATGATTAGCGGGAACTACACATCTCGGTATTTGAATGGTAGATAAAATATTCAATTGATTAATAAAAGTTTTCCATTTTTCCAACAGAGGTTGGGGCAATTCAGTGTCCCAATCCAACCCATTTGTCTTCCATGCTTCTTGCATGATTAGTTTGCCAGTAAAAATGGCGGGTGCACATAATCCCATAGGATCGAAAATTTGCGTTAAATTAGACAATACAGATCGCTTAGTGACCAAACTCGGCTTTGAAATATTATTAATTGGAGAGAGACTAAACATATCATCGACAAAATTCCACTTCACACCTCATACAATGGTAGATGAAGACGTATTATTTTCGGCATTAGATCCTAGTACATTTGACGACCATTTTCGTAACTAGAAACCTCCCTTTGACAATAATTTAATTAATTCCTTCTTTAGGGCAGAAGCTTCGGAAATGGTATCAGCGCCAGAAACCAGATCGTCAACGTAAAAATGATTCATTAATCTTATGGCAGCATCAGGATAATTATCACTTTCATCAAGCGCTAATTGCTTCAATGTGCGAATAGCCATAAACGGCGCGCTCGCTGATCCATAAGTCACAATATTTAATTGATAAATGGATACATTTTCACTGGCATCACGTCGCCAAATAATTTTGTGTAAAGCTTGATCTGATTCGGGAATAAGTACCTGGCGGTACATCTTAGCGATATCCGATACGAGCGCAATGCGAAATGTACGAAAACGAATTAAAATTGCAAATATATTATCTTGATCTCTTAAAACTACACGCACCTTTGTTGTGGTGCTCTGTTCCCTAAAAACTGCATGATGAGGAAGAAAGTATGAATTTTCTGATGAAGGATGCTTACCATATGTTTTTACGAAATATATTCGTCCATAAATTTTACATATTGTCTTTTTAATTCCGGACTTCTTTCTAACGTTCTTTCTAAACACAAAAATTATTTAAGGGCAGATTGATATGAATCTCCGAGTTCCGAGATATTATTTTTAATTGGAAGAGAGATGATATAATGTCCTTCCGAATTTCGTTTAACATTTTTCGAATAATGAGACAACAATGCATCGAAATGGTCGTTCCAATACGTGGTTCGTTGGTTTTTCCGCAAACATGTGTTAATCAAAGGAAGTAGCTCCTCTACTAAAACTAATTTGTCTCCACAAATAATTTGGTTAAAAATATCAGCCTCTAATAGAAGATCAATTTCCTGAGGTATATTAAAAGTTGGGTTAGTCAAATTAATGCCCTTTGGTACAATACTATGATCAAATGGAATTTGTCAAAGTGGAAGAACCGATGTTATTTTTGGTAAAATCAAAAGTTCAGACGATGATTTATAATCTGAAATTCTAGACCGTATTGTTAAATTTGTATATTTATTAACATTAACCGCTCTACCTTCAATTTCAGTAATCGGTACAAAAGTTGATAATTTTGATGCTCTTAATCGTTGGCATAATGATTTCGTGCCATATTTGACATTGAGCCTTGATCGACAAGAGCTCGGCAAGGAAGTTGAATTCCCTTGAAATTTTCGACATAAACAATTGCTGTCGATAATAAACTTTGTGATTTTCGAGATTGAACATCACTATCCCGTAGACAATTAGTAGCTATAACTTGCTTCTGATGAACCGTATCTTTATCTGAGGTAATATCGGTAAATGACTTAACTAAATTTAAATTAGGACCTGTTGTCGATATATTTTGAACATGTGCCTGATTAGTTGCACTAGTACTTGGCACAGCTGGTACCATAATGTTACTAGGTGCATTTGACTTTGAAAATGAAACAACGTGTGATGCGCCTTTTGACATACACGACACTCTTTTGAACGGCATTTGCCTAAACATTTTCGACACAAATTATTTTTTCTTAACCAATCATTTCGTTGGTCCCATGATAAAGTTTCAAATACTTTACACTTAAAAATGCTACGTTCACCTTTGCAATAAAAACATACAAAACTACGTGGCATTTGAGATGGCAAATTAGCTACGAAGCTAGATTTAGCACGGTTTACTTTAGATTTAAATTGCTTACAAGCTGTAAATTTATTAGTTGACGTATTCGATGGAATAGATTCCATAGCTTCTAAAAGTCTCATCGACAGGTTTTTTCTTTTCCAATTCCATCCAGCAATTTCTCCTTCTTTTGGAGTTTCAACACGAATTTGATTATTTCTAGGTAAAACTTTTTTAGCTTCGAAAGACTCAATTAATTTGAAAACACGATTTTCTAAATTTCGAACGGAAGCAAAAAACTCATCCTGGGAAACACCTTCCATCGCGGTAGGTTCCAATCCTTCAAGATGATTACACGATTCTGAATATTTATCGTACAATGCTTCTAAATGTTTACTAATTCCTCATAATTCCGTTAGAGAAATATCACTGTCAGAATCTAATTGATTTTTGAAAAAAGTGACCCAACCTTTTAACGCAGCGATTGAACGTTTATAATAACTGGCGAGTATTTAAATATGAAATATGAAATTACAAAAATAATTTCCACTGTTGTAATTATTTTACAAAAACCAAATCAAACAAACAAAAAAATTAACTTACCTACACAAAATGGGAAATCCCCTAAAATATCAACTATGTGATGTGTATTACAATTACAGTAATTCTGGTAAAAATGGTAGCTTCATGGGCCATTTAATTAAAGTTGTTCTTCTTTCAGATTTAGTGGAAGGTAGCTCATATTAAATGATTATTGTGTACGTATCGGTTATTTTAGTCGGAAAGTTACACTTGAGAACCTGAAGAAACTATATAACGAATTGTTACCAAAAAGGACCAAAAGAAACCTAATAAATGGTTTAGGAACTCTCATCAAAGATCTGAAAGGAAACATCTATAATGTTTTCACCTGCAACATTATATAAATAATTGATTTGATTATGTGCTCACTGAAAGGAAACGCACTAAAATTTCATGAGGACGCGCATATAACGCGCCGGCTTTATAATTCAATTTTTTATACACTTTTGTAATTAAAAATAGTTGTTACAATTGTTAAAACGATAATTAATTTATTTTTCACCACGCACTACACTCACTCGAAATTATTTCCACGTGAAATAATTTGAATCCGTAAAATGGCATGAAATTACTTTTACGCTTAAAAATATGTCCGCGCGTACAAAAATGGTATCACGAATGTTTTTTATGTAGAAAACACAAAATGTTAACGAAGTGTATTAGGCGAGAGCCAAAAACGATATGTAACAGAAAAAATAATCGTTCGTTTTCCGAGCGAGGTCTTTTCAAGCGGATGAATAAAAAAATGAGAAGCAAAAATGAATTTGTTTTGTTTTGGATTATATTCGCTGAAGTAGTATCTGAATGAATGAATTGTGTGCTGTGTTTATATAAATAAACTGCGGAGTGTGGACGTGCACATTTTGTGACGATGAACGAGTGATGAAATTGAATTGGATAATTAATTGAATGAATGAGTGAGTCGCTACAGGACTCCCCCGTGAGTGATTATCCCCTCCCTAGGGAATGATTGAAGGATTGGAAGCTAGACGGACGGTTTTGAGAACTCTATGACATGATGTTTCAGGCGAACTAAGTATTCCGTAAGCTGGTTTGAGTCGATCGATTGAAATATTGGAATTTTTCCCATTAATCGATACGATGAAATGTTTCCTAAGTTTGCGTATAACTTGATACGGACCTTCATAGGGAGGAGTTAACCCCATGCGAACCTTGTCTGTTCTGACGAAAACAAAATCGCAGTTGTTGAGCGATTTCGGAACAAATACGTCATCTTGTTTGGATTGACGTGGTGCTTTAGGTATGAGGTTACGCATGGTTTGTCGCAGATGGTCGATGATTGTGTCGATAGTTGGAATTGGTGAAGGAGGATTTTCGATAAAGAATTCACCGGGTAGTTTAATGGTTTGACCGTAAACTAATTCTGCCGGTGAGCACCTAATATCTTCCTTCACTGTAGCTCGGATACCAAGTAGTATGATTGGTACTTCCGAACTCCAGTTGATCGTATTGCCTCTGGCCATTAATGCGGCCTTGAGTTGCCGATGGAAGCATTCGACCATGCCATTGGCTTGGGGATGATAAGCCGTTGTGCGTATCCGATGTGAGCCAAGGAGTTTTGTTAATTCAGTGAAAAGCTTGGACTCAAATTGCGTTCCTTGATCGGTTGTGATATTAAGTGGTACGCCGAATCGTGATACGTAGTTATTGAAAAAGGTGGTGGCAATGGTTGTAGCAGACATATTAGTCATGCAGTATGCTTCAGGCCAGCGAGTGAAACGATCGACACAAGTGAGTAGGTGTGAGTATCCATTAGATGGCGGAAGGGGTCCTACGATGTCTATATGGATATGCTCAAATCGACCGGGTGGAATTTGGAATTGCCCATGAGGTGATTTGGCGTGTCGTTGAACTTTAGCACGTTGGCAGGATAAACAAGACTGAGCCCATTGGTTTACGTCTTTGTTTATGCTGGGCCAAAAGTAGCGCGCTGTAATCAATTTACGAGTTGCACGGACTCCAGGATGTGAAATATTGTGTAGTGTGTTAAATACGGTGCGACGGAGTGAGTCTGCGATGTATGGGCGATTTTTCCCATCTGCGATTTCGCAAACTATTTCGAGGCCAGGTAGTTTGAAAAGCTTAAGTTCCATTGATGAACTATTGTTACATTCGGAACCAGAAAGTAACTTCTGAAGTTCTAGGTCTGCTTTTTGTGTTTGCAATTATTTGGCCATTTCATTTTCGGTTGTTCGCGATAGTGTATCTGCGACAACATTGTCGTGTCCGTGAACATGCTGAATGTCCGTGGTAAATTGACTAATGTAATGGAGGTGGCGAGATTGCCTCGGATTACGTTCAGTTTTAGACTGAATTGCTCGTGTCAGAGGCTTGCGGTCGGTGTAAATAGTGAAATCCCGACCTTCGACAAAATATCGGAAGTGTTTGACTGCCTGATAAATTGCTAGTAATTCCCTATCGAATGCAGAATATTTTTTTTCGGCATCCGAAAGTTTCTTGGAGAAAAATCCCAGTGGTTCCCAACACTCGTTATTGAACTGTTGTAGTACACCCACCGACAGCAGTATTTGATGCGTCAGTGGTTATGCTGAGCTTTGAGTCGCTCAGTGGATGTGCCAGAAGTGTTATCTGGGCCAATTCAGCTTTAAGTGACGTGAATGCTTGTTGACATTCGTCAGGCCAAGTGAAATTCTTGGCTGTCTTGGGCTTTTTCAATAAAGCTGCCAAGTGGCTGTGAATTGGTGCGAGTGTTTGAGCGAGTTTTGGAATGAATCAGTGGTAGTAATTTACCATGCCGACAAATCGCTGTATACTTTTGATTGAAGTGGGTGCTGGGAAATCCCTAATGGCATTAATTCGTTCTTCAGACGGCAGAATACCATTAGGTGTTATCTTGTGGCTGAGGAAGTCGAGAGTGATACGCAAAAGATGCACTTTGAGCTCTTGATGTGAACGTCAAACTGTGTTAGCCTTTGAAAAAGTTGTTCAAGGTGCAGTTTGTGTTGTTCCTCAGATTTAGATGCAACAAGAATGTCGTCAATGTAGACGAAAACGAAGTCTAAATCACGAATGACTTCGTTCATAAATCTCTGAAATGTTTGAGCGGCATTGCGTAAGCCGAATGGCATTCGGGTGAATTCGAATAGGCCAAACGGTGTTGTGATTGCCGTTTTATGAACGTCCTCAGGTGCGACGGGAATTAAATGATATGCTCTGACAAGATCAATCTTGGAGAATATTTTGCATCCATTCAAGTGCATGGAAAAATTTTGAATATGGGGTGTCGGGTAGCGATCCGGTGTTGTCACCGTGTTTAAATGCCGATAATCCCCACATGGTCTCCAATCTTGATTTTTTTTCTTCACCATTTGAAGTGGACAAGTTACGGGAGATGCAGATGGCCTACAAATCCCTAATTCCACCATATGCTGGAATTCTGTTTGAGCGGCTTTATGTCTCTAGCGGCTTTATGATCTAGCCGACGTGGTCTTGAAACGGGCATATGGCCTGCTGTAACGATGTGATGAACCACGTTGTGTCTAACTGGTAAGTTGTAATTTGGCTCTGCTATAAGTGATGGGAAATTCTTAAGCAGAGTGGCATAACCGTTGTTGATGCATAATGAATCGGAGTTGGAGTGTTGTCACGAACCATTGTGGCATTGATTGACAGCTTAGTCGCTGAATCAACCAGCCTTTTGTGCTTAAGGTCAACTAGGAGGCCAAACTTACACAGGAAATCGGCGCCAATAATCGGACGATTCACATCAGCTAGAATGAATGCATGAGTGAAGGTTCTCTTCAGTCCGATGTCCACCTGAAGCAATTTTGTGCCGTAGTTGTGGATTGTGGTATTATTGGCAGCCGACAAGACTAGATCAGGGTCACGTTTTGAGAATGCAAACGCGCCCTTGAAATAATTTGCTGGAATAACCGGAAGGTCAGCGCCAGTGTCTATTAGAAATATTAATTTATTGATTTTGTCGTTTATGAAAAGACGACCTAATTTATGGGTGTTGGACGCCGTCGTCTCTACCCGTTGAATGATACGTTTTTTGATTGGTGGTCGACATCCATGCTCGATGTGGAAGTCGCCTTAAAATTGCATGGTTCCACGCATTTGCGAGCTGACGCACCGAATCTCCAATGAAACCAGCACTTGTCATACCGACGGTTATTGTTGCTGGTGCTGCGGTAGTTGGAGCTGCGTCGATACCCGGACTGAGCTGATTGTCTACTCCTTGATCGACTGCGGTTGTTGTTGTTGGTCAAATTATTCAACCGCGATTCTATTTTAGCGAGTCGATCTTCTATTGTGGCACCCTGTGATGTGCCCACGGTTGGTTGACGGTTTGGCTCAGTGCGGACGGTGGAACGTGCTTGCCGAGTGACCGCGGAAATATTTTGAAACTGATTATGTGACATCGCGGCATCTAGCTTATCAGCTGTTGCAGCCAAGTCATCAAGATTAATTGAGTCTGGCTGTGCCAATAGCGATATTTTGATAATTTCCGGCATCTTACGTATCCACAATGAGTTTACCACTTTCTCGGTAATTTGTGTGCCTGCCAGTTGTTTTATGTATCGAAGCGCCTCGGATGGCCGTCTGTCTCCTAACTGTTGTTGTGACAGCAATGCTTCAAGTTTGGATTCATCAGTTGGTGCCAAACGAGTGAGCAATGCTGACTTGAGTGTGTCATACAAATTGTCGTTTGGCGGATTCGTCATTATATCAGAAATACAATCACAAGCTTGTGGAGACAGTGCCGACAGGAGGCTGACGAACTTCTCTTTATTCGTCTTAATTCCAGTGACTCGGAATTGTAATTCTGCCATATTAAACCAGTTCTTGGCGTTGTCTAGCCAGAACTGTTGAAGTTTAATGGAACGAGAGGTGGCCTCAATCTCGGCTTTTATTTGTGGGGTGGCCATGTCCTCGTCGCTGTCGGGCATTTTGTAACTGGCGTGTTTATTCGATACTCACGAATGTGAAATTATAATTGAAATTGAATTGGATAATTAATTGAATGAATGAGTGAGTCGCTACACATCAATAACCAGGATCTTATAGATATACAAAATGTTATAGACGAAATCAATGAAAATGAAAATATACTCAACAATCAAATAAATAAGAAATTTTCATAAACAACCAATTAATCACAAGGATGCGAGACGTTCAAGAATTCGTCAACACAACCCTCAGAACTACTATTAATATGTATATGACCACCACTTTTACAAAATAAACCGCATACATGGAAAATTAGTCCGGTAATACTTACTTCTGCCAAATCTCACATATTTTACAATTTCCGGAAAATTTGGATTTAGATCTACACTCTTGCATTAAACCACATTAAATTACTGTATCACGGTTTACAAAGACGATTTATTTTAACCTTTCTAGATTTTTACTTCAGTATAAATTAATTTATTTTTAAATGAATTTCTTCTATAGAAAATTTGACGTCCGATCCCACACGGTTTGACTGGCATTCAAATACAACTCTTTCAAAATTCCTTGCACATCCTTAGGTGTAAACTGAACGTGTGTGTCTGTTTTCTCTAAATATTTGACAAAACTACAAAATCTACCAGGGTTATCCCCTAGGCAAGTTGGATTTAGAAAGAACAGAGTGGAATATTCTATTCTGTTAAATAATCTGTATATGGTAAGAATCAAAAGTGACTTTACTCCTACATAATTGATCGAATCAGGGTAATATTCTGCCAATTAATGTGGAGGCTCCGCAGAGCTCAGTACTATTTAGCGCCAATCTTGCAATACATTATTATGAGTCAGTGTGCAGTTATTACTAGATTCAAGGATGTGCACGTTATCCAAATAAATTATCAACTAAAATCAAACTCATTCAAATACTGTGTTGACAAATTCATCTGATGCAAAATATGCTGCTTTCGCATAATATTCGATATTGGAATGATAAATGTTATACCACGTATGAATCAGTTTATTCTACACGAGTCTACGATTACGTTATTTGTTTAATATCTATCGCGTACATACTATACATATAGATTGATTTACCAAATAAAAAGTTAAAAACAAAAAATCCATCGTCATCAAAATCATAAAAATAAATGTTTCTATAAAAAATAAAATCCAAATCCAAAAATCTTAAGACAACAAAAAAAAATGTCTTAAAGCCATAAAATATTTATAGACATTTTTCTATTTTATTCATCTTTATCAAATTACTTGAAACATTCAGAGTCATTAAATTGTCATAAAAAACCTAAAGTAACAAAAAAAAAATCGTATTACTCTTATAATTAAAACAAATAAATTTCCAGAACTCACTGTAAACAGTTTTGATTTTATTTTTTAATGTTTTGAACATTCTGTCACAGCCATATACATACATATATAAAATAATATGTTTATTATAAAAAGCAACATAAAAATCATAACCATATTAAATTGACAGCTGGTTATCATTTTTCGGCAAATCCTTTTTTTTCTCTTTCATATAAACACATCTAAATAAATAATAGTTAATAGTTTTTTATTTAGATTTATGTTTAAATACGCGAGTATATATGTCTGTAACTCTACATATAATGGATGATCGAGAGGCACGATTTTATATGCATTATGTACATGTATGCACCTTTCTTTCATAATAATTTTCCACTTGAAAGGCAGATTGACAATTTTTATTTTTATTCGTTAATGGAAACGAAAACAACGAATACACTCAATCAAAATAAATATGACAGTGACGTGCACTCAACGATGAAAAATAGTTTTTTTTATACATATTCGACTACAAAACACACTTCACACAGGAGATAAATAGATAAAAAATCGGATTATTTATTGGAAGTGTTTTTTTATATATTACCAAGCTAGTGCCGAACTCTCTTTGAAGGATGACATTTGATAAATAGGTACGTAGTTAAATTCTAAAATCTCTAAATTATTAAACTTTATAAATCTTAATATTTTTTAAATTCTCAATATTAATGTTGAGGCAGAAATTGTACTCCTAAAAATTGATTTAAACAACAAAGGCAATGTGACGGCTATGACAACCCTAAAAATCTATATTGTTGAAATTGAAATTATCAAAAGTTTAATAGGTAATATTGTTGTACTAAAAAATTAATCAAAGAACTAAACTATTAGCCATTTTAGTACATTAAATTTAAATAAACCCAATTCTCTTTTTACACGGTGATACATTCTCACAGTGTAAAAGAAATTGTGTAAAAATGACCGTGTAAAAAAAGGTTTATGTGTACTCATTTATTAGCATCTAAAAACAACGGAATTTCTTCTATACTTTTCCAAAAAACTGTGTAAAGAAAACCGTGTAAAAAGAAATGTAACTTTTAAGAAAAAAAAAACATTTTTTTAGTACCAATACCAATAAAAAAGGTTCAAAAATTCAAAATGTTTCTGATTAAGTGTCAAACCAAGTTATGGTTTTATTATATAGGCCAAAACCTTTACCATGTTCGATGAGAATTCTTAGAATTTTTGTAAGACTCGTTCCAGAATAAGGAAGTCGCACACTTTAGAACGTAAATATTCTTATTCTAGTACATGTTATTTAATACTTAATGGTTTAAGTATTAAACTCAGTCTTTATTTTTTTTTTCATTTACATCGTAACAAAATATACCAAATGCCTCTTTTTAATTAAACCGTTAATTTGTCAATCCAAGCTATGATTTATTTGTAAAGGCTAACCTTTCACAAGGTAATTTTTAGAATTTTTGTGTGTCCCGTCTCCCGTTCAAAAGTTAGGAAAGGGTCTCACATGCATCAACTTTCACATTTTTCATGAAAATTATTCATAAGTACTAAATGCTTTTGAATAATTTAACCATAATTTGCCAACTCCAGTCCAACCCCGTATTTTGTTCCGTGACACCATTCAGAATTTTCGTATGATCCATCCAAGTGAAAAAATCGGTAATGCAGATTGTGTTATTCCAGCCAAAAATAAAAAATTAAATCGTAATCAGTTGATAGTGTTTAAACGAAATTTCTATAGATGCATGGATAGTATTTAAGACTATTGCCAATACTCTTAAGTGGCAAAATCAACCTCCATTCCTCGTGGGAAATTGTGAAAAATTCGCGAACACAAAAATTGGTAAAAAATCTGCCTCTAGAGTGTTATGTCAATAGCCATCGCAAGAAAATTATCTGTAAGAAATCTTGGAAAATTGGATTTTTCCAAAAATCATTAGAATATTTGTAGAAACACCAGCCTTCAAAGTGTTAAGTCTGGAGATGAATTGCATTGATGTGACTTATCAAAAGATGTCACAGGAAAAAGAATCTGTTCAAGTTTCCTGTGAGAAATCTGGGAAAATTCGATTTTCCCAAAAATCATCAGAAAATTTGTACAAAATCTGGGTGTTATGTCTGGAGAAGGATTGCCTAATGATTTTTGGAAAATCGACGTTTCCCACATTTGCCAGTGGAAAATTGAACTGAATTTTTATCATGCGATAGCCATTAGACAAGTCACATCAATACATTTACAGACATAACACTCTAAAGGCCGATTTTATAAAAAATTTCTACTGATTTTTGGAAAATCGAATTTTCCGAAATTTCACACTGATTTGTTACTTTTACAGCAATAGCTATTATCAATTCACATAAAATCGATTCAACTTCAGATAAGTATACACTCTAGAGGCTGAATTTATATGCAATTTTGTGGATTCTTCTGATTTTCCACGATTAGGTGGAACAAAGTTTTCCACGTAAGACTATTATAAAAGTTTTTATTGCAATCCATGTATCCTCTTTGCTTTCGGCTGAGAACAACTAAATTTATTATTTTCGTCTGGGATAACACAATCTGCATTACCGAGTTTTCACTTTTTACTAGAAATTTTAGACTGATATTAGCCGTTATCTGCATTATCGACCTTTTACTTTCATATGAAAACTTTCGGCTAATTTTAACAGGATAATCTAACTTTGGAAGGCATGAACTTTGGAAAACATGGTAAACAAAGAGCAAATTTCTCGTATATGTATACATTTTTATGGAATGAGGACGAAGGGCCGAATTTCAAAGGGCCGAATGTCGACCGGCCGAATGGGTCAAAGGGCCGAATGGCGAAGAGCCGAATGGGTCAAAGGGCCGAATTCGCTCTTTTTTTGTTTATTTTTTTTTTTTTGTTTTAAGAAATAAAATTTTCTTAATTTCTTGGTTAAGGGATATCTTGTAAATTTTTTTATCAAATATAAATTTACTTCTTATGAGTTTATACATATTTTATTATGTTTAATCTTTGGATATTCCATTTTGTTGTTTATATTTTGTGTTATTTTTGTAATAATCAAAACCAAAACACCTAAACCAAAAAAGAATTTTGTCCTAAAATGTCATAAAAATCAGATCATTTTTTATTCGTTAGGGTGAGGGAAAATTCTATTTGGACGAATAAAATAATTTCTCTGTGATTTAGTGATGTGAATATAGTGAATATACTCCTAACAATTTACTACATAATTATAAAGACAAATTACAGTTTAAAACTGCAACTGTGTTGAAACTGTTTATTTTAAAGTATATTGTTGTCTCATGTGTTGTTTTGAATATTGTTTAAACCTGAAATGTATTACCTATTTTGATATGAATCATTTTGACAAACAACATTTCAACCTGGCATTGATATCTGGAAAATTAATATTGTTTTTCATAATTAAACAAAAATTATAGTTCTTAATATCAAATTCAGTACATTTACAAAATATTTCTTAAAACAACAAATTTAAAAAATTATATTTCTAAAAATAAAACAAAAATTAAACAAAAAAAATTCGGCCCATTCGGCCCTTCGACCCATTCGGCCCTTCGACCCATTCGGCCCTTCGACCCTTCGACATTCGGCCCTTCGACATTCGGCCCTCTGATATCATTCCCATTTTTATATGTAGTGGTAACACAAACAATACACATGAATCTCGATAAAGAAAGCAATTCGTGATAGATTTTAATACAATCCAATAAGGAATTTTGTTCAAAAATGTAACCATACCAGAATTTTTTGCGAATATCCGTAGTATGCACGTGTCGTGAAAATTATCAAATGGCCGCGCGCCTTGAGTCGGCCATATAAACAACAAGCAATATTTGCAGTAAATGTTGTACGAAATTCCGGCGACGAAATTTGCTCAACATAAATTAAAAGTCCTGAATTTAAACCATTTTTCTCGAATGTCTATCAAATGATCGGTCTCTGAGGAACTTCTTAATACGTTGATAAGTTCCACTCATTTTTATATTTCACCATCAGCTTAATTTATTTATTTTAATTTTATTTAATTACATATAAATTTTACTAAATTTCTGGCACACTCCATTTTGAGCATAAGCTCATTCTCAACAGAGTGTGACAAAAGAGATTGTTGGTTCAATTAAAAAGGTCGGCCAGCCTACCTTTAGACGCATATGGCAAACAAATCGATCGCCTGATGCAAAATACAACCCAGCAAAAATTTTGTTGGGTTTTTTTCCCAATTGTTACTATAAACTACTTTACCATTTGTTACTATAAAAATAAATTTGACTATAAAATATAATTGACCCGAGTTTATTTTTGATACACAATAAAAATGGCGATTTGTGAAATTTTTATAGCGCTTTATTATATTTTACTAAAATTTTAGTAATAAAATAAAATTTACGTTCGAAATTTTTTCATTTTACCCGAAAAAGCCATAATTTTGATAAATAAACTAGTATCAGCGCCGTATTTATTAAAAATTATCTTGTCGATTTTATACCGCCAAAAAATTATGGCACGACCGCCATTGTTGTTATATACTTTTCTCTTTTTATCGCATGTACATTTTTTTGTGTTGCGTGTAGCTCATGTCCGATTTAGACGTACCAACATTTTTTTCAACAATTTTTTTGTTACCACTTAGAGCTACACGCAACACAAAAAAATGTTCATGCGATAAAAAGAGAAAATTATAAAACAACAATGGCGGTCGTGCCATAATTTTTTGGCGGAATAAAATCGAGAAGATAATTTTTGATAAATACGGCGCTGATACTAGTTTATTTATCAAATATATGGCTTTTTCGGGTAAAATGAAAAAAATTTCGAACGTAAATTTTATTTTATTATTAAAACTTTAGTAAAATATAATAAAGCGCTACAAAAATTTCACAAATCGCCATTTTTATTGTATTTCTTGCTATAAAATATCAAAAATATACTCGGGTCAAGTATATTTTATAGTCAAATTTGTTTTTATAGTAACAAATGGTAAAGTATCATAGTTTATAGTAACAATTGGGAAAAAAACCCAACAAAATTTTTGTTGGTTTATATTTTTGTTCTTGTCTTACAAATGAAAATCATAATGTACTAATATCTTCATATTTTGTTGGGAGAAAAATGTTGGTACGTCTAAATCGGACATAAGTGGCAAGCAGCAGCTGTATTCTGAAAAAACGTAACTTTTTAATTTACGATTTTTTTGACAGTTAAAAACGTGAATCGTAAAATTAACGTTATTTCCCATTCTGACTGAGGAAAAACGTGTACGTTCCCGACGTTAAAAAAACCGACGATATTTTGGTTGGGTTATTGAAACGTTTTTTCGTTTATATGATAAGAAATAAGTAATTTACCAAAAAATATTACTTATTTTGTATTTAGAACCTAATTCCGTTAAGTTTTAGAATTTAATAATTATTTAGAGAACATAGAAGAGTACAAGAGATTAAGCGGCGCACAACAGTGTCTAGCAAACAGCGGGATAAAGGAAATGCTGCGATGATTTGAAATAAGTAAACGCATAATGAAATATTGTCTTATTACCAAATAATTTATTTTAACTTTTCTGATAAAATCTGCATAGAAAATGCACAAAAAATACGAGCACGGTTTGGCCAATCCGGCAATGTATTTTTTTTATTATTTTATGTTATTAATAAAATAAAACCATCACTATTTTCTGCTAATTAAAAATTAATTGATTCTGCGGCTTCCTCTATCGTCCTCGGTTCGCTAAAAGATACATATTATTTCTGTTAAATTCACAAACAGACTTGTATACTATTAAAATAGTTGTCAAATGTAAAAATTTGATAGAACATTTTTTCTTTTTTTCAGTATTCTATGTCTTTTCGATGTTCGTGAACGTTTTTTTTATCGGAATAGAGCTGTTTCCCCCTAAATATTTTGACACCTAAATTCACCGAAGCTGCAGGCCAAACATTTAAGAATTAGTGCTGTGGGACAAATAAATAGGATTCACTGATGGTAAAACAATGCCAAATTATTTTAAAAACGTTTCTAAAGTTAAGCATATTGTACAAATTTAATTTTGTTGCTTTAATACAGGAAATAAGAAAACATATTTATGTTTGGCCTACACCGTTAGTGGTCAATTTACTTCATTTGACGTTTGAGAAAACAGCTCTATAGGAATTTGACAAAAAAGAAACGTTTACGTTAAGGAACATCACGTTACCCGTCACGTTTTTTTTTCTTTTTTTTTCAGAATACAGCTGCAGGCCAAAAATAAACTGCAAAGCCTACTCCTTAAAAACAAACGGATTTTTTCCGAAACTACCTTACCCTTCACTTTGTCGATAAAAAAAATCCTTAATTTTGATAGCAAATCCCTCGTTATAGAACTAATCATATATAGTTTGAATGAAAACGTTATAGATGCGAACTAATTTTCGATGTTAGTGTTTCTTTTTTCATTTATTTACTAAAAAATTACAGAAATATTCAAAAGTGAAAATTCAGATCTATACCCGGGTATATGTAAACAGTCAAAGTGAAGGTTAAGCAGCTATCTCCCCACTCTGACACAAACTATTTATTATGGAAGGCCACTAAATACCTTAAACGGCATCAGCAACAAAACCCGCCAATTCGTCTACCCAACGGTGACTGGGCTAGAAGTGACGAGGAAAAAACCAAAGCCTTCGCTGATCATCTTGAAGGTGTTTTCACTCCCAACCCTGGATTATCGGTGGTTCAAACAAATGTAGCAATCGAACCTGAGAGGAAATTCAAGATAAAGAAGCCACTAGTTAAGTTTATTATTGCTCACCAAACTCAATTAAAGAAAGCCCCTGGGTATGATCAAATTACAGGTGAAATGCTTAAAAAATTGCCTGAGTGTACCTTTGGTCGACTAGCTCAAATATTCAATTTAATCTGAATTAGGATGCCTTCCTTAGTGCTGGAAACGGTCTAGTATAAAAATGATCCCAAAGCCTGGCAAGGAGCCTACCAAGGTCTCGTCATATAGACCAATTAGCCTACTACCAATCATCTCGAAAGTCTTCGAAAACACAATTATCGAAAATATTAAACCGAAACTCCAAAATATCATCCCTAATCATCAATTTGGTTTTAGAGCCGAGCATAGAACCATTGAGCAAGTGCACCGAGTAGCTTCAGAAATAAGATCAGCACACGAGGAAACGAAGTACTGCTCTGCAGTTTTCTTGGATATTGCTCAGACATTCGATAAAGTTTGGCACGAGGGGTTGCTTTATAAAATTAATTTTAAATTACCAGAACTCTACCAACTTATGAATTCATATTTGTCAAATGGCAGATTTTATGTTAAACACAATATCTCTAAATCGGGCGAGAAAAAGGTCCTGGCAGGAGTACTACAAGGCAGTGTGTTTGGCCCAACATTATATTTAATTTTCACTTCTGATCTATCAACATCTTCGAAAATTATGACGTCTACTTTCGCTGATGACACAGCAATCGTATGTACTCATAAAAATCCACAAACAGCGTCCACAACCCTGCAACAACATATAGATGACATCGAAATCTGGCTAAAAAAATGGAGGATAAAGGACATTGAAGAGAAATCGACTCACGTAACATTCACTTTAAATAAACTTACATGGCCACCGGTCACAATGAACGGAATATAACATCCTCAGGCCAACGCAGCAAAATACCTAGGCATCCATCTAGACCGACGATTAACCTGGCGAAAACATATTGAAATGAAACGAGGCCATATCAAATTAAAAATGGATAAAATGCACTGGTTGATGGTGAAATGTTCAACCCTTGATTTAGAATACAAGCTTCTCCTGTATAACACATTGATTAAACCAATCTGGTCGTATGGCTGTCAAAGAATACAGTCAAAACTTCTCAGAATGATTACAGGGGTTGCAAAAAACAAACGAACGTGATGCAGAAACTTCCTTAAATAAGAAATATTGGAATGAAGGAGCGAACAGTATAAATCTATCTGAGTTATTTAACAAGAAACTGAATTCTAGTAATCCATCCAGGTGTCCTCTTTGTTTTCATCTGAACTCGTATGTTTTCGACTCGATATGATGTCCACTTACTCTGGTAGAAATTTGAAGAGCAGCCATATGTTGAGGTTTTTGCTACATGCCCATATAGCCGAAAATAAATATTTCTGATATTTTGTCATTTAACATTAACATTGAGTGCCTGCAAAGAAATTGCCTTTACAAAACGTGCGAGCACTTTAACAGATAATATTGTTTGGCAAATCCATTTTGCAAGCACAGCTCAAAAAATCCATTAGCGTGTTTTTGCATCGATATTTTGCTAAATATATACGTTGATGATTCACAAGATGAAATGCTAATTGAAATACCGGTGCAGGCCATTCGTACACGGAGGCAATAAAAACTCATTAGAAAACTGTACATCACAGACAACAAATTGCAACTAATTAAATTGCATACTTAAGGGATAATTCATGTTAGCTTAGTATTTCCAAACCAAACCAATTTTTGAATCAAAATATGAAATTCTAATTAAACCAAATGTATATGGTAAATTTGATAATTTAATCTTATGTAAGCATTTGGCCTGTCTCTCAATATTTTTTTTTAGTTAAGATGATTTTTCTCTCGCCCGCTTCTAAGAAAATATTTCATGAAAATCATAATATTCCAAGTGACCGAAATATAGCCATGGGCTGAAAAGTTTCACTCATTACTTCAATACAAATATTCGTCTGGTTTACCAAAACTAAAAATGTCCCGAATTAGTGCTTAGTGTTTTTGAGATGGGGATACCATTAGCTTAATTTAGGAAATATTCCATGAAAATCAAGTTGTTCCAAGTGCCCCAAATATAGCTATGGCTGAAAGTTTCACTCATTTTAACATTTCAATACAAATATTCGGCCTGGTTTGCCAAAATTAAAAATGTCTCGGATTAGAGCTTAGTATTTTTTAGAGAATGGATACCATTAGCTTAATTTAGAAAATATTTCATGAAAACCGTAATTTTCCAAGTGCCCAATTATAGCCGAGGGCTGATAAGTTTCACACATTTTTATATTTCAATACAAATATTCGTCTTTTTAATTATTTTCAGTTTTACAATATCCATCGTCACATAATAATACATAAAAGCAAATAATTACAATTTGGTCTAACCAACCAAAAATTTATGTAAAACTGCGTATACGACCGGAAAATAGGATTTTTCCATAAAAAAATCTAAATAATATAAACAATAGTAATAATATAATATTGTCTGACAAATTATTATGAGCCCCAAAACAGTACATAGTACATATTTGAGTTAAATTATTTGTGACAAATTTGAAATGGGGAATGGAATTTTTACAGCATTTTCGCAATAGGCTAACGTTCGTGTGTATACAATTTTGAATGATATTTCAAATGACATTATTATGAAATTAAATTAAATTTTATTAACTAGATTTTATCGAGGTTTCCCTTTTTTGCTGGCTCTCTCTCATAACATTTTACAATGCGGTTTTATCTCATTGGTTATGCGACTAATAAAATCCAAATCGCGTCAATAATTTTTTGTGTGTACAATGTCGTTTAGGTATATCAATAGCACCTGAACCATTATTTAATTTGTCTGTGTGTGTGTGTACAAAATATCGACAAAATAATTATCTCGAAAATTTAATTATCAAACTGTCAAAATAACAACATTTGTAATTTTTTTTTTAGCAGATTGTATTTTTAAATAGATAATCCAATTTTAATTTTGAACATAACAGAAAAATTTACTATCGTCCTCATCATCATCGTCATGGCTATTATCATATAGATAGAACGACAGATTTATTTTTGTGTTGTTGTTGCTAAACAACAACAGAACCATTAGATAAATAATTCAAACCAATTTTTTTTTTTTGTAGTGTTTGGATTTTTGTTATTATTCATCCATGATTTGTCCATCTGCTGATGTCCTATGTTTCGATATATTCAATTCATCTATGGTTGGACGTTGCAAAATTTTTGTCACAAAATGTGGGTGTATAGGGATAAATACAATTTTTAAGGGTTGTGTTTGTGTGGAATTTTAGTGCGGTTACAGTGTTCTGTATTGCACAAAACATATGTATGTCTATAAGTGTGTTTTAAAATGTTCCAAGCAGACATTTATTTTGGGTGAAAAACAAAAATTTTTAAATTGGATATTTTCAAAGTTTTTTTGTAAATTAAAATTAATTAGAAAAATAGTTTAAAATAAACTCAAATAAAAATTATAAAAACTTTATCCACACAGTTTTCATATTATTACGATTATTACAATTGTAATTTCCAACTGTAAAACTATAGTTTAACTATGTACTATATAAACAGAGATGAAAAAGTTACATGGAAAACTATTTTAATTTTCTTAAGAACACTGTACTGTACCCACTTAAAAATGTATTTATTAAGAAATAAGAATAAATATTCATTTTTGGAAGAAAATAATAAAAAAAAAAAGACTTCAAGTGATTATAAGAAGAGAGTTAAAATTAATTTTGTTAGAATCAAAATTATAAATGGAAAGTTTGGATGAGATAAAACTTGTATTTCTACTCGTACTTACATAATATAGTTATTAATGAATATTATGATAGATTGATGGATTTTCTTGTTCTAATTGCATTTTATTAACAAAAACTATTAAAAATAATTATAATCCCCTGAACTAAATAATTGAAAGCAGTACAGCAGTAAACTTCAGTATAATAAATATCGATATATCAGTCAATTCCAATAAATCACTGCGACAAGCCCTACAGCAATTCAAGACTGAAAATAATATTCATATGGGAACACCCTGTTTCGCTTTGTCGATATAACGCATCAAATAACGTTTGCCGTATATGATATCTGTATTGGTGTTGGTGTTAGCAGGTAATAATAAAGCATCAGGATTATAAATTGGTGGTGACAAAAAAGATGACTTGCAATTGAGGAATACCGTAGAGGAATAAACAAAAATTTAAAATTAATAAAATATTGTAATTGTTGCTATAAGGAAATGTATTTGTGTTTTATTTTAAATCATTTACATGTTCTCTGAAAATTAAAATTAAATTAGTGGAATCAATACAGTTTGATCCCACAAAATTGGAGGGTCAATCGGGATCAATACAAAAAATTGATCCGTAGCTACAGAATTAAAAAAAATAGAGCGTGAATGTGTAGTTTCAGAGCCTTCTAGAGTATATAGCCATAATCATTATGACGTATTTTTTAGAAGCTTTTTTAGTGGTATAACTTTTTACTGATTTCCATAGGAATCCATAGTAAAAATGGTGTTTTTTAGCTTCAAGTGTTTCAATGAAAAAAGCAAAAATGTTACAAAATGTGTATACAAAAGTGTTCTACATATCTTTAGCAGCAATATACAAGAAGGGTATATTGATATTAAGTAAATATTAATTGCATAAATATTAAAATTAAATTATGCCTAAAATATATTTTACGAACTTTCAGTTTGAAAAATACATCAAAGTTGGCTCTGACGAATTAAAATAATATTTGGTAAATTTATCTTTAGTTTTACTAGTGTACGTTAGATGTCTAAGATTTATACAGAAAAATACAAAACAAATTATTTCGCAAAATTATGACACGTTCTTAATATTTTGAGAATTTGTTTTGCTTTTCCTATAATTTTTGAAATTGAAATTTCCCCAGGTGGCAATTTTTGGTACGATTTTTCAACATTTTTACTGCCATCACTGCCATCTATGTAATGTATATTGACTTAAGGCACACGATTTGTAGTAAGCTTTTCTTTTTAATTTGACCAGAATGCTGTTGTTATGAACTTTTTTTTATATTTTGGTTTAAATAAATCAATTATAGTCGTATTTCCATGAGAATTTTACAACAACAATTGCTCGCGATACGAATTAAATAATTCAAACCAAAAGTTTGAATTATTTAATTCATTCCTAATTTTATTTATACCACCCGACACCAGACGCCGAATAATAATTTTTCTATTGACAAGGGGGGGCCTTGACGTAAAAAAATAATTTTTTTATTGACAAGGGGGGGGGGCCTTGACGTAAAAAAATAATTTTTTTATTGACAAGGGGGGGGGCCTTGACGTAAAAAAATAATTTTTCTATTGACAAGGGGGGGGGGGCTTGTCAATAATAATTTTTCTATTGACAAGGGGGGGGGCCTTGTCAATAATTATTTTTCTATTGACAAGGGGGGGGCCTTGACGTAAAAAAATAATTTTTCTATTGACAAGGGGGGGGCCTTGTCAATAATAATTTTTCTATTGACAAGGGGGGGGCCTTGACGTGAAAAAATAATTTTTCTATTGACAAGGGGGGGGCCTTAACGTAAAAAAATAATTTTTCTATTGACAAGGGGGGGCCTTGTCAATAATAATTTTTCTATTGACAAGGGTGGGGCCTTGTCAATAATTATTTTTCTATTGACAAGGGGGGGGCCTTGACGTAAAAAAATAATTTTTTTATTGACAAGGGGGGGGGGCCTTGTCAATAATAATTTTTCTATTGACAAGGGGGGGGCCTTGACGTAAAAAAATAATTTTTTTATTGACAAGGGGGGGGCCTTAACGTAAAAAAATAATTTTTTTATTGACAAGGGGGGGGCCTTGACAATAATTATTTTTCTATTGACAAGGGGGGGGCCTTGACGTAAAAAAATAATTTTTTTATTGACAAGGGGGGGGCCTTGTCAATAATAATTTTTCTATTGACAAGGGGGGGCCTTGACGTAAAAAAATAATTTTTTTATTGACAAGGGGGGGGCCTTGACGTAAAAAAATAATTTTTCTATTGACAAGGGGGGGGCCTTGTCAATAATAATTTTTCTATTGACAAGGGGGGGGCCTTGTCAATAATTATTTTTCTATTGACAAGGGGGGGGCCTTGACGTAAAAAAATATTTTTTTTATTGACAAGGGGGGGGCCTTGTCAATAATAATTTTTCTATTGACAAGGGGGGGGCCTTGACGTAAAAAAATATTTTTTTTATTGACAAGGGGGGGGGCCTTGACGTAAAAAAATAATTTTTTTATTGACAAGGGGGGGGCCTTGTCAATAATTATTTTTATATTGACAAGGGGGGGGCCTTGACGTAAAAAAATATTTTTTTTATTGACAAGGGGGGGGGCCTTGTCAATAATAATTTTTCTATTGACAAGGGGGGGGCCTTGACGTAAAAAAATAATTTTTTTATTGACAAGGGGGGGGCCTTGACGTAAAAAAATAATTTTTCTATTGACAAGGGGGGGGCCTTGTCAATAATAATTTTTCTATTGACAAGGGGGGGGCCTTGTCAATAATTATTTTTCTATTGACAAGGGGGGGGCCTTGACGTAAAAAAATAATTTTTTTATTGACAAGGGGGGGGCCTTGTCAATAATAATTTTTCTATTGACAAGGGGGGGGCCTTGACGTAAAAAAATAATTTTTTTATTGACAAGGGGGGGGCCTTGACGTAAAAAAATAATTTTTCTATTGACAAGGGGGGGGCCTTGTCAATAATTATTTTTTTATTGACAAGGGGGGGGCCTTGACGTAAAAAAATAATTTTTTTATTGACAAGGGGGGGCCTTGTCAATAATAATTTTTCTATTGACAAGGGGGGGGCCTTGACGTAAAAAAATAATTTTTCTATTGACAAGGGGGGGCCTTGTCAATAATAATTTTTCTATTGACAAGGGTGGGGCCTTGTCAATAATTATTTTTCTATTGACAAGGGGGGGGCCTTGACGTAAAAAAATAATTTTTTTATTGACAAGGGGGGGGGGCCTTGTCAATAATAATTTTTCTATTGACAAGGGGGGGGCCTTGACGTAAAAAAATAATTTTTTTATTGACAAGGGGGGGGCCTTAACGTAAAAAAATAATTTTTTTATTGACAAGGGGGGGGCCTTGACAATAATTATTTTTCTATTGACAAGGGGGGGGCCTTGACGTAAAAAAATAATTTTTTTATTGACAAGGGGGGGGCCTTGTCAATAATAATTTTTCTATTGACAAGGGGGGGCCTTGACGTAAAAAAATAATTTTTTTATTGACAAGGGGGGGGCCTTGACGTAAAAAAATAATTTTTCTATTGACAAGGGGGGGGCCTTGTTAATAATAATTTTTCTATTGACAAGGGGGGGGCCTTGTCAATAATTATTTTTCTATTGACAAGGGGGGGGCCTTGACGTAAAAAAATAATTTTTTTATTGACAAGGGGGGGGGCCTTGTCAATAATAATTTTTCTATTGACAAGGGGGGGGCCTTGACGTAAAAAAATAATTTTTTTATTGACAAGGGGGGGGCCTTGTCAATAATAATTTTTCTATTGACAAGGGGGGGGCCTTGACGTAAAAAAATAATTTTTTTATTGACAAGGGGGGGCCTTGACGTAAAAAAATAATTTTTTTATTGACAAGGGGGGGGCCTTGACGTAAAAAAATAATTTTTCTATTGACAAGGGGGGGGCCTTGTCAATAATAATTTTTCTATTGACAAGGGGGGGGCCTTGACGTAAAAAAATAATTTTTTTATTGACAAGGGGGGGGCCTTGACGTAAAAAAATAATTTTTTTATTGACAAGGGGGGGGCCTTGTCAATAATTATTTTTCTATTGACAAGGGGGGGGCCTTGTCAATAATTATTTTTCTATTGACAAGGGGGGGGCCTTGTCAATAATAATTTTTCTATTGACAAGGGGGGGGCCTTGACGTAAAAAAATAATTTTTTTATTGACAAGGGGGGGGCCTTGACGTAAAAAAATAATTTTTCTATTGACAAGGGGGGGGGCCTTGTCAATAATTATTTTTTTATTGACAAGGGGGGGGGGCCTTGACGTAAAAAAATAATTTTTTTATTGACAAGGGGGGGGCCTTGTCAATAATAATTTTTCTATTGACAAGGGGGGGGGCCTTGACGTAAAAAAATAATTTTTTTATTGACAAGGGGGGGGCCTTGACGTAAAAAAATAATTTTTTTATTGACAAGGGGGGGGCCTTGTCAATAATTATTTTTCTATTGACAAGGGGGGGGGCCTTGACGTAAAAAAATAATTTTTTTATTGACAAGGGGGGGGCCTTGTCAATAATAATTTTTCTATTGACAAGGGGGGGGCCTTGACGTAAAAAAATATTTTTTTTATTGACAAGGGGGGGGCCTTGACGTAAAAAAATAATTTTTCTATTGACAAGGGGGGGGCCTTGTCAATAATAATTTTTCTATTGACAAGGGGGGGGGCCTTGTCAATAATTATTTTTCTATTGACAAGGGGGGGGCCTTGACGTAAAAAAATAATTTTTTTATTGACAAGGGGGGGGGCCTTGTCAATAATAATTTTTCTATTGACAAGGGGGGGGCCTTGACGTAAAAAAATAATTTTTTTATTGACAAGGGGGGGGCCTTGACGTAAAAAAATAATTTTTCTATTGACAAGGGGGGGGCCTTGTCAATAATAATTTTTCTATTGACAAGGGGGGGGGGGCCTTGACGTAAAAAAATAATTTTTTTATTGACAGGGGGGGGGCCTTGACGTAAAAAAATAATTTTTCTATTGACAAGGGGGGGGCCTTGTCAATAATAATTTTTCTATTGACAAGGGGGGGGCCTTGTCAATAATTATTTTTCTATTGACAAGGGGGGGGCCTTGACGTAAAAAAATAATTTTTTTATTGACAAGGGGGGGGGCCTTGTCAATAATAATTTTTCTATTGACAAGGGGGGGGGCCTTGACGTAAAAAAATAATTTTTTTATTGACAAGGGGGGGGCCTTGACGTAAAAAAATAATTTTTCTATTGACAAGGGGGGGGCCTTGTCAATAATAATTTTTCTATTGACAAGGGGGGGGCCTTGTCAATAATTATTTTTCTATTGACAAGGGGGGGGCCTTGACGTAAAAAAATAATTTTTTTATTGACAAGGGGGGGGCCTTGTCAATAATAATTTTTCTATTGACAAGGGGGGGGCCTTGACGTAAAAAAATAATTTTTTTATTGACAAGGGGGGGGCCTTGACGTAAAAAAATAATTTTTTTATTGACAAGGGGGGGGCCTTGTCAATAATTATTTTTCTATTGACAAGGGGGGGGCCTTGACGTAAAAAAATAATTTTTTTATTGACAAGGGGGGGGCCTTGTCAATAATAATTTTTCTATTGACAAGGGGGGGCCTTGACGTAAAAAAATAATTTTTTTATTGACAAGGGGGGGGCCTTGACGTAAAAAAATAATTTTTCTATTGACAAGGGGGGGGCCTTGTCAATAATAATTTTTCTATTGACAAGGGGGGGGCCTTGACGTAAAAAAATAATTTTTTTATTGACCAGGGGGGGCCTTGACGTAAAAAAATAATTTTTCTATTGACAAGGGGGGGCCTTGTCAATAATAATTTTTCTATTGACAAGGGGGGGGCCTTGTCAATAATTATTTTTTCTATTGACAAGGGGGGGCCTTGACGTAAAAAAACAATTTTTTTATTGACAAGGGGGGGGCCTTGTCAATAATAATTTTTCTATTGACAAGGGGGGGGGCCTTGTCAATAATAATTTCTGAAAACCTTTCTCTGATATGAGACAACAATTGTGACGGTCCAGCATGTAGTATTTTTCGATGCAAATGTGCCACCATTTTCATGACAATCGGATGGTCACCTGATAAAATTATTGGATGCTTGATGTCGTACTGTATTGGTGCGTTAGAAATTCACCCACTCACCCGTAATAATCCATAATTTATCTAAAAATGGAAAAAATTGATCATTTGGCCTGTTGTTAACATAACACCTTTCTTTAGCAAGTCAACTTCCTTTCTGAATCTTGAGTATTGGATCAGCAAAAACAACCGAGTTTCAACCAACAACAATTCATCAATTGATAAAACTCGAATATTTTATAATGTTCATTTTCTTTGCATTGAACGCCAATCTTCCAATTCTGGCTAGCACTCTCAAAATAATTGGAAACATATGCCACATTCAATCTCGTCATAATCAGAACTGCACAACGATGTTGTTACCGCTTGACCTGTATCATCTTCTGGTAACGCTATTTCTTCAAGTTCCGTGGGTGGCTGGATTGGTTCCATTTGCAACATTTTCAGACCCTTCCACCACAATTCATTATTTATTAGTTCACTCGGACGCAAACCTCTTGTGGCACAGTCGACTGGATTCTCCCTTGACGTTATATGGTGCCCATTGATTACGGTTTGTGTATGTCAAAATTTGGCTTGTTCTGTTAGCGATGTAGGTAGGCCAGCTTTTCGGGTGCTTAGAAAGCCAATTTAGCACAATGGTGGAATCCGAGTATAAATACACAACTGGTCTCGTTGCAAGTGTAAGAGATTTGCTAGTGGTTTCCAGTAACTTAACCAGTAGGGATGCTGCACATAATTCTAGCTTAGGTATGCTTATAGTTTTTTTTGGTGCCACCTTTGTTTTTGGCAGTAATGAGGATAACCTTTACTTCTCCGATGTCCGTTATTGACCTTGAATATAAGGCTGCAGCGTAATGCATCCCTTGATGCGTCAGTGAACCCTTGAATCTCAAATTGTTCTCCAGTATTCAGCCATCTGGGTATCTGCAAATCTTCAAGTAACTTCAATTCGTTTCGAAAGTTCGACCATTTCGGTTTTGTGGATATCTGGTATTTCATCACCCCAGTTTAATTTTTCCAGCCAAAGTTGCTGAAATAGACATTTGATTACTACGGTTACAGGAGCAAGCCAGCCGACAGGGTCCAACAATCTTGAAGTCTCGGACAACAAACTGTCGTTTTGTGGTGTGAGACGATGTAGGTATGGTTACACGAAATTTGAAAATATCTCTAGTTGGTTGATAGTATGTATATACCCAGAATTGACACAGATTTAAATCCATCGTTAAATTCTCGTTCCGATATTTCCACTTGAGTTGGTAGATATTTTATCAGGTCAGAATGGTTTGCCGACCACTTTCGCAACCTTAACCCTGCGGTATGAAGAGCTTCAATTAATTATCGTTGCAATTTCAAAGCTTGTTCCAATGAACTTGCTCCAGACATTAAATCGTCGACATAAAAATCTCGTTTTATCACTGTAGCTGCTTGTGTAAACTTGTGACTGATGTGATCAGCAATATACTGCAGACTAATTGTTGCAATAAAATGGTGCAGAGGATGTGCCACCGTAAGTAGACGATATTGTCTAAGTTGCTCGGTTGGTGAATCTCTCCATAGAATCCTTTGGTAATCCGCATCTGCCCGTTGTACCATAAACTGCCGGTACATTTTTTCTACGTCAGCTGAAAATACGTATTTGTATTTTCTGAATCTCACCAAGATTTCTGTTAAATTTTGCTGCACCGTAGGACCTGTCATCAATTGGTCATTAAGTGAGCATCCCGTTGTTGTCTATGCTGAACTATCAAATACTACTCGCAGTTTTGTCGTAGAACTCGACTCCTTCAACACACCATGATGTGGTAGGTAAAATGTCTTACCAATTGGCTAAATAATTTCATTTGTCGGTATCAACTCCATGTGGCCCAATTGCAAATATTCCTCTATAAAACCTTTGTATTGGTTATGTAGAGAAGGGTTTTTTTTTAGACAGCTTTTCTCCAACGCATTAAATCTGAGCCTTGCTTGATTGGACGAATCTCCCAACCGCGGAGGGCGCTGTTTGAATGCTAAGGAGATAATTAGCCTACCTTGACTGGTTTTTGGTGACAGAATCCTTGTAATAAGTGATACATTTAAATTCTTCGTCTGTGAAGAGTTGCTGACACACGACCTCCTCGACTTCCCAAAACTTCCTCAGGAGACGATCGATATTTAATTCTTCGTCCTGTGTGAAAAACACCCGTTCTGTTGAATCTACTGGCTTTGGTGAATCGAATACACCTCCAACTATCCACACAAATTTGGAATTTAGAGCAACTAAATTGTTCACGGTATTGGTTACCTTCCCCTTTTCAATGATATTGAGGAAATGGTCACATTCTAGCAACGTATCGATTGGCCCAACCTGGTAAAAAGTAGGATCAGCTAATGGTAAAGTTTCAACAAATGGAAGCGCCTCCTCCAAATCATCGCGCGGTAGATGTAATGTTATGCTGGACACAATTAGTGCGGCTGTGTCGATCATGTAGTTATGGTCTAATCTCGACCTTATTCTAATGTTGGCCATACCATGCGAAATACCTGCTCTGGACTGGTTGATTGTCTTTATAACGTCTCGATCATTAGATCTGGAAATTTGTAACCTATTGACACATGAACCCGTTGAACCCATTTTCAATTTGTACGACTGCGGTAGCCGGTAGGTAATATGTTTTTACCATTGGCAAGCGACGTTAGTACTACTTCACTAGTAGCAGTTGGATTGGTGCTGGTTTCTTGTTGTATGGAGCTGGTGGCTGGTTCAACATTCAAATGCATTAGTGAGTTATGTTTTTTATTGCATTTTCGACATCTTCTGTTTGATTTACACTGGTACGCTGAATGGGTTTCAGAGAGACAATTGAAACATCTCGAGTTATCCTTGAGAAATTCACGAAGTTGAGTAACATTTAGCACATTAAACTTTGGACATTCAAAAAGACGATGTGTTTCATCCTGACAAAGTGGGCAAGAAACCGTTGCGGGAATATGAAATGCTCTAATCGATGATTGAGATTTGAAACTAGACCTTTTGTCAGACGTTGATGTCGATGGTTTGCTATTGCCCGCAGGACTCTCTGTTAATGCACTCGTTTTCTTGAGCAAAAATTCCAAGAGCAATTGAAGGTTTGGAAAATCTGTTTCAGTGGTTTCATATTTCCATGCGCGCTTCGTGTCTTCGTCTTTTTTTAAATCACAGTAGGGACATACTATAAACCATCAAATTCTGAGTCAAATGGCAAAACCTGCAATTGGCCTCCAATTGTGGTTCTTGATCTTTTCATGGCACCAGCCATGTGTAAATAACTGAATACATTTCACAACGCAAAAAACAATAGTCATTATTGCCCACTTGCGTATTTCTTTGATGTGTATCACTTACCAAATTTTTATACTGTTGACCTATAATAAATGTTCTACACAACAAATGAAATAGATAATGATGTGAACGATAACCTATCATCTCACAAGATTGTCATAATAATTGTCACCCGCATCTAAAATATTTATTACACTCCGGTTGTGCACAACAAACGAATATATAACACAATATTACAACAAGATGTTGCTCTCTGCCATATCTAATTAAATTTTTTTATTGTCATACTAACGAAATTTTTATGATCTTAAGTATGTATCTATAAAGTTTGGTATTGTACAACATATTATTAGTGTATGGCGACCAAGGTGATAGACCTTGGCTAACTCACTAATTAAAGGCGTCAGACTATATAATAGCCGTTTTGAAATTTTGTCTCAAATTCCAATTAAATATTTTTTTATTGTTTTTTATTTTTTTTGAAACGTCACAACACAAAAATTCCAAAAATAATTTTATTAAATTAAAAATAGTTTTGACAGTAAAATGTATAATAATAATAGTTTCATATTACCCATGGTACTCGAATATTAAAAAGAGCGGTCATGAAAAATTTCGACCGAGTACAAAAAAAAAAATAAAAGATGAGAAGGAGGACGATGGTTTTGGGTTGTCATTATAAATATTATAACCAAAATAGTAAAATACACAAATAATCCCGAACGAAGTTGGATCGTGTATTTATAATAAAACGTTAAATATGTTATATATGGGGTGGTGGTGGTAGCGGCGGCGGTAGGCAATATCTGGTTATTGTCAATTTTTCCTATTAAAATACAAAAAAAAAGTGTGAAATTTAGGACATCTGTGAAATTTAATTTAATTCTTTATCCCAAATTTGTGCTTCTGTCTGATTTTATTAATTTTTATTTTTGTTCAAACCAGGGGAGGATTAAAATGGACATTGAATTTAATAATAGAATTTGGAATAATACATATTCGTAATTGTATTCGGCGTGTGAATTGTAAATAAAAGAAAAGGATTTTTTTTTTGTGTTTTTGTCACCAATTAAACGTATCAAATTCGGTTTAAACAGCATACCTTTTGTATTTAGAGTCAATATATCGTTTGTGATAAATTAGTCGAACTTTATATGTTTTGGAAAGTTTTTCTCTCGCAAGTTTTATTTTTGTATCCATTGTTTCCACTCAATTCAATTTTAGTTTTGGTAAACAAAAAAACTTTAAACGAAAACTAAAAATTGAATCGTGAAACTGCAACATAAAAATTATTCTTCTCGTTGTCTACAACAAAATACAAAAAAATAACATTTCCACTACATAAAATACCAAAAATACCACAGACATGAAGAATACATAACAATTTAGGTTACACATCTTTAACATTTCCCATATTATATATGCGCATATAATACTTCTTCGGCTACAAAAGAAGACATCGTTAACAACCAAATGGGTATAAAACCCTCGCACAAATCACTAATCAATAGACTCGTATAAAATACGACGACACGATATTCAAATTGAACAAAAAAACAAAAAATGTTGATATATCTTAGAATTAAACAATAAATTACACACAGCTACTTGTCTTGCTATATAAACTAAACCGATTCAAGATAGACCCTATCTCGAAATTATAGGATATAACAAAGAAATCATAAAGAACATGATTACTGCTACATTATACACCATGTCATTGGGCTGACACATACAAAAAAAAATCCCATCAAGATAAAAACTTGTGTAGCAATCGAAAAAAAAGGGTTTTCTAACTTCACGAGTACAAATAGAATATAGATAAAAATAAAAAGGATTTTGCCATCTTATTGATGAGAATCTATTAAATTTATCTAGTTCTTTAATACTACATACAGGAATACTCTATTTAGCGTCGAACGAGGGAATCAAAATTAAAAAAATTTAATAAACACGTTCCACAAATTTTAGACAGCTAACGATTTTGTTTTAATCCATTAGCGCTCTACAAACATTAAAAATGTGGGCCGAAATTCCTCCAGCAGTTGGAAAAGTTGTAAAACGAATTTAAAATAAGAATATAAACAATCAATTCAAAATACACAAATAGGTTCCACACAATTTTTAGGATTTCTTAAATTTGGTCACATAGGTTGTTTTCCAAACGGATACTTATTTGTGGAACCTGTCTAATTGAATGTAATTTCTTATGGAATAAGTGAGTTCCACAAATAAGTATCGTTTGGAAAACAGCCATAAAAGCATATTTTAATTAAAAGACTATTTACTTACTAAGACGGTTTTCCAAACGAGATTTATTTGAATACTTATTTGTGGAACCTGTCTTATTCCATTAGAAATTACATTGGATAAGTTAGGTTCCACAAATATGTATTCGTTCGAGCTGTTTCCAAACGAATACTTATTTGTGGAACCTATCTTATTTCATAAGAAATAACATTGAATAAGTTAGGTTACACACAATAAGTGTCAAATAAGTATCGTTTGGAAAACAGCCTAAGATTTATTTACACGAACATATGTCGCAACTAAAACTAGAAATAAGTCCCACATTTTTTTCCTGTCAATATTTAAAAGTTCATTAGGATTATCCCCTCAGCAATGAAAACAAGATATTTTTCGATTAAATTGCCGTTACGTTTGGTTTTTTGCGCTCCCACAAGATATGTTTAACGATCTGTAAAGACACCGAGTTCGATAGAGGTAAAGCTCTACTAAACTTATGTTCCACTAACTAAATCATTCTTAAAATAATATAAAATTGATATTGATGTAGTCAGTTAAGACAAATACAACCTATACGCTGCTTTACGCTGTATACCTGCATTAATACACAAAAGTATGAATGAATCGATACACTTAAATTAGATCTCGTTCATCTCTTCCAAAAAAAAAAAAAAAAAAAAAAAATCATCAAACCACATCAACTCACTATATTGTAATCAACCATCTTGTAACTATTAGATTTTTTTTTATTTTTATATGATTACAAAACAAGACGTTGTCATGATGTTATGATGGTGCTTGTCAAATTGAAATATGATATTTTCTTGGTTATATTATAACACAACCAACAACCAGGCATAATAAGATCGATAAGAGTACGGTTTATTGGTTTCGTATCCGTACATTGACGTGGTTTTTGATAATCGTTATTGTTATTGTTGTAACGGAAATTGAATTTCACTTGTGTATTTTTATACATACGTATACTGTATACGTTGTTCGGAGATTCAGATTTTCTGTCAAGTGATTTTGTGTTGTGGAAATTAAATTAACAAGTTTATTATATTTGTATGTGGATAGATGATTGTCATGAGAGATTTTTTTTGTTATTTAATTTGATTGATTGATTTGATAACTGGTAGGTAGATAGATGAATGGATATATGTAGATATTTCAGTTAGTTTGGTATTGATTACACTTTTTTGGTGGTGCTCTAATTTTGTTTAGGAAAATTTTGAAATGTAGAGTCTCACGTTCTTAATAATAATTCGAAGAAATTTAATTAGAACTCTTTAGTTTTTTTTTTTAACTTTACGATCGATTCGGAGCCTGCGTATAAAATACGTGGCTAGTTTGTATTGTTTGTGGATTTAACCTTTTTCGAACTTGTTCTTCTACCCACAGCATGCTGCTGTTGTTGCCTTAAGTAATTCTTCGAACTGAAGCTAGACAGTCCTATACCGATGTTGACTTGATGGTACAGGATTTGAGAGCCTTCAAGGCCGTTTGGCTGCCTGAAACAATGTAGATATTTGCGTTGTGTAGACAACTCATGGATTTCGAACGAGAAGTTCCTGTTCATATATTCCTCTCCCTGCTTCGTCTTTCGTTTAAACCCATCTGTATACCATACCTTGAATCTTTCTTCTTCAACGAACGGCCCAACTGAGCCCCGCATGTCCTTATTTGGCATAAAGCCGCAGAAGAGTCTGTGGAAGTTCAGTTAAGTTGGCATACAATCAAAATATACAGCGTCCTTTATAATATGCAGATGCAATGAACGCAGTCCTAGAACAGCCTCTCTTATTGATTCTCTAACACAGGGGCAGGCCATGTGCTGAACCTTGTTCAGTAAAGTTTGAGCTTCTTTCTCCTCCGTTTTAGGCCACCATACTTCCGATGTGTATATTACGTATATTAAGCCCCAAGTTCGCACATAAGTCATCTCTGATAGGCTCAGAAGGCTTTAGCGGCAAGTAAATGGTGTTTCCAATTCAGTTTTTGATCCAGGATAACCTTTAGATGCTTGACTTGTTTGTAGTATTGAACCGTAGTACCGTGTAACGAGGGAGCTCTAAGCGCGAGCTTTGTCCCCCTCGTTCCTCGTAATATGCACAATAATCTTTTTGTTTGGGTTGCAGCTAAGTCCTTCCTGGACACGCTAATTCCATACTATGTCGATTGCATTCTGCATGAGGTTGGATAAAATTCATCAGATTAACGGAGAATAACGGAGACAAAAGGCTTCCTTGGGGACATCCCTTTACGGCGCTAATGATTACTGATTCATTACCTAATTTAGTTGTGATCATCCTATATTTCAGCATGGAATGGATCCACCTAATTGAAAGTGGAATCCCCTTTTCCCTTGCTGCCCTCTCTGCATAATTATAGGTGGTAATATTAAAAGCCCCCTCAATATCTATTAAGGCACAGAGGGTAATTTAGGCCGCTAAGAGCCGTCACTGATTGATATGCAAATTGATTCCGATGAAGCGAATTTCCTATAAGGTTCCCACTTCTGATTTGGTGACTTCTAATTTTTAGAAACGATCTTAGATTATTTGGGCGGTATACCTTGGGCTAGATGTCTCGTCATCCCCCATCCTTTGATATAAAGGCCACATTTACTTTCCTCAATAGTTTCGGAATAGAGTTAAAGACAGCTTGCCCGAAAAATCCGAACCAGGCTGATGGGATTTTCCTCAATGTCTTTCATCATCGTAGAAACCTTCCTAAGATTTCGTCACTATAGACTCCGGAAATGGATCTTTGGTATGATCTCTAGACAGAGGACTTTTTAGAGCCGCCCTGCAGAAGGCAATTTAGTGATTCCTTCACAGAGACTTCTTCAAGTTGCCCTTTTGGATCTCCTTAGTTGGAGTTTATTTTCAGTCAAGGCCAACTTAAGCTCGCCTCATTTATATTGGTGCGTTTAGCCTTGCTAAATAACTTCCTCGATGTGTTCTTTAGTTTTTCCTGCGTTCCGTTCAACCATACTTGTGGAGACTCTTCACTTCACAGGACAGCTGTTCTCAAATGCTGAGTGAATGAATGGAGTTCTGCACACACAGTTATGCAAATCCGTGTAAAAAACCATGTCGATTTGCAAGAATCGACCGGGACTAAATTTTGCATTTGTATGCGAAGATGTTGAAAACAGTCATTAGTCGATGGGGGGGCTGAGAATTAGGGTCTGAAAATATATAGCCAGGTAATCTGAAGCTCCAGTGGCATAGTTGTTACGGTCCCGGATTCGATTTCCGGCGGGTGATGAAAAAATCACGGCTGGTTAATGTAAGGATCAATAAATTAATCACTCATTATCTGTTGTAAAAATGATTACGAATCTTTACTATGAAGCGCCCAAATCCGAAAAAAAAAAAATCTGAAGCTCTGACCATAAACTAGGCCCTCTGGGCTGCACTTGAGATCTTGCGAACCTAGAATTTTTTTTAGCTCAGTGAGGAGTGTAGACTCAAATTGGCTGTCTTGGTATGTCATTACTTAAAGAGGAACGCTAAACCTTGATATATACTGCTCGATGAATGTCTTAGCAATGGTTGCAGCGGTCATATCTAAAATGGGCATGCCTCCGGCCAACGAGTGTACCTGTCGACGATCGTTAACAAAACCTGGTTGCTTTCTGATGGTGGAAGTGGTCCGACTAGATCCATGTGCATATGCTGGAAGCGTGTTTGGTGAAAGAAATGTTGATGCCAAGATTCAAATTGGGCCAAAAATTAAGCGTAGAAAGATGTTTCTGCGATGCGCGGATTTCTGAATGTAAAATACCGTGCAGTGAATCGAAAACTAAACGACGTTATGATTTAGTAATATTACTAGAGGATTACCAGAGGATATTTCGCAGAATAATTCATGACCAGTGAAATTAACAAGTTCAGTACTTGGTGCTTGTTGAACGAGATATCCGTATGTTGTCTGTAACTCTGATTCTGATATCTCTTTTAAATCAGGGATTCTGCTTATAGAGGCAGTTTGTTGACAAAGTCAGTGAGTCCGCCGCGGACTGCGTTTTTTTTTTAGTGTCAGAGTTAATCAATGATTTATGGTCCTGTCTCTGTCGAAGGTAGAAAACTTGACATCAGTTGTTGTGAGTTTCTTTGAAAAGAACGCTATTTTCGATTATGCCGCATTGATAATCGAATCTAGTCGTTTAAAATTGAGTTGAGTGTAGAATTTGTCGATACGGTGTTGGCTGTGAATTCGCACGGTTTAATGCATTTTTGTGCTATTTATGTGAAATAAGCTTAAAACCTCGACGAGAACAATCACTAAAGGAATCACTCATGTTGATATCTATACAGCACTTTATATATCTATTTCTCTTAGAAATGGCTTAAAGCTAATAATTTTGAGTAAAATCTACATTAATCCAAACAACCTGGATTTCGAGAATTTCATCTAACTCAATGCTACGCGTAATACAATCAAAACAAAACTCTTTAATATCGAAAATCTCGCAAAACCTATAAAATCTTGCATAATTTGTATATGTATGAAATAACACTCAATCCCAAGCAAACTTCGAATGCGCTTAAAAACATCGAAAAATCGCATAAGACAACGAAAATTCCGATGTACCTGTAGTTCGATAACATATGGAGTAACTCAATGCCAAAACTTAAAATCAGGATGCCTGGTGGCCGATTTTGTAAGCGAGTTTCTAATTTTTTTGAAAATGCGACAAAAATTACATAAGTGAAACATTTCAAGTTCTCGACTATGTAAACACCTTCCTAGTATAGTATAGAAGGTTTTAAACAGTAAAAGTGAGTTGTAAATTCTATACAACCAGTAAATTTTTCAAGAGCTTCGGTTGATTTACAATACTACGTACGCACCACACGAACACTCTTAGTAGGTTCGTTTTAAAAAATTCAAGACACTGCACTACCACCACGCGAACAAGATATAAATTTGATAAAAGATAAATTAATTAATTGCGTTAATTTTGGTGTTTTGCTTTTTATTGGTACATATACATACATAATGTATAGAAATTTACTCGCCCAACTGTAGTTGTGCAGATGATTCAAGCTGTACTCCAACCCCTCTAAGAACTCCACGTTCCTATAAACAAGGGCATTTCTGTACCGAGAAGTGGCTTATATAAGCCCCAGTCGGTCAGCTTTGGAACTGTAATTTCTTGGTTCTGCATCATTCCTGCCAATAGCATGGTAACTCAAAAGCGAGTTGGCAAGCATCAAATTTCAGAAAATAGGTTTTGGCCCCTATTTATAATGCCCACATTATTACCTATCAAAAACCAAATATGTACTTCACCATCACCGACACCAGGTCCCTGGAGATGAATTTTGGACAGGGAATAACATTTATTTGCGACCTTGCCAAGGTGGCCGCTCTAGGATTCTTATTGTTTCGTTATCAAAAATCAACTTACAAACTTGTTTAGCTAATCCCTTAACTTGATTACTTATAGTCTACGGCTCTTGGATTAAGGCATGATGCAAATTAATCTTTAATATTTCAAAGTTTTTTTTGTTGCTATGGTCTACTGACGACTGTGAAGGCACGGATTTTCTTTCTTCACCGCCTCTTCCACTATTCTGACTGGCTCACCTTTGCCCTTCATTTCCTGCTCTTATCCTTCGGAGTCTGGTTTTTATCAGACCTCTTTGGTAATGTTACCGGGGCGAGTTTTTTCGCTGGTGTAGACAATGATGCATGCCACCGATGCCCTCCTCGGCCTTTACTTCACCCTCCTCTGCTGCCTCTTTGATAAGACCTGGACCATGGGAGTCTTATCCGCTTAACCACTGTGGTCCTACATATCTTTGGTAGTCGCGTTAACATTTTTTTGGTAACGCTTCGGGTGAAGCTGGACCAGACCAAACTTGTAATTCACCCGTATCCAGTTTGCTTCAGCTTATATTTGAAAGAGAGGTTAAAAGGCAAAAATGCCTTTCGCCTCCTTCCGGTTCACCAGTTAGTAGCGTTGATACCCTTATTCTAGCTCTTGAAAATACCAAGTAGCCTATCTGATAGGTACCGAGCCTCGGTACATCCTCGTTGTTCGGGAAACTTCCAAAAACCAAAGTAAATAATAAAAATAATTGAAATTACGAATTGTAATTAAATTATGTATGCGTTTTTTTATTAAAATTAATAAAAAGCATTTAATTTCGTAATTTTATCTTACTCAAATCTGATGTGTTTTGGGCGACAGGTTATCTCAAAGTGTTTAAAAAATAAAACAAAAACTTTTAAGTTTCATGTTACTCTTGCGCCTAAATTCACTGGATATACAATATCATAGTCGATATGCAGATTTATCGATAACTCACAAGCACAAACGACTATTATCAAATTTCAATTGGAATCGTATATGTATACGTACTGCACAAAATTATGATATTTGTGGCATTTAGGCACTGTCAGCATTTTATTCATAAGCATCATAAATTCTTAACTCTAAATATTTTTTTTTTATCTTTACAGGTAAGTTCGAGATTTCTACTTATTTTTAAAAAGACAACAAAGCTGGTGTGCAAATGTACTGTAAATTTTAATTAATTTCTAAATATCAAAATATTGATTTGGTTACACTCATACATAGGTAAGTTTTTCAAATTATATTGAATTTTTGTCAATGGTTTACAATTACACGAAATACGTCGTAAAGTCAAACATTTGTGGTCAATCGATTCAAACCTTTTCAAATTGTAAACCTGAAAGCTTTGGATTTCAAAGCAAATTAAGGATTTAGTTAAATTTGTATCAACGTTTGAGTACGCTTAATGAATAAGAGTGATTGACGTTTAAAAAAAATGGTGCGAGTTAGCTCCGACGCGCGACTGAAGTTTACTCATTTAGAATAATTGTCTTGGAAATTATATCATACAATAGGCAAAGAGGGTAAATAAATGCATCTCTTATAATACTGAAAGCATCTAAAGTATATACGCTTACTCAAGTTTATTTACTTGGGGGCACAGCCAAAGCAACCTTGATTATACAAGCCATAATCTAAAAAACGAAGCTTTTATAAGGGAATTAGAAACGAGGAAAAAACCAAAATTCCCATAGTAAAACCAGAGCCTTCTAGAGTATAGAGCCATAATCATTATGACGTATTTTTTAGAAGTTTTTTAGTGGTATAACTTTTCACTGATTTCCATAGGAATCCATAGTAAAAATGGTGTTTTTTAGCTTCAAGTTTTTCAATGAAAAAAGCATAAATGTTACAAAATTATTATACAAAAGTGTTCTACATATCTTTAGCAGAAATATACAGGAAGGGTATATGGGTATTAAGTAAATATTAATTGCAGAAATATTAAAATTAAATTATTTCTAAAATATATTTTTCCAACTTTCATTTTGAAAAATACATCAAAGTTGGCTCTGATGAATTAAAATAATACTTGCTACATTTATCTTTAGTTTTACTAGTGTACGTTAGATGTCTCAGATTTATACAGAAAAATACGAAAAAAAATTATTTAATTACAAAATTATGACACGTTCTTAATATTTTGTGAATTTGTTTAGCTTTTCCTACAATTTTTGAACTTGAAATTTCCCCAGGTCGCAATTTTTCGTACCATTTTCAAATGCCATCACTGCCATCTATGTAATGTATATTGACTTAATGCACACGATTTGTAGTAAGCTTTTCTTTTTAATTTGACCAGAATACTGTTGTTATGAACTTTTCTTTATATTTTGGTTTAAATAAATCAATTATTACAAGAAAATGAAAACGATTTACTTAAACGACCTTCATATATGTTAAAATTCAAACATTTATGAAAATATTTCAGAAATCATAATTAAGAATTTGCAACGTTTTCATTTGTCTTAGGAAAACAAATTTGTCTTAGGAATTTTTACAAATTTGTCTTAGGAAAAAAAGTTATTTCCCATATGTTTTATGTGTTTTACTATGGAAATTTTGGTTTTTTCGTCGTTTCTAATTCCCTTATAAAAGCTTCGATTTTTAGATTATGGCTTGTATAATCAAGGTTGCTTTGGTAAAACACATAAAACATATGGGAAATCACTTTTTTTCCTAAGACAAATTTGTAAATGAAAACGTTGCAAATTCTTAATTATGATTTCTGAAATATTTTCATAAATGTTTGAATTTCAACATATATAAATCTCGTTTAAGTAAATCGTTTTCATTTTCTTGTAATAATTAATTTATTTAAACCAAAATATAAAAAAAGTTCATAACAACAGCATTCTGGTCAAATTAAAAAGAAAAGCTTACTATAAATCGTGTGCATTAAGCCAATATACATAGATGGCAGTGGGCAGCACAAATTTTGAAAAATCATACCAAAAATTGCCACCTGGACAAATCTGAGTTTAGAAGTTGTAGGAAAAGCAAAACAAATTCTCAAAATATTAAGAACGTGTCATAATTTTGTAATTAAATAATGTTTTTTCGTATTTTTCTGTATAAATCTGAGACATCTAACGTACACTAGTAAAACTAAAGATAAATGTAGCAAGTATTATTTTAATTCATCAGAGCCAACTTTGATGTATTTTTCAAAATGAAAGTTCGAAAAATATATTTTAGAAATAATTTAATTTTAATATTTCTGCAATTAATATTTACTTAATACCAATATACCCTTCCAGTATATTGTTGCTAAAGATATGTAGAACACTTTTGTATAAAAATTTTGGAGCATTTTTGCTTTTTTCAATGAAAAACTTGAAGCTAAAAAACACCATTTTTACTATGGATTCCTATGGAAATCAGTGAAAAGTTATACCACTAAAAAAGCTTCTAAAAAATACGTCATAATGATTATGGCTCTATACTCTAGAAGGCTCTGGCACAGCCCGTCCTAGGACGGATACAATTTATATATAATGGTGACGTCCAGCTGCCGCTGCCGCAATCCCGATTTGACCATTTCATATTAGTTTAGCCGAGTAGGAGTAGCTCGAGAATTATAGCTTTTAAGGATTATTGTGCCTTAAATTGACATTAAACCAAAGAGAAAGGGGTTTTAAGGATAATTGTACATGTGTTGGGGCATCACACAATAAACCTTACAGACCGACAAACAGCCGGAGCTATGCTTTTCTCCAAAAAAAAAAAAAAATTAAATTGAAAAACAAAACTAAAATCAAAGAGAATAGAGATATCAAGAGAAACGAAGCAGAAGAAAAACTTTATTCACTCAACAACTCGAAATTACTATTATTTTGTTTATTCTTTGAAAATTTGGGTTATGCACTCACACACCTTAATTTTTTTTTTTACCTTGAAACTCAAAAATTTTAAAATATGAAAATTGAGGCTCCTAAAATTATTTTAAGATTTTCAATCGTGGGTGGTTCTTTTTAATTCTAGAGCTCGATGTTGCAATGTTCATATACTTCCTTCCGCGTTAGTTGGATTACTTTCTAATGATTTACATTTCATAACAATTTCGAATTAACACTAAAATCATAAAATCCAAAATAATTTTATGGTGATTACAGCATTCTGAATTTTCGTCAGACCACCAATTAAATTCGTTATGATGGCTAGTCCATTCCACACATTGGTCAACTATAATTTGTTTGATTTTTTTATAGTGAAGAGATTTGTCGAAAACATTTCTAAAACTCTGTGTATGATTTTTGCTTATTTCAGTAAAAATTTCTGAAGAGTATGAAATGGGCCAATATCCGAATTTTTGCTGTAGTTTTTGTAAAATATTAATGTTCAAAATTTTGAACATTAATTATCTCATCGGATTTTATTAATGGTTTCACACAGCGTGCAGTTAATTTTTGTTTTTTAACGAGACACCACGTACCCAGCGTAATAATTTTCCAAACATTCGTCAAATATAGGAAGCGTTTTTACGATTTTGTCTTCTAAATTGTCAAAATAGATCATTTCAGGACTTACATTTTCAGAATCTGAATTAGCTGTTACGATGTTTGTTTGTACTTGGAATCCATCAGTGGCCCGAAAATAGATCAACTATAGCATTACATCATTGTCATCTTCGCAGTTCGAACGCTCGGTTGTTTGTAAAATTTTCATTGACATAATCTGGGCAATAATGTCGTTGAAATGATGAATTGTTGGATTTATTGAGTTACCGCCCCTTTGCCGTATTATTGAAAATAAATTTTCGCATGGATCTTGATTAAAACGCGATGTTATAATGAACGAAATTTGATCATTTGAGTTCAAAAATTCATCGGTGAGGTTTAACACTGCATTGATAGTTTGCAGAAGTCCAGAAAAACAATATGTCTTTGTCTTGGAACACCCTTTAATGCCTGCTTTATTTTCCAATCATGATTTTAAAATTGAATAAGGTCCATTTCCTATTTCTAGAGCTTTGTGATTTGGATTTGAATCAAATTGTTTTTTGCTATTTAAAGCATCGAAGAGCATGTCGAATTTATCACAAAAATGCATTGTTGCCAAGGCTTTATTTACACTTCTGCGCTACACTTCTGCTAAAAATTTGAGTAGCGCAACCGACCTTCATTTTTTCAAAATTGTTTGGTTTTATATGTGCAGATGACAGTTTTGTGCACATTTTCGTGGTAGAATTTTTTTCGATCTCATACAATTCTTCCAAAACCGACCAGCTTGCAATTCCCTCTAAGGTTGACAATTCCATACCTATCAAATTATTTCGAACACTTTTAATTAAATGTGGAGGATCATACATAGTATGCATTTTTTTATTTTGGTAATTCTTCAAAAACACCTAACTGAGAATAACAGTTTCGGTTGTTGGCTCCTTGGTCACAAACAACTGCCACAATTTTAAAACCACCATTCTCGGCCAGGTCAATATTTTCTATTAACTTTACTTTTATTTCAATGCCTCTCATATTATTCTTAGAGGAATAATACGACAATATGTAGTCAGTGAATCCATCAATATGATGATGAAAACAATTGTATTCAAGATATCGTTTAATATCGACCTCATCATAGACAATAACCGCATATCTTGAATTATTGTCCATGTCCTTGCATTTTTTTTTTTAGATTATTGGTAATGTCATCATTAATACCAGGTTTTAGGTGTTTCACTGGCATCCAACCTCGAATTGAAGACGCGGCTGGAAGTCGACATTGAAATACCTTTTTTAGATATCTACAAGTTTTTGCTGACCAAAAATATATGTTTTGAGCTACAAATCTTTGGGGTTGGCTCCAGTTTGTCGTTTGAGGTTTCCGAACCAATAACATTTTCCCTAATTCTTTTGCCTGATCTGCTACGTAAGCTAAATCATTTATTCTGTCGTTCAAACTTATTTTAGATTTCGACTTAAGAAATTTGCAAATTTTTCGTAAATAACGAGATTCTAAGGCTAGAGATGTTATATTCAAATTTTTTTCTTGAATTTTTTTTTTTTCATAGTTGCCAATTGTTTCTCAATTTCACAATATTTACTTCTGTAATAAACGCAATTTTTTTTTGTGTCTCGCAATTACTACATAAAGGTTTATCTTTTCCTATATCGGTATACCTTAATTTCGAAGGAGGTTCGTACTGTTCAAATTCTTCTAAGGTTAGATCTGTATTACTAGAACCTGCTGTAGAGTAGTTAGGATAAATCCTTTTTGCTTGAATTGGATCAGGTATGTTAAAATAGTCATCGTCATATTCGAAACAACTAGGATGAACTAAACTTAAGGATGGGATCGTACCCGGTTTAAGATGATTTTCAAGCTTAGATTCGTCAAAAAAGTGGTCTTCGCATATCCTTATACATTTCTTTAAATTGTCTTTATCTAAATAGCATTTTTCAATCCATTCGTCCAAATCAAAAATTCTCATGGGTAATCGCTTCCTATAACTTATAATATAACAGTTTTTAAACAATTTGTAGTATTGTTCGCATACATTTAGGTGCATCATAAACCCGTACATCGTATTTTTGTTGTGTGATTATTACTGTACTAACTATAAAGCGCAATATTTAATGTATTGGTAATAAAATATTTGGTCATTACATGATTACGTAAAAAAAGAATAAAAATAAAAAAAATAAGATTGGATGAAAATCGAATCGAAGATCTTTGCCGATCTAGCCCAGTGCGTTACCAATTTTTTTTTTTTTTTAATATGATTCTTTATTAAAGCTATTAACAATTTAACAATCTGAGATATGATCGGCCTTATCAAAGTTTGGTAGCAAATTCTCTTCGAGACTGGACTCACGAATTTAGAATAAAAAATTGCTTTATTTAGAAAGAAACCATTCTTTGCGATTGTTAGTTGAATGTTTATGTGCTTTGTCAGATAGCAGAATTCATCGACAGCAACTCCCAAGTACTTCACTGAAGTTTTTTGTTCTATGGTATTGTTAATTTGTATCTTCAGGTTTTTCCGGTTTCGTCGTGTATCATTGTTTGCCAGCTGATACACTTTCTATTGTTTCACATTTAGGTTCGTTTAATTTTATGCTCCATATGTGAAAGAAACTAGTAGTTGTGAAATTAATGGCACTCTGATTACTTACTAAATCTTTCGTGTAGATGTTAAATAATATTGGGGCGGTTATTGCGCCTTGTTGTAATCCGATTCTCAGCTCAAATTAAACTACAAAACTTGTGCAGGTGTCGTGTTCGTAGATATGGAAAAGTATAGATTCAAATGCTTTTTCCATATCTACGAACACGACACCTGCACAAATTTTGTAGTTTAATTTGTGGCATACATATATGTGATGTTAAATTGGTGATGGCATATGTTGTTGTATCTAAAACCAAACTGGTTATCAGGAATTAAGGTGTTTTCGACTGTGTGTTTATGAATATTGTTGTATATTATTATCTCAAATATTTTGCCTAAATTTGACAATATACTGATTGGCCTATAATTTAACGGTTTGACTTCGTTTTTATCTTTTTGTCTTATTGGAAAGATTCTGGCTTGTTTTCAACAACTCGGAAAAGTTCTCTAGTTTAACAGGTTATTAAAAATCGTACCATATTTCTGATATTACAGTCTCTGATAAGTGTTTCAAAACAATACTGTGAATCTTATCTACACCAAACGATTTTTTACTGTTTGGGCAGGCTAGCAACTTTTGGTATTTAATTTGGTTTCGTTTAGCAATAAAATGTCCGGATCGTCAAAATTGATGAAATGAAGTAGGTTTGACGATTGATGCTGACGATTGAGTTTACATTTAACCTTAATGACATAGGGAGATTGACACGACTAACCAAATTATTTAAAATGTCTCAAGTTGAAAAATTTCTTAATTTTGATCAAAGAAGGCTAGTAGGCGGGGCTGGTTACATTTTAAATAATTTGGTTGGTCGTGTAATCTTCCTATCTTCCTATGTCACAAACACAGCATGAGCGCTATTATTATGAGCTTCATAATTTACTTAGCATACTTTAGCAGTTGTGAGATTTGCTCATTTTGCTTTTGAATAACTGTGGCAATTTTTCCACTCTTGCTCAAATTTTTGGACTGTTGATTGTTTAGTGCTATTTCGTTTTTAAATTTCTACATATGACCCGAGTTGCAAGATTACTCTAAATGGCTCGGCCAGATTGTATAACGTTGAACGATTTTGTTTCTCATTTATATTTTGTTTTAACCTAATCAATACGTTTTGATATTAGGACAGCCTTTAAAGGATGCTAGATGACCCGTTTCGCGTAAACGTGAAATAATTTGTATTAAATGATTTGTAATTTTCTATGTTATTTATGATAACGGAGTGTTTCTTGTTACTGACTCTTCGTATCCCAAAGCTGTCAATTTGTGCTCCTTTTACTAGTTAAATCGTGCCTTTAATTTGCTGATGATGAATGTGCAATGGTGGTGGTTTGCGTAACCGTGGTTCCGGTTTCTGCTTTTCTCTGTTATCCTGTATAATGTCGGACACATTTTCTTTTCAGCGTGTCGTGATTCGCCAACCGAAATGACTTTCTAAATAAGATGGTTTTACATTTAGTCTTATTAATTCTTATTTTCCATGTATGAAGATAGCCCTGTATAAAGTTTATGGCGTCTTGTAATCTTTTTTGAATTATCTGGATTTTTGAAGCTGTGCTGTTGTAAATTATTAAATCATCTGCGTAAGCTACAAATTGCATTTCATTAGAATTTAATTTGTTATTACTTATTAGATCTTTAACGTACAAATTAAACAGAATTGGCTACAATAATTGAGCCTTGTTGTAGGCCATTAAATAATCTAAATGTGTGTGTTGATTCTTCCATTCCATTTGGGAGTTTAAATTTTTTGTCGTATAATATTTCTAAAATTATATTTGAATGAGATCTGGTTCGAAATTCATTTTATGTAACTTGAATAACAATCCGTCTAACCAAACCGATTCAAAAGCCTTTTCCAGGTCAATGAATACTGCTTCGGTACTTATTTTCCTATTAACCAATCACTATTTACAATATTTGGTGATTCTGCCTTTTCATTTTATTTTTAAGAATTGGTACTACTCTGGCCGTTTGCCAACAAGAAGGAAACGTTTTGTTGTTTAATAGCTGCTTTTGTTGTGTAATTCTGCAATGATCATTTCAGGTAAATGCTTTAGTGCTCTATCCGGAATTTCATCAAGCCCAAACGATTTTTTTTAAGTTTTCACATTTGATAATCGCTTTTAATTCATGGATTGTAATAAAATATTGTTTAGTGTTTACCTCTGATACAACATTTTCTCTGTTCGTACTACTGAAAGTTCATTTCGCTACGTGATTTGTGATCTCATGTATTTTTGTAATGTAATTGGCTTAATGGTTTTGAGCAAATTTCATATAATTTGCACAGCTTGTAAGGAGCCGGTTCAGAAAATAATAAATCATGGCAGCAAAATAGGGTTAGCCCCTTAATCTTGCATTACAAAATGTTGCATTACAAAATGTTGCATTACAAAATGTTGCATTACAAAATCTTGCATTACAAAATCTTGCAGTTACAAAATCTTGCATAACAATTTCCCGTACATTTATAGAATCGCGCGCGCGATTTTATAAATGTACGGGAAATTGTTATACAAGATAACAAATCGCATTGACAAAATTCTACTGTATAATGATAATTATACAGTAGAATTTTGCTCGAAATATCAAAAATCAAATGTCCAGGATTAGATATTCTTAACCAGAATATTATGTTGAGATATTCTGGAAAATGGAGATTTCCATTTTAATTTTAATATTAAATCTTCAGTAATCAGAAACGAAAATTTAAATTCTGGAAAATGAAGATTAAATTTTCCTTATCCAGAATATTTTGTTGAAATATTTTGATAAATGGAGATTTCCATTCTAATTCTAATATTAGCCGTATTTCTTGACGCATAATTATCCGGATCGCTATCGGCACGATTTAGTTTATTTTATTTTTTTTAATTATATTGAACTTTTATGAATACGCAATAAATATTATGTTAGATACTAAAGACAGGTACAGATGCAAGATTTTGGGTTGGCAAGATTTTGATTTGCATGATTTTAAAAAAATGCAAGATTTTGTACTTGCAAGATTTTGTAATGCAAGATTTCGGGGCGCTCACAGCAAAATAATGTACACAACTTATTTAAGCAATTTAAAACAAAAACGTTGGAAAACAAATGTATTTAATGTTCAATTTATAATTTATTTATTTAATAATGAGTACACTAAAACTTTAAATTTCGAATTTTTATTAATATTCATTGCTTGGATGATCGCCTTTTTATTAATGACCAAATTTTGCATATCATCGTTGTCCGCCAATTTTTTTCCGGAAAAATCTCTTTCCAAAACCAGTATTTGTGGTTGTAAGTCACTGAACAACGTTAAAATAAATTTATTGGTGACATCTCTGATAAAACATTGTAACTCCGGAAATTCGTGATATAGTGACATCTTACTGCGAATAGATGAGCTGAACTTATCTAGTACACATATTTAATAATTGAGCTACAAATTTGATCTAAAAATTATTGAGTTACAATAAACAGTTTTGGTTTATAACAATCAATCAACCGAAAATTTTGGGATTTTGGTGATATTTTTGATGACGCAACAAGTATTAAAGTGGGGTATGGTAGTTAATCCCGATTCAGAAAATCTGGAATAATGAAATCTGATTTCACAAAATCCCGACTGAACGATATCTCGATCCAATAAACACTCGTCAATAAAATCCTAACGCAACCAAATCCTGGATGGCACAAAATCTCGAAAAAAAACCCGACTTTTAAAAATAAAATCTCGCGCGAGAAATATTCTGTAAAAGAGCCGAGACATATTCTGGCCAAAAATTGAGATAAATTCTTTAAACATATTTTGGAAAAGGGGGAATTTACTGCTCTTTCTAGTAATATAATCTGGAAAAGAGCCGGGTCATATTCTGGAGGAAGAAAATTCTATAAAAATATTTTGAAAACTCGATGCTTTTATAAGCAATTCGTTAAGATTGAGATTTTTTAGAGTCGAAATTTTGTGAAGTCGGAATTTTGTGTGAAGTCAGGATTTATGTTTTCTTGTCGCAATTTTATGTTTTCGAAATTTTATGATTCGACATTCGAGTCTAACTTACTTATGAGCACAAGTCATTGCGAATGTACGAAAAAGCAGACTGTTGGCTGATGGATGGAACATTTGTCGATATTCCATGCATATTTCGTGAACTATTTACGATTTTTGCAAAAAAATTGATGGCGTTACCGGCACTTTTTTGTTTCGCATAAATGTTATGACGAAATTATTTGCGAAGTATTAAAAGTTGCCTGCGGGATCATTTCCTAGATTTAAAGCCAAATTTGGAATTGGCTGATTTGGAGAAAGCTTCCACCTCTGCTCTCAAGGCTGTGTATGCAACCATATGCGGCTGGTTCTATACGCGGAATCAAGGTTGTCGCTCTTGATATACGAATTATCCGGGCCTTCGCGTTCATTCATCCTGATGAAATTCTAGATTGTTTTAAAGAATTATTGAAGCACGTCGATCCGCGGTCACGAAACCTCCACGCTGTGCACCGCATTTTTGGTCTGTTTATGAGCAAAATTGCGAAAGTTTACCGCGAACCACAATCAACGCCGAAACGTGGCATTGACGGCTTCAAATAATAACGTGAAAAGCGCACGGCGGAACGTATTGCCTAATCGAGCATCTGCGTAAAGAGTAGATATACGCTGGTGGACAAGCATGCAGCTGGTCATACTTGGCCAACAAACAATATTCTGGTTAAACGGGAGAAAAACATAAAGTCAATCATTTCAAAAAAAAGAATTATTCGAAGATTCAATATTTTATTTAAAATTTGTTATTTTATGTTATAAACACTTATATACTTTTGGGGTAATTATTTTTGGGGAAACGATTTTTGGGGAAGATTTTTTTTACGTTTTGAGTAAAAAAATTTTAGGCAAACGGATCACTCCGGAATTAACATTTATATGCTCGACGAAAAACTACCCGAAGTTTATTTCCGATTACAGCGAGATCTTGATTAGCATGGTCCCGAATGAAATCTGCGTAACACGCAAATCCTCTATCCACACGACTATAAATAAACAATCAAAATCAATTTTTTCCTAACATAACATACCCCACTCCATTGCATTTTATACTTACTCGCACAGTTCAGTGGTAGGTCCAAGCGTTTCCCCATCAACCTTATTGCTTACACCGCCTACTAGTCCTACGTATTCGTCAAAACGTATATTCGAATGAATCGTATCTATGCAGCTGTGTTTTAAAATTCGTAATATAACTTCTGTATTATTAGTACACACATTGTTTAAAACTGCCGCGTAAATTTTGATCTTTTGTTGATTTGGCTCCTTATCTAATTCAATCATACAAAATGCATCCACATCAAAATGCATATTCAAACATTCGAACGCTTCTTCCAATAACGGACAGTATTTGTTGGTAAAAGCGTACACCGCCTCATCATTACCCGAATATTGCACTATTGCTGATATCAACTTTTCAGTGAATTCAGTTGGATTGTAATGAAGTCGGCTAAAGCAGGATTTCTCGAGAAGCGAGTAATTCTGTGGAATAAAATTCAATTAAAATTTTTCACTTAGAATATAATTTTGAATTTTCCTTACTGTAAGTTGCTCAGTGCAATCATCCTCGTCAGACTCGGTGCATATAATACCGACCGAAAACGCTATTAAAATACACGAACTTATTAACCACTTCATTACTGATCACCGTTTTACTATTGAATGAAATATTTTATGTTGAAGTTTCTAACTATAGTCTGATTATAATAAATGAATTGAAACTTTTGTTACTTGCTGCACTTACTATCTATTACATTTTGCATAATCGCAAAAAAGGTCAAAAGTGGTTTTATTTATTTCTACGATTTAAGTATTTTACAACAAACAGAACAATTTAATTGCATCTGACAACACAGTATGGTGTGTATTAAAATTTAGCGTACGATAAATGTTTGGTTACGTTTAATCAAGAATTTCTTAAAGATTTGTGTATTTCGTATTTTTGACCAAACTGAACTTTTGAATGAAATTTGTTTCCTAAATGGTGCTTTTGTATAAATGCATATTTTTGTATTTAGGGTTAAATATTGCTCTAACAAAACCCGGACCCCAATTTTACGCCGGCAGCCTTTCCTAAAATATTGACACATCAAAATTAAAGCCAGACATTCGGTGGGAAAATCCAAATATTTCATTTAAATGCATTGTATCAAATAGCCATTAAAATCAAACTGCATATCGATTTTTCATTTTATTTCATTATTATTCACTTTCAATCACCGCGATTTATTTGTTTATAAAATTGGACAAAAAATAAAACTAGCCAACCAAACAAATAGTTTTAAATTTTTGGTTTTTATTTCGAGAGTGTCAAATAATCATCACACTTGAAATTTGATTTATTTATTTATTTGTTTGTTTGTTTGTTCATTCGTCTAAACCGAAAAAAATACGTTTTCGTAAAAATTGAGCCGGGGCCGTCCTATCACTATTGATTGCACACATACAGACAAATACTCGTATACATCAAATCAAAATTTTGTGAAATGTTCAAAAGGGCATTAATCTTTCTCACGTGCCCATCATCATCATCAATAGATTTTTGTTGCTATTTGTAATACTATACGGTTTCATTTATATAGTGTTCCAATGCTGGTTTATGTTTATTTTTCCCGCAAACTATAAAATGAAAAATTGGAAATATTATTCGTTGACAAACAGAGATTGATTTATTTGGTATTTTTGTAAAATAAATATGAAATTTTATGTTTTGTATATGCAGGCAGGCTATACCTACATAGATGTATAACGAATACGTTTAGGTTTACGTGAACATATATGGATACAGTCAGTTCAGTAGCTTGACCAAATAGTCATTAAATATATATTGGATGGATAGTTTCTGTTGTTTTTATTTATTTACGAACGTGTATGCTTTGTATACAAATATATCGACAAAATGAAATGATAACTTTATGCAGTTTAAACGAGATAACTCGTCACTATGTATATATAGTGGGAATAGGTTAACGAGTGTAATGTTTGTAACTGATCGAAATAAGTTTTCGTTTTTGTTTGATTTGATTTAAAAGAGCTCTTTAATTACGTTAATTTTACAATTACCCAAAATTGGGAAACACTTCAAAAAAATAAGTTTCAAAATATTCAAGTCTATGAATTTAAATAAATTGAATTAAATTTTATTGAAAGGTGCAGAATGGTCAAAATACGAATTAAAGTTTTGTAATTAAGAATTTGGAATGCAAATTAGGGCTATTTATGTTTATATAAATGTGAATGATTATTAAAATGTTGAATAAATTATTTAGATTCATCCTATCGAATTGTTAAGAATTGGTGGAGGAGGTATTCGCTTCAGAGTTATTCGGAAAATGCGAATAAAACAAGCAGATGAGATACAAATATTTACAGAAATTAGCCTAAATTTTTACACGACCTACATATATAAATTAAACTATTCACATACATCATTGAATATTTTCCGATTTCTGAATATTTATCGGATGTTCACAACATACACTTACACTCCCAATAACACCCATTAATGTATAAATACGTAATTTACTTTGAAGCCGCATACTTCAAAAAAAAATCAGTAACTTTTATGGTAATTTCGCAACAGAAGAACTTGACGAACATAAAATTTTCTCATATAATTTGTAAATTTTTTCCCCTCCATACCAACTTAAAAAACATATTTTTTTTTCTCGTATGAAAAAAAAGAATTGAGGGGAAAAATATTACCGAAAAGTTGAGAAAAGTTTATGTCCGTCAAGTTCGTCTGTTGCGAAATTACCAAAAAAAGTTACTGAAATTTTTTTGTAGTATGCGGCTTGACAATAAAAATTACAGCAAGAGAATTAAATCACGTCCTAGTTGATAAAATGGTTCTTTATAACAGCGGATGAGGAAAACTCTTCTCTTTGAAGTAAAACGCTAAGGTTACTACATCAATCACATAATTTATTTTTTAAATAGTGCCGAAAGGCCGCATGTTGAAAGGCCGTACGCCGAAAAATCGAATGTCGAAAAACCGATTGTGTCGAAAGGCCGAATGCCGAAAGGCCGTTTGTGTCGAAATTGTCAGAATGAAAATTTTCAAAATTTTTATTTACTACCTTATCTAGAAAAAAAAAATAATACAGAAACTGAAAATCCCTAAAAAAAAATCCGGAAAAAAAATCCAGAAACAAAAATCCAGAAAACTAAAATTTGGAAACACAATTATCAAAATGCGGACCAAATTAAAATTAAGATTTATAAAATGTCTATTGAACATGACTTTTTCCGTAAAGTTCTTAATATTTACGATGAAATTGCTTCGTCAGCCTTGCAGATACAGATCAAGGGAATCGTATCGCTCATATCGCAGTTCTACAACAAATGTGTATCGGCCTTTTGACCCATTCGTCTTTTCGACATTCGGCCTTTCGACATTTTCGGCCATTTTCGGCCATTTTCGACACATTCGGCCATTCGACATCGGCCATTCGACATCGGCCTTCCGACCCATTCGGCCTTTCGGCGTTTGGCCTTCCGACAATCGGTATTTCAACATCGAACGAATATGATAATTTGGGTGTGCGCTTATTTTTCAAACTAGTAAACCCCGTGGCCACTCAGTGGCCCCAAGAAATTTTTTTTCTAGAAACACTTTTTTGTTATAATTTCAAACAAAAAAATAATTTATTTATTTGATACACGCACTAAAAACTTCTTTGAAAACTACGTTTCGAGTGAACTCTTGTTCATCATGCAGTAATCGACCTTGCTCTTGGTTTTCTGATATTTTAACCTTAATTTTTCTACCATCACGTGCGCGTGGGAAGGCAACGTATAGTTGACCATGCGTGAATACAGGAACTTGAAGATCTATTCCTACTCTATTGTATGTTTGCCCTTGGGATTTATTGATCGTTATGCAAAACGCCGGAATTATTGGAAATTGACGCCTTCGCAGGACAAATGGCAATGTTGTGTCGCTGGGCTGAAGAACAATTCTAGGAATGATTACAGATTCGCCTTGATTGCATGCCGTGATAATCCGGGCTTTTATAGTATTTTTAGACAATTCCTCAACTATCAATCTAGTTCCGTTGCACAAACCTTTTTTCGGATTCAAATTCCTGAGAAGCATAACTATAGTGCCCTTTTTGAGTAAAAGAGTGTGAGGCGGCATTCCATATGGAGTTAATCCATTCAGGAATTCAGTCGTGAAATTTATAGCATCATTTAGGTCCTCTGAAATCACAGACTCAGCACTATAATAAATTGTAGGTTCTCCATGTAGTCGGCCAATTATTTCTCGATTCATTTCAAGAACTTATACATTCGTTGCTGCGACGATTGTTCGATTCGACAATTGTTCGTCATTAAGTTCTGCAGGATGTTCCCCAAATATTGCGTCTATTAAACTTCCGAATTCGAATAAGATCAGGATTGCTTAAAGAAGGAACTCTCGGAATGATTCCTTCACCGACTTTTAACAACCAATTGTTATGCTCCTACTGTCTTTCACTTCGCATGTTTGTTGTTAGTTTTAAATGCTCAAAATGACGCCATAATTGACTTGTCTTTATGCAACGTTCAACTATATCAGCTCAGTTACCTCTAGGAACGACTGGCAACGTTTGTCGAAAATCCCCGCCTACGATCAACACCTTACCACCAAATGGATTATTACTTTTCATTATGTCACGCAACAGTAAATCGATGCAACGTAAACCATCTTTAGGGAGCATGGTAATTTCATCGATAATGATGAGTGATGCATTGTGTAAAAGTTTAGCATCGTCTGATGCCAAGCGCATCAACGAAACAGAAGTGTCATCAATAGGAACTGGTAATTTGAAACCGCTGTGAACTGTCCGTCCTCCTTTTAATAATGTTGCTGCAATTCCTGTCGTTGCGAATGGAAGTGCTATTTGATCTCGGCCTCTCACAAATGCTAATAAGGTTGAATATAGGAAAGTTTTACCAGATCCTCCTGGACCGTCAAGATAAAAGCAGCGAGGTTGTTGATCAACAGAATCAAGAGCATTAATGATTCTGTGAAATGCTTCTTTCTGTTTTTCATTTAATTTTTCAATATTGATTTGTGCAATGTAGGCTTCTTGACCTATATCATAAGCAGCATTTTCTATTGGAGGATCTCCTTGAGGAATTGGCAAGCCATAGAATGCACAATTCTTTCCATAATCTTTCAGAGTAGTCTCGATAGCATGTAATGCATAGTTAGCAGCTATTTGTTCTGGATTAGCACTTGCGAAGTCCAAAATAAATTCATTTTTGAATTTTTCCCATAGTTCAAATGGACGTACAGGTTGGCCAAAATGTAGAATGTACGCAAAGGTTTCTCTAAGTTGACGGGGCATCTGATAAGTGACCGCATCTTCTAAGCAACGTATCCATTCACAATCCGATTCCAATAGACCATGCGCTATTGCAGCAGCTTTGAATGATTAATGTATGATACCTTCGTGTGTTTTTAAATCCACATAGCTCGTTGGACCACGGACATGCAAAAATAGTGTTCTCAAATAAAATCTTTCTTCATCTCGAGGGCTAACAGTATATGTAAATTCGAGATACGACATTGTTGGCACCTCTTTGACGGCGTTGCCATTTATTTTGCTTATAAACGTAATTGTACGGCATCTCAGCATAAAGTAATTGACGTCCTAATTCATCGGTCTCATTCAACTTAAAAAAAGATTCAAATTTTGTGAGCTTACTATGAGCTGCTAAAATCGCTTCTTCTTCATTTCCTTCCTCAAAATAAAGTCTTTGCTGATTGGGAAGATGTACGGGAAGACATTGCACTGTGTGGGACCTATCATGCATTTTATACTCGAGTATTTGTCATGTAGCTTCTGGAGCACAAACATATCGACAACTTATGAAATTGCTTATCTCGTCATATTGAAACTGTTGGCCTCCTTCTGATGTTAGTGCAACATTGGTACAATCAAATCCTTTGTAAATGTACTTGTAAATGTATTTGATTGCTGCTAATGATGTGCAAACCTCCACATTAATGTGTGCGTTGTATTTTATTAAAAGAAAAGGATTGTAAGGAACAACATTTCTGTTATTCATCCATACACCTCTAACTTTTGCGTTCTCTCCTTCTCGTCTTTTGTACACTGGATATCCATTAACATTTGTTTTTGTTGTCTCGTTGAAACTTTTTGGAAATTCCTTCTTACACTCGCGATTTTCCATACATGGTGCGTAGAGATTATTGACGCCACACGGTCCGTGCATCATATTTTTTTTAACAATTTCACGCAGTTGTGGATTTGTTTCAGAACTTGGGATTTCTGCAGAAACTAAACTATCAATTTTTTCAGCTGTGGTAAATTTGTGATCTTGTTGCAGTGTAACCATTATATGCGCATGGGGAAGACCTCGCTTTTGAAATTCTATTGTGTACACATATGCCAAACATTTTCCAAAAGTTCCTTCACTGTAATGTCATTGATAATGGAATCAAGTTTTATTTTAAAAACTCTGGTTATTAAGTCTGGTCTATCAGATGATGTTTCTGCTACAGCCAAATTTTCTGTAATTTCTGTCCAAGTTGGATTTGACGTAAACGTTATAAATAAGTCAGGAGCTCCAAATTTAGCGAAAATTGACATTGCATCGCAGCATTTGTCTCTCATGTTGCGCGGAGATCCACTGAATGATGATGGTAGGATGACGGGTATTCCAGCGGGAACATTCTGATTTGCAGCGACATTTTCCATATGATCCATTAAACCTTTATATAATTCTGTTCGTAAATTTTTTTGATTGAAGCGAATGTAATTCAAATTGTTGGCCTCAATTTGAAGATACGAATCAACTAACCACTGTTGTGTTAGCTTTCCAGCGTGAATCACAGGGTTAAATTCATCACGTACGGCGGTTTGTGCTACTTTGAATTGCAGCATTGAGATGTTATTTCGTACTCTATTGCCTTGAACTCCTGGATATGAGTCACACTGTCATTTAGGCTGCCGTCCTGGCTCTCCAAATGGATACAAAATTGAATACGTCATTGGGTCGAGATTTGATGACAATATATTTAACTGCACAAATTGGTGCTGCGAATTTTCTGGATTTTTTGGATAGATTCTAATGTCTCGTTTAAAAACCATCTTCTTTGACAAAAATCATTGCAATCTCGTTCGATGTTGGATTGTTGTATCGACGATTATCAGACCGTCGATCGCGTCGAAAAACTAAACTAACTTGTGGATAAGGCTGATTTGCTGCAGCTGCTGCAATATTATCTCGATTTTCCACTTCGCGAATCATATGGAATGTCTGGGCAATTCGATTGTTTTCACGAAAAAAACAATCTATCTTATCAAGGATTCTTGAAGGGCAGTTTTGATTTGCCTGCTGTTGATTCCGAATACTTAGAGCTTGTGTGCTGTCAATCACGTATAGTTGTGCATATTTTCTCGTTTTGTTAGCTGGTGGATTCAGATGACTTATCAAATGGTAAGATTGCCCATGAATCTTGCAAACAAATGGACCTCGACCAGGAACATCGACAATATCTGCACCCATTGAGGCAAATGAAACTGCATTATTCATTGATCGTATCTGTTCACGGAATGTGCGGTAATCTGGATTAGCTGGGTTGCTCATTAGGTCTTGTAAAAATGTAGGATATTTAAGTTCATTTTTGTTAATATCAACTCAACAGGTTTCGGTAGTTTAACTTTTCCTTTTCGGCAACAATGTGTAAATAATCCATCTGACGGCCTCTCGTCCTTAAAATTCCGGGAGCACCAATATTGACAAATATCATTCATGAGTCCACATGAATGTGGTGATATTGCTGAATCATCAAAATTGGTGCTTGCGGTTCGAACCATTTGACTAATTTGTTCTTGAGCAGTGCGACGTGAATTGTAAAGTGATGTTAAGCATTGGTCATGTTGTTGTTCTGTTTCATTTGCTCGTCGGAGGCGTGCAGTAGCTGCCATTTGTTTCAATCGAGCTTGAGTTTCCTGTTCAGATTCGTTAGCTCTCCTCACTCTGGCATCATTTGCATGTTTAAGTCTTTTGGATTGGTTTTCATTGGGAGCACTTTCCTCAGCTTTCCTTTTACGATATCGCGCCTGACGCTCTCTGTGTTTACGTCGTGCACGATCGTTTGGATCTTCTTCCATACTATGAATTAGATGTTTCACTAATAATGAACAGAATTTTAAAAATCAAGACTTTCAAGAAATAAAACACGAAACTTACATGATTTAAACTGATATGTTTTGCAAGTAATCTGCCGTTAAACGTAAGGAAGTAGGCCACATTTTAGTGACTACGGAAGTTCATCAAATCGAAATGAAGAAAAATAAGTCAAAAAAGTAAACAAAAATTTAATTGAAAGGAAAAAAAATTAAAAATCAAAAAATCATAGTAAGCTTTGAGCGTCACGCACATACAACTCTGGAGCCTAACCAAGCGAAAATTTTAGTGATAAATAAAAAAATTATTATTTGGTTGTAGTATGCTAGAAAAACGTACGTCCACATAAAAAAAAAAATTTTTGTAGCAAACGTATGTCTATTATGTACTTATAATGGTTTTTGTTTACAAAATATATGATACTTTGACAGTCTTCTATAATTTGTTTATAAAATTTGTTGGTGTGTTTTCATTTTTCCTTATGACTATGAGTATCTCTATACGTATCACTAAAATATGTTTTGCCTTAGTGATATTTTTTGTTTTGTATGGATGAAAAATAGAACTTATAGCAGTTTTGGCTGCATACAGTTTTTTAGTAAAAAAATATTTTTCAAACGTAATTTTTTTTATCACTAAAATTTGCGCTTGGTTAGGCTCCTGGTCTATTATATAAATAATAAATGTCAAAAATTATTACTAAAAAATATTTATCATAGTTTTCGGGCACAGTCTAACAGACCAATTCTGACGTTAAGACTCTTAAGACTATCTTAGGTAAGACCCATTTTGCAAATTTTTTTTTTTTAAGACGAAAGTCTTAAGTGGTATTCTGGTAGTGACAGTCTTAATCTTCTGTACTAAAAACTCTACGAAGGATGCGTAGACCTATCAAACTTATTTTCTTTGTCTTCATGAGAAATGGGAGAAGATAATCGGCAAGTTAAATTCTTTGAAAGGACCAGAAAAAAAATCGAATGAATGGAAGACGGTTCGGTATGTATAGTGTGTTATTTGATTTTACTGGAGTTTTGTACTTCAATAATTATTTCATAAATACCTTTCAGTCTCTGAATTACTGGACGAACCAGTTAAAATCAAGATCGCGAAAAATTCGGGTAGAAGAACTCATGACTGGGGCGGTGAGCGTAAGACCACAACAGTTCAGCTATCGTCATTTGAAGGAAGGGTTCTCTCATTTAATTGTGTTGAATTTCTGCTCTTGTTGGGTGGCTGGTTGTGAATACGGTGTAAGGAGCCAGGGCTCTAAAGTATACCCACTATCTCCTATTAGCCAATTATGCATCCGACTGTCCTCTTACTGAATAAGGTGGATACGAGCTGGGGATGTTGTTTCCCGAAATAGCCGTATGAGGGGCATACGTTGCAATAATTTTTGAAAATTGGGCTGTTATACAGAATACATAAGTGTATCGCGAACAAAACATGGATATACGATGTAAACATCCACAAATTGGCCGAATCAGTGAAGGTCATTTACATACAAAATAAATATAAATTGCATAATGTACTATTTCATGTCAAGCTATATGAAGCTAATTCCAAATTCATATTTACGGTAATCAGATTCCCTTCACTATACTCATTAACAAAGCATAGTCTCATTTGCAAAATTTTTAATCTTCGTAATCATCAAGTTCGTTAGCTGAGGCGATAATGTCCCATATGGAGGTTAAAGAAAAATCTTCTTGGTATGTATACACGTTGAATGATTAAAATCTATTAATTTGAAGTAAAACGCAAAGGCGACTACGTCAACCTCAATGAAATTATTTTGGATCTGTCAAAAATTATCATTGGGATTTACTGTGATAATTTGGGCGTGTTCGGTTTTTTCAAATAAATGTCAAAAATTTGTACTAAAAATTATTTATCACAGGTTTCGGGCACAGTCTAAGACCGTCAAATTTGTCGATGCTACGTAAGACCGTCTTTTTAAGATAAATGATAGCGGTGCCTACGTGCAGAATACTAAATAGGTCTTAACTAAGACGCGAGTACTAAAATAAAAAAAAGTCTTACATAAGACGATTTTTTAGTCTGTGACTGTGCGTCAGAATAGGCCTGGGTGGTCATTCTATGGTGCTATATCATATTTGGGATATAAAAGCGTGATATAAAAAATTGTCGCAGATTACTGCGGATGAATTATGGATGAATTTCGTCATGTCGTGTATTGATGTGAATGAAAGAGAACACAACATCTTTTGTTTTGCTTCCGCAAGTGTAAAAATTTGTATTTCAATATATGTTTGTTAAACGTCATTCCATTTTGTCATTCCAGTTTTCTGAATTTTCCTAATTTCATATAATTATTATCCACCCATATAATCAAAATCACAATTATAAATCTTACTTTATGGAAAAATATTAAATAACAATGCGTTTTTATAAACTTACCATTTTATTTTAAATTAAATTATATCACAACATTTTCATGCTCTTCATAAAAAAGTTCATATAAGACAATTTTTGTTTAGGTAGAAACATCCTGGGGTGACATGTTGTACCATCACTTTCGATTCGTTTTTGATTGTGTTTTGTCTCTTGAAATAAGAACAAAATTGTACGCTATTTTCTTCTTTCAAAGTTGTTTTTCTATTGTGACCTCAGCCTTCTGTATAATTTTCCTATTCTTCATATCGATGAAATATCGCAAACAAAATTTTTTGTGATAAAGAGTGATGAATGAAAGTAGAAATAGAATGTTGTTTTATTTGAGCAAGCTGAGAGCTCTAGAAAAAGCATAATTGAACGAAATAGAGTACAATTTTGTTCTTGTCACAAGAAACAAAACACTATCGAAAACGAATCGAAAGTGATGGTAGAACATGTCACCCCAGTACATATATCACTTTTTGTTCATTATTTCCCCTCAAAATTCATTTCGTAGGGTTGTACGTATAGAATTTTTTGTTTACATTTATATCACCAAAAAAGTCTCCAAATGTGATATAAAAAAGTGATATGGCACCATGGAATGACCACCCTGTTAGACTACCTAAATCTGCGATAAATATTGTTTAGTACTAATTTTTGATATTTATTCGAAAAAACCGCACACACCCAAATTACCACAGTTAAATTCTATGGTAATTTTTGACATATACAAAATAAATTCATATTTTGATTGATATAGTCGCCTTAGCGTTTTATTTCAAAGAAATTGGTTTTCCTCATTCGCTGTTATGAAGATGCATTTTTCAACTGTGACCGTGATTTTAATTCTCTGGCCGTAATTTTTATTGTCGAATTAAATTGCGTAATTATATGTGTAATTGAGTGTTATTGAGAGTGTCTTGAACATCCGATGAATATCCAGAAATCGGAAATTGTTCAATGATGAGAATAGTAAGTTCCAAAAATAGAAATGAAATAAATATTAGACAATGTCTGTGGCACTATTCCGGTTTCCCCGGGGAATTGGGAATTGGAGTTGTATTATTGTGATTTTTTTAGTGTATTTTGGTATTATTTTTTCCAAAGCATACTATGGTGATTTGCATTTTTTCAAATTTTTGGAGCAAATAACTCCATTTCGTAGCAATTGTTTTGTTTATTTTTCCCTAAACATTTTGTTGGGAATTGTTTAGTAGGCAGTAATGTTAAAATGGAATTATTTTTTCCCAAAATTTGAAAAAATACAAATCGCCATAGTGTGCTTTGGAAAAAATAATAGCAAAATACACCAACAAAATCACAATAATAAAATTCCAATTCCCAATTCGCCGGGAAAACCGGAATAGTGCCACTGGAGACTAATAATATGGTAGATAATGCTGTGGTTCATCGGTTAACGCAAAAAATACGAGACAATTTTTCACAGGACTACTCGTCTATTAAAATCAGGGTCTCGGATGCCGATTTTGAAAAGATGATGGCTTCAAGTTCTTGGCCAGCTGGGGTTCTTGTGAAGGAGTTTCAGAATATAACCCGAAGTCATCCTTTTTTAGGGGTATGACAACCAAACCAACAAAAGCCAATGTAGATGTAATATCTTCAAATAACAACAACTAGAAGAATAATTCAAACCTTTTTTATAGTTCAACAAAATAGTAGAAGCCAGGCAAAATTTCAATTTATTTATAGCTAATATTGCTGCACGTGACGTATTGCCGCTAATCATTCTTCTATCTGAGGTTTGGGTTGAACAATATGAACTTGAAAATTATAAAATTTCGGAATTTACCATTTACGGTAAATGTAATGCTACATATAGCGCTGGTGGAGTTGTTGTTTATCTATGTGATGGCATTAATGAATAATACTGCATCGATGCTAGGTACTAGTGCTGACATTTTACAGGTAAATTTTGAATTTAGTTCCGTTCGGTTTTCGGTTTTAGTTATTTATACATTTCATTTTTTAAACACATCTGTCTTTTTGGTAGAGCTTAATAATATTTTATCAGGGATTAAAGCGAAAAATTTATTAGTTTTGAGTGATATGAACATAAATATTTTGGATCATCCACCATCTTCAGACAGTTATAATGTTTATGATGAAGTCTTATGGTCTACGTTCTATATTAAATGTACCAACACTAATTTGTAATGATTCTAAGCGTATTCGATTGGACTGAAGAGTACAACTCTTCACTTCAGTTAATTGAGTTACTCTTCACTTAATTGAGTTACTGAAGAGAAGAGACTGTTCGATTGGTATTCTTCACTTCAGATAAATGTTAAAATAAAAATAAAACAATTTATTTCAATGCGGCTTGTATTTAGAAGAACTGTTTCAAAAATAATTCTCCTGCTTTTACAAATAATCAACTAAATTGTCATAATCGAAATTTGTATTTTCTATTTTATTATAATCATTTTTATTAAAAATTATAATTGAAATTTGTCGGTTTATTTTATTTACTTTTTTTTCAAAAGCGAAAAACAAAGAAATCCTAAAAAGAAAACCAAATAACTCATCTGAAGTAACACTACACAAGCAAAATGTCTCTTCAGTTAATTCAGTTGCTCAATTCTTAACTGAAGTGAAGAGTTGTCAATCAAACAGTCTCTTCATTTCTGTTACTTCAGATACATCTCCTACTTCAGTTAATTCAGTCCAATCGAACACGCTTTCTGCTGCATGCATAGATCACTTATTTTTTAGACATTCTTTGAAATTTGAATTTAGCACCGGTGCGATTATTTATGATCTGCATATTACTGATCACCGTATGACATCGATAAGTTTTGTACCGTCGAACATTTTTTCCAATAATCATTTAATTAAAATATGATAATAACTTATGCAATTTCATTGCCCTCTGTATTTGGTAAAATTATTGAGAAGCTAGCACATTCCAGAATCAGCAGTTTCTTGAATAAAACTAAATTTTTACATAATAACCAGTATGGATTTAGAAAATCTAGAAGTACGGAAAATACTTTATTGAAATTTACAAATTTTCTGTACATATAAGGGTATGGATCAAAGAAATTCGATTGGTGCTATTTTTGTAGATTTAACGAAAGCATTTGATATGGCAAACCATGCTGTTTTACTGGAAAAATTGTTCTATGCTGGTTTTCGTGGTGTTACGTTGCAGTGGGTTCAATCATGTTTGGCTGGTCGGTCACAGGTTGTGAAAATCAATGGTGCTTTGAGTCAAGGCATCAACATTAATAATAGTGTACCGCAAGGGTCAGTGCTAGGTTTACTGTTATTTTTAATTTATTTAAATTCTATTTTCCAAATAAATTTTAATTCTAGATTGATAGCGTACGCTGACGATATTGGGTTTTATATAATCACCCTATTCGCAGTATACATTTTCAAAATATGAAGTCGGGTTTATGCTTAGTAAAAAAATGGTACCATGCTCATTCTATGGTGGTGAGCAAGGAAACTAAAGGTATGTTTTTCAGATTCAATGATAATACTGTCATTGATCCAGACATTGTTTATCATGATGCTCATTGTGACCAAGTTGCTTGTATTGATACTTGTTTTAAAATTGAATTCGTTAAATCTTGACGATGCTATGGAAGGACCATATTGAATCTTTTCGCAAGTATCTGGCTTTAGTAATTAGTAAAATGTACACCTTACGGCTGGTATGCCCTATAGCAGTTTTCAAAAATATTTATTTTGCTATTGTAGATTCGAAATTATCATATGGACTAGTATGCTGGGGTGGGATCTACTATGCTAGAATTCATCCCCTTATCATTGCGCAAAAACATATTATAAGAGTTATACATAATGTTCCTCGTTTATCTTCATCATGGCCTTTATTTCAGGAGTTGTAGATATTTCCATTAAGACTTATATGTGTTCAAAACTATGAAGACTTTTTTCATTATAAAGGTTAATCAGCTAAATGTCAGTAATGGTTACAATTTGAGAAATTATCAGTGTATTCGGCTAAAAAGATTTACATCAACCTACTTTCAAAATTCGTTTTTAATTTTGGCTCCTAAAATGTTCAATAACCTACCAATTGAGTTGAAAATTTGTAGGAAACTCAAACCATTCGCATCTGGATGAAAAACATCTTTGTTTAGCGATTCAAAGCTGAATTTACTATTAATATAGTCATCATTGTAATTATATAACTGATTTTTTTTTTATAAACACTATAATAATGTTAATCCATTATTATCAAATGGTTCGCCGTGGCTAATGTCACAATATATCGAATTAAATAACAAAACAGTAAAAAATAACGTTCCAATCAAAAAATTAACATTCAGGTGGAAACCTACGTTTGTTGAGGAATACTTCTGTCTTGCAATTTCACTGGTGGTCAGCTGCGTTTGTTCAACTTGAATGTGACGTGAGTTGATATGTTTTCATTCAATTTTATTCGCCATGTCTTCAGCCAGTCCGCGATTTTGTTTAACTCCTTTGAGGCAATTTCGGGATTATTGTGTGATACTGTGTACGCTAAGAATAATATTGATCCTAGAACACTACCTTGCGGGATACCTGCATTAATATCATTTAAGAAAGTATTTGCGCTATTTTGTGTATTGCCTTTGAACAATATACACTGCTCGTCAAAAAATTCCGGACACTATATTTTTTTAGTAAATTTTTGTGTTTACGGTAACTATTCGCATTATTCGAGTTATGGTTGTTCAAAATAATATAATATGCGCCAAAAGCTACTAACGGAACAAGTTTTTGTTTAATAAAAGTGACGACAGGATCAAAACAAATGAAATAACAAAATTACCGAAAAGGGGATATTGATATACTTATCTTCATATTTATTTAAATAAAAATCAACAATCAATCTAAGCGGTCGGTACTCTAATATCGAATATTTCCTCTACGAGCTCTGATCACATCTAGCATTCTTCTTGGCATACTGTGCAGTAGGTTTGCAACGTACTCCTGAGGTATCATTTCCCATTCTTCCTGCAGAGCTGATTGAAGGTGATCCAAGGTTTCTGGAACGACTTCTCTTTGCCTTAAACAACGTCCTAGCATGTCTCACACGTGCTCAATGGGATTAAGGTCAAGGCTGCGAGCGGGCCAAACAATTCGATCAATTCCAACCTCATCCAAATAATTGTTGACAACGTTTGCAACATGGGGTCTGGCGTTGTCATGCATTAATTTAAAATGCTGTCCAATAAATGAAGCGTATGGTACCACAAAATCTTGTAGAAAGTCCACGATATATCGTTCGGCAGTTATGGTGCCTGACCACACCATTAGTGAGCGGCCATGAAATGGGACTCTTAGGGATATGACACATTGCGCATATCGTTCTCCAGATCTCCGCCATACTCTCTCACGTCCATCCGTTGATCGTAGACTGAACCTTGATTCATCAGTGAACAAGACGGACTTTATAACACCTAATATTACGTTGTTATGTATATTTCACTGTTTGTCTATTCGGTGTTATATTATGAATTTCACGTACAATAAAAAGGCACTTTGTTAATTAAATTTGAGACGCGTATATCGCGCGTCTGTTTTATATTATTTACACTTGAATTTAGTACAATATATGATTACTAATATTAATCACCACAGAACTTATATGTTACGCCCGAAAAGCTAACTAGATTTTTTATGAATTTAGTATTAACTACTGTAAACACTGGAAAAACGAAACACGCACAATGGAAGATGTGTACGTGTTGAAAATCCAAAATCGATTGTCAAAAACAAAAAGTTCGGAGAACGATGCATGAACTTTGGAGACGATGAACAAAACGTAGAAAGAAAATGAATTGTTTTGTTTTGCTCATTGATGCACTGTAGTATATTTTAATTAAATGAACTACGTGTTGTGTTGCTTGTTGGTAAAACATAGGTGCGTTCGGAAATGTGTATGGGTGTGAATATGCAAGTGCGAATTGTGGCGATGAATGAATGATGGATAATTTGCGAATATTTGAATTGTAAAAATGAGTGAGTCGCTACAACTTCCATTCATCCGTAGTCCAACTAACGTGATTACGGGCAAAATTCAAACGGTTTTTTCGATGGGCTGGGAGAAGCTCTGGCCCTGTAGCAGCCCTCCTAGACTGCAACCCATATCCGTTTAATCTTCGCGATGCTGTACTGACTGAAATATTGACATCACGCACCTGTGCTAATCGACCAGCGACGATTCTAGCTGTTTGGAAACGATCTCGCAGTACCATTGATACCATAAATCGATCATCCCGCTCGTTTGTTGTTCGTTTACGACCTGATCCAATCCTTCGCTGATACTGACCAGTTTCACGATACCGTTTAATAGCGTCTTGAACGGTACTTCTCACTCAAAGCGATTACTTTTGCGACATTTTCTAGTCTCATAATTAGGAATAATAATTACTAAGCACTGTTTACGTAAACTGTAATAATAATACTAACAATAAATGCTACTTTTAACGTTTAAAAACAATTGATTGATGCTCATTTATTTAGAAACGTAACAATCCAAATTTTAAATATTTTTCATTTATTATTCGTTGTTGCTATGACTGGATTTAAAGTAAAAAATACGGTTTCTGTTACACATATTTTTCGGTTATGTACAATTTAATATGACAGTGCTTTTAAACAATGCGCAATTGCTCTAGAAATTGAAGATTTATGAAGAAATTTAAGTGTCCGGAATTTTTTGACGAGCAGTGTAGTAAAGATTAATATTTTTATTAATAATTGCTTCGTCAACCTTGCAGACACAGATCAAAGAGTTTTTTTTCGCCCTTATCGCTTCTTCTGATAGTACCACTAATGTTAAAAACAGCAACTTTTATAAATATAACAATTTTTTTAATGTAATTTTAATTCGTCGCCCCCAAACCCCCGCTTTTTCTGAATTTATACAATTCTTCCTGTTTTAAATTTTATTTGTAATTTTAAACTAAAAAAAAAAAAATTGAAAAAATTGCAAAATTTTTCTGGACAAATTGCAAAACTTTCCCAGAAAAATTACTTGCACTGTCGAAAAACTGTTGAGATACAATCCTAATATCAAAATTTTTATAAAAATCGCACATTTTGACGTCTTTTGAAATTTCATCTGACAATCATTTTCCATCGTACTAAAATATCCGAAAAATAATGCATTACATACTAATAAAAGTAATGCATTACCTGCAGTTTACAAAAAAAAAAACACAATCATTTTTTTGGAAAAGTGGCATTTTTCTTTACATATTTTAGTTTTAAAAATTAGCACTTTACTAAATATGGAGCTATTTTCTAGTTGAAATTATTTCTACCATTATAAAAATTGGCGCTGTGTGACATGGTATGCTCTGCTATAGCTAAGCCTCTTCATAAATCAAAATGTCATTACACAAAATGTCATTGTCATATTTGTTGGTGTGTGTAAAAAAAGAGGGGTTACTCGACCAAAAAAGCTAGAGTAGCAAAAATTGCACTAGTGCAAAACTAGTACAAAAAAATTTTACCCTTAACGCATTTTTTTTCTTCAATGAGACAGTTTGATAGCCAATCCAGTACTCTTTTTACACTTCGAGTGCAAATTTTCCTTCAATCGAATTCGACTTTAGTTCATTGTTTATGAAAAAAGAATCGAATATACCTTGAGCAATTGTTGGAGCAAAATTCTATTGAAATACAAGGCATCCCGTTTGACATCAACGAAAATATTGACGACGTGTTTAGTGTTTATGAAGACTTTAAATAAAGTAATTGATGGCAATGTTACAATGGCCGAGATCGTTTACTGTTATAGAAAAAATATTAAAATTCAACAATCAGCCAACCCGAAAGTCGCCAATTTATATAAAATGTTTGAAAAGAAGTACAAAGGATCGGATTTTGCAAACTAAGAAAAAGCAAAAAATAAATTTTGCGAAATTTGGTGTTTTTCGCCAAAAGAGATATGAATTTTAAGTATATTTGGACATGTATGTAACGGCAATATATTGTTAAGAAAATCTGATGGAAGTGAATTGTTTAAAGTTGACACTTGACAGTAATCATGACCATGATGTTTTGAATGATAAGTTCTTAGTTTAATATTTGTTATTGTATCTTTTTAGGTTAATTTAAAGTGGGTAATGAATTTTAATTATATTTGTCAAGGTAATTCTGTTCCTTTTTCTATCCGATTTTGCACCAGAATATATGAAGCCTTAGATCTAACAGTTCAGTTTTATTTACATACTTATCATCACTTAACATTGCACCACATCTGACGGAAGTTTGGATTGGTAGTAATGAGCTTGCAACATATAACCTAAACAATTATACCCTGATTGACTTCTGCGGGTGGTATTGCGGCATATATTTTTGAGAGTGTTAAGTTTAATCATATTCTGCAGATATTCTTAAGGTAACTTTCTTTGTCAAAGATTCCTATTTTTGTATTATTTGTGTATATAGATTGCAGACATGGTCCCTATTGATAGGTTTATTTTAGAATTCGAAAACTACTTAAAGCAGATAATTACTAAAAATGTTATTGTCATTGGTGACATGAACATTAATATTATGGGTGAATTGAATTCTGATGAATTTAAATATGTTTCAATGATGTATTCTTTCGGGTTTAAATCAATGGTTAATGAACCTATGAGAATAACTGACAGCACTGCAATATGTATAGATCATATATTTGTAAGAACTAATATTAATGCCAGCATTCAAACAAACCAGAATGCTTTAATTATGCATTGTCGGATCATCACATGACTTCGATTAAAATCTCTGGAGCAGGTACATGATCATCGGTTGTAGTCAACAATATTAGAAAAAATACTAATATGATACAGTTTTTGAGATCAGTTGCTGCTGACTAAATTGGATTCAATTTTTGTTTCTTTTATATCTCCTCTTTTGATTCCGAAAATATAAAATGCACCTTCCGTAATAAACTCGATCGTTTTTGCAAGTTCTCTATTTGATTCTTCCCTCAAATAGATTGGTGGGGGCTTCTCAGTTTTTGGAGTTTTTGGGGCGGTGAGTCTTAACAACCAAGCAAGAATACCTATTACCATGAGTTAATTCAACGCTAGCTAGCTTAGTGAATTTATTCGCACTTCCACTGGCTGCTGGCCTAGGGCTTTCCCTTCGTTTTGGAATTAGCGACGTTATTTCAAGTTTTTGTGAGCTACCGGCCAAGGCCTACACATTTATAATAATTACAAATATGCTACAGATTTGATTTTTCATTTGTAATCAATGAATTCAAGGTTAATGAAAACAGTGCTCAAGTGGTGATTCTGGACCCAGAATTAAAGGATTGAAACGCTATCACTTGTTCTGAATTTGGACATAGCACCGAAGTGTCCAAAATAAGTACAAGTACCAAAAACCATTGCATATATACATCAGTGAAGGAATAACACGAGAAGGATTCAAAAAGGGTGAAACAATTATCAATCGGCGATATGATACTTTATGCAACATTAATTTCATAAGTCTGCCAAAGTATCGAACTACTTCATTCAAAGGCGTTGGCCCGAAAACGTTAGGTAAAACAGGTTGTATTGACAACACAATGATATTAGACGACGAAAAATACGAAACGACATTTCATATTGAAAGGGTGCTTCCAGTTGATAATATTATGGGCCCAGAAATGATAAACCATAATCATATTATCTCCAAACAACAACATTATGAAAAGGTTTGTGCCGGACAACTATGTACATAATGGTCATCGTACATAAATACTTGGTGAGTTAGAAATCAAATTGAATCACGTTATAAATAAACAAATTCAACAAAGTTCTACAAAAATGATATTAAATTAGAACCCTACAAATTCAGAGCTCCAAAAATCGAACATCTGCAATTGTGCTCTGATTTCGATGATTGATACCTCTATCAATAGGTGTTGAGACCTGGAACTGTCATGCTAACGGGTACAACCGAGAAGATTTTCGTGTAGAGTACAAAAAATTAAACTAAAAGGTCGTCAAGGATAGATACCCTTTATCACTAATCGAAGACCAAACAGATATAATTTTAAAAAATATTTCCGAAATGTTTCACCAAATTTTTAATTGAATTGGAAAAACGTTTCGTCTAACGACAAAGTAGAAATAATACATTCCATACTCAAATTGTCGGTTCTAAATATTTTCCGGTGTTCAACGTATATGATGAAAGGGTAAAGTTAATGGTATGATGATACTACCACACGGAATGGTTCCGGTAAATTTTTTTTTTCTATGTTGGTACAACCTTCTTTGATATTCGTGTGACGTTTGAGCACAATACGTCCATTAGTGTAAGTTTGGCAGCCATTTGTTCACGACGCGAAAGTTAGGTCTGGCGATTTTTACTATAATGCTCATCGTTTTCTTCGATTACCGTGGTGTGGTTCACCATGAATTCGTTCCAGAGGGCCAAACGGTTAATAAAGCATACTACTTGGCCATTTTGAGGCATCTACGTGAAGCAATTCGTCGTAATTGGTCGAATTTGTTAGCAAACAATTCATGGATTTTTCCCCACGATAATGTGCCGTCACATTCTAGTCTGATTGTGACTGAATTTTTGAACAAACACCGAAACTCAAATATCAGCTCCGGGGACCGCGCCACTAGTCGATTGAATCCGCATAAAAAGAAATTCTCTGTATGGAAAAATGGATTGACCATTGGCATGCTTCTATTGGCTCAAAAGGAGCCAATTTTGAAGGCGATAATAAAGATTTGTAAACACATAAAAATGTTGTTCTTTTTACCAGGCCGGGTCAAATTTGATCAGATGGTATGATGGAATAATGGTATGAAGGTTTGATGGTAGATAGTCATAGTGATGGTAATGTTAATGGTGATGGTGATTATATGATGGTATGATTGTATGGAGATGGTATGTTGTTGTGATGGTACATATTCATATATGATGGTATAATGGGATGGTGCGACAGTGTGAGAGTTTGATGGTTTGACATTATGTGGTACGATGGTATGGTGGTTTAATGGTATAGTGGCATGCTTGTATAGGGAGACATTATGTGGTACGATGGTATGATGGTTTAATGGTAAAGTGGCATGCTTGTAGGAAACAGTTTTTCTCACAAAAATTGTCTCAGTGGAACTGAATTATTTAATTTTTGACTAAGTGCGGTTTGACAATTTTTTAACACGTCTGTGAAATTTGATTGTGTTTACTGGTTGATAATTGTTATGGCCCCATACAACTCTCAAATGAATGAGAGTACTGCCCCCAAACCGTCATGAATTCAGTCCTAAGCTTTTTTGTGATGTAGAAAATAAAAAATCTCTTAGGCCTTGGCTGAGGAAAATCAAACACTTTGGATGGGAAAAAATAAAACGCTTGATTGATTTTAAATTATTTAACTATATTGTAGTACTAGTTTACAAGCTTTTGGCGTTTGCTCAAAATTAGAGAGAAAAGCAAATAATATAATAATGTTCAATTGCAGGGCTGGAGTTGTGGAGTCTTCAACTAGCTTTGACTGGAATCTTAGATGTTTCAAGTTGTTTTTGATTAGCTTTAATTCGTTGTGTTAGAGTAGAATCGCCGAATGTAGATTGAGAATATTTTCAAATAAAATCTGCCAAAATTGCAACAAAAACGGTTAAAATTAGATTAAAGTTAATAAAACTCAAAGAATTGTATTGCAGAGTAAGAATAGCATCACGCGCCAATACCTTCAGTTTTCATTCGGAATGGGGTTTATTTCACTTTAGTATATTTTCGATTTCCATAATAATACTAGGGACTTATTTCAGTTATGGTTTGGGGAGTTATTACCTGCAGCCTTATAAAACCAAATAATCCAAATTTAATACTTCAATTACTACGATGTCAAAGTGTTTCTAACTTACTTCAAAATATGTATATTTAAAACAAAACAAAATTCAAGGTCACTCAAAAATGATTACATTTATTTACAACGGATAAGAATCCATCATAAGCGTATTAAAAGAGCAGACACATAAAAATCGTAAAAGAAAATTCATTTTGATTTCTAAATAATGCACAATTCAGTTAGTGAATTAACATTTAGCTGCTTGACGAAAAACTACCCGAAGTTCATTTCCGATTACAGCGAGATCTTGATTAGCATGGTCCCGAGTGAAATCTGCGTAGCACGCAAATCCTCTATCCATACCACTATAAATAAACAGTCAAAATAAATTTTTCCTGACATAATATACCCCCTCCATTGCATTTTATACTTACTCGCACAGTTCAGTAGTGGGTCCAAGCGTTTTCCCATCAACCGTATTGCGTATATTGCCCGCTAGTCCTACGCATTCGTCAAAACGCTTGTTCGAATAAATCGTATGCAAGCCGTTGTGTTTTAAAATTCGCAATACTACTTCTGTATTATTAGTACACACATAGTTTAAAGTTGCCTTGTAAATATCGATCTTTTGTTGAAGTGACTCCTTAGATAATGGTAAAAGACAAGCTACATCCACATCATAATGAATATTCAAACATTCGAACACTTCTTTCAATATCGGACAGTACTTGTTGGTAAAAGCGTACACCGCCTCATCATTACCCGAATATTTTACTATAGCTGATATCAACTCTTCAGTGAATTCAGTTGAATTGTAAAGAGATTGGTTCAAGCAGGATCTCTCACGAAGAGAGGAGTTCTGTAGAATTAAATTCCATTAAAATTTTTCACTTTGAATATAATTTTGAATTTGCCTTACTGCATATTGTTCATTGCAATCATTCTCGTCAGAATCGGTGCATATAATACCGACCAAAAACGCTATTAAAATACACGAACTTATTAACCACTTCATTGCTGATCACCGTTTTACTATTGAATGAAATATTTTATGTTGAAGTTTTTAAATGCTACACTTCTATCTATTACATTTTGTATAATCGCAAAATAGGTCAACAGGGGTTTTCTGTGTTTCTTTGAAGTTAATTTATCAATTTGGCTTTAATCTATTTTAGTATTATCGTACAACAAACAGAATAATTTAATCGCATCTGACAACAGTATGGTGTGTACTAAAATTTAGCGTACGATTTATTTACTTAAATGTCTGCGTACGTTTAATCAAGAATTTCTTACAGATTTGTATAGTTCGTATTTTCGTATTTTTGGCCAAACTGAACTTTTAAGAAGCTTAATTTATTTAGATAAAAACAATTCGTGCCTATATGGAATTTGACTTGAATCGGGTCTTCCTCAAAGGAATTTTTGGCCAGAGAGAACACCTCTTTATAGTGTCCTCCACTATGGTAACTCGGTTGCCATGCGGAACAACTGGCAGTATTTGCCTGAAATCTCCTCCAAGGAGCATTACCGCATTTCGAAAGGTATTTTCATTACTGAAAATTTCTTTAAGAAGTCTATTAACTGCTTTCAATGCTTTGCCAGATGTCATTGCAACCTCATCCCAAACAATAAGTTTGGCTGTTCTAATCCTTTTTGCCTCATCAGTTTTCATTCGAATAGAAGATGAGCTTGTGTCTAATAATGGCACAGGTAGTTTAAATTGAGAATGGTATGTTGTTCCTCCCTCCAAAAGAGTTCCAGCAATTCCGGTGGGAGCGACCGGGAGTGCAATGTATCCTTTCCCTCTTAAAACACTTAATAAAGTGTTATATAAATAGGTTTTTCCACTTCCCCCTGGTCCATCTATAAAAATAATCCGTTGCAATCCCGTTTTTTCGTAGTCGACTGAACTTTGACGAACAATAAGTTCAATGTCAAGCAGTGCTCGGTTTTAAGGATCACTTTTTTTCTGACGCACAAAGTCATCAGTCATAGAGTCTTTATGTTTATTCCAAAGACTCAAAATGTCTCCTGGTTTTCCGTATGCACATATAAGTGCAAATGCAAGTCTTATTTCCCTTGCTGATTGTATCTCTGCAGTTTCTGTTAGAGCATTATCCCACTCTGTATCATCAGCAAGTAACTTTCTTGCTCGGCAAGCATCTTGAAATGTATCATATAGTACACCATCCACAGTTCGTAGACCTTCAAATGATTTTGCTCCTTTCACATGTAGCAAGAGTAGTCTCAAATAAAACCTTTCAGAGTCATTCATCCCTACTGTATACATTCTACTAATGATTTTATTCTTTCGCTGCTTTCTGGGGACCCAAACTCCGTTGTTAAATACAAGGTGTTTAGGAATATCCATGTACAATAGATCTTGTGCTTTTACACTGCAATGGGTATCATTCTCTTCCACATCATCATCTAAAATATCTTCGTTGTCATTTTCATTTACGTTTTCATTTTCCCGTATTTCCTCGGGTAACTCAACATTTTCGTTGCCGTCAGAAGCATGACTGTCTGAGGCTTATCTTCTTCTTCTAATATAATTAGAATGTGTGCATGAGGTAAACCTCGTTTTTGAAATTCAGTGACGTACACCATTGCACGTACTTTTCCAAAAGCTCGTCCTTCTTTGATATCTTTCAAAAGTTCAGTCCACTTAGGATTCCATGTCATTGTTATAAAAAGATCTGGTTTCCCAAATTTTCTGACGATGGCCATAGAATCTTGATAACGCTGTTGCATATTTCTTGGACTTCCTTGAAAGGATGACGGAAGAATAATTGGTGTTCCAACTTTTTCTTTTGAAACAGTGTCATTATTCACTCGTTGATGCAAGTGATCCATTAGTCCACTGTACTTTTCAACTCTAAGTTTTCGTTGATTATTCTTTATAAATTCTATTCTACTTGACTCCGTTTTTACTTGAGCGTCAACAGAAAATTGTTGTGTCAGCTTTCCCGCTGATTTAAATGGATTAAACCCCTTTCTAATTGCCATGATGTAAGGGTAATATCCCATTTGAGACCCCATATCTTTAACTGCAATGTGCCATCCGTCATTTCCATAAGGATAAAAATGTGGATATAGCATTGCGTCACATTTCCGGTGTGCCGTAGTGCCTTTAGTATGTTTTGAAATATAATAGCAATTTCATTAGCTGCTGAAGCATTGTATCGTCTTTTATCCTTCTGAGGATCGTTTCGAAAAGAGAGAATCAATGATGGAAGCTCATTTCCATTAGTGGTTAAACTCGCCTCTATTTCTTGCATCATCTTGTAAGATTTTGCAAGCTCATTGTTTGATGACATAAAGTTAGACAACTTTTGCATTGTTTGTTTATTACAACCCTTGTTCCGCTTGTCATCTATTCTTTCATTGCATGCTTCTTCAGAATCAAGCATGGGTGTACCACTTTTAGAGGTCGCATGATATATTTGACCAAACACTTTGAAGCAGTAGATTCCTCCGGTGGGAACTACATCTTCTCCGTTTTTATTTTGGTACGGGCCTCCCATGGAAACAAATACCAATACACTGTTAAAGGAGTGAATGTTCTCCATAAAATTCTTTCTTTGCCTGGCCGTTGGCCAATCTTCTTCGAATTTATCATTGACACTTTGTGTCATTAATTTTTTTAGCTCATCTGGGAACCTGTGAGGTTCCAATTTTATCTTGCCTTTATGGCAGCAATATTGAAATAATTTATTTTTTGGACCTTCGCTTTCAAAATTCAAAGATCCACAACCAATGCACTCAATAGACATTGGGCCCAATGTATGCTGTGCCACGGTACATGCCTCAGATTTGGCAATCCAGGCAGTGTGACGTTCAGTGTGAATGGAACGATATTGAGCAATTCTTTTTTGCATTTTTAGCACGTTCGTTTTGTTTTTCTTGTGCAGACTGTGAAGCTCTTTTTTTCTGGCATTCTATTTGCCACCTTTTCACGTTCGTTCTTTTTTACTTCAACAATTCATGGATTTTTCACCACGATAATGCGTCGTCACATTCTAGCCTGATTGTGACTGAATTTTTGGGCCAAACACGAGTCAAAAGTCATCGCTCAGCCACTGTACTCGCCAGATTTGGCTCCCTGTGACTTTTCCTGTTTCTTCTTCTTCTTCCGCTGGCGCTACATCCCATGAACTAGACTATATTGCTAAAAAATGAATAAAAAATTGAGACTTTTTAATAGAATTAAGGAAAAATTGCCGCTCGAGACAAAAATTATATTCTACAAATCAATTGTCGCCCCGCATATTGACTATTATTCATCAGTATTTTTCATAATGAACCAATCACAAATATATCGTCTTCAAAAGATACAAAATAGATTAATGCGAGCTATTTTAAGGGCAGCAAGTAGAACCCATATAAGAGAAATACTTGGAGTGTTGGAGTGGAAGTCCATAAATCAGAAGATTAATTTTAATGTTCTGAAACTGTTGTTTCGCCTTGAAAACGGAGACCTTCCAATTTATTTAGATTCAATGCTTTGTACTAACAGAGAAGTTCACAGCTATACGAGAAATACTCATTTTCGATTACCGCTATACAGTAAATCTTTTTCACAAAGATCATTAGGGTATAATGGAGTTACGCTGTATAATTCATTAAGTAATTTAAATAAATGAAAATAAAAATAAAATAAAAAATTTGACCGACTCAACGATGCTCCTCGAGTGTGTACAGGTCCCTCTCAACGTCGTCCATCCATCGGGTAGGTGGTCTCCCACGAGGCCCTACTTTCGTTGGTGCCGACTCCAAGGCCTGTTTAGTGATCCGATTTTGTGAACTTAGTACGTGCCCAAGCGATCTTAGCCTTGACGATGATGTCGTCGTTATCGAGATCATTTCTGATCTTGTGATTCATTCGCATCCTGTACGTGGCTCTCTCTTTAATGGGACCGGGAATTATTCTTATCATCTTACGCTCAGTTACAACGATTTTCTGGATGTTTTTCGCTGTTAGTATCGGGTTAGCCCCTTAATCTTGCATTACAAAATATTGAATTACAAAATCTTGCATTACAAAATCTTGCAAGTACAAAATCTTGCATTTCAAAATCTTGCATTACAAAATCTTGCATTACAAAATCTTGCATAACAATTTCCCGTACATTTATAGAATCGCGCGCGCAATAAAAAAAGCGTAATTAAAAAGCGAAATAGAGTACAATTTTATTCTTGAAACATGAGACATAAAATCTATCGAATTTGAATCGAAAGTGATGTTACAACATCCCACCCCAGATTAAACATTCTTAACCAGAATATTATGTTCAGATATTCTGGAAAATGGAGGTTTCCATTTTAATTTTAATATTAAATCTTTATTAATCAGAAACGAAAATTTAAATTCTGGAAAATGAAGATTAAATCTTCTTTATCCAGAATATTTTGTTGAAATATTTTGAAAAATGGAGATTTCCTTTCTAATTCTAATATTAGCCGTATTTCTTGACGCATAGTTATCCTAAAGACAGGTACAGATACTAAAACTGCAAACATTTTTAAATTCAAGATATTGTATTTGCAAGATTTTGTATTTGCAAGATTTTGTAATGGCAAGATTTTGCACTTGCAAGATTTTGTAACTGCAAGATTTTGGGTTCGCAAGTTTTTGATTTGCATGATTTTTAAAAATTGCAATATTTTGTACTTGCAATATTTTGTAGTGCAAGATTTCGGGGCGCTCTCGTTAGTATCCCAGACACGCAACCAAAGTTGATAACTGGTCTTATCAGCGCCTTGTAGCTGTCCAATTTAATTTTGTGCGATCTATGAGAAGACTTGAAAATTTTGATATTGGCGTAAAATGCTTGGTAGCCTGCTGCGATCCTCGATGAAATGTCCACGTAAACGGAGTTTTGCTCAGTGATCAGTGATCCTAGGTATTTGAACTAATTCACCTTTTCATATTGCGTATCTCCCGAAATGAAGTCGCCACGAGTCTGCCTTCTCGTGGTCACCATGTATTTGGTGTTCGCTTCATTTATCTGAAGGCCTATTTGTTGGGCTATTTATATCGTCAGCGTTATGCTAATAGCTGGGTTGATTTTTAATACAGGCAGCTACGCTGCGCCATATTGAGCTGACGAATGACATACTCCGATGATAGATTGAAAAGAGTTTGAGCTATTGGGTCTCCTTGCCGCACTCCAGATATTATCTCAAAGGCATCCGAAATTTTGCCTTCTATTAGCACCTTACATACTGAGCCATCCATTAAAAGCTGGCACATTGAAACCAATTTTGACGGTATGCCCAGGTAGGACAATACGTTCCATAACGTATTCCTCTTAATGCTGTCGTACGCCTGTTGAAAGTCTATGAATAGACTGTGTACAGGGATGTCCTTTTCATAGCATTTCTCCAGCACAATCCTCAGTGTAAAAGTTTGATCGGTCGTTGATCTATTTGGTCGAAAACCACATTGAAGATCCTCTCGCTATAAGTTGATAACTTTGCTGCGACTACGTTGGCCAAAACCTTGTAGCCCGTGTTCAGCAAAGCTATACCGCGATAGTTGTTGAAGTTCAATCGATCTCCCGTTTTATGAAGTGGACATGTAAGAGCCGTCTTCCACTCTACTGGGATTTCCTCTCTAGACCAAATTATTGATATTAGCTCAAACATGCGGTAGAACAGACAACCACCGCCATATTTGAGCATTTCGTTGCAGATACCATCCTCACCATGTGTCTTGTAATTTTTCATCTGCGACTTTAATATCGCGTTGAAGCAAGAGATGCCGTTACTCGGAGAGTAGTGTCTGTTTTTTTAAAAGTGGGGAGAAATAATTTCGCCACACTTCGATAACGGTTTTAGTGTCCATTTCCAACTCACCAGATTTGTTGCGAATAGCGTTGCTACGTGGATGAAAGTCTGTAGTTAATTCTCTTCTATGATAGGAGATGGTATATGATGAAATGATGGTTAGACCTTGGTTGAGGATAACCAAATACTTTGGATGAAAAAAAATAAAACGCTTGGTTGATTTTAAATTATTTAACTTAATTTCAGTACGCACAGATGATAAGTGATAAAATTTAGTTTTTTGGGGTTTACAAGCTTTTTGCGTTTGCTGAAAATTAGAGAGAAAAGCAAATAATATAATAATGTTCAATTGCAGGGTTGGAGTTGTGGCGTCTTCAACTAGCTTTGACTAGAATCTTAAATGTTTCAAGTTGTTTTTGATTAGATTTAATTCGTTGTGTTAGAGTAGAATCGCCGATTGTAGATTGAGAATATTTTCAAATAAAATCTGCCAAAATTGAGATTTTATTTCATTTCGACTTTTGATTTGTTGCATAATGAACTAAATCCCAGCAAAGTCGGGAATTATTTCGTTTCTTCAGTTGAGAATTATTTCATTTTTAGTGGCAGTTATTTATTTTAAAATTGAGGATTATTTGTTGGGTAGTATAAGTTGGCACTATCATTGCGAGTTTGTAAACCAATTCACCTTTTCCTTGATGCTTTTTCGTCCCGATCTCATTTCGATTTTACACGTTCGGATTACAAACACGATTAAAATTAGATTAAAGTTAATAAAAGTCAAAGAGTTGTATTGCCGAGCAAGAACAGAATCATGCGCCAATACCTTCAGTTTTCATTCGGAATGGGGTTTATTTCGTTTTAGTATATTTTCGATTTCCATAATAATATTGCGGGGATTTATTTCAGTTATGGTTTGGGGAGTTATTTCCTGCAAGCTTATAAAACCAAATAATCCAAATTTAATACTTCAATTATTACAAGGTCAAAGTGTTTCTAACTTACTTCAAAATGTGTATATTTAAAACAAACAAAAAATGCAAGGTCAATCGTAAAAGAAAATTCATTTTGACTTCTAAATATTGTACAATTCAGTTAGTGAATTAACATTTATATGCTTGACGAAAAACTACCCGAAGTTCATTTCCGATTATAGCGAGATCTTGATTAGCATGGTCCCGAGTTAAATCTGCGTAGCACGCAAACCCTCTATCCACACCACTATAAATAAACAATTAAAATAAATAATTTCCTGACATAATATACCCCCTCCATTGCATTTTATACTTACTCGCACAATTCAGTAGTGGGTCCAAGCGTTTCCTCATCAACCGTATAGCGTACACGGCCTACTAATCTTACGCATTCGTCAAAATGTTTGTTCAAATAAACCGAATCTATGCCGCTGTGTTTTAAAAATCGTATTATTACTTCTGTATTATTAGTACACACATAGTTTAAAACTGCATTGAGGATATCGATGTTTTGTTGATTTTTCTCCTTAGCTAATGGAAAAAGACAATCTACATCCACATCAAGATGAATATTTAAACATTCGAACGTTTGTCGCAATATCGGACAGTACTTGTTGGTAAAAGCGTACACCGCCTCATCATTACCCGAATATTGTACTATAGCTGATCTCAACTCTTCAGGGAATTCAGTTGTATCGTAATGAGATCGCCTAAAGCAGGATTCCTCACGAAGGGAGGCGTTCTGTAGAATAAAATTCAATTAAAATTTTTCACTTTGAATATAATTTTGAATTTGCCTTACTGCATATTGTTCAGTGCAATCATTTTCTTTAGACTCGGTGCATATAATACCGACCAAAAATGCTATTAAAATACACGAACTTATTAACCACTTCATTACTGATCACCGTTTTACTATTGAATGAAATATTTTATGTTGAAGTTTCTAACTATAGTCTGATATTAATCGTTTGTTACTCGCTACACTTCTATCTATTACATTTTGTATAATCGCAAAATAGGTCAAAAGTGGCCTTATGTATTTCTTTCAAGTAAAACGGTCCATTTATTGTACAATAAATTTAACGATTTGGCTTTAATCTATTGTAGGATTATCGTACAACAAACAGAACGATTTAATCGCATCTGACAACAGTTTGGTCAATATTAAAATTTAGCGTACGATTTATTTAAATGACTGGGTACGTTAATTCAAGAATTTCTTATGCATAGATTTGTATATTTCGTATTTTTGGTCAAAGTGAACTTTTAAGAAGATTTGTTTATTTAGATAAAGAAAATTCATGCCTATATGGGATGTGACTTGAATCGGGTCTTCCTCAAAACTATGCCTAGACTTGATTGCTAATTGGTGCGAATATCGTTACGTGTGTGAGCAAAACAATCCACGATAAATTGTTAAATTACCTGTAAGATTTGCAGTACAATCAGCTCTTGCAAATTGTGCCAAAACTCTGGAACCGTGCAACCGATTTTTATAAATTATAGCATAAAACCATTAAGAGAAAACGCTCGGTGCAATGGAATAAATACGCCATAAGTAGCACCATCATAAGAAAAAAATATTTAATCGTTGAAGTTCCAAATGTCTCGTCGATCGCCTTTAAATACATTGTACAAAACTTTGGTAATCGCCTAAATGTACGGATCGGAAAATTTTAAAAATTATTTTCAGAACGTTTGATTACGGCCCGAATTTATAATCGTAACTATTGTTATTGTTATAGCAACGAATTTTGAATTTACTTTTCTTGTTTTGGATATTTTGTAGCATTAGCCGTGTTCCAGTCGACCACCTCAAGTATTTATAAGTACTTAGGTTTGTGTCTTTGCGTAAATTTAACTACTCGTAACTGCTCAAATTTTACAATTTTGTAATTTAATTGTATGTACTATCACACCATATAGCTTTCTCTCAATTCTTTGAAAATTTTAATTTTCCAGATTACCAATTTACAAAATTCAGAATTATCAGAACTTTAATTCTGAATTTTATAAATTGGTAATCTGGAAAATTAACATTTTCAAAGAATAGAGGGAAAGCTATATAATATGATAGTACATACAATTAAATTACAAAATTATAAAATTTGAGCATACAAATTTTCAGAATTTTGAATTTTGATTTAATAAGAGATTAATAATTAAAAATTCAACATGGTCATTCAAAACAATTCCCAAATTTAAGATCAAATTTTTAAATTTGTTTATATTTTTAAATTTTTTAAGTTTATAAAATTTCCATACCATGTGAAAGTGCGCAAAATTCGAAAACTTGTAACGTTCTCAGAATTGATTTAGTTTGGGATTTTCTTGAACTTTTTGAATTAACAGAATTTTGTAAATTGGAAATCAATAAAAAAAATAAAAGAATTTTTCAAGAATTGAGGAACAACTGTTTATAAAATAGAAAATTAATTAAAATTGCCAAATTTCAAAATTATAACATAAAGATTTTCAGAATTTTGGATATTTCAAAATTTACATTTTGCTTTAAACTTTTTTTAGAGGTTAATAATTGAAAATTTTGAATTTCTAAAAACTCTTTTAAAAATTTAAAAATTTCTGTAACCATTTATTTGGTAATCGCTAAAATTCTAAAACCTTAAATGTGTTCAGATTTGATTTAGTTTCAGTCTTGAGCTTTCGGAATTATCAGAATTACGTATCTGAATTTTGTAAATTGGTAATCTGGAAAATAATAATTTTCCGTAAGAGATTATTGGTTATAAAATAGTAAAAAATTTAAATTTCAAATTATGTATTATTATAAAGAATTTCAGAATTTTGGAAAATTCGAAAATTGCGCAATTGAAGTTTCGGAAATTAACAAATGAAGAGTCTGAAAAGTTATTTATTTTGTACAAAACTAATAAATAGAATTTAATATTTTTAAAAATTCATTGCAATTCGCGAGATTTAAAAATAAATTTACAAATTTTTTAATAATTTCAAAATTTATATGGTATGTATACCATGTGGGCTTAAAATTTTAAAACTTTTAACTTTCCAAGGTCACAACCAAGCTCACCATTAAATTCTGGTTTTAGGCCAAAAGTCAAACGTTTCTCGATGTATCTAAAATGCTCTCTTGGACTGATTTTACCATTTCTCTATCAAATTGTTTCTCCTGGACGTAATTTGCTTCAGTTTTAAAAACTTAATCTTGTTCTTTTAAGGGTCCGTTTCTTTAAAGTGCCTAAGATAAACTTTAACGCATCAAGTTGAAGTTTTATAGCTAATGTTGAGTGAAAATAATGTTCCCGTTTTATTTATCGAGAATTTTCCTTGTCATACGCAAGCTGTTGAAAGATGCGTTAAATTATTCACGGAAGCATTTTCTAAAGTATTTAGCAAGGAGTCGAGAAACGGACACATTCGGGCAAGGTTAGCATCTCGAAAAAATATGGGAACATCTCTAATATTGCGTGTTAATTCATTTAGATCTACTTTAAAGTATGTGTTTTTTTTACAAATTAAATTTAAACTATCAAATATCTTTTTAAATTTATTTATTTTCAGTTATTTATTATATACGGGAAGAAATATAACGAATTAAAATTTTTGGATTTTCCACTTTTCTGCTAATTTGTGTATCTTCACTTTTCTGTTAACGTTAAGTACGTCACACCGGTAAAGGAATTTACTTTTTCACCGTAGATTGCAATTCCAGAAATGAAAGGATTTTGTTTAGGCTAAAACTTTCGGTTTTACATCGCTGTATTGTGAATGCCTTGAGAAATTTAAATCTTTCTGTAAAAATAAAGTCACACGTGCAGAGTCCAACCAAAAACATAAATATCTTCTTAGCCAAATCACAAAATCTGCAAAGGTCTGCTGGAACCGATGCGAATGTTGAGCTGGAAAAATATCCTAAATTTAAAAATAAACTTTGTTCATTCATCTTTTATGGTAAAATGTCAACCCCCGTATCAACTCAGGCGTTTTCAAGAAGGGTTATTTAATGTAATAAAACTCATTGGATTAAGAAGAAATTTTACTTAGATTTTTAGCAAGGGCCTATTCTGAAAACACCTTTTTCGGACTGTAAGATTTTTTTCGGCTTACTTCACATACACCCTGTTGGAGGCATTCCCACTGTTTCCACATGACCGTTAAAAGTGTTATGTCCTGTTAAGTTTCACGTTAGGTCTCTTCGTACCAGATCTCGGTAAGCTATGGGGTATCCTGCCTATCTTTTCACAAAAAACCTCACCAGCTTTTGCTTTTACTGTTTCATAATGTTAAACGAGTAAACGAGTATCGGTAAACGAGTTTACCGCAGCACTGTCAAGATCCGCGATGAAGTTAACGGAGTTCTCTAGACGTGAAGATTATCTCAATAGGCCGACCTTTTTATATTCTTATGTCTGAGATATATTTTATTAATGTGACTTGTCAATAGCTATTGCAGGAAAAAAATTCAAAAATCTCGGGAAATTCGATTTTCCAAAAATCATTAGAAAATTTGTATAAAATCAGCCTCTAGAGTGTTATGTTTGGGGATGTATTTTATTGATGTGCCTTAGTTCAAGTGTCTCTTGACAAGTCACATCAATAAAATGCAACTCCAAACATAACACTCTAGATAGAACCTGATTTTATACAAATTTTCTAATGATTTTTGGAAAATCGAATTTCCCGAAACTTACCACGGGAAACTTGAACTGAACTTATTTCCTGCGATAGCTACAGACAAGTCACATCAATGTAATCCATCTTCAGACATAACACTCTAGAGGCTGATTTTATTCCAATTAAAATATTTTTGTGGGTTTCGCAAGTTTTCCACCATTTTCCACGAGAAACTAGAGCCGAGCCAGGTTTTGCCATATAAGAATATTAACAAAGGTCTTCAATGCTATTCATGCATCCTTATTAATTTTTAGGCTAAACACTATCAATTGATATCGATTTCATTTTTTATTTTCGGCTGGGATAACAACTCTGTATTACCGATTTTGTTTACTTTCGGCTGGGGTGATCTGCATTACCAGTTTTTGCATTTCGGGTTGAGTAATACAATCTGCATTATCGACTCCCCCTTTCGGCTAACTTTAACAGTATGATGAGACGTCTCTATGTAAATCTATTATAATTTTTGGTGCAATGTTAACTAAATCTTAGAATCGAGAATTAGTTAGAAAATGTTAAATTGCTTAATATTCGGTTAGATTGTTTGCCTTGCATTCTAAACAAGGGCATTTATTTTTACTTTGGTTTTTCATCCACAAACAAATAAATTATCCAACCTCACAAAATTATAATTAATGAACAAATTACGTTGACCTCATGCACAAATATGATAAATTATCCCGGTACATCCATAAAAAAAATCCATTGTGTAACGTACACATAATACAACACGTCCATAAATCAGTACAACAATGCAGCACCAATAAATCCCATCATACAATATATATTCATCTTTGCCATATACTACAATACGCTAAAAAAATATAATTCACATACCCAAGCCCAATAAACCAAATCTTTAACAAAAATTATAAAATTTATAGCCAAAACCTATACACCACAGATATTTTTATGATAATCGTTATGGAGATATGTACAACGTTCTCGTGTAACTCACCCTCTTAAGTCTAAAAGAAAATCCGCATTTGTATGTTGTAAAAATAAATTGTGATTTATACCTAAATGTGGTCGCATCTTATTCGGCGGCGAGACTAGGCATATACAAATATCACTTGAAAATTAGAAAAAGTGATTTTTTAGCCACGCAGCTTGATTATATGTACGCATATAATAACAACAACCACAACATATTTTCAAGTCATTCAATTAAATTAAATTTTCATGTTTTTTTTGTTGAATGTTGAACAAACACATTTCACTCACGGTGATGTCGAATTTTATGACATTTTTTTTTTTTTTTGGAGGGTTCAATGAAATTGGGTCAATGCTTTGTATATCGTAATATCATTATTAATGCATTTAAAATATAATCGGATATAATATCTACGTGGAAGCATCATAAAAATCATCTTATCCAAAAACCATTTTTTTTATGGCTTTTAAATTAGAGGGCCGTGCACTATACATTATTTAACGATTTAGTTAATAGCATTAAAATTAAAACTATAAAATCGATCCGAATTCCAAGAATATTACGTATTATATTTAAATGTTTGATTTATATTTTTATTTACTTTACTTTAATTTTTAATAAAATTAATTTTTCGAATTTTTTTTATTTTTTATCCCTTTTATTAAAAATAGAAAGTTTTGAAAAGAAAAATAACTTCCGACGTACTATAAACAAGCTTGATTTAAAAATTAAAAATAAAAATTTATTCCTTGTCCAAACAAACAAGAAAATAATTAAAAAAACAACAACAACAAAAAATAGGAAAGTTTTATTTTGAGGAAATTTAATTATTTTCGCTACTCATTCTTCCTCCCACTCCCGCCTAAAAATAACAATAAAAAAAGCCGCGATAAAAAGTTAAATAATTTAAAGATGATGATGATAAGTGCGGAGGAAAAGAGTTGAGTATTTTTTTTTTTTTTTGGTTTAACAAAAACAATAATCTTTAATAAAAAAAATTAAATTCTTATTGATTAGGTGATTTGTTGAAAAGTTTGGTGGATGGATGAATGATGGTTGAATGGATCTTGAAGCTATGTACAGTAGATTATTATTTTAGACGCGTTTTTTTTTGTTGGTTGTGAGAGTGTTTTTGTTTGACATTTTGAATTTTTAAGTTTTTGTTAAATATATAAAATTTTTAATTAATTTTATAACGTTTTTTTTGTTTTTGTATCTTTTCAGGTAAGTTTCTGGCGATAAAATTAATTTGAAACGTGCTCGTCATTATCGTAAGTTTTTAAAATTGTTTAGCTTTTATACTACTTTTCTTGATGTTTTTTATTAAATATTTTATTTATTGTTAAGAACTTCCACATTTTTTATTTTGTATAAATTTTTATAAGTCAGGTTTCACAAACCAAAAATATACGTATCCACTTTACCTTTGGGTCCCTTTGGGACCCATTATCGAAATCCTGGCAAGTCTTATGTCTTGAGACAAAGGCATGACAATATAGACATAGAGCTCAAAAACTGCTAAAAAAATATCGGTTCAATTTTATGCATTTGTCGTAAATTGTAGCATCAAACGCAGTTTCATAAATCCATTCGAAATAATTCCCCAAATAAAAATCATAGATTGGAGTATTGATTCAGATTACATAAATTTAGCTGAACGATTACCAAATGTTAAGACATTCTTAATTTCTGCTTGAATAACTTGTCTTAATCCGAGGTGAGAATATTACTGTGTAGCATTAATGTACTACATGCAACTTTTTTCGCATGTTTTATTTAATTATCAATACCTATAATCTCGTTTTAACTCAATACACTTCATCCAACGATTTTCCAGTATTACTCTTTCGCGTTGTTGATTGATAGCGAAGGAAAGCGACACGTATCTTGCCAATATCCATGCAAGATAAGTTCTTTCGAAATATTTACGGTGTCAACAATCTCACTCAGCTTTACGATCAATCAATACAATATCTTGGATGTTGTAATGATTTCTGGTGATGAGTCCTGTTTTGGCCTTACATTGTGTTTATCATCAAAATCATTTGTCCGACCACGTTTTAATTCATCGACCCAAAAACAGACAGTTTTATATTATAGCGTGAACTCACCACATTATCTTCTCTATAAACAATGTTAATTTTCACTTTATTATCCAAGTCGTAAATTTGGACAAGTGATAAATTACAATATTTATGCAACTAAAGAACTTGCCGCCCCGGTGGCACAGTGGTTAGCATGCTTGCTTAAGCTCCGGAGGTCCCGGGTTCGATTCCCGGCGGGTGATGAAAAAATCACGGCTGGTTAAGGGTAGGATCAATGAATTAATCACTCATTAACCGTTGTAAAATTGATTACGAAACTTCAGCATGAAGCGGCCAAATCCCTCTATGGGATGTAGCGCCTGCGAAAAAAAAAGAAAAAAAAAGAACTTACCAATGTAGGGGAACTTTAGCTGAGAATGAATCAAAATGTTTGAATGCTTAATTTTAACTATTTTTGTTACCCAAAATGTAAGTGTTTATATACAAAAATAATTTGCCGAAATAGCAAAAATTATGTGAAACAATTTGTATAATTCAGAAATTGGATTCTATGTTATATCCGTACATAACAGTTTTACTTAAAGACACTTAGTTGACAATTATTTCATCGATAGTTGTTGTAATTGTACCGTGCCATGATTAGTGCAATGTATTTGGTTTGCATGATAAACGTAATCTATGTTCAAATCTGTGATTGAACAAACACCAAATAGATAAGCACCTCAAATCGTTTTGGAGTGTATGACAATCATCCAAAGATTTTATAAAATTAAACAATTTTAAATCATCAGCAGCACCAGTAAAACCTTTGATGTAAAAATACTACTTTATCATTTATAAATAGAACAAAAAAAAGTCGTCCCATAGTGGAATGATGAGGCACGCCTGATACCGGTGAAAATGAATATAATTGAGAATTAAATAATTGAACTGTGATTTTCGTATCAGAAAGATAAGCCTGAAACCAATGCAATAAGTCACACAAAACCCCGAAATGGAGTAGCTTATCAAAAGCCTTTTGAAAATAAGTGTAGATAACGATACTAAAAATTTCAGAAAAAAATTAAACGGAGTGGGGATAATTTTTGTTTTTTGAAAAGTAGAGTGGTCCCACGGACCGCACAACGCTCTTTACGGGTAAAACTCGACTAGGTTGTGTCCCAAATTAACACCCCAACACATTTCTCCGAATAAATTTAATAAAATGCGCGTCAGCTACGCAACACAGGTTATGTTGTTGCCTGCGCATACGAACTATGTTTCGTTTTAATGAATTTTCGGATGATGTACAAAATTTTGCTTTGTCAACAGCTGCTTTTATTGTAAGAATGGATAATGATAAAAATAAAAATAAAAGCTCTCATTACGTGCACCTTCTGAATTTTAATTTGGAATTTCTAAACATATTCATATATTTGGAAAGATATTTAACGAGCGGCCTGTAATCTGTCAGAAAATATAAAAAAAATAATTGTTGAAGAATGCATTAGGTTTACAAGTGAAATACCTGAATATAAAGATTGTTTTTCTTTCAATAATTCTTCCTTCGAACATAATTTAAAATTTTAAGGCTCCAAAAACTGTAATCAGCGAATCACCGTAATGTTGTCTGTCAATTCCATTGGGCAAAAAGAGAAACCCCGTGTAATCGACTCCAAAATTTGATAGACAAATTTTCAAAGAGAAACAAAAAATTATTTTGGTGTTGCATAATCCAGCAAGCCATTCAAAGACATGTTCAGCTTAAAGCTCTCAAGTTATTATTTCTACCATTAGATACCACCAGAATTTCTAAACCGCTTGATCATCCGAATATTAAATTACATTATTGGCGACGAATGCTTATACGGCTTTAATCGCAAAAATGGGGACCGCTGACAATTTGGATGAATTGGTGAAACAAATTACTTTGGCTGATGTGATTGATTATGTAAAAGAAGCTAGGCAAACGCGAGCGAAAAAACAGTGATATGGTAGGATCGAGTTCCAATATTGACACAAAACTTAAATGAAAAAATAGAAATACAAAATGATTTATTCTCTATCGGTAATTGCGAAAATTTAGAATTAAATTCTGAATGTCAACCCAGGGAGAACAATGACTGGGAAGCCGAACTATTAAATACGGATCAAAATGTTTGTGGGATACATAATTGGAAGGACTAGTCTAACACAACTGGTCCTTAATTTAAGGAATGGAAAGTTGTTAGACCATTTTTGTGAGTGTGAATGAGTTTTACAAATAAAAATCATAGAGCATAAAGTCAAGGTAAACGACTTTACCAACATGTTTCCATTCAAACAGGTAGAATTTCACTTAAATTTTTGCTGCTCATGTTTTATTAATTTGACTAAATAATTTATTTTATCTTAAACTTTATATTTATTTATAACTTTATCTAACAATTGAGCTGTTATTTTTATGAAATTATAGAAACATTTGTGTATCCTGTGAAATGGAACTTTATGTATGTACGAGTATTGTAATATGTGAATAAAATTTACACCTCTTGAAAATACCATTTTTCTCCGGTACGCAAGGTGGTCGGCTTAAGGAAGTTTCATTGTAATCATAAAATTTGAATGTTTTTTTTTTTTTTGGGGAGCGAAAATTGCTTTCTATGAGCATTACGTTTTTTATTACCTCTTTAAAACAATTTCATATAAAACTATTAATAACTAGATGTCCATTAGTTTCTGGAAATGGCAGTGAATTAAGTTATGCTAGAATTCATGCGTTTTTGCCTCTCCTTCTGTAAATACAAATGTATTTCCAGAAAAAAGTCAATTAAACAAATTTCAGAATTATTTGAAGCTGACACAGAAAGGTGGCGCTGAAATGATAATATAGGGAAATTCAACGATTTTCTTATAGGAATAGAGAATCCGGAAATATTCGTATCCAAGTTAACTTTTGGACGGTAATAAATCCGGAACTGACGAAAACGTCTTGCCAATATACCGTTGATTATTGATTTTCAAAGTTATATTCTGTTGGATTAAGAAATAGCCAAGTTCCTTGGCGATATTCCAGAACTCCATCTACAAAATATTTAGAATCTCTTTTCGTAACGTATTGCATGGGTTAAAAAATAGCCAATCTTCATACTAATTAGCCATATTCCAGAATTTCATCTGAAAATCATTTTAGAATCATATTTCTATGATAACGGTCTAGTTTCGTCATAATCAGTTAAAATATCCAAACTCCATTCTATTTGGCCACGTTCCAGAACTTCATCCTCTAAATATTTTAGAATCCCATTTCCGTGGAATTTCATCATAATCGGTTAAGAAATACCCAGGTTCCATCATTTGGCCATATTCCAGAACTTTATCTAAAAATCGTTTTAGAGTCCCATTTCGATCGCGCGCATGTCAAATTTTATTAAAATCGGTTAAGAAATAGCCAAATTCCATCCTACTTGGCCATATTTCAGAACTTCATCTAAAAATTATTTTAGAGTCCTATTTATGTGGAATACAAAATATTATTTTCATCAAAATCGATTAAGAAATGGCAACCATTCATCCTAATTGGTCAAAAATCACTTTAGAATTCTATTTCCATTGCACTTCGTTTTTATCTCGATTTTTTAGAGTTTACATCACTATAAAAATGTTTTAAAGTTTAAAATCAAAAACGTACATATATGTAGTACATAATTTAAAGTTAAAGATACAAACTAATACAATCACTAAACATTTATAATCATACATATCAGGGGTACAAATTGAAAATGCGGGATTGATAACAGATGGCGTTACTAACGCTATACGCATCAGGCAGTACTGTGACTATGTTCTTGTCAAAGCTACGTCTTATAGCTTTAATTTTCAGTATGTGTCAATTTGTCGCAGTGTCAAATTCATAGTTTTTTTTGAGCTCTCAATATGTCGAGTTTCGTGCCAACAAAACAGCATTTGCGGGAAGTTTTAATTTACTTCTTTAATTTGAAGAAAAGTGCTGCTGAAGCACATCGATTGGTCTCCGAGACTTATCCGAGTCATGTTCCATCGGTTTCAACGTGCGAGAGATGGTTTGTGCGGTTTAGAAGTGGTGATTTTGGCGTTGAGGACAAAGAGCGGCCGGGCCAAGTGAAAAAGTTTGAGAATGCTGAATTGGAGGCAATACTCAATGAAGACTCGTGTCAAACTCAACAAGAGCTCGCAGATTCATTGGGAGTGACACAACAAGCCATTTCCCATCGTATAAAAGCCCTCGGAATGATCCAAAAGCAAGGACATTGGGTGCCGTATGAGCTGAAGCCGAGAGACGTCGAGCGCCGTTTTTTTGCATGCGAACTGCTGCTCGAACGGCAAAAACGGAAGGGTTTTTTGCATCGCATTGTCACTGGTGATGAAAAGTGCATCCATTACGATAACCCGAAGCGCAAAAAATCATATGGTTACCCCGGCCATGCATCATCATCGACGGCCAAACCAAATATTCACGGCGCCAAGCTCATGCTCTGTATTTGGTGGGACCAGCTGGGTGTGGTGTATTATGAGCTATTGAAATCGAACGAAACCATCACAGGAGCACTATACCGAACTCAATTGATGCGTTTGAGCCGCGCACTCAAAGAAAAACGGCCACAATACGAGCAAAGACACGACAAAGTAATTTTGCAACATGACAACGCTCGGCCACATGTTGCAGCGCCGGTCAATACATACCTACAAACGCTGAAATGGGAAGTCTTACCCCACCCGCCGTATAGCCCAGACATTGCTCCTTCCGATTACCACCTTTTCCGATCGATGACACATGGCCTAGCTGACCAGCGCTTCCATTCTTACGAAGAAGCCCAAAAATGGGTCGATGACTGGATAGCAGCCAAGCCGGCCGAATTTTTTCGCGACGGTATCCGTAAATTGCCAGAAAGATGGGAAAAAGTTGTGGCTAGCGATGGACAATACTTTGAATAATTCATTTGTTACCATTTTTTCAGAATAAACGTTCAAAAATAGAAAAAAAATCCCGCATTTTCAATTTGTACTCCTGATAGAACATGCCCTGTATGCGTGTGCCTACAGAGAACGGAACAAAGGAAATCGAGTCTAATTTGTCATTTTCCCAAATATAATTTCAACGCTTGCTGACTGGCGGCTAAAATATTTCGTATGTAGTTTTATATGGTCAATATGTGTCTTGAATGTTTCATAAATTATTAATTTCGACTAAATTAATTTTAAAATTTAATATTTATTATTAATCGCAACATACTCATCTTTATTATTCATAAAAAAAAAGTAGGGGGACATCCGCTAATTTAGACAAGAAACTTGTATTTGTAAACATGTTTACTTGTTTTTGCATTTTAAAAAAAAAAAAAAGTAGTCAGCGCTGCCCAAGCGTGGGGACAAATGTACTAAAATCGATATTGGGAAAGTCCCTCATTGAAAAACCATAAAAAGTTTTTTGTTTTTATTTGATTTTGCTCGTTTTTGAATTTACTCGTTTCATTTTGTTTTTGTACTGCTTGCTTGTAAATGTTTTCCGAGAAATTTACTTGCAAAATATCAAGCAAACTCGATCTTACTTGTAAATTTATATATAAAATTAAATTTTTGATTTTAGAACCAGTGGTCAAACACAGAACAAACTATGGTGACAATGAACCGGTAAACATGATGTCGAAGAGTTTTAATAAAATCGACCATCTGTTCGACTTTTACTTAAGTAAAGACAGCTTTAAACGTAGGGTGAAGCAACATTATTCTCCAACCTAAAAATATTTTGATGTCAATTTTAATTCTTTAAATTTAACTTAATTTTTATTTACCCTGTTCAATATGTTATAAATTCTAGTCAAATTTGTAGACTTTTCTCTGTATAAATAAATAAATCGTTCCCAACTAAACTTAGTTTAAGCTAAAAATCTGTGGATCTGATCCTAGAGATTTTGTCAATTGGCCACATCATGAAGTAACTAGAAGCTATCCCAATATAAAAAAACACCTCCCTTATTTTTGCGGATCGTCAGGGGTTGCAATTTTATTTGGTACCAATTTTATTTCGTTCTAAACAACAATTGGTTAAACAAAAAAATTTTGAGGATCTGATCGTAGAGATTTTACCAATTGGCCTCATACATCAAGAAGTAACTAGAAACCATCTCAATATCAAAAAACACCTTTCTTATTTTTGCGGATCGTCAGGGGCTTACAAATTGTGGCAAAATCTAACAAGTTATTGGTAAGATAATTGCACCTTTAGTTTCAAAGAAACTTATGTCAGGTACAATGGTTCTCTCTAATAATATTACAATAATTTATAATTTAAGGGCTAAAAGCAAAAGTTAATACAATAATAATTTACAATTTTTTTTTTAACATTTACAAGTAAAAGTAATAAAAAATAAAATAAAAGACAAAATTACACTAGTACAAAAAATAGATGCTCAATTGCTTTGTTTAGTTTCAACCATATTTTGAGAGCTTTGGAGAAAGCGGAGAAGCTGCTGCACCCTCGTATTTCCAACGGTAAGTTGTTAAAGATAATAGGTGAAGCCACACTGAAGAAACGTTTACGCAACTCTAAATTAACGTTGGGGACATACTTTATAAATTTAAAATTTAAACGAAGATTGTAAACCGAAAAATTGACAAAGTTGTTGCCGCTGATGATATAAAAAAGCCTTAACACCTTGAAAACATACATGTGTTGTAGAGGCATTATATCCAGCTCCTGAAATATAGGCCATGATGGTGTTTGCAATGATTTAAATGTCATTAGCCGCAAAACATGCTTCTGTCGCACGTACAGAGGATGTAAGAGAGTTTTACATGCACCGCCCGAACATGCTAAACCATACAATAGGATAGAATCAACTAGAGCAAAGTAAACCAATTTCAGTAGATATAATGGACAGTATAATCGTAAAACGTACATTTTCCGAGAAACCAAAAGTATTCTCGACTTAAGGCCTTCAATATGCGCCTTCCAACTAAGGTTCTCATCGATCATAACACCCAAATATCTAATTTCATTAACCGAAGTAATGGTGAAGCAACCATTAGAAGAACAAATTGGACTCTTATTACAGCCAAATTCATGATATATAATCGGTATCTGAGACCTTTGGCTTTCCCTAAAATGCATAACTTTAGTCTTGTCGCTCAAAATCAAATTATGGGCTCCCAGCCAAATCGCTAATAAAACTAAGTCATGGTCAATATCACTTAGGTTCGCATGATTGTTGATGCCAGCGTAAACAAATGAGAGATCATCCGCATACGCAGTGACGGTTCCACAGAAATGCTGGTTGAAGATTCCATTTATGTAAATCAGAAAGAGTAACGGCCCCAACACCGAACCTTGAGGAACTCCTATTGACGCGGATTACTTGAGTTCGATCACATAGATAATCACAAAGCCACTTGTGTACCATTCCACGAAAACCGCATCGATATAGTTTTAAACGTAGAATTGTATGGTCAACTCTATCAAATGCTTTGGTTAAGTCAACAAACATTGCTGAAGTCTTAAATCCACGATCAATGCTTGCGCTTATCTGTTCTAGAAATTCTAAAATCGCTTGTTCGGTATTTTTATTGTTACGAAATCCAAATTGTTTCGGAGATAGAAACTGATTTTTATCCAAGAAATCAATAATCCTGTTCTTCATAGCCTTTTCAAATATTTTGGAGAAGATAGAAAGAAGAGATATTCGTCGATAGTTGTTGACACAAGCTTTATCATTTTTCTTAAATATAGGGACAACAACAGCTCGTTTCAAGGCTCCAGGAAAAACTCCTGTTTCTACACTTAAGTTAAAGATAAAAGACAAGACGTCCACAAGGTAGCAATCCATTTTTTTAACAACACTATTTGAAATTCCATCTATCCCAGGAGACGATTTATTTTTTAGGGAGTTAATAATATTATACAGTTCTCCTGGAGAAACAGGTGAGAAATAGCAACTATTCGTAACATCATAATGCTCGGTAACCATTCGACCTCTTTCAAACACATCCATCACAGTCGGACCATTGGAGTTCCCTATAGAAACAAAGAAATCATTAAATTCATTTGCAATAGCTACAGAATCCGAAATAGCAACATCACTAGGACCATTAATTACTTTGATTTCCGGATTACCAGGATGCTCACCAATTATATTATTAACAGACTGTTTCGAATAGAAGTGTTTTTTAGTTTGCTCAATTTTAAGATTTAACATGTCACACAGTTTGCGACTGTAGTTAACTATTCTATTATTATTGGGAAGCTTTTTCGCTAGGTAGCATATTCTATTCCTTTTACGTATGATTGTTAATAAATTATCAGACATCCATGGCTTAAGCTTGACTATTTTATTGACTGAGACTATACTAGTACAGTTAGCCAGTAGACCTTTAAAAATATTTATGAAATTGTCATAAGCTAACGACGCATTAGACTCATTGTAAACATTGATCCATTCTTCATTTATCAGAAATTCTTTTAAACGATCATAATCTATTCGCGACATCTGCCTCACATTTGTCTTAGTGCGTCCTTTATTCGAGCTCTGTACAGTACATATGTCCGATGAATTTGGCATCAATTAGGCAGTGATCTGAGATATTTAAATTATGCACCTTGTATGAAATATTTTGAAAATATCTGTGGTCAAATCTAAAAAATATATTGTCAATACAGGTAGCCGAGGTTTTAAAAATCCTGGTAGGTTCATGAACTAAGCTCTCAAGACCAAAACTAGACGAAATTACTAAAAGATTATCTACATGAGTCGTTTTCCTTACGAAATCAATATTAAAATCCCCCATAATTAAAACATTTCGACAAGTCAAGTTTTGTAGAAGCCTAATAAAATCTGTAATGAAGTCTGGAATATCAGCGTCATGGAGTCTGTAAATACACACAGCACATACAATTTTCGAACACCAAGGAAAAGTTATACCAACACCATCAAAAGACAAGCTTGAACTGCTTACAGTTTAACATTTTACTCGCGTAGATTGCAACACCACCGGACCTGTAATCCTCATTACATTTAGCAAACAGGTTATAATCATGCAAACCGAAGTTGTTAATTTCATCATTAAATATCCAAGTTTCCGACAAACCAATCAATAACGGCTTAAAATCTCTAGGCATCTATCGCAGAATTTTTCATTAATCTAATTTTGATTGGGAACGGTATGGAATAAAATAGAGTAACCCACTGACTGTCCGGCTAATTGACAAAATCTCTAGGGTCAGCTCCACAGAATTTTTTATTTAAATAATTGTTGTTTAGATCGATATGGTACAAAACATACCGATGATTGGAAAAATCTCTAGGATCTCAGAATATTTTTGTTTAACCTATAGATGAGCCGTCTATTTTGAAAGTGAAATAAGTCACATTTTCAAAAAATCACGTTAATAATAACAATAGATAAATCAGTATAATCTTTCTAACGGTAAATACTTTATTGTCAAAACAAAAAAAAAAATGAATCCGTAACACTTGTGCAAAAAATAAGAAAATTCAAAATCCCATATATTTTTTCATTTATTGTTTCTCTATTCTTTCATTATCTCGTTTCAACAAAACATTGACTTATTCCACTTTCAAAATAAACGGCTTAGATATTAATTGTTGGCAATTATGACTAATAATTTTCTTTGTGTTTTTAATTGCTCATAATAAATATATATTAACATCAATTTTTGTAATTTATGTGTTTATGTGTTTGTGGCGAAAAGAAATATTAACCATTTGATAATAGGTTGTTGTAACAATTTGGCAAAATTTTTGCTATTTATTAAATAAATTATTTTAAATTTTTGTCGAGCTAAAATAAGTGATTATGCTTAGTGAACTTTTTAAATAAATAAACATTTATATACATATTTAGTTCATTTTCCGTTTAACGCAGGAGTTGATTTTTACTAATACATAGACAGTTTAAAATTTTAGTAGACATTTTTAAAAAAAACTTCACTTTCTTTCATTTGATGCGTAAAAGGAATCCGAAATTCCATTTTTTTTTTTAATTTGGCCTGCAGCTGTATTCTGAAAAAAAGTAAAAAAATTGAGGTGTGGCCAACACACGACTTTCTTTTACAAACAGCGAATTTTGAGAAACTTTTATAATGTAAATTCCTGGCAAACTTAAGATTGTTTTTATTTTTTCATGTTTTCTGTAAATTGTATATTTTTGAAATATTTGCAAAATAAATTTTCGGTTTCACGGAATCTGGGAGCTGGGACCCCAAAATTTATGTGAAAAGGTTAAACATGAAGTTGCAGTTTGATTGGTTAAACCATCTGAACTACAAACTGATAGACATATATACCAACAGACACCACTTCGAAACCCAATTTTTCGGACTCATTATTACACACGTAAAAGAAATAAAAGGTGATATTTATGAATTTAATTTTTTTTTTAAATTTTTTGGAATTTGTATTAGTGATTTTTTGCAAACTTTATATTTTTTAAGATATGTGCAAAACACATTTTCTGGCCCAAGAGAGTGGCCACTTCCAGTTGACCGATTTGGCAATTTAACATATATTTAGGCTAAATATTTTTATAACATACATTTATGCTAAAGAACCGGAAGTACGTCACTGTATTGTTCAAATTAATTATAATTAGCAAAATTGGGCTAATACACACAATAATTAAAATGACAAATGCAAGAACTGATGTAACTCCCTGTTAAAAAGTGGAGAGGGGGAGTTGCGAAGTATTTTTGCAATTATAAAACAATATACATACATACTAAAGGACCACAAACCCTAATAAGTCGTTAAAAAAGTTAAGAAACATGAAAAAATTATGTACATTCAATTATGTAATATTTGCATTAAAAACCGGAAGTACGTCACTGTAGTGTGCAAATTAATTATAATTAGCATAATTAGGCTATATATACACTAGAGCGGATTAAATTGTATGGAGAAGACATTTTTAGTCTGGAGACTCCACTTTTCTGAAAATTCATTGTATTTGAAGCAAAAATGTCCACTACACCATACGGCCACGATGAGTTTCGAGCCTGCATAATTTCATTTGAAGATTTTTTTTTTATACAGATTGAGTTTTTTAAAAAACGCTAGGCTTTTATCTCGAGAACGGTGGAGGATAGGAGAAAATTACTTTTAATGAAATTTGTTAAGGGTCGAGGGGACATCAGATGATGACCTTTAATTCGACCTTGACTGCGACCTTCAAGTCATTTGATATTCAAATTAATTGTTTTAAATGAAAAGCCCTATTTTTGGACCTGTGATTCGGAAAGGGCACAAAATTTTACGTTCAGATAGGAAGTTTGTTCTCTTCTTTTGAATGACTTTCAGATGTTCAAAATGCCTATCTGAACGTAAAATTTTGCGTTTTTTTGAATCTGGGGTAAAAATAGAGATGTATGTACATATATTTAAAAAATTTAATTTGACTTTGAAATAACCTTGAAGGTCGTAGTCAAGGTTGAATTGAAAGTTGCCATCCGATGCCCCTCGAACCTTAACAAATTTCATTATAAAGAATTTTCTCCTATCTAGCACCGTACGCCTGGCATTTTTTAAAAAACTTACTCTGTATAAAAAAGAATTTCAAATGAAATTATGCAGGCTCGAAATTCATCGTAGACATATCGTGTTGTGGACTTTTTAGCTTAAAACTAAATGAATTTTCAGAAAAATGGAGTCTCCAGACCACTTAAAAATTTAATCCGCCCTAATATACACATATATTTTTGTGTCCTGAAGTTTCAACTCGACAGACAGACGGACAGACAGACGGACAGACTGACAGACAGACATCATTTCGAAACCTATTTTTTCGGACTCAGGCAACCTCAAAACAAATAAATCTTCATTAATCTCAAGGTCGAAAATTCTCATGATTACTATACTTTATTTTACTTACGTAAAAGAAAGTAAAAAACGTGGCGGGTAACTCGATGTTCTTTAACGTGAACGTTTCTTTTTTGTTAAATTCCTATTCCGATAAAAAAGAACGTTCAAGAACATCGAAAAAATATAGAAAACTGGAAAACAGAAAAAATGTTCTGTCAAATTATGTCATTTGGCAACTTTTTTAACATAGACACGTCAGTTTACGATTATAACAGGAAAAAATATGTCTTTTGGCAAACTGGCCATTTTATGAAGCCCGCCGAACTCATTATTTATTAATTCTAAATTATATTGTACAATATATAGTGATGGTTTCATTGAATACAACAAAAGATTACAATTTAGTAATAATAACATTGCCGAATTGGCCGAACCGGGCTCGAATTTCTTGTGAATTTTATATACGAAATCGAAAAAAAAATTCAAATAAATTATTTGGTAATACTAACAAGCCATTAACATTACATATTCGTTAACTTAGTTCAAATCATCGCAGTACTTCCTCTATCCCGCTGTTTGCTTATCTCTGTTGCGCGTCGCATTTTCTCTTGTCTGTTCTCTAAATTACTGTTAATTTAATTATGAAATTCTAAACTTTAACGGCAACCAAATTATATTCGTTTTACTAATTCAAAATACACAATTTTTTGCTAAATTATTTACTTCTTTGTCATATAAATGAAAAAACTTTTCAAAAACCCAACCAAAAAAACGTGGGTTTTTTTAACGTTAGGAACGTGAACGTTTTTCTTCGTTCAGAATAGGAAATAACGTTAATTTTGCGATTTTAACTGTCATAAAAAACGTAAATCACAAAGTTACGTTTTTTCAGAAATACAGCTGCTGGTTTAATAATCCAACGTCGTCGGTAAGGAACAACAGGCCACAAAATTGATTATGCCGGTTGTTAAGCACTTCACTGTAAATATGTTAAGGGATGTTTCCTTGATTAATTTTGAACAAACTGTTGATCTATTTTCAATGTCTACTGAAATACAGTCCGCCGATACTCTTTAATATGATCTCTGATTTTAGAAGCCATGACGCAATTTACTTTAGCAGTGGTAACTACATACTTGGGATGTCCTACCGTTGGCAGCTGTGCTTTGTGAAATCTACGTCCACTGTTTGCAAATGCCAACAAGCTGATATTGTATAGGATGTTGATCAGGCCTGTTGTCGTGTGGGGGTGTCGAGAGAGCAATTTATAACAATATGGAGCTTTATAAATTGCAACTATGTTAAACGTTTCTACATAGTGTGTGAAATTAACCGATCTTAATTTAGACTTTAGTGTGATTTTCTTACACCAGATTACATAAAATTAAAAGAAACTGCAAATAAACCAGAAACCTAATTAATTCCGCGAAATTTTTGTGTAGCGAAATTGATGATTAACAATTAATTCCATGATGAAAATGTCGAAATTAATTAATTTTTTCTACGAAATTAATTCTGGGCAGCCTGAGAAATGTACTACAAATATTTGGTTGGCGTGCTTGATAAAATCAAAGATTTATAATAAAATGTATGATAAAAACTAAAGAAAGATATTTGTATTACATACATTTATCTAAATTACTTCTAATTTTAATCAGTTTTTACTATACATAATTATTTTGGAACAGAAAATGAATGCACAAATAGGATTAAAAGCAAATAATCTTAATAACATTCACATTTTAATCCCGGCACAATTTTACATACTACTCGAAAAAATATAAATTTTGTATAAATAATGACAACTTTACATGTTAGTTCAAATTAAATATATACAGTTAACCTGTTTTTGTGCGGTAGATAGGGACCGTACAAAAAAAATCGCACAAATAAAAATATTCACAATCTTCATAAATCGCTATAATAAATAATTTTGGACAAAAATTAAAAAAAAAAAAATTTTTATGCGGTGGAGAGGGACCGCATAAAAAAGGTCTCCCTTAGCAAATATTTCAAAGTTTTAAGAAATTAAATTACACATGGAAACATTTTAAAAAATTTTAATTTCTCATTTTAAAATAAAACGGTAAATTTCCTTTTGTCTTACATCATTATGTATATTTTTTTAGCTTATGTTCAAGGTTAACAATCAGTGTGGCTATTACTACGCATTGCGTTAGTTGTGAAATAAAAATCTTTTAACTAAATTATATTCTTTGTGTGCAAGATAATATGTAGGTGGGGCATTTGCATTTAAATCTCACACGTTTTTGTCCCCAAGCATTTTTTTTGTCCCCTTAGCATTTTACAGATAATTTTTAACGGGTATAAGTTAAGTATTTGATCACAATACAGAAATTTATGAAAATGTATTTTTTTAAATTATTTTAGACATTTATTTTAAAAAAAAACGAGTTTTTTGTCATGAACGTTACTTTACTTATTTTAGATAAATTGTGAAATTCAAAAAAATAAATTTAATTTACCGACGTTTATTCACATTGGTAATTTGTCTACTTCCAAATGGTATATTAATATTTTATATTTTCAAATTATTAATTTTAAAAATAACGAAATAACGTATTTTAGGTAACGTTCATGACAAAAAAAATTAAAATAGCTCTAAAGACTATAAAAAAAATGAAAAAACCAAATCTTCTCATGCCCAGATTTAAAAGAAACAGAAATATGATTCAAAAATTTTATTTTAAATTTTTTTCTTAATTCGTTTATCATCATATATATAACAGAAAGCATGAAGCTTGACAAAATTTAAATGTGAGATTTAAATGCAAATGCCCCAGGTACATATTGAAATTTGCTGGAATATAAGAATATTGAGCTAGTATAATGATTTTGATTAATGAAAATGGCTAAGGTTTGAAAAAAGTGATGCCAACACCGTTGAGATTGACCTAACCTCGCGGCGAACTTACTTATTGCGAACAGAATCTCGATATTCATATACCACATAAAAAAAATCGCACAGAAAACCGCATAAAAAAGACCGCACAAAAACAGGTTTGACTGTACTATGTACTAAATAAACATATGCATTGATTTATTAGTGCATCAGTTGTATTTTACTTACCTTAATTATCAGCTAACTTTATTATTTCAACACTAAATTTTTATTATTTCGTTGTATTTTAAACCAAACTTGCCAAAGACTTTGGACAAACAAACAAAAATTCAAAACGAAACAAATTCCGAACAATTTCGAAATTTCAAGAAAAATCAAAGCTTGCTTGCTAGTAAACAAAAATTTTTTCCGAGTTGAACCAATAGTTTTACTTGAAATTTGATATTTTGATTTTACTTGTTGAAACAAATACAAAACAAAACGAGTAAAATTACTCGAAAAATAGTTTTTCGTATTTTTTGAATTTTTTTGTTTTGATTTTGCTTGTGCTTGCAATAATAAATTTTTGTTAGCACATTCTCAGAGAATATGAATAAAAGCAGACAAATAAAATTAATCTCTTTTGAGAGCGTACGTTTATAATTTATATAAATTTGTATATAACCCCGAAACGAAATATATAACTCCATAGAAACCATAAAACAAGTTGCCCGCAGGTTTTCTTTTGTATATTCTGTTTTCTGTGCTTCAACCGAATAATCATTCTGACAACAGAGGCCAGTGAATATAGTGTAGGGGGCAATATTGGGTCAAATTCACGACGGTAATAACTGACCAGTCAATTATTTGACTCTAGATCTATTGCTGAAAATCCGCTATCTTCGTTGCCTTAGCCTAAGTTACTTCAGTTTATGAAGGCTGCAGCTTGCGTTCGCAATTTAGAATAGAATCACTGGTTTACATCACGGCATTGAGTGCGGAAGCTCGGTTAAAAACTTTTTATTAACCACCAGAGTCACACACATATTTCATTTTTGTTCATCTAGAATTGTGAGAATTAAAAATTGTACATATTTGCAACAGATGTACTCTGCTCACTGTAATTACGTTCGTACTGTACATAAATAAGCCCTATAAAGGAACACTTTGTTAATTAAATTAAAATAAATTAATACAATTTCTACAATAAATAAAACGCCTCTTCAAATTGAAAATCGATAATTAAATTTGTGTGCAGTTCTTGATTCTCTATAGTTAGAGTTACCATTAATGGTTTTGAAAAATAATAGTTTGAATCTACCCTACAATAATAAAATTTAAAAATGAAAACTTTTAACAATTTTTATCCATTGGAATTATAATTTATTCAATTAAATATAGTTTCACTATAAATTTACTATTATCCATAGGCAGGTATGTATATAGCTATAAATGTGGGCAGTTACAGGTATATAAATATGTAGTTCCACTGTGCGCGAAACAACTCTTTAAATTTACGTTTTTATATCTTAATTCTACATCTTAAGGATTTTTCTGGTACATAAATTCCAAGAAATATGCTTAAATAGAGATTAAATAATGATACAAGGATCTTAATAAATTTAAAGAGACACAGCAGGAGTTTTTTATCCAATTAAAATTTCGTTTTTTTTTAAATCTTTATCTTAGAATTTTGTAAACAAAACAAAAGAAAAAAAAACTGTTTGATATAAATCATAATCATTTTATGTGACTGAGACATATAATAATAAAATAAAAACATTGTTTTGTTATCATTATTCGTGTCGTATGCACGTCATCATCGTCTACTTACAAATACACATGTACAGGAACTGAAGAAAAGATGATAATTTGTCATGTTAAATGTCATAACGATTCAATTTATATGAATTTAGCTTATTAAATTGATTTCATACTCGTAAAGTAGGTTTTTGTTGTAAAAATGCATTTATTGTAGTGAACATAAATTGGCGAATTATAAAAAGTGAGATTAATCGTTATTTTATTTGTTGTGAAGGTTTTTTAATTATATTGCAGCAGACTAAATTGTGTAAGACTCAAGTTCATGCTGATTAATGTATTAGATTTTATTTAATTTGATAAATAATCGTATTTACAATCTATAAAATCTATAGTTGTATGAGAATTTTGTATTGTCCTTCGCGGACACATTAGTTCTTTAACCCAAACTGTATACGGCAAAAGTGCTGCAAGACAATTTGCCCCATTAAATAAAGTGAGGTAAATTGTGGATCACTGTGGGTCCGCTACAGCAGCTATTTGTAAACCTCCATCTTTAGATTTTTATTTGGTTGGTTAAATCAAAGAGGTTTCCAAAACTCCTCTCTAAAGAATTCTATTTGGAATTTTAAAGTGGCAAAATGAGGGGATGCTGTGTTCTGTATAGCGTATTTTTTTCCCAGTGCACGTCCCGGTGGACCTGTACAAGAAAAAGTCCAATTTGATCCTGAAGTTTGGTATCACCGAAAATTTTGTGTTGATAACTGAGGGCCGGATTTATTTTTTTCTACTTTTGTTCTTTGAAAATGGCAGATGGTATAATGTTAGTAAAATATCATTTATTTTAAAGCCATTTGAAACCGATAGGGCCCTCACCTCCCGTGAAAACCCTTAGTTATTCGGGATTCAAACAAAATACATAGAAACATAATATATCATATGTTAGGCTCGCAAAAGGGCAGACGGTGAAAAGCCACGTTTTAACTTGTTCCCAATTCATCCTTATGCCAACATTTCTTAAAAACCCTCCCGTCCTCAATTTTAGAATCTGGATAGTTTTGTGGTATTCGCATAATATTTCCTTAAGTCCAAACTTACTCCGCAACAACGTTATTCTTTCCTTTACGATTGAAATCAAAATGTTGCAGTGTTACTGTTCACCTACCCAGCCTTCCAATTTGATCTTTGAATTGTAGTAACCATAAAAGGGCTGAGTGGCCAATAATTACAGTAAATTTCACACCTTCTTTGTAATGACGAAACTTTTGTACGGCATAAAGCACAGCTAAATATTCTCGTTCAATGGCACTATATTTCGTTTGACTGGATGTTAGTTTTTTTGACATAAATGCTATGACTTGAATTTCATATTCTTGGGTTAATATGGTGCCAACACCATTATCCGGAACATCACACTGCACAGTAAATTGTCTGGTAAAATCAGCATTATTTAAAATCGGTGCCACAATCAACCGAGATTTAAGAATTAAAAATGCATTATCTGCATATTTAGTCTTCACGTCGTGAAGTTCTCCATCGATAGCACTACTTCCGCCAGTTGTGAGCCATGCTTCCTTTTTGGGTTCATGATCAGTCTCAAACTCATTCATTCTTTCTCACATGGTAGCCTCAATTTGTTCCAACTTCTCATTTAATTGTTGTTTAACTTTATTGTGCAGCTGTAGAGCTTGTTGTGCTTGCTGTTTAACTTCGTTGTGGAGCTGATCAAATTTCTCAATTCCCTGATCCAATTGTTGCGTTTGTTCATCAACTTTAGACTGTTAAGCTGATCAAATTTCGCATTTTTCTGTTGGAACAGAAAATTGGCGAGCATGTCTCTGTACGAAATAGCCAAGAGCATCGAGCCGGCCCCGCAGCTAAAAACATTTCTATATGTTTAGTAAAACTTAGGTTACATGCGTAAACAAAACACTTAAATAATAAACTGATTAAGTCTATCAATTTCCACGTTCTGTAAACTGTACGGAGAGCTACATTTAAATACTTAATTCTTGCAAATGCCATAGTTTTACATTTGGAGATATTGAGAGCACGATAATCGATAAACGATTTTCGACAGTCCAATCATTAATCCGATTAAGGTCATGTTGTACCAACAAAACGTCTGGCACCATTTCGGATAAAACTGTACATTTTTAGGTCATCTGCATATAACAGACACTTATTAAACTTGAAACATGTAACAATATTATTAACAAACAGAATCAATAATAATGTGCCTAAATAAATATCCTGGGGAACACCGGACGAGACTGTAAACTTAACAGAATAATTTTGACCAATACGTACCAGTTGAGACGGATTTCATAATAGAATTGGAACGGGTGAAAAATGTATTGAGATAGTCGTCAAAGGATAGAAAATAAATTAGAATAATTTTGTGAATTGGCCACTAAAATGTTTCTATCTGATGCTTCACGGGAACTGAATACAAAAAAGTTGAAATAAAAAATTAAATGTACTAAACAAAAATTTTGGGACAAAGTATGGTTTATATGAGATACCATCCTCAAAATTACAAAAATTACTAAAAATACATGCGCCCCTATTATGCTTCTTAGCTCATATCGACTGCGTTGTTAAAAAAAAAAAAATCTGAAATTTTTGCGTTTTTGGGTATACATTTTCCCATTTTTGACGTTACTCTTGCTCATGGCGCCTTAAAATTGCCAAGTAACAGAAAGATGAGATCCATAATAAAAAGAACTGAAAGAGTTCAGAAAACTGAGAGCAATAAGGAAAGTGATACAATTTAGTGAAATATTCATATTTAAAAAATCAAAAGGATTAAGAAAATGTATGGATTCTCAGCTCTCGATATTTCGGTAAAGTCATTCAAGATTTAAAAGTAACATTATTTGAAATAGTAATGAACGTAATATGTTATACATGTCATTCCTCCATGTAATCATGAAACTGTGTGAAATAATTATGAAGGCGCGTATTTTACTGTGCAATTAACAACTTTAGCTACCGCTATATACGTAGATGTGTACATACTATATATTAAATATTCATCAATAAACAAGTAAATGATAAAATTATCCCACAATTATATTATGCAAATAAACAATATATTAACCGATAGTTATTTCCATTTATGATAATTTATTATTAATAGTTTTACATTTATTTAATTTTAAATTAATTGGCGATCATCATGAATTTTTTTTTTCAGCTCTGTTCGTTAATAGATTGTACACACATACTATATATTTACAAAACAATTATATGGAATCGATTACAAAACTATTATTAACTATTATTGTTATTGTATAAATAAACTATGTATAAACATTTTTTTATAATGAAGAGAAAGTACCTAGAGTAGATCTAACCTACAATAACCCAGGCTAAACAAAAGTTGCGAGTTATTTAGAATCGATTCTTAAATAAAAACGGCACACACACACAAGACACAACGGAAAGAACTAAACAAAATAGAAAACTATCAACTATCGTGGATCATCTTTATAAAGTAAAGTATAAATATAACTTTCCAAAAACTCTTTATAAGCAACACACAAGACACAAAATCGTGACAATACGAGTATACATGAACATGAAGAGATGAGAAACAATTGTTGTAATAATCATAAAAAATAATAACAATAATAAGATGGTATAATAAAAGACCACCATATAATTTTCCGTTGTAAATAAATTTTTTGTTTTGTTTTATACGAGTATTTTCTTCTTGAGCGACCAGGGTCAGAAGAATCATCAACATCATAATTTTTCACATTTGGTAGGGAAACGAAACAATGCGCGCAAAGATGGATACAAATATGTATTTTGATTGGTATGACTTGTATGGAACGCCTATTATAGAATTATGTAGTTTTTAAATAATGTTGATGTTATTTATGTTTTATAAAATGCGATGATGGACTCTTATTGTTTTGGACAAATTCACTTCGTTTGGAAAGTTGTGTTATGGAGCTTTGTGTGCAGCAAAACACGATGTAATGAATATATGTATTTGGAATAAAATATCAGAGTTCAACCGGATAAACACTTTTAACAGGTAAAAAGCTGAAAGTGATTCCATCGCTTCGCTTCCTAGTCATAAATGTAAGCTTCAATTAAAGGAATTCTCAATTGTGGGACCGTTGAATTTTTGGATCCGATTTATTTGACCTACAACAGGCCAATGCCAATGCGAAAGTCATATCCGAGCTGATGGTCATCAAGGATATAAGATTTTCTGTTTCTACTCATCCATCCAATAATAAAAAATAAAAAAATCTAAAATCCCCTGAGCTATTCAAGCAACTCTAATATTACAGCATGTCGCTTTGTCCGGCTTTGATCGGTTTTACTATAGCCCGATTTTTTAATTGAATTTTTGTCATTTTTTACCGATTAACCGGATCATGCGAGATATTGCTGTATCAGCTAGAATTTTTTGGATCGTTAGAAATCTTTGCTTTTTTTGGAACCAATTTAACTTTTCCCGGTCAGCTTAGTAAAATATTGTATTAACGTTGGATTTGCTAGACGACGTTGGAATCGGATAGCGGATTCCGCTAGGTATTAAATGCGTATATTATATGAGTGCGATTTAATATATCCTTTGACGGAATCGTTCAATAACACAGATGTGGTTGATGAGAGCAAAATAAAACGTTTGACGTGAACATCATTGTCGGTTCTTATGGATTCGCAACGGAACCATCTTGCTGCGCCAACGTAGGGTGAAATTTTGTCCAGATAACTTTAAATTTTATTTCATTTGGATTTAAAGACTTAATGCCTCAACAGCCGAGTCTTTTTAAATTGAATTAAATGACCTTTTGAAAATCTACTATTGCTGTCACAGCAGGCAGGAAATATTTACAACGATTCATAATGAACCAAAGTGAATTATTCTGGCTTAGTATAAGCTCTGCATTCAACCGATTAGTGTACTGAGCTTGATGCTGATGAACCTGTTTGTGCTTATTCAATCATTCTGGACCAAACCAATGTTGCACTACATAAATTAAGCACAACTACTAAAATTAAAGGGATCCTAATAATTAAACATAAATCACTTATCGGTCTTCTAAATACATTTTTTTAATATTTGAAAAAATTATTAAGCCTAGATTGCTGAATTACGTAAACAAGGTTGGCTTTCTCAATAAGAGGCAATTTGGTTTTATGAAAAATTCATTAACTGAGAAAGTCCCTCGGATTTTTAACACCTGTGCATGATTATTTAAACGATAATTTGACAGTTTCCGATATTTTTTTGTAATATTTTTAACGCATTGAATACTTTCAATCACAAATTGCTTGTAGCTAAACTGTCTCATATTGGTGTTGAATAAAATTTATGTAAAACATATTCACAAGATCGAGTTTAACGGGTCTGTATTAATCAAAATATTACAGCGATGAAAAGTTTGTCAATGTTGGAATACCACAAGGCCTCTTGCTCTGTTTAATTGAATGTAACTCAATTTTTACTCTGCATGGCAATATTGTTGCCTTCGCCGATGTTATGTCGTTAGTGTACGCAAACACTAATATGAGTTTGCTAAATAAATTGTTCTACGTACATAACATGGTCCTGAACATGATTTATCATTCACTCAATTGTAATTATTTCGATTGAACTTTATCAGGGGAGAGTAGGTTATTTCCGTGCGTGTTCCTGATTTCGTGCGTGATTTCCTTTTTATTGACTGGCCGCACCATTTTTTTAAGTTTGCTAAACCAACTGAGGCTGATCCTGTTTTATTAATTCTTGACAATCACGGTTCGGAGTTATGCCGAAAGCACAATGTTGTGAAGGTATCTTTACCACCACACACGTCATATCGCCTTCAACCATTAGATGTTACTTTTTTTGGTGGCCCTAAGATGGCGTTCAATAATGAATGTGATGTTTCTATGAAAACAAATGCTTATGATAAGATTATTTCATATGACCGGGCTGCAGTATTTAATAAGGCTTATATTCGCGTTACCACACTGGAAAAAGGCATAACAGGTTTCAAAAAAACAGGAATTTATCCTTTTAATCCCAATATATTTACGCAAGAAGACTTTTTGCCAGCTGCTTGCAGTGAAATTCCTGAAACTTATATGGAAACAAATGATGCGATGGAATTTGACCAAGGTGCATTGGAATATTTTTGGTTTCAGTCAATTATACATTTCATTGCAGGTATTTCAACAGTTCTGACTAATTCTCCATGTGCTTCACCACAAAACTTTAAATAGCCATCTGCAGGTACTCCCATGGTTTGGTTACCTACAGGTTGCAGAAACTGCTACAGACTCTATATTATCAGGCGTAACCCGTACAATATTAAGCGAAATTCGTCAACAAAGCTGTTAATGGGAAACAATCAAAACGGGCTGAACCTCCTAAACAACAATTCATGATATCTACTGAAACTCTCGTAAAGAAAGAGCTGGAAATAGCTGCGGCTAAAAGAAAAAAATTCTGAAACAAAAACAAAATCGGTTAAAGAGAATAAGAAACATCTCTCGAAAAAAGAGTGTAAGCTCCGAAGAGAAAAGAGCGTACAACATTAGTTCAGCGGAAATTCCTCTTTTCGTCGGCTGATTCGGACAGTGAAGTCGATGAGATCAGTTTTTTATATGATGTTGATGAACTTGATGATCTTGATCCATTCAACACCAATGACAAAATATGTCTCATTTGTTCGGAGTTCGGTGAAAATAGTGAATTGTGAAAAGTGAAAGTTTCTATTTAAAATATAAAAAAAGTTTGGCGATACGGCTATAAATAAGGTAAATATTTGAATTAATAAAGTTTTATTTAGTACAACAATTTTATAGCATTTTTAGTGACATGATTTTGGTAAAATCCGCAATATAAGTTAGAGTTATTTGTGCGACACTGAAATTGTTTGTAGCGTCATTATAATTGTTTTGGAAAAAAATATTGAGCATTTAAAGTGTAACATCTGCAGAAGCGTTTGTTATCCTTATAGATACTGTTCTTGTATGTAGATCTTAATATGAAGAAGATTAAATTAAAGTGTGATCTGTAATCCGTATTAAACATGTAATCGATATTTGTGTTTTCAGTCAAAATGAAAACTATGTTTCGTTTAAGTGTTTCTCAATTTAGTTTTAATTATATTTTTAAATTATTACGATAAAGTTTATTATTAACTATTGATTGGTACCAATTTCTGTGTTCGTAATGGGTCTGTGTCTGTGGATATTTCAAAGTAGATTTCGTTTAATCATTTAAATACATTGAATTAGTTGCCATAATAGGAATAGAACAGTCTTACACTAAAGATTCTAGCAGATCTTATCAAACATTGTAAGTAAAGGCCATTGCTATGTATCATAGAGAAGTGATAAAAACTAGCGAACCTAGATATTTATAAGCGACTATCGCTAGTTAATTAGCCAAACAAAAATTTAAATTTAATTGATTAACTTTTCATTTTCTAAATATTTTTCATATTGAACAAATAATTTTGAACCGAACATAATTTAGTTTTTCTTTAACTTAGGCCCGATTGTATGAACGAGGATAAATGATTAATCCTCTGATTTAGCGTAGTTTGCATTGTATGAACGATGCTAAATCAGAAAATTAATCGATGATTTTTTTTTTACCATCCGTTTTATCCTCTCTTTTTGGTGACTGAATCAGAGACTAAAAAAATTTGTTTTTATTTTTTCGACATTTAAAATGTGGTGTATCATACAAACGAGCCATTTTTATAAAAGAACAATTATTAAAAATGAACTCAACAAGGAAGAAAATATCAAATTCGCAAATTGAAATTTTATTTTCCTCTAAATAAACAAAAAAAAAATTTTAATAAACATCAACAAAGTAAACGTCATAGAAATAGTATTTCCAGTCATACAAAAAACTGGTATAAAACTGTACTAAAAGAGAGGATAGATTTTTATTTAGCAACGTTCATACAATCGACGAAAAGTAAAATCCTTGAGTAGTGATTAATCATTACTCTCGGATTTTTTTTCATTTAGCGGTGTTCATACAATCGGCCCTGAGTAAGACTAAATTTAGTATTATTTAATTTGTATCAAATGCTTTTAAATGCACAAAAATGTATTTCATTAAATAATGTGGTCCACATTTTATTTCTGAAGCAATTTACTTGACATTACAATAAATGTTCGTTTCGCATAAATAATTTTGAAAATCGGACCATCTAGCTACATCGGCTGCAGGAAATCACTCTCAAAACCATAAATAAAATAAGTCAGGATTGGGCATTTATTTCATAAGGAATTAAATCCCCAAATTTTTATTTTTATTAAAGTAAATCTCCATTTCCTAGAATTTAAATTTAATTTTAAATTTGCCTTTTCCCGCAAAAATATTTTTACTTGAACAGGAAGATTTAATTTTAAAATATTCTGGAAAATGGAGATTTGATTTTAAAATCAGAAGCAAATCTTTATTTTCCAGAGGATTCCAAAATTAAATCTTGGGATTCCAGATAATTGAAATAACTCCAAATTATTTTTGGACTTCATATCCGATATTTGGAATTACATAATGAAACAAGCTCCGAAATTAAGGAAAGCAATAACTCCCCAAAAAAATTAAATAACCCCCAAATTTAGGAATTTATTTCATTTTAGCACAATTTCAATTTCCATAGTAGTATTGGGGACATATTTCATTCATAGTTCGGGGAGATTTTTCCTGCATTCACTAATTTAAGTGTTTTATTATATTTAAAGTATTTTTTTTTAAATAACTTTTCCTTTATTATAAATTCTGAGAAATGCCGAAATATAAAACAGTTCGAGAACTTTCGAAACAATCCATAAAGCTAAGGTTATTAGAAATACCAGTTGAAACATGCAACAGATTTGAGGCACAAAATGAAAAGCAGTACCAACTTTCTTTACCTGGTGATAGTAATTTAAATAAAGATTTTGTTGAAATAACTAATATTGAAAATATCAGTGAACACGTTGAAACCTTATCCGACATTGATTAAGATAATGTGGAAGCTCCTCGAAAGCCTAGTCTAAATGAATTTCTCCGTAGCTGGGCACCGAAGTAATATAAAAGTCAAGGCGCTCAATGAGCTATTGTATTTTTTTAAACATAATTTAGGCTATAATGTACCTATAGATAGTCGAACACTTCTTCAAACACCAAAAACGAGGGAGGTCATGAATTGTTTGCAAAACTTGCTTTGAAACCGTTTTACAACATTTAGAGAGTCCTCCAGCATTAATTCATTTAGACATTAATATAGATGGTATACCAATTTCGAGAACTAACCAAAGCTGTTTTTGGCCAATTTTAGCACGAATTTGGAACGTGAACCCTAGAAAAATCTTCGTTGTAGGAATTTACCACAGTTTAAATAAGCCAAATGATTTTAATCTTTATTTGAGGCCGTTAGTCGACGAGTTAAAAAATTTATTGTCCGACGGATATTTACTTAATGGCAATAAAATAGTAATTATTATTCGATCATTTGTTTGTGATGCCCCCGCTAGATCTAGTTTATTAGGAACGAAATCTAACACAGCATATTTTGGTTGTCTTAAATGCACTGAATAGGGCGAATTTATTCAAAACAGAATGACTATTCCAGTAAGTAAAATAATGACTTTCCAGTAACCACCGCAACTTCGAACGAATGAATCTTTCAGAAATAGAACACAAGAAGAACACCATAAAAGAAATTCTATTCTAGAAGAACTTCCTATCGATGTGGTAAAAATATTTCCTTGTGCCTCGGCGTACTTAAAAAATTGTTACATAATATGTGGATCAGTGGAGAATCCAAATCACGTTTATCTAGTTCATATATACTTCAAATTTCAAATAATTTACATCTAATTTCTGCATCTCAACCTTCTGATTTTCAGAGGAAAATTAGAGTGTTGAATGAACTGTCTTATTTCAAAGCAACTGAGTTTAGAGTTTACGTACTGTACTCCGGACCGTTTGCATTAAAAAATATACTATCAACAGTCAAATATGTATAACCATAAATAAAATAAAATACTATTCAAGCTTGTCAAAGGGACCAGTCTTCTTTATGGATCCCATCACTTAACTTATAATATACATTGCTTACCACATCTAGTGCAGGATGCCCTTCAATTTGGACAATTGGATGATTTCTCAGCATTACCGTTTGAAAGCTTCATGCAAGTAAAAGCTTTGTTGAAAAAATCTGGCCAACCATTGGCGCAGATTTGTAACAGATTATTTGAATTGGGGAACGCAAAGCTATACGATGAAGATCTTTGAAGTTAATAGAACATTTCCAATCCTTAAAGGCAAAACTGTAAGGAATAGTAGGACCATGTTTACTAGAGTGTGCGCTTCAAAAATTTTGAATTACAGAATGACGAGAAAAATTGTTGGTTATTAAATAGAAATAAACTTATTATAAAATTTAATTTTACTGAAAAACTAGGTGAAGATATTTTCATTTGGGGGAAAAAGCAACAAATTGCAGAAATTTATACGATTTGCCTATTGAATCAAGCAAATTAGATATATATGAAGTTACTTTTAATGACGGAAATATTTTAGATTTAGCAAAATGGAACATAAGCTTAGTACTTTGTACACTTTCTGCCGTAGGCACTTGGCGAAACACACTTAATACACACATTTTTAAAATTTTTTAAAAACACTTGTTAAATATTTCGCAAAATTACAAAAGGTTTAAAAAATCACTCGATCGATTTCGGCTTATTAGGCCATCATCAGGAGTATCTACTAAACTGTAAAAATAAAAATGTAGTTATATATATATACATACATATGTATATAGTTGGAAAAAGCAAAAAGTGAAACCAAAATATCCAAATAAAAAAAAAAAAATGTGGGAGGGGTAAACAATAAAATTGGTGACAGCAATAAACATTAAAAATTAAAAAAGGGGGTGAGTTAAACACAGGTAAAATTGGTGAGAGCAATCAACATTAAAAAATAAAAATTAAAAGGGGGTGAGTTAAACACAAGTACATATATGATTATTGATTAGTCAACGGTCGAATAACAAAATTCCAGATGTTGATTTTTTTATTTTTTTTATTTTTTATTATAACCCGACGTATTAGTAATTTTATGGTATGGAATGAGTATGTGAATAAAACAATGCGGGGTCGGTAATTGGTGAGAAACGGATTTCTCTCTGTTCGTTGAAGATATTTTGGTTAAGAAATATAGCTTTTCGGATTTCGTAAGATTCTAAGTTGTCCAAACGTCTGGTTTTTGGAGTACATAGGAAAAACTAGTCAACGGATTAGTAACGTCGTGACACAATATACAGATATTAGCTTTGCTTTTTATAACAATAATACAATTAAGAAAATGATTTTTAACAACAAACCAAGAATTGATCGCCTTTCCAAGTCTGGCGTTTATAAGATCAATTGCAATGATTGTAGTTCCTCTTATATCGGACAGACTGGACGCAGTTTTGAAGTTAGAGTTAAAGAACATTTATCTGGTAGCCATGAATCATCCCTTTATAATCATTTAACGTTAGAAAATCACACATCCAGTTTAAACAATTTAGAAATATTGCATGTACAACCAAAAAGCAGACGTTTAGACAACTTAGAATCTTACGAAATCCGAAAAGCTCTATTTCTTAACCAAAATATCCTCAACGAACAGAGAGAAATCCGTTTCTCACCAATTACCGACCCCGCATTGTTTTATTCACATACTCATTCCATACCATAAAATTACTAATACGTCGGGTTATAATAAAATAAAAAAATAAAAAAAAAATCAACATCTGGAATTTTGTTATTCGACCGTTGACTAATCAATAATCATATACCTGTGTTTAACTCACCCCCTTTTAATTTTTATTTTTAATGTTGATTGCTCTCACCAATTTTACCTGTGTTTAACTCACCCCCTTTTTTAATTTTTAATGTTTATTGCTGTCACCAATTTTATTGTTTACCCCTCCCACATTTTTTTTTTTATTTGGATATTTTGGTTTCACTTTTTGCTTTTTCCAACTATATACATATATACATATATAACTACATTTTTATTTTTACAGTTTAGTAGATACTCCTGATGATGGCCTAATAAGCCGAAATCGATCGAGTGATTTTTTAAACCTTTTGTAATTTTGCGAAATATTTAACAAGTGTTTTTAAAAAATTTTAAAAATGTGTGTAATAAGCTTAGTAGATAAAAAACTATTTGGAATGCAAGACCCAAACAAAGAAGACATGTTTGCGTTTTTTTCTCTACTTCATTCTAGTCTATAATATTAAAAAGTTTAAATTAAAAAAAATTACATTTCTACCTATTATAAACTGAAATATAATAGGTAAATATACTTTATCACTACTAAATCGAGTATTGCGTTATAATGTATAAATCAGTGTTCGCAAATAGTTGATTATCGGCGTGCCAATAAAATTATTTCTTTAAACAATTGCTTTTACTGCGTGCCAGCTAATTCCGTAAAATCATTTTTTTTATTTGAAATATTATAGAACAGTCAAGAATCGAGCCATAATACGTCAGATTTTTATTTTTGTCTTTAAACGTAAATTTTTACAGGAGGAGACGAATAAAAGAACTTAAAATACATTTTATTATCCCGGAGTTGGGTCCTATATCTTTATCTCAGACAATTTTCTTTGGCCGTTCGGTTCCTAATTATTTTTATAATATTCGTCTGTAAAAATAGAAAATCTGTTAGTTCAGGTATTGTTATACGATAATTGACAACGTAAAATAAATGACTAAGTAAGAAGCAGTAGATGAAGTATAACGATTCTGAATTTTTGGTCTTCATACGAACTTAAAGTTCCAAATCTTCCCCGGAGCCGGATGCGGTCCAACGCATCAATTTGATTGGAGTACTTGTGTGCCGATTCACAAACCTGTGTTTTATCATCATTACAACCAGTGGTTGCAAGCAATCAGTTTTATTACAACGCATTAATTTATTTAGATTAATTTAAATCATCTACCAACGGTGTTTTTCAACCAGTGCGTAAGTTGCAGCCAGGAAATCATTAACCACCGGTGATTTAAATAATCAACAAACCTGTACTAAGTCAAGTAATCTGTTTTTTGTTACATATCCCATTTTAGTCAATAAGTTAATTTTATTTTATTGTGTCATAATTTATTTATTTCGTTATCCGTAAGTGAAGTGAAAACCAGTCGAGTATTTAATCGCTTCACTTGTACACAATTTATTACGTTATTACCAAGTGCAGTGAATTCCAGTGTGTTATTTAATCGTGTTCACGTCCAAACCACCAACCAATAAATATTTCAATTCCAATTACCAACCAGGCACCTGTTGACCAACCCAACTTTAAGTTAAAATATTGTTTAAAATAAATAATTTGTTTTGAAGTGAGGGTTTTTTTTGCTTTATTATTTGTGGATGTATAAATCGTCCATTATTTATACATTTGCTGATCCGTCAAGCCTTGTTCAGGCAGTACCGGGTGTGATACAGCGCATCCTCGTTAGTTTGTGTGGAATGTATAATCACTCCTAGATTATACATTTTTTGGTAGGATAATCGCATTTCTCTGCTATTTTGCTTGATCTTTAAAAACTCAGAGGAGAGACCAGAAACATAAAAATGTTCATACAATTTAAATATTTTATTTAATAAATTAAATTCAAGTCATAAAAAAAGTACATCGACAAATGTATGGTGCTGGAAAACGAAAATTAGCAAATCTAGTTTTTGATTTATGCTATCGACCATAATATCGTTAGTAGTAGTAGTATTCCAAAATACATCATACCGTCGGGCCATGTTTCAATATAAAATATCCCAGCTCAACCTTAAGGCCGAAAAAATTCTTCAGGCCATGAAATATTAGGTATTTTATAAGGAACTATTTATAATATCTACAACATATTTCAGATATCAAATTTCTTGATATCCCATGCTTGATTGCTTGTCCCATTTGATGCTGGAGAGTGAGAAGAAAATCTGAATTCGCTCAGTTAAAAATAAATTTGGCAAATATAATTTTTCATTTGATATCATTGGAAGTGTTCCGCAATATTTCTTGAATTTCAGCAAAAGTTTAAATAAGAAATCCGATCCCAGATGATGTGGCTGGAGGAATCTCGATAACGAATTCTTAAAGATTCAATTGTACATCTCAAATCTCTGATGTAAATTTTTATTAAAATCAATCCAAAGAAGTGCTACCTAATTCCATTTTGGCTCGATAAGACGTAGTATGCTGCTTCGATTGGTTATTCATTTAAAAAAAATTTGGTGAAGTTTTTTTTTGATTAATGCCTGTATTCCATGGGAAAAATTGACTGACAGTCAAAAAAATCGAAAAGAGAAAAATAATTTGATGCCTCATATAAGAGACAAAGCCAACGTGTTTTTTATTTTATAGCAAAATTGTTTTTCTATAAAATAAAAAACAAATAAAAGCGTTGTCTTTGTCTCTTATATGGAGTATCAGATTATTTTTCTCTTTTCGATTTTTTTGACTGTCAGTCAATTTTTCCCATGGAATTGAGGCATAAAGCTACCAACTATAAAATAACATTAGCTGTATTTCCATGAGAAAAATGAATTCAAATTATTTTTGATTTATTTTATCTCATGGAAACAAGTCGCGAATTATTTTTTCGAATTGAAATAAAACAACAAGTAGAAAGAACAAGTTGGCGTCTGGTGTCGGGTGGTATAATTAAAATTAGGAATGAATTAAATAATTCAATCTTTTGGTTTGAATTATTTAATTCGTATCGCGAGCAATTGTTGTTGTAAAATTCTCATGGAAATACGATATTTAATGAGTTCCGCAACATTCCTTGAATTTGGCTGTTATTTTATTTAAAAAATCAGACTCCTAATGATTATTATTATTATTATTATTACTTGAGGGCCATGTGGGGGCTCAAGCCACCCCGCACTGCGACCTAAAAGATCTTTTGTGCATAAGCCCTACTTAATTATCCGTCCAGCCAATATTCAGGCTCTTAATGAACCTGATAATACTGCCGACCAGTACGTGATACATACTATCTGGGCTCATTGCTCTCCCTCCTAGATGTAATAACATTTACTTCTGCTAGAAGAGCGGTAGCATTGGGACTCAAGGACTTCGAGAGGGCAGACCCACTCCCGTATATTCCTATCCGTGCCTCGTCTACCGTTTTGATTTTACTCTTGCAAGTTGCTGGGACATACTATCTGGGCTCATTGCTCTCCCTCCTAGATGTTTACTGTTGGAAGTACTTCTACACGTGATACATACTATCTGGGCTCATTGCTCTCCCTCCTAGATGTCTACTGTAGGAAATACTTCTACACGCGTTACATACTATCTGGGCTCATTGCTCTCCCTCCTAGATGTAATAACATTTACTTCTGCTAGAAAAGCGGTAGCATTGGGACTCAAGGACTTTGAGAGGGCAGACCCACTCCACTGTATTCCTTCCCGTGCCTCGTCTACCGTTTTGATTTGACTCTTGCGAGTTGCTGGGAATAAAAAAGTCGCCTGTAGGTCACCCAGGTTTACTACAGGAAGGCTAAATAAAACTGGAGGGTGCCTTATATCCAGAGTCCGCATATATAGACTGATTAACCTATCAGCCATTCATCCATCGGCATATGCTGTTCCACATTAGATTAGGGATTTTTTGTCAAGGTTTTCTCCTTTAGCGCCGTACTTTAGCCTGTCACAAAAGTCTATATTCAGCCTAATGGTTACAGTTACCGGTGGTTTCCACGAGGAGGCAGTACGTACATTTGCGCCTACTGGAAGGTTACGGAGCCCCTTCCAATAGACGCCAAACCACCGACCCCTAATGATATGAAACAAGGAAATTCTTCAGAACGTGAATAATTCAATGTTATATTAGGAACCACTTATATAATCAGCTGAATAACTTAGATATACAATTTCACTAAAATCTATTGACAAACGTGTGTGTTCCATGTCGTGCTGGAACTGCAGAAAAGGCCTGGATTGATTAAATGTAATGAAAAAACCAATTTCTCTTCGGAAAATCTAATTTTTTGATTTATGGTTTAAATTTACATATGCGCCAAAATATAATTAGCAGTGTCCCGGAATATTTGTTGAATTCTGATTATGTTTTATTTAAAAAAAACTCCATCCCTGCTCCAAATGGAACTTCGCTGATTATGCATAATTCCATTGAAACTTGGTATCTGACTTAACTAACATATTTCATGGTAAATGATTAGTTGCGGCATATTCAAATGATGAATCAGGGTGGCGTTTTTTAAAACTTTTCTAGAAGAGGTTTCACTATAATCTGTTTTTTAACCGCAGTGGATCGTGTTCAGTCGTCAACACCAAATCAATTTTATATAGCAATTTTTTGTTATCATAAACATAACAAATTTCAAGACTTAAATACTGTTTTGTTTTTTTAAGTCGAACTGTTCTGGAATTGGTTTAGAGAGGTTTATGCGAGAGGTTTTTAGCTAACGATAAGTTATATGTGGCTTGGTGTGCTAGGTGATTTTTTACCTGTAGAAACAATGGAATAAAGAACCTGGATAAAATGTACAATGGTATTGTTAAAAGTTTTGGCTTTTATGAATAAAACAAACATTCATGAGTAGTACAAACGCTTCAAAGACAGCCTTAGAGACATTGAAGTTGACGAACGCGTTGAACGATCTAGCACACCAACGGCGACATCGTCGAAAAGTCAGCAAAATGGTTATTGACAATTGGTTACTGACGATGTTGGTATATTATTTGGATCATGCTACACACTTTTTTTGAAATATTTTGGGCATGAAAAGTGAACGACGATTCAAAACTGCTCGAACATCTTAACTAATGTCTAATGGTCGTAATAGAATCTACCTGAAGAGAAACGCTCGTCATGTTCGAAAGAACATGAGGATTCTGCTCAACAATAAGCTTCGATTTCAATGGCATAATATACAAAGAGTTCTTCCAACTAGGCAGTAACAATAAAGAGTATTACCTTGAAGTTACACTTCTCTGCATGTTCGTAAATTTTTGGCCAAAAACGACATCGTTATAATGTCTCACCCTCCGTATTCGCATGTGACTTATTCCTGTTCCAAAATCCTGAGAACCTTTTCGACAGCCAACAATAAATTAAGCATCCAATACAGCTGGAAATCTCATAAATCGTCGGGGACCAGTGAACCAATACAACAAAAAAAAACTTGTAACAACTAGACATGCAGCCCCCGAAGTTCAAAAATCCCTCGATTTTTTGATCCAACCATATATTTTATCACCTAGTAGTTTTCTTTCGAGCTTCCGTATTTCTCGACGAAAATATTTGGTATGTATTCGTAAAGGTAGTTAAAATATGTCCCAATTGATTTCATGGTTTCTCATTTCTCAGCATTTCAATATTTGGACTTTATCAAAAATCAAAAACGTCTTTTCCATTTTTTTTTTCTAAGAATAACTGCAAAAAAGGTCAATTTTTGAAAACTCAATTTTTTTTTCGTGTGCCAGACAAATTTCTAAACGTGCCAAGTTTAGCACGCGTGCCACGTATTTGCGATCACTGGAATAAATGAATAACATTAATATTGTAGCATTATTGTTGTAAAAAGATGTCGAATCATTTCATTTTTAACTAATTTTTAATCAATTAATTTCTCTATAGATCATGTATTCAATAATTTCAATAAAAGTCTCAGCTGTACTAACGAAATGGATAATTTGGGATATAGTAAATTGGCTTCCAAATTAAAAACGGGCTTTAAAAAAAATTTTAGATGTAGAAGCTGGTTGGGCAATGTTTAGTTGCACTATATTCTTAAAAGTGATATATGTAGGTGACTTCATGACTGCTAAAAGAGCGGAAAGGACTTTCGAAATTGTCGAATTCCGAGGCAGAGGAATCCTCAAGAAAACGGTTGGAAAAAAGGAAATTATATGCAAAATTTAAATAACGAATTTTCATCATACGCAGAAAATAGCAACCACCAATGCGAAACCAGTTTTGATATTATTTCTTTTATAAATTTTGAAGCGGCAAATCAAGCCGAAAATAACAAATGCGTTGGTAAAAATACAAGCATCTCAGCATTGTCATTAGTCGCTATAAAGCCAAATACGGAGCATAATCCGAGTTCTGCACAGGTCGGCATAATTGACAGCGGAATCAAAGCTTGTCGGCAAATGGTAATTGCACAGGATTTCCAAAATATTTTCCCACCGTTAACTCCAATAAAAAATTTAATATCTTCTGCAACACCAGCCTGCAGACAAAATTGTTTTATTGAAGAAAAAAATGTATCATCAACACCAAAATATACAGATACGGAATATAAGCTTTTGGAAATAAAAACCACACTCCAACTGCATTCGGATTCCATAAAAAGAATTGAAAACAACCAGGAAAAAATTATTTCCAAATTGGCAACATTCGGTCAACAAGTCAAACAATTGCAAGACTGTATGCAACTTTTGGTTAGTGTAATACCCAAGAAAAATGTTTGCATAACAAAAGATAAAACAATTCCAATTTCAAAATTCCCTCTAGATCAGTGCTTCTCAAACTTTTTCACACTGCGGCCCCCGAAATCGAAAAAATAAAATCCAGGGCTCCCAAAAATTTTATTCAACAGTAGTGAATTTACAATTAAGCATTTTAAGCAATCTGGTTCAACGATCTCAGATGTCTCAAATCCGTGTCCTGCTAATTTAAACAAAATGTTGTACCAACCCAAAATATTCTTTCAGCATTCATCCTACTTACAAGTAAAAAAATTCATTTGGCAAAAATTGTAGAATTCCAGAAAATTGTTAAGCTTGGTTTTAAAAAACATCAGAGGATTCTACATAAGAAACTACATATTAAAAATTACATGTAACTGTGAAAATTCCATAACTAAATATTTTAGCTGGACATATGAGTGTAGCTCTGAACAGATTCCGAAATGAATAAACTAAAGTACAACTATTCTAAATTTGTAAAAATTCAATTTTTGCACGATAATCTAATTTGACCGCAACTTGTTGAAGCCAATTAAGTGAAAAGGTTGAAGCCTAATTTGACAAGCTGCCATTTGAAATTTTAAATTAAATTAAAGTACGAGTAATCTTTTAAAATTACATACTAAATACGTATCTTTTCAATATCCAATTTCGTAAATTTTCATAGACCTAATCCTATAGTTTTTAGTTTAAATTTAGCTTCTAACTTTTCGAGAATTTACTTCGGATATGGGCCTCTGATTTAAAAATGTTGTTACTTAGTAAAAAGGTTAAGATCAATGTTTGCCATCTGAAATTCCAATGTTTGTCATATTCATGTTCATTGTAGAATAAGAACTTGTCTACCAAAATCTTCGTGATTATGGAATTGATATGCACATCACATATCTTACAAAAACCATTAACAGCACTGAAAACCGTAGCGATCATTGATAATATGCAGATTCAGAATTTTGTGTGCAAGGAAGTTGTACGGTTTATTAGAGATATTAAGGCGAATTTTTAAGGCTCCCTGGCAACAGCTCCACGGCCCCTAGAAGGCCGCGGCGCACAGTTTGAGAAGCACTGCTCTAGATGATGTCGGAGAAGTTATTTTATTTAATAATAAATTGTTCCAGAAGGAGTACATGGAGCAAATGGTAATCTTTGAATGCATATTTAATACTTATATGCACGAGTACATAATATGTTTAATTATTTAATATTTTTAATTTTTTCAACAGATTTTATATCTTGCCAACTTCAATTCGACAAAGCCGAACAAAACCGTAAAAAACATACTAACTCATATATTCTCTATGTATCTTATTTCGAAATATTCCTGGTCAGGTCAGACATCGCCTGCTAAACGGATGTAAATATTAGAACACAATTAATCCAATAATTGTTTATTAATTAATTATTATTAGTATTATTTCTTGTTTGCAATTTTAAAATATTTATTAAGAATTTTATCTTAAAATTGCCTTATATTTTAGATTAATGCTTAAAAGTACAAAAATGTTCAAAAGGAACATAGAATTCCGCCGTTTAGGGAAATAATTTCCATTACGTATATGTGAACGGAATCATTTAACAAATCGATTTTTATCGATCGGCTGTAATACATTACTAAAGTGAACTCTCTGTGAGGTCCCACTCTCGAATTCAATAAAAAAAAAAAAAAAATTATTTGGGATACTTACGAGTATCTATTGAGTACCCACCATGACCAAGTGCTGGTATAACCTTGACCCCAATCGAGTAATAAATAATAACATACTGACTTCTGTTTAAACTATTCTTATTATAATACCCACACTAAACGATAAGAAAAATACAAATCTCCCTTATTAATACTTCAATCCATTGTTTGATGCAGATTATATTATATTACCGACATGTTTTTATTTTATTGTTCCGTACCCACAAACAATACTAATAGTTATAGAGGTGCAAAGTAGCAATCAACTAATCCGCAACATTATAGAAATTAAATTAAAAAGCAAAATACCATAACTAATCCTCTTAAGTTACAAATAATCACAACATTTGAACAGAAAATGAAAATCTTGACCAATTCTTTCCCATATTCGAATATTCTCATATATCGTTTGTTGTTTTCGTAATCCAGTTCAATCTTTCTATATGTATATATGTATATAGATACATGTACCCATATACTATACACAACAAAAGCACAACAAAAACCTTATAAATTAACTTCATTAATCGTAAAAACAAAATAAAAGCAAAAATTAATTTTTTCTTGTCAATTTTTTATAAATTATTTAAGTTTTTTATGTTGCCTTATCCATCCTTGGCTAGATAGTAGATATACAACAGAACGTTACTAACGTGCCTTTACATTTTCTGTACAATGTACGTACGTACGAATATTATTAATGATAAACGATGGATATTAAATGACCGTAAAGAACAAAAAAAAAAAAACTTTGCTTCTCTTCTTTGTGAAAATTGAATAATTATTCGAAAATGATGAAACAGGATATTTCCCAGTAACAACAATACATACATATACAGAAGCTTAAAGCTGTATACAAAGAATACAATAATCAATAAGTTTCGTTTGAATAAATCTACAATGTGAAACTTAACGCCACAAATTTCGTCGTGTAATGTAATCTTAAAGGAACAAAGCGCACACCAAAGCAAGCAGTCAGTATATACGAAATGAAAATCAATAATTTTTATGATTTTAAAGTTATTTGCGATTTTTAACACCAACCAAGTGAAAAAAAAAAAAATCATAAAAGATTACAAAATCCACCCTCAATAAGTTTTTATCATAAAATTTTGTTTTTTAATTTAATTCTTGCTTTTGCCATCCACCCTATTGTTTACAAATGAAAAACTGAAGGAAAAACTCATTGGGAAATTAAAGCTATCTCTAATAATATTGGCATATATGTATAGTATGTATGTATGTACATATTCGAATATATATTAGGGATTTAAATTATAGATTCTCTTATTACACAAAATGTAATCAATATGTATACATATATGTGTGTGTATGTTATGCAAAAATGGTTAAAAGAAAATTTACATTTAAATTACATATTTTCATAACAAACAAAAAAATAAAGGATTAAAGCGATATTTGAAGAAGTAACTCGTACAATATGTAAGTAAATAAATTTTTTTGGGACAATAACTCGGGACCAAGGTTATAATCTCTTGATTGTTTCTTGTTTTTTTGTTTGTGGGATTTTCAAAACTTAAATCGAGCTGGAGTTAATATTAATCTGTATATGGCCTTTAAATGTGTGAAGTTAAATTAAGTTTTTTGTTTTAAATTATAGCAAAACCTGATTTGATAAAAAAAAAAATATTTCTAAATAAGAGATTAGATTGAGGCCGTTGAAATTTGCGCTATAGGCCAGCCTCTATGTCTGTATCCGAAAATGAATATTTGTGAATTTGATATTTTAAAGAATGGCACTCAGGAGTAATGAGTGCTTGTAAATTTATCTTATAATTTCGAGACTCAACAAGGTGTCCCCTTATTATGGTAGACATTTAAAGACGAGCCGTATGTTGAGATTTGCCTGTAAATGTCTCTTACGATTTCGATTCGACATGATGCCACCTAACTGTGATTTTGGTTGAAATACTATTTGAGTGTAAACAACAGAAGGTTTATTTCCATAAAATAATTTAAGCATTTCTGGTTATTCGAACGGAAGTTGGAAAGGGTTTTTAAAAATAAGGAATTTTTGAAAATTTTCTTGAACAAAAAATTTTAAATATTAAACAAAACACGCACATCTTGAAAATAGCGGCCAAAATAAATATTTCCGCTCAGTAAGCCCAACTGTAGAATTATTTGATTTTTAAGAGGAGTTGATTATAAAGCGAAAGAAGATTACGGTATTAACATTCCAGTTGAAAACAAAAAAATTTGTGGTTATCAGCCGAAAGTAAGAAGGATACATGGATTGCAATAAAAACTTTTGTAAATAGTCTTACGTTGAAAACGTATTCACGTATTCCACCTACTCATGGAAAATATCGGAAAATCAAAAGAATCCAAAAAAATTGGAATAAAATCAGCCTTTAAATCAGTACTCGCAAATAGTTGAGTATTGGCGTGCCAATAAAATTATTTCTTTAAACAAATGCGTTTTATGCGTGCCACCTACTTCCAGGCCACCTTCCTCATATACAATTTTCTTTGGACGTTCGGTTTCTAGTTATGTTTATAATATTCGTCTGTAAAAATAGAAACTCACAACGATTTTTCGAAGGAAAATCTGTTAGTTCAGGTGTTATCAGCTGGCACGCTAAATTCTGTTATACGATAATTGACCTCGTAAAATAAATGGCTAAGTAAGTTGTGCAGTAGATGAAGTATAACGATTTTGAATTTTAGGTCTTCACACGAACTTAAAGTTTCAAATCTCCTCGAGAAGGATGCTATCTCCGTTATGCCCTTCGAGCCGGATGCGGTCCAGCGCATCAATTTTATTGGATTGCTTGTGTGCCGATTAACAAACCTGTGGTTCTAAGCAATCAGTGTTATTAACCGGATGCGGTATAACCCATCAATATATTTGTATTAATTTGAATCATCTACCAACGTTGTTTTCCAACCAGTGCGAAGTGCGCAAGTGATTCACCAATCATAGTATTCACATCCAGTCGCAACCAGGAAATCATGAACCAACGGTGACTTAAATAATCAACAAACCGGTACTAAGTCAGATAATCTGTTTTTTGTTTCATATCCAATTTTATAGTCATTAAGTTATGATAATTTTATTTTATTGCGTCATAATTTATTTATTCCGTTATCCATAAGTGAAGTGAAAACCAGTCGACTAATTAATCGTACAGTTCTTACACAGACATTGAGTACATATACTTCCCGATCTACCCCATACACACCACCAATACTATAAGCCCCAGCGTGCATCACTATAGCTCAAGTGCTTGCTCTGCATGGCCTGCATAAACATTCCTGCTAGTTTTGGTGCAGCACACCATACAAACAAAAGCCTAATACCATTCCATATGCATACACAGGGTTTTCCAATAAGGACTTGACAACTTTTTTTTTTTAAATAAAACGCAAACTATTTGAGATATCTCGAAAATTTTATTATTGGCTCAAAGTACAATCAAAACATATATGTATGGGATTCGAAACCGTGCATATGTTCACAATGCAAACGTTTGCATGTGTCGATTCGTTGAACCAATTTTCGATGACTCGGCCATACATTTCAACGGAAACGGCCGCTATCTGTTGTTCAATATTGGCTCTGAGCTCCTCTAACGACGTCGGCTTGTTGGCATAGACCAATGATAATAAAAAGTCTAGAGGTGTTAAATTACACGATCTAGGCGGCCAATCGAATGTCGCAGCATCTTGTTGAAACCACATATCATTATTGTCTAGCTCATGCAATTGACCAAAGAAATAACGTTGCAACAAGTCTCTGTAGCGGACTGTAACGTGACGGTCATTTTGCATCAACGAAAAAAAAAACGGTCCAATGACACCACCACCATGAAAACCACACCGTACAGGTATTTTTCGTGGATGAAGTGGTGTTTCTTGAAGCACATGAGGGTTTTCACCTGACCAATAATGCACATTCTGTTTGTTGACCAAGTTATTTAGCCAAAAATGCGCTTCATCGCTGAAGATGATTTTGTGATGAAATTGGTCATCTTCTTCTAACATTTCCAGAGCCCAATCCGAGAACGTGTTTCACTTCATATGATCGAGAAGCTTTAGTTCTTGTGTTAACTTTATCTTATAAGGGTGCGAGCCAAGATCCTTTCGCAAAATTCGCCAAAGTGTGGACGCCGTGCAATCGACTGTTTCGGTTCGTATGCGACGGACGCCTCTGAACTCCATAAACATTTTTGTTCTTTGGTGCATAACCCCATATTATGCTAATAAAATAATTTTAATACCAATTAAAACATTTTGTTTGTTTATTTATTAGTTAATCCAATTTCATTCGTATATGCGTTATTTTTCATGAAAATCGGTAAAGCGATAGCCAAATTTCATTCAAAATAGTCAGAACTTCCATATAGTTCAGAACTTCTTATATATATATCGTTCAAAGTTTATCACAATCATGAGAATCGCATTTCTATCGCACGTGTCGTATTTCTTCCAAATCGATTAAGAATTATCCAAGTTCCATCCTAAATTCCCTCGCACACGTTAGATTTCATCCGATTCGGGTAAGAATTAACCAAGTTATATCCTAATTGGCTATTTTCATCGTAATGTCCAGTTTTGTACCTTATGTCATTTTGGAACTGCGATGGTTTTTTCGCCAGATAATTTTTTTTTCTTATTTTTGTTTCGAATATAGCTACCGTTTATGAAAAAGTTTCACATCAATACGTTTTTTATTTTCTATCAATTTTAGAGAGGTTGGTCAATGATAACCTTCGTATAACCGAACACCCTAAAAGAAGTAACGTCCAAATCAATAGAGTTCTTTCCCTTGGATTGCTTGGCTGGACGTTTAATGTAAAAATTAAGTTGATATATCTATTCGCGGCTGGGTCCACAAAACCAACAGAAATTAGCTGCTACTTATATCAACCCAATAAGACATTATGTATCCAAGCTACCACCATTCAATAAAATATCAGAAATTGACATATCATATTCAAAATTCATGTCTCATTGACAGTGTCAAAATTCGATATTTCATGTCAGAATTCCATACTTCACGTCAGAATATTAGATATATGATCCAATATTAGAATTTGCATTTATGATGTTGGAATTCTATATCTTATATCAGAATTCGATATATCACACCAGAATTTGCCATGTCACATATTCGAGATATTATACCAGAATCCCAGTCATGTCAGAATTTGTATTTATGATGTCAAAATTCAATACATATGTATGTCAAGTCAGAATTTGAATTTTTGATGCCAAAATTCGAGTTATCTAGAATTCCATATTATATGTCAGAATTATATATGCAATATCAGAATTTGAATTTATAATGGCAGAATTCTATATGCCAGAATGTGATATGCCAGAAATCGACATGTCACATGTCATATTATGCCAGAATTCGTTACTTCATGTCAGAATTCGATACGTCATATGTCAGAAATTGAATATCAGATGTTAAAATTTTATATATCATGATATTAAGCCAGAATTTGATATCTATTATCAGAATATGATAGGTCTTATCGAAATTTGTGTATTAAATGTGTCAATCATAGCATAGTTCAATATGTCAAATTGGGATCTGAATTTATGATGTCAGAGTTCAATATATCATGCCAAAACTTAGTTAAATCATATCAGAATTTGATATATCATGTTCTGATGTAGTTCGGTTTATCATATCAGAATTTGACATACCAAGCCAAAACTAAATAACTAATTTTAGAATTCGATATGTCGATGTGTTAAGTCAGAATTCGATAAATCAAACCACAATCCGATTTGTCCTGTCAAAATTAGAGTTAATGCTGCCTAAATTCGATATGTCTGAAATCAGAATTTAAATTTTTGTTGTCAGAATTCTATATCAATACATCAGAATTCGTTATGTCATTCCAGAATGCGAAAGGTTGTCACAATTTCATAAATCTGTCATGAAGCCTTCAAAATTCTGAAAATCATCTCAAAAATTCGATAATAGGAGTACATATATGTTATTTCAGAATTCGAAAGTTTTATTAGAATTTGATACCATATCTCAAAATTCCAGATTTCATATCAGAATTGAATATAAGTATTGTATCACCCAGAATTTAGTACAATTTAACATTTCGAATTTTGGGATGATATATCGAATTATGTAGTCTTGAGATAATATATCAATGAAGTCTCATATCTCATGGCAGAATTTAATAAATTTTTTCAGCGTTTGACTTTATGATGTCAGAATTCGATAATTCATGTAACAGCTTGAGTTTGGATGCCAAAATTCGAAATATTATTTCGGTATTCGATAAAACATAACAGAATTCGATATGTCGCAGCAGAAATTAATTTTGGGACATCAGAATTTGAGTAAATCTTATCTGAATTCGATATGTATTCCAGAATTTGTATTTTTATGACAGAATAATTCGATAAGTCATTAGATAAATCTTGGATTACCTGTAGATAAATTAAGCCTAATCTCCCACTAAGCTTAATAAAATCGAATAATCTCGACTTCATAAGTTGTATTTATAGAATTGTGACTGCCTGAAAGCAGTTGGAGGACCATTTATTCCCTCGCAAGTTTCGAAATATTATCGAAATTTAATTTTTAATGTTCTCATACAATATACGAAATATAGAAATTTTAACAAATACAAATTTTAAAATTTGAATTCTACCATCTAGATATTATTACTACATATCTTGAAACCGTGCTAATTCCGTCAGTTTTATTAACAATCTACTTAATCGATATTTTAAACAAGGCACATTATTTTCACTCAAAACCGAGCTCAACTTCCTTAAGTTTCCTTGTGGGTTGACCTAAATTGTTTTTTGATTAGCTCCAAATTTGAGAAGCATCTTGCGAAATTAATCCTTTTATTGGATTACAAATCTCTGTAGACTATTTGAGTTCTTCTTATGAAGTTGAAAACTTTGCCTTTTTCAAAATATTTTTTTAATTCCAATATCCTCCTCTTCTTATATTCAATCGAATTTTTTTGTATGACAACGTCATAAATATTTGGTGCCAAATATCAGTTACGCATAGTTAGCAAATTTGATGAGTGGTAACTTGGATGAGCAGACCCAATGTTGGTCAGCAAAGTCAGATTGATGTTAGATGTTTGTAATGGCCTTTTTTGTACTATTTTAAATTAAAGACAATTATTCTTTTTAATTTCAAACGGCTTCCTAGAAGTATTTTTGAATGAACAATTTTAGCGATTTTCGTCAAAATATGAAGTGGTCATCGTAAGGAATCACTGTAAATAGACGCCTTAACAGTGAAATTGTAATGGACAGATATATACTACCCGTTATCCTGCTTGTTCAGCTGCATTCATCAAAATAATTCACGACACTAGATTTGAAAAATGGTTTCCTTCATGTTCCAGTGGATGAGCATAGTAGAAGGCTTGTCATACCATCAGGGCACTATGAAGTTTGCAGAGTCTCAGGACACTTTCTGTTTCACCCGGCAGCTCTACATTAATCTAGTTTTTAAAAATTTAATTTCAGCATGCCATATTTCAGTATATATGGATGTTATCACTCATCAGATAAGTGCAGAGCAGAACTTGGATATTTTGAAAATGGCATTGGAAGTGATTTTGGACTAAATTGTAAATTGAAAAAATAGCGATATTTACATAAGTCCGTCGATCTGCTGGGCTATATATACGGTCAGAGATGGTGGAACAAACCTCCCAAAAACGAAACGAAAATATTTACCAAGTTCCATGAACCAAATTGGGTTAAAAACGTCCATGTATTTGTAGGTTTAACTACTAACTTACTTACTAGCTAGACCACTGAAAGAATTACTAAAAAAAATCCAAAATTCGTATTTGGTGAAACTTGACGCGTTTTGCTTTAAGAGGATATCAGAGCAAAAAAGTAGCTACCGTAGCGACAAGTATAGTAAGATTTATATGGTTGCTAAAATCAAACTGTTTTTGTTTTATTTTGTTTAAGAAAGCAATTCCTGGAATTAAAATAGAATTGGTGGAATCAATATATGTAGTTCTTACATGTACCTTCAGTGTGTAACTCAAATATCGATTACTCACTTTCTAACGTAGATAAATTTTAGTAAAACTAAATTATATACTCTTTTTTGAGCTATACACTGAATTGGTCGTCGTTTTACGAGTATTTTCATATCCACCTAGTTACAGTACATAAATTTCACTTTATCAATTATTTCGTTACCAAAGGAAGTTGATGTCAAAAATATATAAATTTCCACCGAGTTTTCTACTCGTATTATTTATATTCTGTATGCAATTTTTTTGAAAAATTAATTGGTGAAAAATGGAAAAAACAGTACCTCGTACATAAACCAGGATAACACACATACACATATAGAAATATTAAAAAAAAAGTTTTGTGCAGCTAACTATAGAATTACACTAAAACCAGTTTGGTGTTTTTGTACATGTACTCGTATATGCTGTGGATGTACTACTGCTGCATTGCAGAAATATTATTGTATTTATGGTATTGTTGTTGTTGCTGTTGCTGATGTTTCTTTCGTCGTTATCCTGATTGTGATCATAATTTAATTTTTCTTCGTTTTGCATGAAATTTTTTCTCTTATCTCCCAACCTGTGTGTGTGTGTGTGTGTGTGTGTGTGTAACTTTTGTATTATTTCTAACTTTTAATTTTTTGGAAAAATATTTTTCTTTTAAAAATACATTTTTGTTCACTTTGATATGGTATAGACAAAATTTATACCACAAACAAAAATTCTTAACTCAATAACTTACGTTATAGATACTACAATATGTGTATAGCACATACCTATATTAGAAAAACGTAACCAAATTTTTTTCCCCATTGTAAAAAATGTAAAGTAATTTTTCTCGATTTTTACTATTTTACATAGGAAGAGGATGATGGATGGGAAGATAAGAAGGTAAATTCTTTTCCAAATAATTGTACACACAATATATACAATTAATATCCTTAAGGTGAATTTTTAATGAAATAATTTTGCTTTTTTGGTATATCGATCGATTTATGTGTTACAAATATGTTTTGTGTAAGTGTATGTACATAAATATTTAGACAGGGTGATTCATTTGGAAATCTTAATGTCATCTGGTTTTAATGTGCGTATGTACAAAGAATTGTATAAATTTATATATATATAGTTAAATATGTGTCAGTCTCCTGTCAGCCTAAAATTTTTTTGGTATTTTGAATTTTAATTGATATTAGCACATGAATTTTTAATTAAATAATGTGCGCTTCATTTTTATTATTATAATGTCTCGTTGTACGTTGAAACTGCTGTCGTGCAACAATTTCTAATGAAATAAGATTATAAGTAATTTAAGATGATGATGTAATAAAATGTGCAAATTTTTTAGTTTAAAGGGAATTTGGTTGTTTTCATTTTAGAAATGTAAATTTAGCAGTTTTTCAGGGATACAAGGCTTAGCAAACGAAAGAATGATTTAGGTAAAGTTGAGCAAAAAATAAGGAGTTCACTAAACGTCATCGGAAAAAATCTTGGTGGACTATTATATAGTTAAACCGTTAAAAGGAATCAGTTAAATTATAATTAAAAAGAATAAATATAAAGGGCTACAACCTCACAACGTGATCAGGACTTTGAAGTGAATTGAACCTCCTTACTCAATCTTCATAATAACCTTCAATTTTATTTACAACCCCAATTCAACCCCAAATCAAGTTTTAAATGAACCTTTAACCTAACTCCAAATTCATGTCTAACTCAATCCCGAAATCAACTCGATTCAAAAGCTACATGCATGTAGAAACTCAACTAAAGTCAACGCAACCTAATCTCCCACTAAACTCAAACATAACTCAGCCCATACTCAACCTTCAACTCAACCCAAAACTCAACTTAATCTAATCTCTACCTCTAACCCGACTCAACCGCCAAATAAATCTACAAAATGATGGGGTTTTCAACCCCAACACAACAACCTACTCGGACACAACCCATCCCTCAACTCAAACTACAACTAAATACCCAACTCAATCAAATCAGCATGGTTCGAAAATATACATGAATACTTCAAAGCTCTGCTAAACCTCAACTTAACCACAGGCTCAATTACTAAACAAAAACAGTCCGGAAACTGCAGGGATGTAAAACTCTACTCAATCCTAACTCAACCTCTAACAAAAGACTACAATCGTACATAAACTCAACTCAAAACAATTCAACCTAACTTCTAATTCAACCCCAACATACCCTCAAATAAATTCTCAATTTAATCGCTGACTCCCACCCCAATCCCAACTCAACCCTAGTCCAACCTCAACTCAGTTTTAACTCGACCTGCAACCCAGTGGCCTAACTATTTTGTATTAGATGGTGCAGGAAAAAAGAAGAAAACAATAGTTATTGTTTTCCTTTTTCTTCTTGTAGCTTCTAATATAAAACGCTCACCGTCAAAAATAATCGTTGAATTCCATAGTTAGGCCCCAGCTCTTAAATCAACTCGAAGCTTACGCCCAACTCAACTCCCAAATCAACATGGTCTTAAAAAGTACATGCTCATAAGAACTAAACTCTAGGTAAGTCTTCAATTCAAATTAAAATGTCAATTCAACATACAAATAAATCCTCAGCTGAACTGCTTACGAAACCCTAACACAACGCCCAATTTAATCCTCAAACCAGCAAATATGAATGGTTGGTCAACGTGGTAATTTCACCACATGGTTTTGGATCAAGTCATATTTCAGGTACCTGATCCGCTTGCCGTACATCTTCCAAGCTTTTCAATTCTCTACCTTGACGATAGAAACAGATTAGCGAAAAAAATTCTAAATCAGCCTATATCATGGGTATAGACAAACTTCCTGACATCCAGACCCAGACAGATGAATGTTTGATCATTTTTGACAAGATTTCAATAATTTTCGTCGTTTTCTACCGAAATTAAATTCGAGTTTGTAAACGGTCTGACGATAATACTGAAGTTGAAATTATTACGACACTGTCATTTTGTAGAAGTTTTGGAACTTTCGATCACTTGTAACGTTAGCTACTTTGGTAGACCTAACGATGATAAATTTCACAAAAGACAAGAATGATTCGGGCTTCTTTTTGGATCAGTATAACTAAAGTAAAATTGTTCAGCATTAGTCGGTAGATTTTTTAAAACTGAAAGATGCGAAAATAGATGTTGCATAGTGAGATAGTAGGCCTAAAACAAGGCACGATCGCTCTGAATCAGGTGTCACAACTGGAGAAACAAATAGTATATATGTATATTGACAAAATCGTCTTGGCAAGTTCACTGAAAATACTTATTCTAAAGGATGGTAGAGCCTCAAAAATCTTTTTAGCTTCTTGCCAACTGTGTTACAGTGTAATCAACTAAGTTACCAGTGGTAAAATTGAAATAGCGCGCCTTCAAAATAAAAAAGGGGTTTGCAAGATTTCGTAATGACAATTTTAGTCTTGAGGACGATCCACCATCAGGTGCAGTAAAACAATTTGAAAACGAAGAACTTAGAAGTTTTACTGGATGGAAATCCATATCAAACTCAAAAGGAACTCGCAGAACAGTTAGGAGTTACTCACCAAGCAATATTGCATGTAATGGAAAAGTTCCATAAGGAAGCAAAATGGGTTCCTCATGACCGATGAGAACAAAAATCGCAGTCGACATTCGTTTGAATTTGCTTTCTCGGTACAAAAGAAAGAATTTTTGTACAAAATCATTACGGGTGATGAAAACTGGATTTTGTACAATAATCGTAGCCGCAGAAAAGCATGGGTTGATCTAGGCAAGCCATCAACATCAGTTGTAAAAATGAATATTCATGCCAAGAAAGTGTTACTGTGTGTCTGGTGGGATTGGAAATGAGTCATTTACTACGACCTTCTGGAACCTATGGTCAAATTGTTACAGCTGAACGTTACCAGGCCCAATTGTACAAATCAAGTGATACTCTGGAGGAAAAACGATCATTCACAACGCTCGTAAAAAAAGAACTAAACTTAGTTCCGCAGAACACAAGTCGAAGTTCTTCCGATTCAAAGCAACAAAAAATAATTCTTTAGAACAAGCTTTCGATATTAAATTACCCAATAATAATAAATTCTACATAATTACCAGCGCGTACCAAAGCACATCATCATTCAATTAACCATATTCTCTCATAAAACCGTATAATATATAAAATGGGTACATGATTAATTGATCTTCACCAAATTTCTCATTATTATTGATCAATTAAATTTAATGGTTCCGTTTGATCTCGCACATACTATACATTTTTTTTATACCCTTTCAGATCAAAAAATGAAAACAACAATTTTTTTTTTTGCATGACTAATCGGAAACCAAAATAATCGTTAAAAAAAAAAATTATTTATGGTCAAAAGGCTAAACATCTTCCATCCACGAAACAAGTATGAAGTATGTACAAGTCATTCATTCTTTTTTTGGTACAACATGATTTATATCAATAATCACCAAACTAATAAAATTAATTAATTTTTTTTTTTTTTTATTATACACGCGATTCTAAGAAAATTATTTTTCCATTATAATTAAATATTTTATTTTTTATTATACGAATAAATCTGGAAAATGTTACAAACAAAATAAAAAGTTTTTCTTTTGATATGAATAAGGCTAGAAAAAAACGTTAAACATAATTTTTCCAATTTGATTGATTGATTTCGAATTAATAGAAAATATAATTTTTATTTTTTAAAACGTTAAAAATAAAATTTTATACATCAGTGGAAATTGAAGTTTTTTTTACAAAAGGAAATTTATTATTATTTTCGTAATAAACGTATATTTGTATACAAGTACATAAGTTGTCTACATACTTAATGTTATGCTTGCTACCTACTTGAAAAATAATGATTTACATTTTATTTGTTGTTGCTGCGGTAAGTATATGTTTTATTATTTTGGCTACAAGTGGAGTTCATGAATGGGGTATTTTGGATACACTTTGGATAGATATCCTGAAGTTTCGATCGATTCACATGGTACGTTAATAATAATTTCAAAATATTAAATTTTTTTAGTTTTACTTCGGCCTAAAAAGACCAAAGTATTGATATCCTGTCAAAAATGACGGAAACTTTGGTTGGTCCAAAATCACTTTTCTCGACGTTTTGAATTCCTTGAGTTTGAAAAAGCAAAAAAAAAAAAAATGTTCGTCCGTTTGTCTGGATGTCAGGATGTCTGGATGTCTGTACCAATGGTATCTCGAGAACGGCTTGTCCGATTTTGATTTTTTTTCGCCAATCTGTTTCTATGGTCAAGGCGGAGATTTGAAAAGCTTTTGGAGACTGTACGTCAAGAGGGTGGAGTACCTGCCATACGAATTGACCCAAAATACCTGGTTAATAATATGCTGGTTTGATTATTGAATTAGGCATTGAATTGGGAATTGATTTGAAGGTTAAGTTAGGAGTGAATTTGCGGGTTGAGTTGAAGTTGAGTTTGAGTTGAGTTGGGGTTGGATTAGGATGTAGTGATTAATTAACAAATTTTTTATGTGATGGAACTTGCCTATTTATCAACCTTCTTCTTCTTCTTCCGCTGGCGCTACATCCCATGAAGGGATTTGGCCGCCTCAACGATGCTCCTCCAAATATTTCGATCCGCCACAAGAGAACGCCAGACACGGACGGTGACCGAGTGTGTACAGGTCCCTCTCAACGTCGTCCATCCATCGGGTAGGTGGTCTCTCACGAGGTCCTACTTTCGCTGGTGCCGACTCCAAGGCCTGTTTAGTGGTCCGATTTTGTGAACGTAGTACATGCCCAAGCCATCTCAGCACTGACGATTTTATGAATCCTATGATGTCGACTTTATCGGGATCATTTCTGATCTCGTGATTCATTCGCAATCTGTACGTGGCTCCCTCTTTAATGGGACCGAGAATTCTTCTTATCATCTTACGCTCAGTTACAGCGATTTTCTGGATGTTTTGCGCTGTTAGTGTCCAAGACTCGCAACCGAAGGTGACAACTGGTCTTATCAGCGCCTTGCAGATGTCCAATTTTTTTTTGCGCGATATATGAGGAAACTTGAAAATTTTGATATTGGCGTAAAATGCTCGGTAGCCTGCTGCGATCCTCGATGAAATGTCTACAGAAACGGAGTTTTGCTCAGTGATCAGTGATCCTAGGTATTTAAACTCATTCACCTTTTCATATTGAGTATCTCCTGAAACGAAGTCCCCACGAGTCTGCCTTCTCGCGGTCACCATGTATTTGGTCTTCGCTTCATTGATCTGAAGGCCTATTTGTTGGGCTGTTAATTCCAATGGGAGGAGGACCTCTTTCAGAGAGATGATGTTGCGACCCAGAATGCAGATATCGTATGCTAATAGCTGGGTTGATTTATAATACAGGCAGCTACGCTGTGCTATATTAAGCTGACGAATGACATACCGATGGCTTAATTAACAAAAGCCCTAACCCACATTTGTAAAATTTTTGGGAAACTCGCAAAGAAATATGATTTAGTCATTAACTCAGTTATAATTAGTTAAATAAAATTAAATGTGGACCGTGATATATTGTGATTCAAGCTAATACAATAACACAGAAAGATGCGGTATGTTATTTTCTGCATTTTAGCATTAAAATGTCATTTTTGAAAAAAGTGTGGGTTAGGGCCGTTATTAATTAAGCCATCGCATACTCTAATGATAGATTGAATAGAGTTTGAGCTATTGGGTCTCCTTGCCGCACTCCAGATGTTATCTCGAAGGCATCCGAAATTTTACCTTCTATTAGCACCTTACATATTGAGCCATCCATTAAAAGCTGGCACATTGAAACCAATTTTGACGGTATGCCCAGGTAGGACAATACGTTCCATAACGTATTCCTCTTAATACTGTCGCACGGCTGTTGAAAGTCTATGAATAGACTGTGTACAGGGATGTCCTTTTCATAGCATTTCCCCAGCAAAATCCTCAGCGTAAAAGTTTGATCGGTCGTTGATCTATTTGGACGAAAACCACATTGATAATCACCCAAGATCCTCTCGCTATAAGTTGATAACTTTGCTGCGACTACGTTGGCCAAAACCTTGTAGCCTGTGTTCAGCAAAGCTATACAGCGATAGTTGTTGCAGTTCAATCGATCTCCCTTTTTATGAAGTGGACATATAAGAGCCGTCTTCCAGTCTACTGGGATTTCTTCTCTAGACGAAATTGTTGATATTAGCTCAAACATGCGGCAGAACAGATAATCACCGCCATATTTGAGCATTTCGTTGCAGATACCATCCTCACCAGGTGTCTTGTAATTTTTCATCTGCGATATCACGTTCCGCACTTCATCATATGATGGAGGAGGTGGTGGTGTCATCTCGACGTTAATATCGCGTTGAAGCAAGAGAGGTTTTTGCTCGGAAGGTGGTGCCTGTTTATTTAATAGCGAGGAGAAGTAATTTCGCCACACTTCGAGGACGGTCTTAGTGTCCATTTCCAACTCACCGGATTTGTTGCGAATAGCGCTGCTACGTGGATGAAAGTCCGTAGCTAATTCTCTTATGCAACGATATCTATCTCTCAGGCTAGAATTTTGGATGTTGCACGCCTGTTGTTCATGCCATTCCCGTTTTTTCCGTCTACATATCCGATTAGCGATTCTCCTCGCAGTCATGTAGGCGTTATGGGATTGTCTTGTTCTTTGCGATAGATCTCGTTGTCGTGCGCGATCTTTTTCCCGAATAGCACCAATACAATCATCATCAATCCAGAGATTTTTGGGCCTTGACGGATTTTGGCGTATGGTGGACTGTGAGGCATCGGTTACCCCCGTTTTGATAATGTTCCACTGTTCTTGAACGGAGCCAAGAAGTGGTTTATTTTCCAAGATTTCTGATACAGTCATCCCGAAGGTGGTTCTGGTAACTTGGTCGTTCAATGCCGCAGTGTTCCAACGAGTGATGCGCTGGAAGCGATGATTATATGTGGTTGATAGACGAAATTTTAATTCAGCAACTACCAGGAAATGGTCTGGATCAATGTTAGCTCCACGTTTAGTTTTGATGTTCTTAAGGCTAGAAAAATGTCTCTTGGACAAGAGGATGTGGTCGATTTGGTTGACCGTTGTCCCGTCGTTTGATTTCCATGTGGCTTTATGAATGCGCTTATGTGGGAAGTATGTGCTGGCAACCACCAAGTTGTACAGTAAAGCTAGCTCGATGGTGTGCATCCCGTTGTTGTTTGATGTATGGTGCAAGGAGTTTGGGCCGATAGTGCTTCGATATGTACTGCCAGCACTGCCAATTTGAGCATTGAAGTCGCCCAAAACAATTTTGATGTCATGTTGCGGAATTTTGCTCAGGACGGTTTCGAGCTGGTCGTAGAAAGCGTCTTTGATTTGATCAGGCTTCTCCTCGATGGGGGCATGAATGTTCACAAATGTGATGTTAAAGTGACGTCCATGAAACCTGAGTGTATAAATCCGATTACTGACAGGCATGAAGTCAGTCACAAATTGACGGCATCGATTGCTAATCAAGAAACCAACGCCTAATTCATGTTTATCCATGTTATTGCTATGACAGAGAGTTAGTCCGAAGCGACTATAATCGGTGATGTCATTGCCGATTAGTCTTGTTTCCTGTAGCGCTACGACGTCGAGTTTATACGTAGATGCTTGTTCGAAGAGTTGATGGAGGCTCTCCGGGCGGTTTAGGCTGAGTACGTTCCATGTTCTATTTATCAACCGATTCTTATAAAATTTGACATGTGTGCCGGAAATGGGTTCTGGAATATGGCCAGGTATGATGGAACTTGACTATTTCTTATCACATGTGCGTTGTTAATGGGATTCTAAAATGAGTTTTGGATGAAATTCTGGAATATGGCCAAGTAGAATGGAACTTGGCTATTCCTTAACCGGGTATCATCAAATTTGACAGTGTGTTGGGAATGGAATCCTAAAATAATTTTTGGATACAGCTCTGCAATATGGCCAAGTAAGATGGAACTTGGCTATTTCTTAACTGATTATGATGAAATTTTATATGTGTGTTGGAAATGGGATTCTAAAATGATTTTTAGATAAAGCTCTGGAACATGGCCAATTAGGATGATACTTGGTTATTCCTTACCAGATTATTATGAAATTTGACATGTGCGTTGTAAATGGGATTCTAAAATGATTTTATGCGAATGAAGAATTTACTAAATTTTACTAGCTGCACTAGCTATTCAAACTCACACATCCAGGGGTACTTGTGATTAAGCTGGCGATTGAAGTTTCCTCAAAAAATAAATTTATCAAATTTAAACTCGCAAATTTAAATGTTAGTTTCAATAATTTAGAAAACAATTATTCTACTTTCTTTTATTTAATTTGATTAAGCGCTTCTTGGGATATTCAATTAACCCACATTTTTGGGTTAATAAAACTAAATGGTGTGGTTCAAAATTGAAAAGAAACTAATTAGTAAGGTTGATATATAAAATTAGATGTTTATTTAAAAAGAAATTACTGACCCATGTAGTGGCAAGCAATTCTAAATTTACTGTGTTCATTACCCCCACTTAGTAATACTAAATGTAGAGTATTATTCAATTCACATTGAACATCTTAGATAAAATAACTGTAAATTATCCGAATAAGCCATCGATCTCGTAATGTTTTTCCCTTGAGATCTTTTTAGATAAAAATAAGTCCGATACAGAATCTTTTAAAAAAGGTATTTATTTTACAATATGAACATTGAATTTTTCTAAGCGTCGAAGATGGCCGACCACGGCTATGGCCACCGCTTGATGCTCTCCTACATCCAAAAGATGTAGTTCCAAAGTACTCTTTCTGGTCTACTTCCATGGCACTCTCTGGAGCACTGGACATCGAAAAGTCTGAATCATTGTCTTTATACTGTCCTCAAACACGTTATTTTTTCCTCCTGAAGATGGTTCGTCGATGGATTCACGATGCTCATCATCGCTTACTAGCATTATTCGGAAGGTTCGACTCTGCAAATTATACGCCATTTAATAATACGTCAAAATCAAACGAAATATGGATAAACTAAACAAATTTTAACATCGAGCGCAGTCTTACTAACGACCAAAAACAATAAAACAACACAATAAACGGCAAAAACAACTTTGAAAATTATTTCGTATACAATACAAATATTTTCATTCAATTATTATCAAATCCGATCACCTAGAGATCTTAGTCATATCACATTTTTCTTGCCTGGTCAAGGTCTATTAGTCTGTCTCTGTTTCTTGAAAATCGGATAAGCACCTTTCGAATTACTTTGTTTACAGACAGATATCAGCAGCGGAGATATAAGGCATCTCTCTCACTCTAGGTCTGCTAGAATTGAGATGCCTAAAAATTACTTCGATTTTCACACAAATATACGTGTGACACACTGGGCTTCGTTGGACCCCACCGTGATTTTGGACCTTCCTAAACAGCTGCTAGTGGTCAACCGGCTTGCGCTGAGTCGTGGGGGGGGGGGCACGAGATGCATTTCAAATTTAAATATGTGGGATTGAAAAGGTCTGGCGTCCATTGGACCTCATGTGTCATTTAAGGGTTAATTACCAACTGATACAAGATGTGTCGTTTCTCTTGGAAATAAAAGAGGATTGCTGTAAACGAGCTCTCCGTCGTGAGTGACATAGATCCCATTGGCTTGGGCGCTCCAACTGAATGATTGTACGAACAAGGATCCCTATAGTCGAGCTCTCCTGCATGAATGACTGTGTAAACCAGAGAGAACGAAACGTAATATTAATTATCAATTATTCATCTTTGAATATTAATTATGAATTATTAATTATTAGTTATCGCCTGGGGCGAAACTCAGCTACCAAGGGAGTCGACAGGTGGTGAATAGACGACCAGCCTCCAGATATTGAGGAATATTCATCAGACAATTTGATTTGATTAATCTCCTTTATTGACCCCAATTAGTTCGCATGTTAGTAAGACGTTTTGGTATTTTTATCCTTAAGGCATTGCCCTATGAAAAACGGAAAACCGGCATTTAAAACCGTTCACTTTGCAATATGAAAATTATTAACAAATAGTTCTAATCTATGAGTTCCACCTTATTCTAAGAAAATTTTATTAAAATTAATTTAATGTCATTCAAAAAGCCCTAATTGTATGTTTTGTCGGCCGTTAAGCAAAAATCCGTCCGTCAAAATATAAAATTGGAGTTTTTGAATGAAATTAAATCAATTTCAATAAATTATTTCACGAATAAGGTTGAACTTACAGATTCAACTATTTTATAATACTTTTCATATTGAAAAACAAAGAATTTTCTCAATAATTGGATTTGACGGTTTGATATGCCGGTTTGCCGTTTGTGCATGGGAAAATGCCTATAGGGCATCGTTACTGTTATTATTACCGGTGAGTAATCGGTAGGTGGCCAGCGTATAGTTTCGTAAAGTTGATTGCCTTTTGGTATCGACGATATCGATCCCTATTGCACATGTTTAGATTTGTAATCGCTAACCGCAAGGAATTTATTGGCCAGCTGGTTAAATCGATAAATTGTTGCTTTTTAATTGCATATTTAGGAGGGCAGTAAACGGCCGATATTACACATTTTCCAGACCATTCTTCTAGGCAAATATTAGTTGTTTGGATGTGCTCTTTTTCATACTTGCTGTCTTCCTAATGCTTTATTCTCTTTTTGATTAAGATGGCAGTTCGTGAAGCATGTTTCTGATATTCGCATGACATCTATATTGTGCTCGATTAGAAAGGCTTGTAACTCGGATTTGTACTGTGAAAGACCATTCGCATTCCAAATAGATATTTTTAAGACAATCATTGTTGGTTTTTGACGATAATTTGGATTAGTTTGTTCATATTTTGCGTCATCATGCTCATTTGTTTCCCCATCAACATCATGAAACTTTTTATTATTTCGATTAGTTTTTTACAGTTGCATGAACTGATACTTCTTCTTCAATAAAATTAACTTTTGCTTTCTGAGCGGCACATTCCAGGATGTTTGTTTGCGTTGGAAAGCCCAGATTGGGCTAAACTGCTGGCATTTGTTCCCAAATTTCCGGTTTGTTGAACAATTGAAACTCTTGGCGTCCAAGTTCTTTGGTTATAATTTTTTTCTTGACCAATCTTTGCTTATATCGCAATTTTGCATTGATTTTACTTTTTAAATCAAAGTACAAAGAGCAACCTCTGTAATTTACGGTGTGATTTTCACCACAGTTACTACAGCGTTTTACTGTAGGATCGTTTTTCACCATGTTGTACTGTTCCAATCGTAAAATTTACCACATATAACACAAAATTCGTTCAAGGTGCAGTTTAATTTGGTGTGGTCGTATTCACGCACTGAACTAGTCCAGTCCTCTTCTTGGGTTCCTCGACCGTGATTTCGCGATAGAGTAAATATTCTAGGTTATGTAAATCGTGCCATTTCTCTTTTCCTGCATCAGACTCTAGTTCTAGGTGAAGAACAGGTTGAGGTTTTTTTTCATTGGTTAGAATATTCGTAATAGATTTGCCATGAAAGCTCTCAATTCCCCTTATGTTAACATGATTAACTAAGGCTCTGAACCCATTAATCTGAATGGCTGTATCTTCACTTCGTTTAAGTTACCCCTTTTGAGTAAGGTAATATACAATTTTCAATCGGCTAACGACTTGTTTTTCCACAAGTTTATTATTTAAGGCCTCTCTTAAGTAAATTGGTGGCGGCTCTCGTTCTTAACATTAGCTGCTGTAGCTTCTGGAGCTGCTACCTCTTAACTGGAAAACCTCTTTATTTTATATTATATACCTCTATTTGGTCCGCCCTTTTTCCAACCTTGTCGCTTTGCTTCTGCTGGCGAGTTGGGTGGATCTTAAGCTTCTTTTTCGCTTGGAATGAACAGAAAAATACCCGTCCAACCCCCTTTACACTAATTATCAGAATTTATATTGTTGGTCGACGATGAGTTCGGTGCACTGAGTTCATTATTTTTGTTTTCATTCACATAAATCATCTTTTCTTTGGTTATAAATAATTAAAAAGAACTAATACGACACCTTTTGATTATTTTAATTTAATTTTTTTAAGCGCATATCGATTTTGCGTGGATTCTTCACGAAGGTGAAATCGATACTGATCTATCTATTTGTTAAAATAAATTCAATCATAGATCAATCAATATAAGTCAGTCATCAGCCGAAACCTCTTGCATTTATTCGTTTTTGTATTGTAAATTCAATTGTAAGTGCATACATAGTTTACCATCGACTCGCAAATCTCTTTGAATTTATTCGTTCGATTTAGTAAATTCAATTGTAGATTGTTTACCGTTGAACCAACGGAGCCTATCTCATCTTGCCGCTGATGTACCATATTTGAACAGTGCAGGTAGCGCCATTCAAATATTGTACATCAGCAGCAAGGTGAGGCAGGTTCCGTTGGTTTAACGGTAAACTATCTACAATTGAATTCACTAAATCGAACGAATAAATTCAAAGAGATTTGCGAGTCGATGGTAAACTATATATGTATGTACTTAGAATTGAATTTACAATACAAAAACGAATAAATGCAAGAGATTTCAACTGGTTTCAATCTATGATTGAATTTATTTTAACAAATAGATAGATCAGTATCGATTTCACATCGATTTTTTTTTTAAATAATCAAAAGGTGCAGTATTAGTTCTTTTTAATTATTTATTATTTTCTTCTAAGTGTCGTGTGTCTGTCTTTTAACTGAAAAAAAAACAACGAAAAAACTTACAGTTAAATAAACTTATATTGAAGAAATTTAGGCCCCTATTCCAAAATGTAAATTCGCTCTATAACCACAGAAAAGAATGAACAGATATGGAAGTTCCATGTCAAGTATTTACATAGAAATATTCAATCTAAAAAATGTATTCCTGCTCTAACCTAACCAGTTAAGACAGGGAAAATATAATACAATAATATGTTTCGATTCTCTTCTTTTTTGTTTTTTATACAAAGAAGAGAAGCAAAATATGTAATATTGAATTATATTGTCTCTGTCTTAACTGGTTAGATTAGAGCAGGAATACATTTTTCAGATTGAATATTTCTATGTAAATACTTGACATGGACCTTCTATATCTGTTCATTCTTTTCTGTGCTATAACATTAAAATTTCCGATTAGTTTTAAATTGGTATTCATGAAATGTAACTAGACTATAAATGAAAATTATGCTCTGTAAATTTGCAGTGACAAACGACCGCCCCGGTGGCACAGTGGTTAGCATGCTTGCTTTCAGCTCCGGAGGTCCCGGGTTCGATTCCCGGCGGGTGATGAAAAAATCACGGCTGGTTAATGTTGGATCAATGAATTAATCACTCATTATCCGTTAAAAAATGATTACGAAACTTCATAATGAAGCGGCCAAATCCCTATATGAGATGTAGCGCCAGCGAAAATAAAAAATAAAATTCTCTTCATATAACAAATGTTTGTTGTTTCCTAACCACATATTTCACTTTTCTCCGCACATCGTCCATTCATAAATATGTTTTCGGAAAACTTCTCGTTTAAATAATCTAAAATACTGATATGAATCCAATTTGAAAATGCGTTTTCTTCATTTTATCTCTTTTCAATATTGTATAGTTATCTCTTTTTACAGATTAAATTTTACAGTGTAATTACTAACACATATTTGGTGTTGAAAATTCTTATTGAATTTGTATACGTATCATACATGGTATTTTTTTTGGGACAAACTTCACACCCGTATTTTTTCATGTTTTCTGTAAATTGTATATTTTTGAAATATCTGTTTCGCGGAATCTGGGAGCTGTAACCCCAAATATTATGTAAGAGATTAATGAAGATATATCGGTTTTGAGGTCCCCTGAGTCCGAAAAAGTGGGTTTCGAAATGATGCCTGTCTGTCAATCTGTCCGTTTGTCTGTCCGTCTATCAGTCTGTGTCTTCTCTATATCCCGAATGGCTTAACCAATCGAACAAAAACTTTAGATTTAAGCTTTACTTATGTAAAAGAAAGTAATACAAAATAATAAATGTGTAAGAAGTTTGCGTAATTGGTTTCTCAAAATTCCCTGTTCGTAGAAGAAATGTGTTGGCCACACATCAATTTTATTTTTTTTATAAAATTTTTAAATTTTTTTTTTTTTTAATTTTTAATTTTTTTTTTATTTTTTTTATTTTTTTTTTTTGGAAACATTTTGTTTTAGTAGTTTTTTGTAAACCTTGTACTTTTTGAGATATTTGCAAAACAAACTTTCTGGCCCAAGGGAGTGGCCACTTGGACTAAAATTCACTGGGGCCTTCCAATTTATCAATAAAGCTTAAGTCTGAAGTTTCAGTTCGATTGGTTAAGCCATCTGAGCTGCAGAGCGGACACAGACGGACAGACATACAGAAGGACAGACTGACAGACAGACATCATTTCGAAACTCACTTTTTCGGACTCAGGGGACCTCAAAACTCAAAACAGATAAATCTTCAATAATCTCAAGGTCGAAAATTTTCATGATTACTATACTCTATTTTACTTCGTAAAAGAAAGTAAAAATCAAAAAGCAACAAAATTAGGGTTTTTATATGTACATATATGTATGTACCAAGGATAAATTAGCATAAATCCCAAAGTACTAAAATTTGCAGCAACAAACTATTAAATTTGGCTTTAAAGTACTTTTTTAATTTTTTGATCTGATTTCAAATATTAATAGTACAAGTAAAGTTTATCATTAAAAGTAACAAAAACTGAGAAGACTTATTTTACGGAACACTAGAGCCAGATGCTGCTATAAGCCTACTGCTAAATTAATCAGCACTCGTTAATGAACAAAAAATGGGATCAAAATCAAGAAAACGCTGTTGTTAGTTCAAGTTATGATCTGATAATATTTATTGTATTCATCAATCGTATGTGTCTTATAAATGGTCACAAAATATTAAAAGTGTTATTCAAATTGAATATACCATTTGAAAATTAATAACAAAAAAGAAATTAAAATTCAAACAATGCTGAGTGTTAACACCAATAAACATTAATATCTGGTAGTTCGCTATTACTTGAATAATGTTGAATAAACTAAAAATAAAAATAGTACGATAGCCTATAGTTTTCTGGCCAGTAACGATCTGCCAAATCATTACGGCTAGGAAACATTATTAACTGGCCTCATTTCCTTATGCTGGAAACACATGAGCAGAATTTCTGCTAGCATCGCTGCCGGCAGAAATTCGGGGGAACTACATGAGCGTCGTTTTTGATAAGCAGAATGTTTTTTTGTGACATTTATTTGATACATATTTAATTTTAATGTACAATTTTTTTAAATGAATGATGCATTATTTTGTCACAAATTAATTAATTTTTATCCTCCATTTTGGCACTTGTCACCCAAAACTTATTTTCTGTCAACAAATTAAAAAAATGGATTGCAAAAAATAAAAACTATACAAATTGTACTAGATTTGTTATCTTTTACGTAATATGGCCTACTGATTCGCAGCAAAATCAGAAATAGAGACATGAAGCAGAATTCTACATGCCAAGCAGAATACATGTATTTCAATTCATTTAAACTTATGTATTCTAATTTTGCTGCTTACAGAATTCTGCTCATCTGTTTTCAGCATTAGTGCTGGAAACACATGAGCAGAATTCTGTAAGCAGCAAAATTAGAATACACAAGTTTAAATGAATTGAAATACATGTATTCTGCTTGGCATGTAGAATTCTGCTTCATGTCTCTATTTCTAATTTTGCTGCGAATCAGTAGGCTACATTACGTAAAAGATAATAAATCTAGTACAATTTGTATACTTTTTATTTTTTTCAAGAATTTTTTTAAATTTGTTGACAGAAAATAAGTTTTGTGTGACAAGTGCCAGAATGGAGGATACAAATTAATTAATTTGTGACAAAATAATGCATCATTCATTTAAAAAAATTGTACATTAAAATTAAATATGTATCAAATAAATACGACAAATTAAAATTCTGCTTGCGAAAAAAGACGCTCATGTAATTCAACCAAATTTCTGCCGGCAGTGCTGCTAGCAGAAATTCTGCTCATGTGTTTCCAGCATAGAGCTGTATTTAATTAATTCTGCGTTTTTTAACGAGTTAAATCAAAGCAACCTTGATTATACAAGCCATAATCTAAAAAACGAAGCTTTTATAAGGTAATTAGAACCGAGGAAAAAATCAAAATTTCCATAGTAAAACCAGAGCCTTCTAGAGTATAGAGCCATAATCATTATGACGTATTTTTTCGAAGCTTTTTTAGTGGTATAACTTTTCACTGATTTCCATAGGAATCCATAGTAAAAATGGTGTTTTTTAGCTTCAAGTTTTTCATTGAAAAAAGCAAAAATGTTACAAAATTTTTATACAAAGGTGTTCTACATATCTTTAGCAGCAATTTACTGGAAGGGTATATTGGTATTAAGTAAATATTAATTGCAAAAATATTAAAATTAAATTATTTCTAAAATATATTTTTCGAACTTTCATTTTGAAAAATACATCAAAGTTGGCTCTGACGAATTAAAATAATACTTGCTAAATTTATCTTTAGTGTTACTAGTGTACGTTAGATGTCTCAGATTTATACAGAAAAATACGAAAAAAATTGTTTAATCACAAAATTATGACACGTTCTTAATATTTTGAGAATTTGTTTTGCTTTTCCTACAATTTTTGAACTTGAAATTTCCCCAGGTGGCAATTTTTCGTACGATTTTTCAAAATGTTTACTGCCATCTATGTAATGTATATTGACTTAAAGCACACGATTTTTAGTAAGCTTTTCTTTTTAATTTGAGCAGAATGCTGTTGTTATGAACTTTTTTTTATATTTTGGTTTAAATAAATCAATTATTACAAGAAAATGAAAATGATTTACTTAAACGATATTCATATATGTTGAAATTCAAACATTTATGAAAATATTTCAGAAATCATAATAGAGAATTTGCAACGTTTTCATTTACAAATTTGTCTTTGGAAAAAAGTGATTTCCCATATGTTTCATGTGTTTTACTATGGAAATTTTGGTTTTTTCCTCGTTTCTAATTCCCCTATAAAAGCTTCGTTTTTTAGATTATGGCTTGTATAATCAAGGTTGCTTTGATAAAACATATGGGAAATCACTTTTTTTCCAAAGACAAATTTGTAAATGAAAACGTTACCAATTCTTTATTACGATTTCTGAAATATTTTCATAAATGCTTGAGTTACAACATATATGAATATCGTTTAAGTAAACCGTTTTCATTTTCTTGTAATAATTGATTTATTTAAACCAAAATATAAAGAAAGTTCATAACAACAGCATTCTGTTCAAATTAAAAAAAAAAGCTTACTACAAATCGTGTGGATTAAGTCAATATACATTACATAGATGGCAGTGATGGCAGTAAACATTTTGAAAAATCGTACGAAAAATTGCCACCTGGGGAAATTTCAAGTTCAAAAATTGTAGGAAAAGCAAAACAAATTCTCAAAATATTAAGAACGTGTCATAATTTTGTGATTAAACAATTTTTTTTGTATTTTTCTACCAACAATTATAGACATCTAACGTACACTAGTAAAACTAAAGATAAATTTAGCAAGTATTATTTTAATTCGTCAGAGCCAACTTTGATGTATTTTTCAAAATGAAAGTTCGAAAAATATATTTTAGAAATAATTTAATTTTAATATTTTTGCAATTAATATTTACTTAATACCAATATACCCTTACTGTATATTGTTGCTAAAGATAATGTAGAACACTTTTGTATAAAAATTTTGTAACATTTTTGCATTTTTCATTGAAAAACTGGAATCCCGGGCCAAGAAAATTTCATTTTGCAGGTTGCCCTATAAGGGAGTCCGCACTTCCGGTTAGTCGATTTGGAGTAAAATTCACTTCTACCTCCCAATTTATCAAAAGAGCTTAAATCTGAAGTTTTAGTTCGATTGGTTAAACCGTTTGGGCTGTAGAGAGGACACAGACTGACATACTGGCAGGCTGACAGACTGATAGCCAGACAAACCGACAGACAGACACCATTTCGAAACCCACTTTTTCTGACGCAGGGGTCCTCAAAACAGATAAATCTCTAAAAATCTCAAAGTTCAAAATTTTCATAAATTACTGTACTTTATTTTACTTACGTAAACGAAAGTAATACATATAAACTATTTTCCAAGCAAAAAAAACTGATTCTCCCAAAAAAAGGAGAAACAGTCTTTTTGCGAGTTTAATTTAATTTTTAATATAGTATCGCCAAATGCCAAAAGACCCTAAAAATGTAAATGAAAAAAGGCCTAAGAAAAATATTTTCATTTTAATGTAAGTGATTTGAAAAGTGCATGAAACCGAAATGAAAAACAAGCTTTTATTTCTGAAAATACCTTTATTCTTCAGTATTCTCAATATCTCTGAAGTGATTTTCCGGGAGACTGTCAAAATACTCCTTTGTGGCAGCTATAACCCCGTCATTCGAATTAAAAATGTTTTCCATGCCGAAATCTTTTAATATTTGGGAAGAGATCGAAATCAGAGGGAGCCGATCTGGTTAATAAGGTGGATGTTCAAGCAATTCGTATTGTAATTCCTTCAATTTGGCTTTTACAAAAACACCTTTATAAGTTTTGTCTCACGAATTCTTTCATCCAGTTTATCCAAAAGGTGTTGAATAATACTCTCGTTGTTGTTTTACTGGTTTGAAGATAATCAATTAACAAAATTCCTTTTGCAATCCTAAAAAATATATTATGTACAGAATCAATCATTTCATTGTTGGTAGCAGCACGGATAATAATATCAGATGAACCAAGCCCGAATTATTTTGCGGTTTTTTAACTGGAACCAAATATTAAATGTGTCTGTAATATTTTATCTTGGACTCAAAATAATACAAAAATGATTCAAGTACACCATCTATCGTAAATAAATATAAATATTTTTGAAGAACTTTTATTGAACAATTTTATTTGTTATATTATATTGTAAAGTTAACTTATTAAAGCAAAAATGGTACACTTGTAATTTTTTACAACAAAAATAGGCAACATGTGTCTCTATTAACTGTCTTTCTTCTATTAAAGGTTAGACGGAACCTCAGCAAAAAATAATTTAAATTGGTTTAGGTTTCAGGTTTTGGGGTCCAGAATGAATTGCCAAAAATTTGTTCGGCTTGAAACATCTGATATTCTTATCTGTGGTACCAGTTTTTAGATGCCCATAACGAGGATCATCTTCAAGACTTATACGACCACGTTGAAATTCGGTGGTTTGGAAGGAGAAGCATATCAGCTAACACATTTACCATTCATTAATTATTTTCATAGCCTTTAAACTTTTTTCGCAGAGAATTTAATAAAAGCACGATGTTCTATTTTTTCCTTTTTGAAAAAATACAAAAAAAAGGTCTATTTTATTAATTAGGTGTCTGAATAAAACAGATCGTTTTGAAATTTCGTACATATACCGCCATATGCAGCGCGAATGCGTTAAATATTAGTTATAGATGTACTTTTGCTAGTAGAATATAGGTGGCGCATGGAGACTGTACTAATTTGGTTAAGGTAACTACTGCTAACTTTTTAATTAGAATTTTAGAGTTTTTAATGAAATATTAATGTCATTGACTGTTGACTCTTCCTGTGGTCTATGAATTAGTCGTCTGTATACATTCAAACTATGCTACGTGTACCTATAACTACAGGATTGTTTCTAAGGAAATTCTTCGTTGGCTGAGGCCAGAGCAAACGATAAATTCATAAAGCACTGGGTAATGTCTGGCCTTCTCAGAAAAATTAGATTAAAAAAAAAACTTTCGAAAAACACTAATAACCTAAGTGATCCGGACTTTGGATTGGTTGGAGGGAGCTCGCAAAGTCCTTGAATGAGGTTGGTTAGAGGTTTTGCGTGTGCCTTTATGTTGGTTGTACAAAGTGGATAAGTTTGTCGAAGATCTTTACTTGTGGAAGGGCCTAATGCAAATTTTGATGATGAGAGGGAAGTCACTGTGGTTTCTTGTAGTTTGCTAGAGTGGCGTGTCGCGCTAATGCGTGTCTTCCTATTGGTGGAGATTTACTAAGGAGTTATTTGTTTTGCGAGTTTCCTCGGAATAGTTTGAAGTTTAATGGGGTTCTACACTGGTCCCAAAGGTTATTGTACGGATTTGTGGTAGCACGAGACGCAACTATCGTGTGGACATCTGACTGTGTATGTTAGAAATTAAGTTTACTGCTTGGAAGTGGAAAGGCATGAATCTGTATTTTCTTTAATTCGTTGTTTTTCATTTCAATAATTTTTAGAACCCTAAAATGGCGAAAACAGTTGCAAGGATTAAAGATTTGTTTTACTGATCGGTATAAATTTATAGTTTTGGAATCCTCGAATGCGAAAATAAAATAGAAATTAGTCTTTCCTATTACAGTATCATATAATAGTCAAAATTTCCTTTGGCTTTCATTGTGAATAGCCGGAAATTTTTTCGGGCTCGTCAGTATATTTGGAGATAAAAATACTAGGTCGGTCATGGCGGTCGCGTGACTGCATCATCGACCACAATTATGTATTGGTTTTGTTTTTAGAAGGATAATTTGGATTTTATAGTAATTGATTGAGTGTGTCCTTCATGTTTTCAAATTTTTTTTCTCTGAATGTAAATAACTATAAGAGAAATCAGGTTATATTTCCATAGTAAAGTTGCGCACGGAAGTATTATCGTTAAAAAAATTCTTGGGCCGGACTTAAGGCGTCGTCCTAATCGTTTTTTTCATTTTAACCGAAAATTATTTCAACATTTTAACGAAACAATTTTTGTTGTTTTTTTTCGGCAAATGTCAAAGGGAATTAATGTAAATTGCAATGGTCTTATGACATTTAAAATGTATGTTATCTGATTTTTTAGCCGTATCCAGCTAAAAAAATGGATTCGGCTGTGTAACAAGAGGTTGTTTTGTTTATGTTGTTAGCATTGCTTTTGTTTGAATTTTTCGAGATTTTTCTTGATAGTCGTATGTTCACAGCATTACATTTTGGTAAATATAGAATGTATATTTGGGGCCCCTTCAAGGCGAACTGCTAAAATTTTTTTTTCTTCTATTAGCCATATAGAATCATCTTTCAGAATCCAGAGTAAAAACTAGGCGTTTTCATTTTAAAAAAAACCGACTTAACCTTGAAACTACCTTAAAATTATTTGACCTCAAGGTCAAATTGAAGGTCATCATTTGATTTCCCTCCAAAAATTGCACAACTTTTAAATCTACACTTTTTTTTATTTAAGCTTTTCCGTGGTAGTTACTTGAGTGGTTCTTTTAAAATATCATCCTGTATAAATGTATAAAGGATGTGCAGGATTATGTCTATCTATACTGCCGTGCTAAGAAAAAATGTCATAAGCGCCAAAAGTCGAAAAATGGGATAAGGGCATATTTGAATTCTTCAAACAAATACCTATATTTCTGCTTTTTCAGAAAATCAAATATCGTTCATCAAATGCCATAAAATTTCGTTATTTAACAGTCAAGTTTCATATAAAGACATGGCAAACAAACATAGAAAAATTGAAATTACTCAAAACTACAAAAAGGCAGATGTGACTTTTTCTCTTAGCACGGCAGTATACAGGGTGAGCCATTTTTATCGAACGACCCAAATATCTCCTAAAATAAGCCAGCTACAAAAGAAATTTGATTAGACACAAATTGTCAAGGACAATGGGGGTCATCTATCTGTATTAATGCCCTTGACCTTCAGGTCAATTTCCAAGGTAATTTGAAGGTCAATGTGATTTTTTAAAAGAAACCTCCTAGTTTTAACACCGGATTCGAAAAGAGTAGGAAATTTTACGTCCGAATATGTATTTTCCATGACCTTCCAAAGCCACCTGAAGGAATATATTTTAGTTATAATGATTTTATATGAAAATTAAAACAAAATTTGGATATAATTTTAGATTTTGTGCTTGAATGTGTAGATTGTTTCAATCAAGGTTGAGAAGTCAGTAGGGGAGTTAACGAGTTGGACTATTTTAGCTGAATCGGAGTCGGAAAAATACTAATCGACTCCGACTCCGCATTTTATATTTTGCTGTTTCTCCTAAAATGCACCTTACCTTAGTTAAAAAAAGACTCCAATCAGTATATTGGACACCCGGCTAATTTCGTAAAGAATGGCGTAGCGTAATGTTTCACTTAGAAAAAATCTCAAATATTCTCGCAACATAAATAAAATCATCCTTAAAACATAGAGAATTTGTTCTGCTTGATAACGAAATATTATTGGTAGGAATTTATGTAGACCTCGAGGTTAGAGTATTATTAAGCGATGAGCAACAAAATAGAGGCAAACTAGCGCTATGTAATTTGGGTATCGTTTAAAACGATTTTTAGATATTACCGAAAAGCTCACAGTCATAGTGACCAGCCGTCACCTTCATCTATTAACCACCAAGAAAATCCTGTTGAAAAACTAAAAGAAAAATGTGAATTCGAAAAAGTTCTAGATGACCGTGAGAAATCGAAATGACTTCGAAGGCTAATGCTTTATTTCCTAGTAAACACAATAATCATTGAAATCATGCCACAATAAAAAATTTCCTATTAAAAGCTTCATAATTTTTACCTCGCTAGTGGCAGGTTTGCGAATATTCTAAGTTTATAATGAAAATTTGAGCTAAATTGTAGATTGAGTGTTGCGATATCAGCACCCTGATTCTCTTAAAAGTAAAAGTGTGTAGACAAGAATGCTTGTGTGGGGGGAGGGGGGGGGGCAAGGCAAAGTCTTTTTATGTTGGATGTTCGGTGAGACGCGTTCCCCCCCATATCCACGTTGAACACTCCAATCAATCAACATAGTAAGTAGTGTTTACCTTCTGAATTAAAAAGGGTTGTTATTATTCCAATTTTTCTCGAGAAGCTTGTCCATTTGAAGGTTACTGGTTTTTTAGGCAACACCAATTTTTGGCACAACAGCCAATTTGGCTTCAGAAAATGTAGAGGCACAGAAAATGCTCTATTAATATACGATACTATTTTGGTTGCCTCTAATTTTACAGGGCCTCTATTTTTTATCCTGGGTTTCGTGGGATCACTTTGGTTTGGTTCTGCTTAGATTATGATGAATTGAAAATTTGTGAGTGTCTCATAAATGTTCAATCCGGTCTAAAAGCAACTTTATTTGAATGTGACAGTATTAATTTTTATGTATAACTTCTTATACAATTTTAATGTATCAATAATCAAAACTGGAAAAGTCTCAAAATTTGCTATGCTAACTAATTTTATCGAAGAATTCTGTGGAAATGAGAAATAGAAGCCACACGGAATTTTGTAAACCAATGCAGCACCATTTCTACAGTATTTTGTTTAGGGCAGTCGACGTTTTGAAATTTCTAAAAGTTTAGATTACATATTACAAAATTTCATCAGCCCACGTATCTTATGTTAAACATCCATGCCACTAAGCACATAAAAGAAAATACCAACAGTAGTAAGTATTTTGTATTTAATCATCATGAATATGAATAATCAGTGTAATAGGATTAAACATTTTATGAATTTCAGAATTTAATTTTTTTGTTTGTCATGTTAATTACCTTAAGTCCTTTTTTAATTCCATAACAGCCGGGATATTTATAAAAAAAAAAAAAGAAATATTAAATTATAATAATGGGTCAAACAACTTCATATACATAAAACGTGATTTACGAGACATTACCTTCATTATACGTTAAATACTCGGATAAAATAAAATTATAATGTTCAAGCAGATGTCGCTACCCAATTTGTGTGTTTTCATCTTCAAAATCTGTACAAAATAATATTTTGACACCCCAGTCTCTCTAAATCTAAAGATAAAAAAAAATTAATTTTAACTGTCCATCACACGCATCAGGTTTAAAATTGGTCGAAACATTTTTAAATCCCACCTGATGATTGACTTAAACAAAAAAAAAATTCAAAACTACAATCCCCTCAAAATCTTTCTTAATTGACCTTATCGTATCGTAAAAACTTTAAAGTTAATGAACTATTTTTGTCTATTTTGTAAATACATATCTAACCTAAACACTGTATTCTATGGTATGTAAACGAAAATAATCAAAATTTATATATAAAAAAAATAGTTTTAGAAAGATAAATAAATCAAAATTGTGATTAATGCGTTATAAATGTTTTATGGTTTAATATTAAGTTAGATTATAGGGCACAGAGATGAATTTTGAATTTATTTTGAAAATTGACCAGGTTGATGATTTGTGTTTGTTACTTAAATACTTTAAAGTTTCAAGTGTAAGTACAATACTGAACGAATTTGTCTATTTATCACTCATTTCGTATACCAAGAGCATATATTTGAATTAAAGTGATAATAATGAATCAGTATATTAAAGAAGATTAAAGCCGTCTGGTTTTTAACGTACATTTTGGTGTTCACCATACGATGTTTATACGCATTTTGATTTGGTTATGGAACATTAGTAAAATAAATATGTTGGTTGGTTGGTCATTTCCCGGATGAAATCACAGTTGTTTGGTTGGTTGTGGTGTGATGTGTAAATATATTATTATTAGCAAGCGAGGTTATACAGAAAACGGTTGTAATTTCGAATATTTATTATATGAGGAATAAGTCATAAAATTGCAATTTTGTATATTTAGACATTTTTGACGAAGCATTTTTAAAATTTGATTACAAAATATAAAGGTTTAACATTTTTGTTGCGGAAATTTTATGGTCGCTCATTTAAATACATAATTATGAATTTGCAAAATGAGTTTTTTTACGGATAGTATGACATGTTAAAATATTCACAACAACAAATATTTCATACAAAACAAACGTTATTTTCAATTAATGTTTATCACTTTAGACATCAGTTTCAGAAAAGTTTGCAACTGACCGAATTTCAAGGTCTCAGCTGATTATGCTCCTATATCGCATTTTTATTAAACACATTTTATTTTGAAAATTCAGGCCTGCCTACCAAAAAAATTACAAATACAGGAGCCTAGATCTGTTAAATAGGTTTGTTCAGACAGCTAATTAAAGTAGACGAGTTTTTGTATTTTTTTAAAATGGAAAAAATTTAACATCGTCTGTCATTAAAGTGTTTGTGAAAAATTGCTTTAAGGCTATGAAAATTTCTAATGAAATGGTAAATGTGTTAGCTGATGCTGCTTCTTCAAAATCAAATGGCTTTCGATTTTCAATGTAGTCGTACAAACCTTGAAGGTGCTCCTCGTTCTGGACATCCAAAAACTGCTACTACCGATGAAATGATTGATCCTATACATATTATAGTTATGGAAGACAGACAACTAACGGAACGGGTGTTTCATATTTTAACGAATTAATTAGGTATGAAAAAGCTGTTCACAAGATGTGCACCGCATTCGTTAAAATTCGGATCAGAAACGACTTCGAGGGTAACTTTCTTTTGATGATTTGTAACTATGGATGAGACTTGGATTTACCACTATGATCCTAAATGGCGACAACAAACTCCTGAGTGAACTGAGCTGCTTATGCTCCGAAACAGTCAAAGTCATTAAGATCGGCGAAGAAATTTAAAGCATCAGTTTTTTGGGATGCAAAAAGAATTTTGTTAATTGATTACTTTCAAACCGGTAAAACAATAAACGCAGAGTATTATTCAAACATTTTGGATGAACTGGATGAACAAATTCGTGAGATAAAACCCGGTTTAAAATATAAAAACATCATCTTTCATCGAGACAATTACAGATCTGGCTCACTCTGATTTAATAATAAAATTATGGTAGAATGGAATATCTGGAAAAAGGAGTTAAATTCTAAAAAAAGTCTGAAAAAATTAGATTTAAATTAAAATTAGAATGGAAATAGCTTTAATTCTAAAATTTTCTGTTGATTTAATTGTAAAATTAAAATGAAAACATTTTTAGTTTTAAAATATACTGGAAAAAGGGAATTTTAAATTAAATTTGAAGTAGAAATAGAAATTTAATTTTAAAATATTCTGGAAAAGGGAGATTTAAATTAAAATTTAAATGAAGATAAATTCAATTTGTAAATATTCTGGAAAAGGAAGATTTAGATTAAAATTTAAATGGGAATAATTTTAATTTTAAAATATTTTAAAAAATGAAGATTTAAATTAAAATTAGATTGGAAATAATTTTAATTTTTAAAGATTCTGGAAAAGGAAGATTTAAATTAAGATTAGAATGGAAATATTTTTAATTTTAAAATATTTTGGAAAATGAAGTTTTAAATTAAGAGTAGAATCTAAATATTTTGAATTTTTAAATATTCTGGAAAAGAAAGATCTAGATTAAAATTTAATTGGAAATAATTTTAATTTTTTAATAATCTGGAAAAAGAAGATTTAAATTAAGATTAGAATGGAAATATTTTTAAATTTTTAATTATTCTGGAAAAGAAAGATTTAGATTAAAATTTAAATGCAAATAATTTTAATTTTAAAATATTCTGGAAAAGGAAGATTTAAATTAAAATTTAAATGAAGATAAATTTAATTTGCGAATATTTGGAAAAGAAACATTTAAATTAAAATTTAAATGGAAATAATTTTAATTTTAAAATATTCTGGAAAATGAAGATTGAAATTTAGGTTAGAATGGAAATAATTTTAATTTTTAAAAATTCTGGAAAAGGAAGATTTAAATTAAGATAGAATGGAATTATTTTTGATTTTTAAATATTCTGGAAAAGGAAGATTTAAATTAAGATTAGAATCTAAATATTTTTAATTTTTAAATATTCTGGAAATGCAAGATTTAGATTAAAATTTAAATGGAAATAATTTTAATTTTTAAATATTCTGGAAAATGAAGATTTAAATTAAAATTTAAATGAAGATAAATTTAGTTTGTAAATATTCTGGAAAAGAAAGATTTAATTAAGATTAGAATGGAAATATTTTGAATTTTTAAATAATCTGGAAAAGAAAGATTGAAATTTAGGTTAGAATGGAAATAATTTTAATTTTTAAAAATTCTGGAAAAGGAAGATTTAAATTAAGATAGAATGGAATTATTTTTGATTTTTAAATATTCTGGAAAAGGAAGATTTAAATTAAGATTAGAATCTAAATATTTTTAATTTTTAAATATTCTGGAAAAGGAAGATTTAGATTAAAATTTAAATGGAAATAATTTTAATTTTAAAATATTCTGGAAAATGAAGATTTAAATTAAAATTTAAATGAAGATAAATTTAGTTTGTAAATATTCTGGAAAAGAAAGATTTAATTAAGATTAGAATGGAAATATTTTGAATTTTTAAATAATCTGGAAAAGAAAGATTGAAATTTAGGTTAGAATGGAAATAATTTTAATTTTTAAAAATTCTGGAAAAGGAAGATTTAAATTAAGATAGAATGGAATTATTTTTGATTTTTAAATATTCTGGAAAAGGAAGATTTAAATTAAGATTAGAATCTAAATATTTTTAATTTTTAAATATTTTGGAAATGCAAGATTTAGATTAAAATTTATATGGAAATAATTTTAATTTTTAAATATTCTGGAAAATGAAGATTTAAATTAAAATTTAAATGAAGATAAATTTAGTTTGTAAATATTCTGGAAAAGAAAGATTTAGATTAAAATTTAAATGCAAATAATTTTAATTTTAAAATATTCTGGAAAAGGAAGATTTAAATTAAGATTAGAATCTAAATATTTTTACTTTTTAAAGATTCTGGAAAAGGAAGATTTAAATTAAGACTAGAATGGAAATATTTTTTATTTTTAAATATTCTGGAAAAGGAAGATTTAAATTAAGATTAGAATCTAAATATTTTTAATTTTTAAATATTCTGGAAATGCAAGATTTAGATTAAAATTTAAATGGAAATAATTTTAATTTTTAAATATTCTGGAAAATGAAGATTTAAATTAAAATTTAAATGAAGATAAATTTAGTTTGTAAATATTCTGGAAAAGAAAGATTTAATTAAGATTAGAATGGAAATATTTTGAATTTTTAAATAATCTGGAAAAGAAAGATTGAAATTTAGGTTAGAATGGAAATAATTTTAATTTTTAAAAATTCTGGAAAAGGAAGATTTAAATTAAGATAGAATGGAATTATTTTTGATTTTTAAATATTCTGGAAAAGGAAGATTTAAATTAAGATAGAATGTAAAAATTTTTTTTGGATTTTTAAATATTTTGGAAAAGGGAGATTAAAATTAAGATTAGAATGGAAATATTTTTAATTTTAAAATATTCTGGAAAAAGAAGATTTAAATAAAGATTAGAATCTAAATATTTTGAATTTTTAAATATTCTGGAAATGCAAGATTTAGATTAAAATTTAAATGGAAATAATTTTAATTTTTAAATATTCTGGAAAATGAAGATTTAAATTAAAATTTAAATGAAGATAAATTTAGTTTGTAAATATTCTGGAAAAGAAAGATTTAATTAAGATTAGAATGGAAATAATTTTAATTTTTAAATAATCTGGAAAATGAGAATTTATATTAAGATTAGAATGGAAATATATTTAATTTTACAAAATTCTGAAAAAGAAAGATTTAGATTAAAATTTAAATGGAATAATTTTAATTTTTACATATTCTGGAAAATGAAGATTTATATTAAGATTAGAATGAAAATATTTTTAATTTTTAAATAATCTGGAAAAGGAAGATTTAAATTTAGACTAGAATGGAAATATATCGAATTCTTAAATATTCTGGAAAAGAAAGATTTAGAATAAAATTTAAATGGAAATAATTAATTTAAAAGTATTCTGAAAAATGAAGATTTAAATTAAAATTTAAATGTAAATAATTTTAATTTTAAAATATTCTGGAAAATGAGGATTTAAATTAAGAGTAGAATCTAAATATTTTGAATTTTTAAATATTCTGGAAAAGAAAGATTTAGATTAAAATTTAAATGCAAATAATTTTAATTTTAAAATATTCTGGAAAAGGAAGATTTAAATTAACATTAGAATCTAAATATTTTTACTTTTTAAAGATTCTGGAAAAGGAAGGTTTAAATTAAGACTAGAATGGAAATATTTTTTATTTTTAAATAATCTGGAAAATGAGAATTTATATTAAGATTAGAATGGAAATATATTTAATTTTAAAAAATTCTGAAAAAGAAAGATTTAGATTAAAATTTAAATGGAATAATTTTAATTTTTACATATTCTGGAAAATGAAGATTTATATTAAGATTAGAATGGAAATATTTCGAATTCTTAAATATTCTGGAAAAGAAAGATTTAGAATAAAATTTAAATGGAAATAATTAATTTAAAAGTATTCTGAAAAATGAAGATTTAAATTAAAATTTAAATGTAAATAATTTTAATTTTAAAATATTTTAAAAAATAAAGATTTAAATTAAGATTAGAATCTAAATATTTTTAAGTTTTAAATATTCTGGAAAATAAAGAATTAAATTAAAATTCGAATCACAATATTTTTTATGGAAAAGGAAGATTTAAATTAAAATTTAAATGGAAATATGTAATTTTAATTTTAAAATATTCTGGAAAAGGAAGATTAAAATTAAAATTCGAATTTAAATATTTTTAATTTTTAAAGATTCTGGAAAAGGAAGATTTAAATTAATATTAGAATGGAAATATTTTTAATTTTAAAATATTCTGGAAAAGAAAAATGTAGATTAAAATTTAAATGCAAATAATTTTAATTTTAAAATATTCTGGAAAAGGAATATTTAAATTAAGATTAGAATAAGAAAAATTTTGATTAAAATTTAAATGGAAATAATTTTAATTTTAAAATATTCTGGAAAATGAAGATTTAAATTAAGACTCGAATGGAAATATTTTTAATTTTAAAATATTCTGGAAAAGAAAAATTTAAATTAAAATTTAATGAAGATAAATTTAATTTGTAAATATTCTGGAAAAGAAAGATTTAAATAACATTTAAATGGAAATAATTTTAATTTTAAAATATTCTCGAAAATGAAGAATTAAATAAAAATTCGAATCACAATATGTAGTTTTTATGGAAAAGGAAGATCAAAATTAAAACTCGAATCTAAATATTTTTAATTTTTAAAGATTCTGGGAAATGAATATTAAAATAAAGATCTGAATGGAAATGTTTTAATTTTTAAAGATTCTGGGAAAAAAAGATTTAGATTTAAATTTAAATGGAAATAATTTTAATTCTAAAATATTCTGGAAAAGAAAGATTTAAATTAAGATTAGAATGGAAATAATTTTAATTTTAAAATATTCTGGAAAAGAAAGATTTAAATTAAAATTTAAATGAAGATAAATTTAATTTGTAAATATTCTGAAAAAGAAAAATTTAAATTTAAATTTAAATGGAAATAATTTTAATTTTAAAATATTCTCGAAAATGATGATTTAAATTTAAATTTAAAGAAACAAATTTAATTTTTTAAATATTCTGGAAAAGAAAGATTTAAATTAAGATTAGAATGGAAATAATTTTAATTTTTAAATATTCTGGAAAAGGAATATTTAAATTAATATTAGAATGGAAATATTTTTAATTTTAAAATATTCTGGAAAAGGAATATTTAAATTAAGATTTAAATGGAAATATTTTTTAATTTTAAAATATTCTGGAAAAGGAAGATAATAAAAATAATTTTAATTTTAAAATATTCTGGAAAAGGAATATTTAAATTAAGATTTAAATGGAAATAATTTTAATCTTGAAATATTCTGGAAAAAGAAGATTTAAATTATGATTAGAATGGAAATATTTTTAAATTTTTAAATATTCTGGAAAAGAAAGATTTAGATTAAAATTCAAATGAAAATAATTTTAATTTTTAAATAATCTGGAAAAGGAAGATTTAAATTAAGATTTAAATGAAAATAATTTGTATTTTAAATATTCTGGAAAAGGAAGATTTAGATTAAAATTTAAATTGAAATAATTTTAATTTTAAAATATTCTGGAAAAGGAATATTTAAATTAAGATTAGAATGGAAATAATTTTAATTTTTAATTATTCTGGAAAAAGTAGATTTAAATTAAGATTAGAATGGAAATAATTTTAATTTTTAAATATTCTGGAAAATGAAGATTTAAATTAAGATTAGAATGGAAATATTTTTAATTTTTAAAGATTCTGGAAAAGGGAGATTTAAATTAAGATTAGAATGGAAATATTTTTAATTTTTAAATATTCTGGAAAACGAAGATTTTATTTAAAATTTAAATGGAAATAAATTTAATTTTAAAGTATTCTGGAAAAGAAAGATTTAAATTAAGATTAGAATCTACATATTTTTAATTTTTAAATAGTTTGGAAAAGAAATATTTAGATTAAAATTTAAATGGAAATAATTTTAAGTATAAATTATTCTGGAAAATGAAGATTTAAATTAAGACTAGAATGGAAATTTTTTTAATTTTAAAATATTCTGGAAAATAAAAATTTAAATTAAGATTATAATTGAAATATTTTGAATTTTTAAATATTCTGGAAAAGAATGATTTAGATTAAAATTTAAATGGAAATAATTTTAATTTTAAAATATTCTGGGAAAGGAAGATTTAAATTAAAATTCAAATCTAAATATTTTTTAATTTTTAAAGATTCTGGAAAAGGAAGATTAAAATAAAGATCTGAATGGAAATATTTTTAATTTTAAAATATTCTGGAAAAAGAAGATTTAGATTAAAATTTAAATGGAAATAATTTTAATTTTATAATATTCTGGAAGAGGAAGATTTAAATTAAGATTAGAAAGCCTCGCCCTTGTAAGACTACCAGCAGAATTCAGAGCCAAAACCGTATATAAAGCATAAAGTAATTGAATAAATGTAATGCATTAGACAAAATTCGTATCTTTGGCAAAATTGTGCCAACAAACATGTTTTGATAATCAGATTATTATATTGGATGTTCTGTAATTTTTTCAAAGAAATGTATTCCATCCGTTTGTTAAATTAAATTGAAATTTTAAGACGTTTACTTACAAACCAATTAATAACTCAAATTTTTCTTCAACTTAGCTTGAAAACATTTTGGTTTATATTTTCTTTTTCCTGTTTTAGAAAATATTCAATATTTTGTTCCACAAATAGCAAAACTTTGAAAAGAGCTGTAATATAATTTATTTTTAGTTTGGTTTTATATGGCAACCAAAACCAAAAGACCATAATTGAGATTATAATTTTTTATAGTTCAGTAGTTTTATGGTTTCACTCATGTGTCAATGACCAGATTTTTTTTACATACATAAGTAGGAAAAATAAATAAAAATTATCTTCATTCTTTATATAAAAATATTGAGCTTTGGTTTATTAATTAAAAAAAAAAAAATCTAATATTTCACCCTTAAATTCTACATTTATTTTTTTAAATTGTACCATCCCCTATTTCTTACATATATCTATCTAGATACACAACAATAAGAAATTATTCTTGTGCTATTATAACAAATGAATATTTTGATTCAATTTGAACGTACCGCCGAGATATATAATGCACACAGCAATGAGGTAAGAGATTGTAATAAAAATTTTTGTGGTGGTTTCCTCCTATATACATATAACCCATCCGAGATATTATTTTTAATAACTAAAACTAACATGAACTGAGCTGGATGTATATACAAATAAATAAATTGGGGTTGAATTTCAACCAACAACAACAAAATGTAAAAGGATTTTTTTGCGCCCTTTTATATACGCATAGCCTCTATTATAGTCTGATTAAAATATAGTTTCCTCTGAGAAAATTATGGTAAACAGATGCTGGGTCCTTTACATATATATGATTTTTGATATAATAATTTCACGTGTGTAAACAATTAACATAATGCGGTGTTGTTGCGCGCACTCTGTATGTTTCTTGTTAATTGAATATTCGGATCCTGTCTGTTGATCCCTAAAGCGAGATTTTTTTTTAAATTAAATAAATAATGGGATTGTGTATAACAAGGAATATAGCAAAAACAAAATGTTATTATTATTTTATTATGATGTCTTATTTTATCGTGTTTACTTTTGATGTATATAGGGGAATGACAAGATGAGGTTTTTGATTTAATATTGCCGCAGTTACTAAAATACTATTTTTATGCGATTAGTTGTTCGACTTTTCAATACTTGTCCTACCGCAAATGCATTTTATCTTAAACCATTATCGCCCACATAAATCTCCGTTCATTTACAAAAGTATTTTATAATTGATCAAATTACAAAACTACCTAGCCAACGTGCACTAGCCTTAATTGGAAATTAATAGTTGAATTTTTCCAATTGAAAAGACGATGTATCAGCATTGAAATCGAATACCAATTTATCTTCTGCTTGGTAAAGGACAATCACCCATCTTATATGTATACGCTGTTCTTCTATCCACGCTACAATTATTTTATTTAGTTTTATTATAAATTCTTACATCCAAAGCCATTTGACAACAACAATAAATAATAAACAAAATAAAATTTGATCGTTTTGTTTTACTTCGTTTTCCTTATGAGCGCGCGCGCGCACAGGAAGATCACAGTAATTTTTCTTCTTCTAGCAACTATCGCACACACATAGTTCTTAGTCATGCGTCTTTAATCTTTCTTAAAATTTTTATTTAAAATGATAATTTATCGATAAATAGTTGTTGTTATTATTTATTTATTTATCTTTAACTTAATACAACAAAAAATTGTTGTGTTCATCTAACACTTTACGTAAATTATCAATTGATATTTTGTGTGTACTTAAGGCATAATGTTTATTTATGTTGAGTATGAGAATATCGGATGCTGATGATTGATACAGAAACGTGTAATTAAATTAAATTCCAAAAACATAACAATAACATCAAACAATTATTTAACAACAAAATGTTTATTTTATTTAAAAAGATTTAACATTAAGAAGTGGAGGTGGCAGCATCCCGCAAAAAAACATAAATAAATTATGTCTGCCCGTCAAAATAAACAAATAACAATAGAAAATCGGAAACATAATAATTTTTAATTTTTATTAATTTTCTTTTGTTTTTCGGTATTTAAATATCTTTAAACAAAAATATTAAATTTGTTGACATTTTAGACAAATTACTCTGTAATGATTGATTATAAATTATGTTTCGTCTTTATAGTGTTTTTGAGAGCAACGTCGCGTCGCGTCTAGAATCGTTTTATTTTATTTTTGTTGAAAACGACTCAAAATGTTTCTTTAAAATATTTTATTAGTTTTTTATGTTACTTCGGAATTGTTGATGAGTGACGTGACTCAAAGATTTCAAGAGGATTTTTTTTCCGTTCTTTGTACTTAATAACATACACAGTACTCGGATGGGATAGGGTATTTGGGGATGTTCCCATGGATTTTAATAAAGGTTTGTGTAAGAAAAGTGTTAAAAAATAAAATGTTATAGGATTTGAAGTAGGTTTAATTGTTTGGGATTTTCGGCAACCAAATTAATCACATAACAATATTAAGGACGAAGCAAAAATATTTATATAAAGCGCCACTACCAAATATTTAGCGAGGTATCGCTGGTTTTTTGTGCATAAATATGAATTTGTGTTGCACAGTTTTCCATTTTAGGTATCAATACCACAAGAAGAGACACGCCAACCTTTGCGTTAATCACCCGAATCTGATACAGCAATCATTCCAACAGCTCAGATAAAGGTACAGAAATTTAACAGTGAATGGCAACTTTGTCGAGCGCTGCTTGATTCCAACTCGCAAACCTCATTTGTAACGAAGGAATGTTTTCAAAGACTTGGTCTAAAAAGGGAAAATGGGGGAATTTGGATAGAGGGACTGAATGATGTCACATCGGGAATATCGAAAGGCGCAGCAATGATAAAATCCCGATTATACAAGGAAAATTACACGACAACAGCGAGAGTGCTCATAGTACCTAAGATTTCATCATACCAACCCTAGATTCACGAAATGACGGATCTGAAAAGTTTGGACAATATATAGCTTGCGGATCCGTGCTTTAATATGGAAAATAAAATAGATAACTACTTGGCAGTGATTTATTTTTTGAAATTATTTGTGATGAGAAAGAGTGTATTCCGAGGAAAAAACTTGTTGCTCACAATACAAGACTAGGATGTGCGATAGCGGGACGCCAATTCGAATGAAAGTTGGCAAGAAAACAGTTCCAGTTAATCTCCACTTAGATGTAGAGTTAGCTCTTCGCAAATTTAGGGAAATCGAGGAGATCAACATTGTCGCTCCTTACACTGAGAAAGAAAGATTGTGTATTGAACACTTTGAAAACTTTGTTGGGGAACGGAAAGCACATTGTAAGTTTACCTTTCAAGTCCGGTTTGTCGAGTCTGTGAAAGCGATTCGCACGTAATACTGCATTCAAACAAAATTGTGTCGAGTTCCCGAACGAGTATTTTAAACTAGATAGAGCACATGAAGATATCACAAGACGCTGGTGCCGAACAAAATCTTTTATCGCATCATAGAGTGATTAAGGAGAGCAGTAGATTTTGCATTCATAAATACGTATTTCAGGCCGATATTGATAAAATGTTTCAGTAAATATGGGTCAACGCTAAGATGCAGAATATCAAAAAATTGTTTGGAGCAATCACATGAATAGCTGCAATTCTAAAAGCTATTAACCGTTACCTATAGCATGGTCATCCGCTCCATTCTTAGCTAGGCAAACGTTAAAACATCTTCGAGTTGATTATCAATAGGAATTCCCGAAAGCTTCAGAAATACTACGACATGATTTCTATGTTGATAATCTTGTATAAGGTACCAAAACTCGTGAGGATGCTGAAATTATTATTCGGGACTTAATCATCATGATGGAAAAGGAAGCTTTCTATCTTCGAAAGTGGTGAAAAAATAGTGAGCAGCTTATGCAAATTATTCCCGAACCACACCAATATATACCTCAATTTTGGATTTTGAAGGCGACACTCACACATTTCGATAAAACGATATATGTTATCCGAAGCATCAAAAATGTTTGATCCAATTGGTTGATCGTCATCAACCATAATAAAAATAAAAATTATTTTCCAGAAACTGTGACTGTTTGGTGTCGATTGATAAATTTGATAAAACTTGAAGATGTCAGAAAACGTAGATGGTTGTATATTGAAGAAGAGGAATTAGAATTGTATGGATTTGCTGATACTTTCGAATTGGCTTACGCCGCGGTAATCTATACTAGAGTGAAAGGACAAACTGGTTTCCGGATGAATATTGTTGCGGCAAAAACAAAGGTTGCACCAATTAAAATCATAAGCATACCACGCCTGGGGATTATTGAGGTATTCAATATGGTACCTTTTCCAGAATATTCTCACTCGCTGTAGTACCTTGTTAATAAAAATGCTTCTGAAATACAGTCTCCAACTAACTCCAAATGTAACGCCTTTCTAGAAAAACAGACGTGAATTGTTATGTAGGTTTTAATTAACCTTAATCCTGTACTCCTCTTTGTGGCCATCTTGATTGGAGCTGCGTAGTTAATACCAACATTTGAGAATGGTCTAAATGCACAAACATGCTCACTTGGTAGATCTCCTATCTTCTGATTTTTCTGGCTGGTTTTGTATCTCACGCAGTCACGCATACAGTACATTGGTTCAACAGCTTGTTCATGGAGTTGCGGCTTTCTGTGCTGTGACTCAAAATTTCTGCTGCAATAAAAAGGAAGTTAAGGACGGACCAGGATGCAGGATTTTCTTATGTATGTAAAGGAATTATATTTTAGAGCGCATTTTGCTGAGCTATTTCTGCGAGCATTTTTCGTTTTGTGGCTTCTTGACCTGGCTATCTATACACCTTAAAACCAAAAAGTATCGGAAACTCGTTTCCACTGTATTCCTAAGAGTTTTATTATTTCTGGATCTGTTGATGAATTAATTTCAACCTCTCTTGTATTATGTTCGATTACGCTATTTGAGACCCACTTTCTTATCGCAAACACAGCAGACAGTAATAAGGAATTAAAATTACTTTTGAAAAATAGCAGCTCGCTAATAGTCTGCGCTACGGTCAAGAGGTCATCCACATAAAAATCTTTGGTAATTATTTTGGTAATTGTTAGATCCTCCTCTAGTAAATCTCATTCAAGCTGATTTAAGCACCTTGTGGCTAAAAATGACACGGAAGCATCCCATAATTCATGATTTTGAATAGGTTTATTTGGATGAAAGCGCCAAACAATACGCTGGTATTTTCGATCTTCGCTATCCACTAAAATCTGACGATACATCTTTTCGATGTCAGCGGTCATTACGTATTTATGTGACCAGAATAGGGACCAACCCATCGAAGACGATACGAACCTTAGTAGTGGTGCTGCTTGCCTTAACCTCAGCGTGATGAGGCAAATAAAAGCCACATGAATTTTTAGAGTGTGGCATTACCTTCTGCATATAACCCAATTGTTCATATTCCTGCAAAAATTTGCTATATTCAATTTTTAAATTATTATTAGAGAAAAATCGCTTTTCAATCGCAGTCGCTTAATTGCACAATTCACTGAACCATTCTTAAAAGGTTTCTTCGTCCGAATAATTAGTTTCTCAATTGACTTCCTCGAGTGCCCAACATTTCTTAAGCAATATGTCAACATTTTCAGAAAGACTTACATTCAATTTTCGAAGTTTCTTGTCTCATTTTCCGCTATCAACTAGAATGTATCCCAGCGATGTATTCTGAGCTTAGACATTAGAAAATGGCGTTCTTCCATTTTGCAAAACTTTAAAGAACACAATCTGCTCCCAGCAAAATATTAATTTTTTCACCTTCACTGAATGTTGGATTGGCTAATTTTCTAATTTTTTACAATTCATTTATGTAGCTCATAGTAGCTTTCACTTATTGGTTCCAGTTGGATTGGCAGCTTCGCTAGAATAAACGCATCGGTTAACATAACCTCCCTTCCATCTCTAGAGCAAAAAAATGTAAGACCGTAATACCTTTTGTCATAATGTTAACCGTCGCGTGCAGCTATCCGACTTAGATGAAGTTTCCTTACCATCATTTCATCAATGAATGATGCCTCTGATCCTAAATCATTTATATAAATTCCCAAAATCATCTCTTATATATAAACCAATACTGTGGGGACCATAACTGTCACTTTCCATGTTTCCTCATGGAAAAAATAACCTTCAGTATTAAATTTAGTATTCAACAATTTGAATTCGGTATTATTTTTGTTGGCATCCTCTAAAGTTGCTGCCCTCTCCCGAATTTCTGGTTGTGCTCTCAGTTAGATGTAGTAGAGTGTTGTGTTTGCAGCCAATGTTTGGTGATCGAGCTGGAATAGTATGCCATTCTATTCCTTCCTTTCACACAATAAGGTTATTTGATAAATTGGATTGGTAAATTCACAACAACAATGCCATATACTTCTTTCTATTCTGGTTTAATTGTATAGCAACTTTTTGTAGGAATAAAATTAATTGCCCATCTTTTAGTTAGCCTTCTCTCCACCAGAGAATATTTTAATTTTTATAGGTTGCCCATTTGTTTTCAAATTATTAAAAGTAATTTTAGGATTAAAAAAGAAATAAATAACTTTTCAATAAACCCTGATTGTTAGTCATATTCATTTTGCACTTATTCGTGTGACTAACTGATAAAAAAAAATTAAACGATTCTTGATTATTTTATTGGGCATAATTTTTATTCTTATTCCTATTCCTATTCTCGTCCACAATAAAATGCCCTTCTTACTGTGAAGTACTGAGCTCATCTGCCATGCAGTTCCTTATGACGTCCGAGTGACTAGGAACCCAAATTAACTGAATGTTGAAATGCTCCGTCGTCTCATTAAGAGATGAATGACAACTCAATGCCATCTGTGTCGTCAAGTTTACTGATTCCAATTACCTGATTGCCACCTGAGGATACCAGATTAAGCATCAAACACGCCACGATCTCTTTAATCGCTATCACTTAAGCCTGGCAAGCGCTGCAGTAATCAGGGAGATGAATAGACATGTTCCAAGATTTCCTTGAAGGGAACATAGCCAAGGTTCGCCAGCTCGCTACCTAAATTCGAGGGTCCCGTATTAATACACTTCCACTGAGAAACGGCTGCAAGTCGCATAGCCGTAATTGCCGCCATCTGTTGGCCAAAAAGAAGCTAGGCGGAAAACGAATTTTTCGTAACTCGGTTTCAGTTTGATTAAGTATATTTGGATATTGAGCGCCAGAATTTTGAGATGAATTTGGGTATTATTTTAATTAGGTTTAGGTTACTTAAACGATTTAGTCGGTTTAGTAAAATGATCAGGTGTAACTAGTTTGCAAGTTTTTACACGACATAGTTCAACAGCCTTTTCCTCAAAAATTGGCATTTTTCGGTTGAAGCTTGAGGAAGAAATTACGGAAACTTTCCATATTTGTAATTAATTTATTATTATGGTCATGCAGATCGTACCCGTATACTACGATATCATTCACCTATATATGAAACACTTAACCCCATTTAGACCAGATAAGAACGCATTCATGCTACGCTGGCTTTCCTGTCGTATACGGTACTTTTCCATATAATACAAAGAATCCAAACTTTCTTAATTTCTGGTGAGCATAAATAAGTAAGTAAAACCGAAATATCAGAACCTTCTGCCAAGACTACTAGTGGTTTGCTTTGCTTTGCAAATTAGGCAAATTAGTAATTTTGTAAGCAGTGATTTTTACTGCAAAGCAAAAGGACTTGGCAGGCGTACCGATTAAAGGGGGGTTTAAGTTAAAAAAAAGCGATTTGGCGGGGGGGAGGAGACTCAAAACCGTTGGGTCAGTTTACACTACCAAGTTATTGGCGATGGTCGTTGAGTTTCCGAGCCACATATTTGTTGATAACTAGCAGGGGTATTTAGCGTAAACATAAAGGGAAACTGCGTTATATCACAGATTGGGTTTTCAGCAAGTATTTCAAAACAAAGAAGCAGCAGTAGAAATTGTTTGCGTTATTAAAGGAAAGTATGGGAAAAGAGGTTACTTATAAGCACAATTATTAGCTCATCTTACCACTCAAAAATTTACAATATAATAAATAGAGATAGTAAACTTAATTTGTCTCAGAGACTTGAGTAAGGTAATTTTACAGTGCAGGTTATTAAGTAAGCGATCAAAAATGGCCAGAGGAGGAAAGGTGGTGGGTAGTATAACTAACTAAGGTGGAGGGAATTTCCAGAAACAGAAGCTAAAGGGAATTTAATCTGATCCAGGTTCAGCAGAGCGTAACTATTAAATTATTTAATTTGGTTTAGAAGTGCCTTCGGGCAGCCATCCCTATCTAATTTATTGACATACTTTAGGGTGCCAACTGTCAATGATAGATATTAAATTTAATTTGTTTCAGAAACTAGAGAAGCGGATTGTCAGAGTGCGGTTGATTAACTAAGCGATCAAAAATGGCAGGAGCAAGAAAAGTTAATGGGTAATATATAAGGGGGTAATGGGTAACTAATTGATGGTGGGTGCACACACAGGGGTCAAATGAAAATTAAGGAGATCCAGATTTATTAGCTTTAATAGTTTTGCAAGTGTAAAATAAAAGTGTTGTAATGCCAAATATTATTAATTTTGATTCGAGTTAGCTTCTTGCTTCAAATATTAATTCCAAATTTTCATCTGCATGTGCTAAATTCTAAATTGCAGCATTAGCAAGGTCTGAGTTGTTGGTAGTACAACCACGCCCAACTCTGTCATCTAGCCGGCAAATATGCTGTTAGAGTAGCGTTACAGTATCACACTGAATTTTGCTTAGGAAATGTGTTGGTATAGGTCTCTTCGGGTAAATTATTAATTGTTTACAAATTAGCTTAAAATATTTAGTTCAATGTCAAAAAAAGGAGTTTCTAGAAATTTATGACGTTGTCTCAACGTCTGGAATAAATCATTTACCTATAAAATTATTTGGTGCTACTTGGGACCTCATCATGTTTTAGGTGAAACACTTTAATTCGAATGATATAATATTTTTTGACCCCGGATTCTGAAAGAACACTCGAGGAAATCACTCTGGAGGTCATTTGGAGGTCAAATCCTTCTTTTAAAGGTCTCGGCTGATATTTCGGCTAGGAATGGTCTCGGACCAGTTGATCTTTTTGTTTTTGGGGTCGCTGGTCACGATTCCTTTGTCCATATGCCCTAACACGTCTGGGTCAAGGTCAAAATGGTGCTGAACTGTTTTTGGAAATTATGAAACCCGAAAAAAATAAAATGGTTTGTGGCATTCCGCTTTAAAACTCTGAATTCGGCTACGTCGTCATGGGCAGAGTTTCGGATAATCCACAAATTAATAATGCTGACAATGATTTATTATCAATCCATGTCTCGTTTGAAGAATTAAATGATCAGATAGAAAATTTTTGGCGAATTGAAGAAGTGAATTCACCAAATAAACTTTCATTAGAAGAGAAACTTTGCAAGGAACATTATACGTTCAAAATGTTCAAAGTAACGAGAATGGACGATATATTGTTGCTTTGCCATTAAAGCAAAATCTTGAAAATTTAGGGGATTCTTCATTTAGTGCATTACGATAGTTTTATTCTCTAGAATAACAAAAGATGATCAGCAAGAATTACAAAACATCTGGTGGCGTGAAAGTCAAGACGTAGAGCCAAAATATTATAACCTTCGTTGTTCGTACAGTAACATGTGCTCCGTTTCTTGCTATCAGAACTCTTTATCAATTAGCCGCAGACGAAGAAAAGGAATTTATTGAAGCGTCTCGTGTTCGGAAATCCGACTTTTACGTTGACGACCTATTAACTGGTTCAAATTCTGTTAAAACTGATTCTAATTTAAAAAGCGAGATCATTCAATTACTATCTCGTGGGGGTTTCGAACTTCGGAAAATCTCAAATGGTCCGTCACTACAATCTGAAGATTGCCAAGAACAATCAAAATCAATTTCAATTCTAGGTATGAATTTTTTTTTTTTTTTTTTTCGCTGGCGCTACATCCCATAGAGGGATTTGGCCGCTTCATTTGAAGTTTCGTAATCATTTTTTTTAACGGATAATGAGTGATTAATTCATTGATCCAACATTAACCAGCCGTGATTTTTTCATTACCCGCCGGGAATCGAACCCGGGACCTCCGGAGCTTAAAGCAAGCATGCTAACCACTGTGCCACCGGGGCGGCAGGTATGAATTGGGATACAGAAAAAGACGTATTCTACTTTTCGTTCAAGAAATACTCGTTAACTAGCCCATATTCGAAACGATCTATCTTGTCAGAGATTGCCCAATTATTTGACCCTTTAGGGTTCTGTGGTCCAATCGTATTTCTTGCAAAATTATTCATGCAATCTTTATGGTCTTTGGAACTGGATTAGGATAGCGATCTACCTTTGAACTTGCAAGAGTACTGGAGAGAGTTCAAACGGCAACTATTGTCAATTGATAAACTATCCATTTCTAGATGTGTCATGATTCCACGTCCAAAGCGAATCGAGCTTGATGGTTTCGGAGATGCATCACAGAAAGGATTCGGATGTTGCATTTACATACGGACCGTAAATCAAGAAAATAATTGCAACGTAATATTCTTGTGTGCTAAAAGTCAACTCGCTCCTTTGAAATCGCAAACCATTCCTCAGCTTGAACTGTGCGCATCTCTTTTGTTATCTCAACTGATTCATAAAGTTTTAACAACTATGGAAATAAATTTTTCGGCGATTTATTTATGGACGGACTCGGAAATAACCTTATACCGGATTAGATCGGTTCCATCTCGATTTGTGACATTCGTAGCGAACCGAGTTTCCCAAATTCAAGATTTGACAAGCCCAGAAAATTGATACTATGTACCAACCGATGTCAATCCTTCCGATAAGATATCTCGTGGTTTGATTTTTTAAAATGCGAAGATTTGTTCCGTGGTCCAGGCTTTCTTTGGTTGACGAAAGAGAATTGGTCAAACCAACTTTCTGCGATTGAAATCGACGCAGAAAAGTTGTAAGTTAAAAAAATAAAGGTTTGTGTCTCGGAACAATATAATGAATGGGATGCAATTTCTAACTGTTCAAATTATTCTAAATTATTAAGAAAATTCGCGCTTATTCTACGTTTTTTTATTTCAAAAAAATCTTTGGCCTTTCAATCATAGACCATCCATTAAAGTCGAATTGGCATTGAAGGCAATTGTAATGAATATACCACAATCTGAATTTTCAGCTGAACTGAAGCTGAACCCATTTTTAGGCCAAGATAATATTCTGTGTGTAGGCGGTAGACTAAAGAATTCCAACATACCTGACGAGGCAAAACATCAATACTTACTTTCAGCTTTGCATGCGTTTTCCCAATTGATCGTACGATCAGAGCATGTTAGGCTATTGCATGCTGGAGCACAATCGTTATTATACCACATTCGAGAACGTTTTTGGATCATCGGCGGCTGAAATCTGTATAAGAAAGTCGTAAAACAATGCGTTCGTTGTTTCTGCACTAAGCCAAAGACACTATCTGAAATTATGGGGCAACTTCTAAAAGAACGAGTTACTCCATCTCAACCTTTTGAAAATGTTGGGATCGACTATTGTGGTCCCTTTATGATAAGATCCAAGTTACGATCTCGAGTTGAAGAAAAAGGTTACGTGGCAATTTTCATATGCTTTGCTTCAAAAGCAATTCACATGGAAATTGGTACTGAATTATCCAAGGAAGCCTTTTTGGCAGCCTTCCGGAGATTTGTGTCCCGATGTGGGCTATGTTTAAATGTTTACTCCGGCAATGCAACGAATTTCGTAGGTGCGAAATCCGAATTGCAAGAGCTTTATAGACTTTTTACATCAGAAATTCATCATGACAGAATAGTGAAATTTTGTATTGACCGCAATATACAATGGCATATGATTCCACCACGGTCGCCACATTTCGGCGGATTGTGGGAGGCGGCTGTGAAAAGCGCAAAATTTCACTTAAAACGTGTTGTAGGTTTGAATTCATTAACGTTTGAGCGTCTATGATGAATCACTGTGTGATCACTCAGTCGAATAGAAGGAATTGAAATAAACACATGTGCTCTAGATGTAAAATAAAAAGGAAATAAAGTTTAATTATTTTTCAAAAATTAAAATATCCATTAAGTCCATTAAATACACAGTAATTAAGAAATTAATCAATTGTCTTTTCAAGAGGTGGACTTTTTCGAGGGGTAGTTGTCCGTAGAAGTTTCACTATATTTTCATTCCTTTCATGAAAGTAAAGACGTTGAGCTTTGTGTCAAAAGATGATAAATTGGTAATACTAGAGATCACCGTATTTTGGGCTTGAACAAAACCAAAAAAGTTTTTCAGAAATTCTTCGACGTTAAACTGAACTTAAAATCAACCTGGTAGAAACCAGTTGGTTTCAGCTGAAACCTGACTAAATAAATTTAAAGGGGTATTAGACAGCTCTTATGCTGAATTCATACATTGGTATGAAACTTTGTATATGAAAATAATTTGTATCGGCAAAACACTTTTCGTAGTACAAATTACATTAACAACTACAATACTAATTATAACTTTTCATTCCTACCAAAAAAAAAAAAAAAATTATTTTCCTTTCCTTCAGCACAGTCGGAAAATATCCCAATAAAGTAAAATTAGTCAAAACATAACTGGAAAAGGAAAAAGAGTTTTTTTTTTGTCGATTGTTTAGTTACGGGGTTATGTATGAAAAATATACTCTAGAGTTAAAAGCACACAAAAATTATACGGTTGGGTACAAAAAAAAACGAGAAAATTATGGAAAACTCTTACAACAATAACAACAACACATCATAATAAAGGGGTGAAAAAATGGAAATTTAATGAAGAAACATTATTTTGTTTATGGAACCTCATAAATTTCTATGTTATTTGTGTACAGTGTGTATGTGTATGGAACACCATTTTTAGAATTTAACAACGAAAACCCATTTCATTTGTCTTTAAAACTCGTTCTCGAATATATAGCCGTATAGGAGTAACGTGGCAGTGTTGATAATGATAATGGGCTGGATAATAACAATAATAATAGTCATAATTTAATATTTATACAAAAGTTCATAAAACTTTTGTTTATTATTTATTTAGTCACTATGTACTAAATAAAGTCAACGTCTAACAACAGTATAATTTCCAAATGGCAACATGATTTATACATTAAAAAAAATAAAAAAATTGTGTTGGTATTTATGGATGATTCATGATTTGGATTTCCTTTAATATTTTACCTACTGCATGTAGGTAGATACATAGATAGATGATGTATGTGGGTTAATACGATCGCAAAATTTGTTCATCTATAAATATTTATTCGATTCCAAATCGATGATCAATTAGAAAATATCCATGTAAAAAATCAAAACCAAATAATCGTATTGATAGATAAAATCCAAATATCGGTATTATATCGGTCGCGCGATGTAAACAGACAAAATATTTATAAGAGAAACTAAAAACCAGGTGAATTATTAGACCACCCGGGCTTCAAAAAAAAAATATTTCGATTATATAAATACAAGCATAATACACTAAAGGTAATTGAATTTGATTATATTTTTTTTTTTTTTGGTTGTTCCATAGCTCGAGAAAAGATCGATTGATTACAATTTTAGTATGTATGTGGTCCAATTTCTCAAAAATATTGTATTTTTGAATTGGAGTAGATTTAAGTGATACATGATACAAATCATACAAAATAAGAACATAAATCATTTGAATTTCCTGGGAGATATGATATGTGTTACTTGCTTGCTGCGCTTATAGATGAATGAATTGAGAATTTACTGTGGGATTTATTTTAAGCGATTTAAATGATACAACATATTTTTAGTTTGTTTCAATGAGCTGAAAATATGTAATGTAATCTAATGTTTTATGTTTTGATGTGATATGAGGAGATTATACTAGATACTCATATCCAGTAACATGTAAATATAACACGATATACGATATAGATTTAATCATAAACATAATATAATTCCACCGATTAAGCTAAACAGTATGTTAAGTGATCTTATAGTTAATGATCAGAAATGTGTCGGGCATCTAATTCCGGAATTTGGATTTCCAGTATTCCGGAATACTGGCCCAAGTTTTGGTTTCTTTTTTTAACACTAATTTAACTACATAATTTCGACGTAATTTTATGTAATTATTGCCTTTTGTGTACTAAAAAAACTATATTCAGGGAAACATCTCTAAAGTCACTATTCAAGGAACCCAGAAATATTGATCAGTCTATGGAGGTGCTTAGTTTAAGGAATAAAACAATCTAATAATTTGAAAATTCAGAATCAGGCTAAAAACAAAAATTGTCTTCAAATGTAACAAAAAATTATACGTAATATTTCATAGGCTGACAAAAGTGGTCAATTTAGGGAGTTGGTCAAAATAGGGAACTTTTGGAAGTTTTAGAGTATTTCTCTTTTGTTTTCACCATGACATGACAACAAATAAATGGATTACGAAACAATATATGGTCGTTCCTGAAAATTACCGTACGTATTTACGACGGATATACTCTTAAATACTCCTGGCAAATATGTGTCGTGCTGTTTCTAAGGGGCGCGCCAAGGCTACTAGCCGCCGGGGTGCGAATAATTTTTGTCACCCCCCTATATGTATATTTGCTTAAAAAATTATTTTTTTTAATTATTCAATGTACACTGTGGCGTAACTAAGTACCCGCAGCACCCGCGACCGCGGGGGCCCCCGGTTAATGAGGCCCCCAAGATTAGATAGATGGTAGCTCAGATTAAGCTTAAAGTAAGCCACCCTTTCAAAATTATAGAACGGGACAATTCAAAGAAATTTTTAAGTAAAGGCGATGGTCTAGTTTTTACAGAAAGAAAAAATCGTTCTTGTGGCTATTAAATATTTTCTTAAGATAGGCCCAACAATTCCTTCTCGATTGCTAAAGGTGACACGTAATCTGACTCCATATAAATAAAAATGGCTTTAGGTTCTGATATTTAGATTTACAAAGAAAATTTGGTAAACTTGTTTGAAACTAACCCTCGAATGCATATAAGGCGGACTACGTTATCATAAATATTTTTTTCTTGGGCCCAACATTTGTACCATTGAATGTACGACGCGACGGCGTAAGTCAAAGACACTCAAAGACAGTAAGGAAATTTTGCTGGTCAATGAGAAAAAAGAAACATTTGGAAATGAAATAATAAACAATATTTTATTTTGTAACATAAATATTACAATCAACGTGTAAGATTGTTGAAAAAAAGTTTAATAAAATACCAGTTTTACACTAAATTAATTAAATCATTTAAATTTAATACTAAATTCAATTCAAAATTATATAAACAGTGTAAATTGAGTATGTAATCACAAAAAATTGACCCTCCTCGCTTTTTTTATTGCAAAATCATTAATGATGTTTGAAAAGTCTAAGAATAGACCCTTTTGAACTGTCAAATTCAAAAAATTATAAAAACTGTTCTAAGTTGTAGTACCCTGTGAGACATTAATGAAACAATTTTTTTATCGGCAAACAAGCCTTTTTTAGGGGTTAAAATCACCCCTCGCTTAAAAAAATGTATTGAAACCTTAAAACACCAAAACTATTTTTTAGAAAAATTAGCTCTTTACGATTTCGCCTTTTGGTTATGTTTTAAATGTCGTAGTCGTTCTCATTCTATTTTGATCAAAATATTATCATATCCACATTATAGAGTACATTCAAAAATTCAGTCGACTGCGCAGTTTGTTCAGTACTTCGTTCAAAAATTAAGTTTCGCAGCAAAGGCAGTGCAGTTGGTCGTTCAAAAATTACATTCACGAACGCAGCCGGTAAGCAGTTTTTGCAGTCATTTTATATTAACTGCATAGATGCAGTCAGTCAATAGATCATGTTTTCCGAAAGAGGCAGCACGATCAAAAAAAAGTACAGAGCGTTTTCCGAAAGAGGCAGCACGATCAAAGAAAAAGTACAGAGCGTTTGCCACTAGATGTCACTACACAATCAAAAATATATTCTGACGTTTTTCAAAAGGGGACATCCAAAATCAATTTAATTATCACGTATTAATAATAATCATTTTTATAACACGCAAATATTTTTGTTTATGTATACAAAATGCACACATTAAAATGTCATACAATTTTTGACAGCATATATTTAGTGACACCTAGTGGCATTATGTGAAAGTTGCTTATACTTTCGGAGTTTTCTGGAAGATGGTAGCTCTGGCGGTTAAAGAAAATTTGACATTTGAACATGATCTATAGATAGAATGGTAGACAACTTCATTTTGATTTTTTGTGTTAAGGAAAACAAATTATACGTCAAAATATTGTTCATATCTTTTGCATGAAGTAGCACAGATAGGGTTGCCACCCATCCTACTTTACGTAGGAGAGTCCTACAATTGAAGGTGATTGTCCTACGTCCTACACTTTTAATAAAAGTCCTACTTTGAACACAATCATAGACAGAACATTTTTTTTTATTGCTTATACTTGATTAAATAATATTATTGTTTAAATTATCCCTCTGATAATTAAAATATTTTCAAAATATACTTTAGTTACGCTAGTTTATACGGCACCAGCATCGGTTCATGCATATATTATACTAAGCCACTATCTATATAGGAATGCATTTTATAAAGCAACTGTCTACATTGGATGCCAATTCAACTGAATCGGTCACAAAAGTGAATAAAAGGTACTGTCATTTCAGATCACAATCAAAGTTATACAATCGAAATGCTTATTAAAATATTTATTTTACCAGTGCTTCTAAATTTTACACAGTAATTAAAACGTTTAGAATCGAAAAATGTAATCAGCTTACCCAGGGTGACGAAAAGATATGGAAACCTCTAAAAATCTCGCGGAGTTCAGTAAGAAAAAATTACCAAGGTTAAATGTCAAGTAATTTTCAACAAGGAGCTTAATGGTGACCTTTGATGTGACCTTGAACCTCATCTTCAAGGTCACTTTGAAGTAAAAGTCATTTTTTAAACAGAAACCTATATTTTTGACATCGTATTCTAAAAGAGTGGGAAGTTTTACGTCCGAATATGTATTTTCTGTCATTTCTTAAAAAGGACTGAAAATAACTGCTTCAAAATGGTTGCCATTGAAATTACATATGCGACACAGTAAAACACAAACGATCATATAACTTATTAGACAATTTGCTTAAGCTATTGCCAAAAATTCAAAACCAAATCATTTAAGATCTCGTGTGGTCGAAGTAAAACCGAACCCATTGTAATGAAAGTTTCGTGTCCTCAAATATTAGGGAACGTTATCAAATCGATTAAAGAAAGACATTTGAATATTGACTTTGATTTCAATAATGACTGTTGCTTCTAACAAAAAAACAGGAAGTTTTTCCCGTTAACAATTCAATTTTTTCAAGACAGAACGGTTTAGAACATAGAATTATTGATTTTAGTCAAAACTAGGATAAACCGGCCGATGAATTGTTAAAAACATTTGTAATTCGATAAGGGAACTAAATTTTGGTGTTAAAAAATATCGGTGTTAGTAGCAGACAATACAAATTTCAACTTTGATCGCTATTATTAACTGTTTACAAATTTTAAAACTGTGAACAAAAATCGTTAAAGCAAACTGTTATGCTCATATTTTGCACAATTGTGTCAGATTTTCTCTGGAGGAACTAGACTTCAATATCGAATATATCATATCGAAAATCAACTCTCATGTTTGCCAACGAAACTTTTAAAGAATTCTGAATCTTTATGAAGGTCAGCTTTAACAAGTTTTCGAAAAACGTTGTAACTCGCTGGCTATCTTTACAGCTTTGTATAGAAAGGTTACTAAAAGAATTTCCAGCATTATTCTCATATTTTTGAAGCAGTTTATACTTGTAGATTTGTCAGTCGCACTGAAAAAGTCTTACTCATAGAAAACAATGAAATTCCACCTAAAATCGAAATATATCTCCTCTTCGCAAGCCATATAAGTATTATATTTAAGAAACCGATTAATGAAAAACCAGTACTAAAATAGTTGATCTACAAAGTGTTTTCAATAATTTGTGCAACTTAAAATCTAGATACGAGTAGACATTTTTTTGGTTATGAAATGACAACCAAATTCAAAGCATTGAAAAATTCTAAAAAATATAAACTAGAAAAAGAGAGCACTCTAAAAGAAGAATGTCTCATCTGACCGGAGCAGATGAGGTTTGCACCCGGAGCCAGTACGTACCGCCATATGTCAGCCGATATACCTCTTGTGCTCTACGGCGATTTCAACATTTATGCCATCGCTAAACCCGAATTTGTGTGCTTCATCAAGGACACCTTGGACATAGACTGCGTCTCCAGCACTAGCCTCGACGACCTTGGGAGACCCTGCGCTTCATATCGTACTTCTCGTAGCAGAACCACTGTACTCTCATTTCATGATGCTAATAATAAAGAAATTTATTTTAACAAACCCATACATCGTGTCATCGTGAAAACACCTACGGTCGTGAAGAAGACAGAGCCTACCCCAAATTTTTTTTTGTTTTATACAGATAAGCCAAATAATTTAAGAAAATGATTTATAATTCCTAGTCAAGAAAAGAAGCCTGTATGAATAACAATTTATTTTTTGTGCATTTAACTAATATTTATCTATTCTGCGATCGTACAAAACTTTTTCAATTAAGGTAATTTATAAAATAAACACATATATGTATGAAAATTGTAAAAAATGCGAACTATTGTTTGAAGTTCAAAATTCAGAAATGTCCTACTTTGAACTTTTCAAAAGGTGGCAACCCCTGCACAGATACAATTTTATTTGTATATTACAGACATTTATTAAATATTTTTTAATAAAAATTTATTTGAAATATATTAATTTTATGTTATTTTAAGCTAAAGCTCAGTATGCGGCTCGAGCTAAGGTAAATTTTTGCGCGGTCTCCATAAGTCTCCATTTAATTACAGATAAATCGTCAAGCTAAAAATTTGTGTAGAGATAAATTTTGTTGGTTTTGTTTGACTTTTATTCGTTTGTTTTGAATGAAGTTTCTGTCCAAATAATTATCTAAATACTAGACTTCGAAATGTTGGTCGGCCATTTTGACTTCTGTCTTCTTTATATAAAAATAAATTAATTTTACTTCGTGGCTTCTGTGATTATAAAATGAAACAAAATTCAAAACCGTCAAAATGTATCTTCAAATTATTGTCCTTGTGAGATAAATTGGGGCTAAAATGTTTAGAGAATTTATGGTGGCGCAATCTAGATTTGAATGAAACAACTGATATGTTTTCAAATTTTTCACACAAAGGTGCATACCGCTCAGCGAAATTGTCAGCTAAAAAAAAATATTTTATTTAGCTAGCTAAATTTTACGTCAAATTTGTATGGAAAATTTATCTTAGCTCGAGCTGCATACTGAGCTTAAGGCGGTAATTTTTTTGTGAAAATCCAGTGAAAACTTAAAACATAAGGAAAAGGCAAGTCGTATTCTTTAGTATTTATTTTTAATAAAATTAAGTTATTTTCAAACATTTTAAGAGAATACAACTTTCACAAAATATGCCATGGGAAATTTTACGAAAAAGCGATTATTACAGCAATAGTATTTAGATTGCCATGCAAAATACGTACCACAACACGTTATTATTGGCGATTTTCATCAAATATAGTTAGCGTTGGTTTCTATGTAAGTAAAGGGGACGAGTATTGTCAAATTCAACTGTTTGACAGTTTTATTCACCCTTGTTCTATGGTTAAATTTTGTTCATAGTGTTTTCACCAGATGTCAGCTACTTTGTTGGAAATCGCGAATAGCGGTAGTTTTACGATTTTCACCATAGCAACGCGATAATTTTACAAATTTTACCATAGCAACAAGAAAATCCTAAACAATTATCTCTAAATTTGTAATTGTATTTCAATTTTTTTTTATTATGATTAAATTTTTTATACACACATCAAAGGAAAAGCCATGCAAACAAAAGCTTGTCAAATAATTTGCATACAACATGAATGACACAAATGGATGAATTGTGATTCAACCGCTGACGGGAAAGCTGTATTCTCTTACTAAATACAACACGTGCTGCAATTAATGATCTATAATTTTTTACTCGTTAAAACCGACGCAGATAATTCAACTCTTGAATTTTCAGCGCGGTTTTAACTCGTAAAAAATTATCGATAATAATTGAGCACTAGTTGTATTACGAATGATAGTTTTATATAAACTGCTGTTTGTTTTCCTTATCACTTCAAAAAATCTAACATATTTTAGCTGTCAAACTATCGATCTATTATTATTTATTGCCGAAATATTTTTCATCTTTATGACAACACTATAACGTAATTATTATTTATTGGTTAAACATTTTTTATGCCAATTTTTATTTGCGCAGTAGGTCGTTTTAAAATGCAGACAGCAGCTATTGCAGTTTGACTGTTTTCAGTTTTTTTCGACTGCAATTGCTGCGCAGCGGATCGAATTCTTGAAAGCACCCATAGTGTCATCATGATTCGTTTAGTAATTCTTCCAGTTGTGCTTGCGTCTGTATGTTCACTGCGAATGTGACTGTTGAGGCGAGTTCCATCAGTCACATTCGTCCCTCCTTTCCTTCTTCTTTACCAATGTGTATAAACTAAAATTAGTTTATAGCTAAACGAGAAACAAACGGCGAAAGCATAAAGAATACATGTCTAAACAGGCTGAATGTTATATTTTATTTTTTTCTGCTAAATTTTTTTCTATATTTATGATACTACTATTGTGCGAGGGATGGCTAAACGGCAGCGGAATATTTTTATTCGTTTAACGTGATACAGAAAAAAATTATTAATTGTTTGTTGATTGAATTTTTTTTTGTATAAAGTAATTCGCGCGCGCCCTCGCGCTTCATGCGCCGGGGTGCCGTGCACCCCTTGCACCCCCGCTTGGCGCGCCCCTGTACTTAGTTTTTAAACTGAAAAAGATACTTAGTACATAATAACTATACATCGCCGTATTTAGTCTGGTTTCGGACTCAAACAAACAAATTCAGAAACTTTTCGTTATTCAATTCCAGTTATAAAATTGATCAGAGCAATTCAAACTCGGACACCGATGATATAATTGATCAATTAAATAATTTTGTCCCTTGACCCAGAACGGAGGAACGTTGTGTCAACAAAAAATATATGATTTTATCAGTTCTTCAAAAACAGAAAGAATTTTGCATTCACCAGAATATCGCTGGTGATTTAGTTTACAAACAACTTTGAGTTTAAAGAATTTGAAAGAATGAAATTTAAAGAATTCATCGATTTTATAAAATTTGCAGAATTCAAACAATTTATACTAAAAAAACATTTTATGTTTGCAAAATTTATAGAACTCTGCCATTTAAAATAATTTATAGAACTTGTAGAATCTACAAAATTGAAAGATACAAATTTTAAAAGTTCAAAGTTTTATAAATTATGGGGAGTCCTATAATAGCGCATAAACGGGAAATGTTTAACTCGTAATGATGCAAAACAAGTCTGGCCAAAAATAGTCCATACAATCCAATAGAGAATACTCACGCCTCACTGTTTTTTTGGTGAGAATGCAAGATGGCTGGCTTTAGAGGTAAATGATTTCTGTAGAAGCTGTTTGGATGGGGAGAAGGAAAGGGACTATAGTTCACTTCCTCTGCTCATGTCCGGAATTAGCACGCAGAAGTACTAACTAGCAGCATAAATGTTTAGGTAAGCTCAAGATGGACAACCTGGCGGATCTCGAAAACAATAAAGTGCGCGATATTCTACTCGACCGAAGTAGCTCTGAATGGTTCCAGTAAGGGTGAAGGGGATATATTGTGTACCATTATAATTAACCTAACCTAACCTACTGAATTTTAAGGCTTTATAGAATTCATGGAAATAATAAAATTTATAGGATTTACAAAATTTATTGAAATTATGGAATTTTTAAAATAACTCAAATTTGAGTTTGTAGAATTTGTAGAACACATAGAATCTATAAAATATAAAGAATATTTAAAATTTATAGAATTGGTCGAGATTTTATAATTTACAGAATTTATAAAATCTTTAATTTATAAGTTTTATAAACATATTAAAATTTATATAACTAGAGTCTTTGAAGAACTTATAAAATTTATATCATACATAGAATTTATCGCATTTACAGTTAAAAACTAAAGATTTTATGAGATTTGCAGAATTTAAAGCACTTACTGAAGTTTTAAACTTTATTCATAGAACTTATAGATTTAATCGTAGAATTTACTGAAATTAATTACTGAATTTATAGAATTACTAGCTGACCCGGCGGACGTTGTCCCGCACAGGCGGGGTAATAAATGTTTATGTAAATTTTTGATAAATTTAATTTTTTATTCAAACGAATTAAAATAAAATAAATGTAAATTTTAATAAATGTTTTTATTGAAAGAATAAGTGCAAAAATACTTTTTACACTTTCTGCCGTAGGCACTTGGCGAAATACACTTAATACACACATTTTTAAAATTTTATAAAAACACTTGTTAAATATTTCGCAAAATTACAAAAGGTTTAAAAAATCACTCGATCGATTTCGGCTTATTAGGCCATCATCAGGAGTATCTACTCCCTGATGATGGCCTAATAAGCCGAAATCGATCGAGTGATTTTTTAAACCTTTTGTAATTTTGTGAAATATTTAACAAGTGTTTTTATAAAATTTTAAAAATGTGTGTATTAAGTGCAAAAATGTTGTAAAATAATAATATGAACGATTATAATTGAGTAGAAAATCTTGCAGTAGACGGATCATTTAACATTTGCACTCTCATATTTGTTGTTAATTTACATGTCTGAACGCTGCGCCATAGAAAGGATGATTTTAAACAGGCATTTACTTCGTCAGCATGCGTTGATCGCCGAATAACTGGTAATGTTGGTCTAAAATCGCTTGACAACAAAATCAATACACCGCCGAAAAGTCTGTCGTTTCTTTTAAGATCTTTAAGCGTACGGTTCAGGGCTTCTAATGAGTATTTGTGAGCCATTGTATATTCATCCCAAATAATTATGTGACATTGTTTAAGAACTTTTGCCATGCTGGAGTGTGGCTTAATATCGCAGACTGCGTTTTCATTTGTTTGAATGTTTAAAGGTAATTTTAAAGCGGAATGTGCTGTTTTTCCTCCATCTAGTAGGGGGTGGCAGCTATTCCAGAAGATGCTACAGTCAAAGCAATATTGCCTTGTGATCGTATTTTAGCCAATATAAGTGAAATTAAAAATGTTTTTCTGGTTCCGGCTGGAGCATCTAAGAATAAGAAACCACCTTGTTGTTCAGCAACTGCATGCATAACTGTATGAAAAATCTGGTAATAATTTTGGTTCGTGTGTTTGCACATATAAAGTCAAATCATCGATGTTGAATGACTGTTCACGTTGCATGTCGCGATTGTATAAATCACTTCCACTTCGATTAGGTGATTGCAATCCCAATTTTAAGAGTGGTTCATTTGAAATCATCATACAAATATCCTCCAACTTAATCAATGCTTTATTGTATATATCAGATGTGAAACCTATGGTATTATATCCACGTGCAGTGCGTAGAGCATGCAAAATATCTTCACTCATTGAATCCTTATATTTTTCCCATAGTTCATTAGGGTTATTTGGAATGCAGGTTGTTAATACAATACCAAATAAACTACGTATGATGTGAACTTGAAATTAGTGCTGCATCTGTCATAGTTAAATCCTAATGCCCATTGTCCTCTAATAAATCTAAGGCTCGACATGCACTTTGATAAGTTTGATGTAAATAACCATTAACTGTTTTAAGATAGGCAAATGATGTTGAGACGATTACATAAATCAAGAGTAACCTCAAATAAAAACACTCACGTTGTCTAGGATGAACTGTATATAGTATGCCGAGAGCGTTTGAATGAAAGATGCCAGGATGAGCTTCAACTGGGCTACCTCGTTTGCGTGGCTCCCATTTTTTTCTTGATACATTCCATGTAAAATAAGTTGGAATTTCAGCATATAGTAAAGTTTTTGCAAATCGCCCATAATCAGTGTTTTCTTGGCATAATTGAAAGAACTCAGTCAATGTGGTTTTTGGTGGTGCAGCTGCTCGTTGTTATATATTTTGCTCTGTGAAGTATACACGTTGACCGTTTTCAAGATGTATAGCTAAATGAGTAACCGAAGAATCTCTGTCGTGTATTGGAAATGAAAGTATACGCCATACAACATCATTGCTACTTATATATCTGCCTATTTGATAACGTGTTACCTCGTCATTTTCGTTCACACCTTGAACTGCAAAAACAACCATATCGCTACCTTTGTGGATATATTTACATATGTATTTGATGGTTTTCACAGAGCAACAATATTCGACATTTATATGCGCTCTATATGTCTTTGATAGTAATGGTGATTATGGTACAACCCATCGGTTATCTATTTCAATGTCATCTGCTTGATTATTCATTCTTAAAAAAAAAGAAATGTCCACCAGCATCTGTAGAGTGTCTACGATATAAGGGGTACCCATCATTTCCAGTTATTGTATCTGATATTAGATCCCTTGGATAACGCTTTAAGCATTTATGCGCAAAATTCGAGTGGCTCGGTTTTCAAAAGCATCTCCAACCATTTCAACTGCCACTTCGTTCAAAATTGGAGCATTGGATCTGCGCGCATGTTCTGCGACCGGAGCTTTATCTGCTTTAATCACAATCATGTTAATTATCATTATGCATTCCTTCTGGTGCACGTTTAAATAATTAAAGAAGTTGATTCTTTTCAGCCAAAAAAGTTTCCAACGACGCGACAATAGCTCTTTCTTGTATTTGTTGAATATGATTGTATGCACAACGAATATTTACTTGTTCTTCTTCGTTAACTAAAAAAAAAATTTACAGAAATTTTGAGTCTTTATTTGGTAATGGAAGTAAAGAGCCAATTTGATGATACACTTGCCCCTGTATTTTAAAAGTTGAATTAAAATTACGGCCTTGCGCATCTGAATTTGAAATAATTTTGGCAGCAAATGAACTCATTTGGAAATATGAATTAAATTTTCTTATTCTTCTCAAAAATAATTTTGAATCTGAAGTTTGACCCAACTGCAATGATTGTAATGGTTCGGGTGGTGAATTTAGCGTTGGTAAAATCACTTTTCCGGATGCGAAACACATTCCAGCAGACTCATTATTAAATTTCAGTGCATATTGACATTCAACACTCATATCACCAATATTAATTTTGGCATTTGCACTGTGATTGATTTCTGAATCATAGGCGAAAGCAACACGATTAAATGAAGACAAAGTTAATGCTCTGGATAATTGCATTCTAACTCGATTTTGCAATTGTCCCAGGTGTCTATTTGAATCAGTAATACGTCGTCTATTTGCTCGCATTGTTTCCAAGTGTGCCGCGCGCTGTTAAACAGTTGAGGCAGCCATACGAATTCTATCTGCTTCATTGCGTTCTAAAAGTTGAGCAGGCGTTAGATTTTGGCGGGTGGATCTTAAATTTTGATTACGTCGAGTATGTCTGCCTACGTTTGATCGTAACCTCGGCATTTCTCTATAATTGAACTGAGGAAGAAATATAAAATAACTTCAGTCAGTCAGCTCATACAATCAGTCTGTCAGAAAGGAACACACGCTCAGTCAGCTCATACAGTCAATCAGTTACAAAAACATTAATCACTTACAACGAATTTTAAAAAACCAATGTTAATTCCTAATCAAAAGTGATTCACGTACTCTGATATATTAATCAGAGAATTACAATTGATATATTATGAACATTCGAAAATTTAAAAAAATAATAAATGGGACGAAAATTATTTATTTGACAGGAACACACGCTATTGCTATGTTAGTTATTAATTTTTTTTTTTTTTACGATGAATAGTGTGATTATTATTGTTGTGATCGCACTATGCATGCTAACAGCGACATCTATCGGGTCCAAATTATCAAGAACCTGTATTAGGGTCAGACTAACATATGACCAAAATATTGTGTCATTTGGTCCATTGGTTCCAGAGAAATAACAGTTTTTCATATCTCGACTACAGTGCCACCTATCGGGTTCAACATTTAGAAAAATCCGCTTACAGCCAGGACAAACATATATCAAAAATCTGGAGTCAATTGGGCATGTAGTTCCCGAGATTAGCGGTATCGAATAAGTGCACCAACGTTTTTATTAAGATTAAAGTTCATAGGATTTATCGAAATTTTCAAATTGATAAAATGTGTAGAATTCAAAAAATTTCTAAAATGTATAGAATTTATAGAAATTATGGAATTTTTAGGACAAGTAAAATTAGGGTTTGTAGAATTTATAGAAGTGACAGACTTAAAATAATTCATAGAACCCAAAGAATTTAAAATTTAACTAATTTCTGCAATTTATAGAAATAATAGAATTTATAAAATTCATAAAATTTAAGAATTTATAGAATTTATTGAATTTATCAAATTTACCGAATTTGTAGGATTTATAGAATTTAAGAAACTTATTGGATTAGTAGACTTTATAAAATTTGTAGAATTTCTTGTAGGAATAATATAATTTATAGCGTTTAGAGAATTTTTATATTTAAAAAATGTATTTACTATAAATTCTAAAACTTTATAAATTCTACAAAATTTTTAATTTTAAAAATTGTGTAAAGATATTTTTATAATTAATGCTCGTATACATATATTTATGTATCAATAATACATATGAGCATTAATTATAAAAATATCTAATATTTTAAACGGAATAAAAAAAAATGTTATTTTTTGTAAAATTTTAATTTTTAATTTTTAATCAGAGATTATTTAAAAAAAATCAATTCCGGAACTGAGAACATTTAAATTCGAAAAATCCGGAATTACTTTTTTGGTAAAAATTGCCAAACTGAGTATTTGTAATGGCAGCTTATTACCAGTTCTAAAGCTCTTTTACCTAAAGGAACTCCTAAATGCATTTCAGTTTAGAATTTTGAGATGTCTAAATTTAGAAAGTCTTTTGAATTGAGTGTTTAAAACCTATATTTGTTTGATTCGTGCTGCCGATTGTACATACAACATGAATTGGTGACAGCGAATATTTTAAAAGGACATGGTGAGCGTATACGTAGTGTTACACATTTAGCTTTATGTTAATGTGTTGAAAATTGCAGTACAAATAAACGGTTAACATTCTTATCGAATGTTTAAGTGGTAAAATGCTGTTATAGCGCGAAATTTGATTTAAATCTTTTTATATCCAAACAATAAAATTTTTCATGAATTTAGTGCTTATACAGTTCACAATTTTTGTAAAATGTGATGCTATTAGTATCGTATATTGATTCAACTTAAGTTTACATCAGTTTATGATACAAGGCTCGTTTCGAAATCTGTTTAAATATTATTTGTATCGAATACGAAATTTATTGATATCATTTAAAAAAAAGAGGTTCCGCACACAAGGCCACAAGCACAAGCCATGGTGGTGCTGTTTCCTATAGTCTTATGCAAATAAGAATTAAGGGCTACATTCTGGTACATTTAGCAAGGCAAAAAGTGGCTCTGTCACAGTTTTCAAAATATGAAATTACATTCTCGATACGCCTAGCAAATCCGCCATATTTTTTTTTTATTCAGCGTGATGCTGTATATTTTTTCTTTCAAATCTGTTAAAAATTCAACATTTCAAAAATCATCTAAACCGATTCAACTTCACACGAAACACGAAAAATTTACCTAATATGAACAAATATTAAAAAAAAAATGTATTTTACAACAGAATTTTTGAAACAGATTTTTTGAAAAATGCCACTCAATCCTAAAAATGTGCTAATTTAATTGGTAATGACTAGCCAAAATTTTTGAGAATGTGAAAAGTCGGTTTCAGCCTACAAAGTTGCTAGTTTGCTTGCAATGTGGTATCGAAAATGTATAACAGTAACATGTTTGCTACTGTGTGGAAATGCAATACTAAGTAGATCCTACGTCTTCTTCTAGATAAACTCCATTATTTTATGTACCAGCAAGGATTGCAGCTAAGCTTTCGTTGTAGAAATTGTAATATTCAAAATGGTAAATAGGGTTTTCCAATAAGAGGTTTCATTTTGATATTAAAGAAAACGAGTATTTGTTAAGAGAAATCAATAAATGTTTATTTCATTGTAAAGAGGAAGGCATACCATTAACATTTGAAAACGATATCAGCCAAATGGCCGCCACGGCTACGCTTGCAGCACCATATCCTTTTCGCAAATGTCGTCCACATCAATATCTTCCAATTCCGGCCATAAAAAAATCATTAATCATAGCTCGGTAGCGCAAGCCATTCACCGTAACAATTGCACCAGCCTCATTTTCGAAAAAGTAAGGTCCAATCACATCGCCAGCCAAAAAACCGCACCAAACAGTGACACGTTGAGGATGGAGAGGCTTTTCAACAATCATTCTTGGACTTTCTGAGCCCCAAATGCGACAATTCTACTTATTAACGTAGCTTTCGAGCTGAAAATGGGCCTCATTACTGAAGATGATTTTTCGATGAAAATCCGGATAATTTTGATGCATTTGAAGGACCCAATCAGCGAAGATACGACGTTTATGGTGTATTGAGTTCTTCTGTTAACTGAACTTTAAAAGCCTTAAGACCTAAGTCTTTATGCAAAACACGGTGTAATGTCATTTGTGGAATGTCTAATTCCAAAGATCGACGAGCAATCGACAAACCTGGGTTTTCTTCAACACTACGAGCTACAGCAGCAATATTCTCAGTTGTTCTTGAGCGACGCACACGGTTTCGATTCTTCACATCACTAACTTGTCCCAACAGCTCAAATTTTTCCACTAGTTTCACTATTACCGGCCGAGAAGGTGCTTCACGACGATCAAAAAGTTCTTTAGTGTTGCGAACTGTAACTGCAACCATTTTTTTAGTGAATTTTAATAATTTCAATGCGTTGTTGAAACGTGTATCGTACCATTTTTAGTAATGGCATAGTTTTTGTTTGTCAAATGTCAAAAGATGACAGCTTCAAAATTGACAGCTGCCCAAATAGCAGGCATTCAAAATGAAATCTCTTATTGGAAAACCCGGTATAATAACATTTTTAGTTTTTGCTTGTAATTTAACCTTAAGTACACAGGGCCACAAAATGAAATCAAGGTGACGCATATCTAAGTTCAATTAATCTATAAGTTTTTGGAGACGCTGATCACGATCCCGGTGTTCCCATGACCCCATCATGTCTAGATCAAGGTCAAATGAAGGCAAAACACCTTAATTCGAATGATATAATTTTTTTAATCCCGGATTCTGAGAGAACACGAAATTTTACGTCCAGATACGCTTTGACCTTTTAGTCAAAGTTACTTCTGGAGGTTATCTGTAGGTCAAATCCTTGAATCTCTCAGTTGATATCTAAGAAGCGAGATATCGTATATATTACCCCTATGAAAGTTCATGAGAATTAGTCAATCTCTTACGAAAAAATACGTACTTAATAGTTTAGTGTGATTTCGTGAAATGATACGTTCATAGTCCAAAATGAGAAATTAAATGAGTTAATGTTTAACTACAAGCTTGAGTATTTACATTCAACCGACTTCAAATTTTAGACCATGAACCTATCATTATACGAAATCACATTCTACTGCTGAGCATTTTCACCGTAAGGGATAACCTTGGATTAGACAAACAAGTAATTTTCCAGGTCAGTCAGAGGCCAAAATTCATTACTAATTCATCATGAACCGCCATTTTCTGTATGCCTGCCCCATGGCACCTCCACGTGTGACGGTGAGTTACGGATCACCGGCGAAATCCTTGGGTGAAAGCAGTCAAGCCTTCATAGCAGGCACACAGAAATGTGTTACGATGTAAGGATTCGGAATTCCAGTATCGATGATTGGTCAGAATGAGCAAGCGGGTCCTCAATCGCCGTCACCATGCGACCACAGCTCTAATTCGGTCGGAAACTTGGCCCTTTCAAAGTCTAATACTGCAAGTTCAACAACAACCCCGTACGATCAGCGATTAAACAAATTTTGCATTGTTTGTGAGAAATATATCATCACGAATCAGGGGAGGCGATTTACTGATGAATTCAAAGCATATTACAAAAAATGTTTCAATATATATGATAGTGAAATGAGCAATTCTTGGACTCCGAAAATATTATGCATAACTTGCTCCCTGCGAATCACAAGAAAGAAGAAACAAACCTTTGCTTTTCCTACGATCCAGCGAGAGCCACAAGATCATGCATGACACTGATTGCTATTTCTGCTGACTAATACATCTGGGTACAATAAAAAGAATAAATCTGCAATAGCTTATGAATCTGTTGAATTTGTAGCTCATGCTATTTTAATCAGCATTGGACAGGATGAAAGTGAACATCAGATGTCTACTGACGAAGTCTCTTTTGAAACAGAAACTAATGATACATATACAAGAATGTCGTTTGAATCAACAGACATCCAGACGTCCAGACACACATTTTTTTTTTTGTTTTTCAGAGCTCAATTTTAAGTACATTTTAAAAAACTTTCACCATTTTTAGTTCACCAAAAATAGTCTAATCACTTTCACCAAGTCCATATTTCAAACTGTTATCAAAAATAATTACTTCGGTCTAAAAAGCCCAAAGTATTGTAATCCTGTCAAAAATGAAGAAAAATTTGGTTGGTCCAAAACCACTTTTCTCAACGTTTTGAAAGCCCCTGAGTCTGAAAAAGCAAAATATAAAGGGCTGAAACCTCACGAGGTGATCAGAACTTCAGTCTTTTCGAATAATTTTATAAATTTAATCGAAAATCATTTTAGAATCCCATTTCCAAAGCACATGTTGAATTTCATCTTAATCAGTTGAAAAATAGGCAACTTCCATCATACTTACAAGGAATGATCCCGAACCCGAAAATTCAAAAAATTATGAAACTTTGGGAACATGTACATCTCATATAGGTATGTACTACGCAATTTTTTTTTTCTGCGGAAAAGCACTCTGACTGGGTGAAATGGATTTTTGAAAATTGGAAATTTTCCATTCTGCCTCTGCGCATAACTCGTTAATTCGTTAACGGTAAGAGGTAGAGAAAAAGTGTGGGCTTGCTTAAGACGGCAGAACGGTGTGCTTGAAAGTAAATAAGGTTTTAGAAATGTCAGTTTTTTATCTTCATTAATGAAAAACACAAAAAATATTTGTTTGGATGAGTTTTATTAATAGTCCAGTCATTGACGGTTTTTCGCTTAGAATTCTTACGGACAAGACCGATTGACGTGAAATCGTGAAACTGACATTTCTAAAAGCTTATTTACTTCCATGCTCACCGTCCTGCTGTCTTAAGCAAGCACACACTTTTTCTCTACTTCTTACCGTTAACGAGTTAAACGAGTTATGCGCAGAGGCAGAATGGGAAATTTCCAATTTTCAAAAATACATTTCACCCAGTCAGAATGTTTTTCCGCATAAAAAAAAAATTGCGTAGTACATACCTATATGAGATGTACATGTTCCCAAAGTTTCATAATTTTTTAATTTTCGGGTTCGGGATCATCCTTGTTAGTCCTATTCCAGAACTTTATCCAAAAATCGTTTTAGATTCCCATTTCCGATACAGATGTCAAATTTCATAATAATCGGTTGAGAAATGGGCAAGTTCCATCATTCTTGGCCATATTCCAGAACGTTATCCAAACACAATTTTAGAATCCCATTTCCAACACACATGTCAAATTTCGTACTAATAGGTTGAGAAATAGACAAGTTCCATCCTGCTTGGCCATATTGTAGAGCTTCATCTAAAAATGATTTTATAATCCTATTTTCAACGCACAAGTGATGAGAAATAGAGAAGTTCCATCTTGCATGGCCATATTCCAGAACTTTATCCAAAAATCATTTTAGATTCCCATTTCCGACACACATGTCAAATTTCATATTAATCGGTTGATAAATAGGCAAGTTCCATATTATACAAAATTGGTTAACTACTCACTACAGCTTAATCCAACCCCGACTCAACTCCAACTCAATTTCAACTCAACCCGCAAATTGACCCCTAACTTAACCTTCAAATCAATTCCCAATTCAATGCCCAATTCAATAATCATGGTTTGATTATTGGTTCGATCATTGTTTGATGTCTAGTTGTCTGGATGTCTGTACACATGGTCAAGGCGAAGATTTGAAGAGCTTTTGGAGACTGTACGTCAAGAGGGTGGGGTACCTGCCATACGAATTGACCCTAAATACCAGGTTTTATCAATATTTACGATTTTTTTTATGTATGCTGGTTTGATTATTGAATTGGGCATTGAATTTGGAATTGATTTGAAGGTTAAGTTAGGGGTCAATTTGCGGGTTGAGGTGAAGTTGAGTTGGAGTTGAGTTGGGGTTGCATTAGAATGTAGTGAGTAGTAAACCAATTTTGCATATGATGGAACTTGTCTATTTATCAACCGATTAATATGAAATTTGACATGTGTGTCGGAAATGGGATTCTAAAATGAGTTTTGATGAAGTTCTCGAATATGGCCAATTATGATGGAACTTGGCTATTTCTTAACGGATTATATTGTAGTGAAATTTGATTTGTGTATGGAAAGGGGAATATTTGATATGTGTGGAACATGACGAAGTAAGTAGGATGGAACTTGGGTATTCCTTAATCGGGTATCATCAAATTTAACATGTGTGTTGGGAATGGAATTCTAAAATAATTTTTGGATGAGGTTCGGGAATATGGCCAAGTAGGATGGAACTAGCCCATTTCTCAACCGATTATTATGAAATTTGATATGTGCGTTGTAAACGCGATTCTAAAATGATTTTTGAATAAAATTCTGGAATATATTACACGGTTAGAAATATCAGTAAAATTGTTTATACTACTTTCGGTATAAAGTTCTAGAGTACCCTTGTTACTGAATGTTTTGACCTGGTTGGCTGTGGTTGTATAAGTAAATAAATGTTGGATGAAATAGAAATCAATACTGTCAAAACGGTCACACCAACTTTATGGCACAGGTGAATGCTATCCGCATTGAAGGCACCAAAGATTGAAGTTCTGATCACCTCGTGAGGTTTCAGCCCTTTATATTTTTAAAATTGCATTTGCTTACACATCGCGTTTTGTATCATATCGCGTTTTGAAATATCGCGTTTTGAGCTGATCCCACTTTTTTTATGTATAACTACACTTTCCATTATCCTTACACTTTTCGTTATTTTGTGTAGCTACACTTTGAGTGAAAAAAATAAACGTCACACCAGTGAATTTTAATACAATTTAAGTTAATTTTATAGAAATTGTGTACGAAATTTTGCAGGAATAATAATGTAGCTGATACTGTAAATGGTACGTCAATTTTGAAGTAGCGAAATTTTTAGATGGTAATGTTCATTATAAGTCGAATAAAATCAAGAATTATTTTTAAATAGGTAAAAGATAAAGAGTTGGATACTATATGTAAGATAACCCAACTAATTAATTTCTGATCTCGGTAGTCGTCTACACACACACAACAATACATAAAAGTATCCATAACTCATCCATATACAAACAGTTCATTTACAGTAATTTTTTTATTTGTTGTTATTTCATTTTAAAATAATTAATTTTTAGTTTCTGTTTTGTAAATAAATAAAACAGAAAAAAAAAATAAAATAAAAACTATAACAATTAATTAACATCTTTTTGTTTGTATCTTGTGTTTGTAACAACTTATGTTGTTCGCTTCAGTTTTTTTTTTTTTTTTTTTGAAAATTTGTTTGACCATCAAAACCACTAAAAAGTACTTTGAAACCCATTTTTCTTTCAATACACAAAATTTATTTTTTGTTTGTGTACATTACTTAGAGAGTCTTCTCTGTGCGCTTTATTTATAAAAGAAGATTTAAGATAGATACATACCAAAGAAAAAAGAAAATTAAGAAACAAATTTATCGTCTTACCAATTTTTTTTTTTTGTTTCTTGCAATCAAATGAACTTTCTTTTTATTGTGTTTGTTTGTATGTGCATCTAGAGCTATAGATATTCTAGAAATAGTTAAAAAAAGCTAATTTTTTATCTACTTCCTTAGATAGGCGGGAATAAAGAAAAACTAGAAGATTATAAGAAATGTATGTTGCAATATACAGCGTGTACTCGAATTAAAATACTTTAAAGACAATGGCATGGACTAATTTTAAGTGAATATTTTTTTTTATGTGCACAACTCAGAAGTCGAAACTACAAATAACTGGCGCCATTAATGAGTATTAAACAAATTTATGAGTTTTGTTGTTTTATGTGATCTCAAAAAAATGATTTGTATATCAGCGTATCCGATCGTGCTGTCTGATTCATGTCTGTATATATTACCGCACTACTACCACTAATAAATGTAACGGTACAATAATTTGAACTTAATCTTAGTTTAATTTATTTACTTACAGTTTTTTTTTTTTTTGGTGTAGAAGAAGAAATGTAAAAAAAAATTGAATAGTTTCTGAAAGTTGTTGTTGGTTTTGTACTTATCATCTTTGGATTTTTTTTTGTTTTTGTTTTGGTTGAAAGAGATTTGGTATTAAGATGAAGATAATGATCGTTGTTAGATAAAAATCAGATAATGGATATTTAAGGTTTTTTGTTTTGGTGATGGTTGAGTGATGAGATACATTTATAATGGACAGACGAAGCTATTGTGTATGTGTATGGGCCTGTCAGACTTGTGGGTATAATTAAAGCTATTTTTCGTTTTAATCAAATTCTAAGTAGCGCGTGAACTACTTACTTGAACTAATTGAGACCATCAGTCAATGAGTTTAATAGTAGTAATTTGGCTATGTTGAAATATAGGCGTGAAATTTTTGAAAACTGTTGTCTGTAAATAATTTTAATGTTTAATTTTACATCGAATATTTATTAATCAATTTTATTTTTTTCTCTTTTCAGGTAAGTTGTGTGGCAGCAAATACAAACTTTAAAATTGGGCTTTCTTTTAACAGTATATGTACGTAAGTTTTTCGAATTCTATTCAATGAATACTCGTAATTGATCACAATATCCAATGTTATTCGAAGTTTATTTGAGAAATAAAGCCTTACGGGATTCTTTTGGATTCTACTGCAATATTATCACTGAAAATTGTTGCTTGATTCAATTTCACATATTTAGCATTTTACTTTTGTTGTTATCATAATCTCAACTCTGGTACAGATTTTTTTAGAACCTTTAGTTTGTTTATTTTTTTTTATATTTTTTTATTTATTTATTGTACTTTAACAATAATTTAGAGATGGAAACAGAGTAAACGGAACAAAAGAACAAAAAAAAAAAAATAATGAACTTCCATTAGGCAGAAAAACCTTTTAAATTTTTTCAAACAATTTCCACCTCATGCATACACATTCTATTTTGAGCAATAGCTCATTTACAATAAAATGTACAGCAAGAGGTGAAATAATATTAAAAATTAACAATAATAACAATAATATTAAAAATAAATTTAAAAAAAACCTACGTATTGCCCATCAATCACGCCACTCCAAAAATGTTGACTTAAATAATTTGGTCGATCCTAATCTCTTAATTTCTAATTGAATTGAATTCCAAAGAGAAACTCCCCTAACGTAAAAGGATTTGTTCAGCGACCTACAACAAGTTTTGGCCGGAAACAAGCGAACGTTTGAGGAATGAAACCTACTAAACAGTAACTTTCTATAAAGATAACAAGGCTTCTTAGCTTTGAGAAGTTTAAAAATAAAAAGACAAATGCGAAATTCGTAAAAGGTAGATAAACTAACAAGAAACAAGGCTAGAGTAGGCAGAAATATGATCGAATTTCCTAATACCAAAAATAAACCTAGTACAAGCATTGAAACATCTTTGGAGAACGTTTATATTTTCCTGAAGCATACCGAATAAAACTACGTCACCATAAATAAAATGAGGAAGAAGATAAGACAAAAACATTTTTTTCCTAAACTGACTATCAGAAAATCCTACTACTTTATACAAACAACTAAGCATACCAAAGACCCTCTTACTAATACTAACTAAATGGTCACCCCAAGAAAGAGTTTTATTAATAACTAAGCCTAATTCTCTAACAGCATTTGAATACCTAATTAGCGAACCCTGCAGAAAAATACCAGGAAAGGACGAGGTGTCTAACAATTTTTTATAAATTATAATCGACTGAGATTTATTCGCATTTAAAACGAGCCTATTAGAGACCGACCAACTAGCGATATTACTTAAGTCTTCATTTATCAGAGAAATATTCCTATCAATAGAACCCTGATCTAAACGACTATTTTTATAAATTTGGACGTCATCAGCGAAAATGTGAAATGAACAATGGTGAATAGAGGATTCTATGTCATTAATGTACATAGAAAATAATAGAGGACCCAGCACTGAACCCTGAGGAACGGAAGAATTGTCGAAAAAACTGCCTGAGAACGATTAGAAAGATAGTTAAAATCCAATTTGGCAGTGGAAACCGAAAATCTAAACTGAGATAAGAGTTTGTTAAAAAGAATTCTGTGATTAATAGAATCAAAGGCCTTAGAAAAATCTAACAAAGTTAAAGAAGTCAATTCCCTATTATTCATATTACGCCTAATATCATCACATACATTTAATAACGCAGTAGAAGTGCTATGAAATTATCTAAACCCAGATTCGAAGAAACTAATTAAACTATTGCTATTTAGATGCGATTGAATTTGAGTTTTAACAACTATCTCGAAAGCTTTAGAGAGAGAACTTAAAATGCTAATTGGCCTCAAATGGGATAGCTCTGAAGGATTACTAATCTTTGGGATGGGTATGATTTTACTTAGCTTCCACTGATCTGGATAGGAAGAGGATGTGAGAATAAAATTAAAAATATGTAACAAATATTTTGAGACGAAAGCGAAAACTCGTTTAACGTTAAATTGACGTTATCCAGACCAGAAGATTCCGATTTAACATTCCAAATGGCAGACTGTAAATCCTCGAGAGAAATATTTGAAAACGAAAACGAATTAGGGGACGCATTAGAGAACAAATCGATGATACTACTGCCCGCGTTCAAACTAGAGCAAAAATAACTATTGATATCATTGGGTTTAAACACCCCACTAGAACTACTCTTGCATCTGCCTAGGCCTAAATTACGAACATTACGCCGAAAAACCTTGGGAGGAAGAGAGGGGTCTAACTTGTCCTTAAAATAATTACGTTTAGCAATCCGAATTAACCCTACAACTCTATTACGAGCCTGCTTATAATCTAAATGAGACTGACTATTAGGATACCTTTTCCATAAACGATATTTACTAACTCTAATACTTATGGCATTCGAAACTTCCTGAGACAACCAAGGCGGAGATTTTGCTTTGAAAGTAACCTTTTTAAGCTCCCAAGGAACCGAGTTACAAACTAAGTAAAGGCGGGAATTATCTATACTAACAAAATCTCTAAAGCTAAAACTGTTAGGCTTAAGTGGAGAGTAACAATTCACAGAAAAAACTAAAAGATCATGATGGGATCCCATACCGAGAGACAACTGATTGAAAAAACAAATAGAGTTATCAGTAAAAGAGATGATATGGTCAATAAGGGAATAAGAGGCACCGCTAGCGGTTGGACAACAAAACGTCGGCGCCACAGTGTTGTGGACGGATAAATTAAGACTATTTAAAAGATTCAAATAATCACGAGGGAAGCCGGAATTTTGGAGTATGTCGAAATTGAAGTCACCTGATATATATATTTCATCGAATCTACAAGAGAAATAACTAAACAAACTTTCTAAGTCTACAAGGGATTTTTTAAATTGGGCATACGACCTCTTACTAGTTTTTGGAGGGTTATAGATGGTACCGAATAAGATTTTACGACCACTAATGAAAACGTTGACAAATAAAAACCCTAAATCCGATACTAACGATTCCGAAATAAAAGAAGGTATGGTAACTAATCTAGTCTTAATGTGATCACCTACAAACATACATAAACCACCATAAAGGGAAGGTACCGTCCTATCTTTCCTAAATATATTAAAACCTTTTAAGGCAAAAGCTGAATTAGGGATATTTGGATTTAGAAAGGTCTCAGAGAAACAAAGTATGTCCACTGGAGCGCCATTAAAAATGTGACGAATCTCGTCAATATTTGGGACTAGACTTTGGACATTCAAACTGACTACATTCAATAACGACCTATCAACTAACATGGATTTTAGAACTATATTGGGATAACTAAGCGACATAACCAAACTCAAAATCAAAATTTAGCGTACACACGACGTGGGCGTGATTGATACGCAATACTTACAAATAAAATGAAATAAATTTTGCTTCGTCCAGCTTCAAAATAAACCCCAATCAATGGAAATCTAAAACGAGAAGAAACAAAAAAAACGATCCAAAGTAACAAGTGCTAAGAAAAAGTAAACAAAGGAACAATACTTAACCGTAAGCCCCAATTTTTGCCCCAAAAATCGATAATTTTTTTTTCCGAACAGACAAAAAAAAACGCGACACTTCTGACTAAGGCTACGTCGAGAATCCATAAATGAGTTCAGCTTTGAAGCCTTCAAAAAATTACTGGTTTAAATGATCCATACTATTTTTTATAAGACCGTTTGATTATGGATATATGTATGTTGTTGTCTGCATATGAATTAATAGCCTTGTGCTGAGGTGGTACTCTGCGGTATCCCAAAATTAAAGATTCTGCTAACTGTTAATGCTTTCGCAATGCTACCGACTATTATGTTAGAAAAGGAATTACTTACGTTTGTCACGTACCCGACGAACCTTGTTGACTTGAATTGTAAGCTGGATGATTCGTCCCCATTTGTGGTTATGAATATTTTTTTTTTCCGCTGGGCGCTACATCCCATGGAGGGATTTGGCCGCTTCATTATGAAGTTTCGTAATCAGTTTTTAACCAGCCGTGATTTTTTCATCACCCGTCGGAAATCGAACCCGGGATCTCCGGAGCTTAAAGCAAGCATGCTAACCACTGTGCCACCGGTTATGAATTTCCTATTGTATAATAATTCGTACAGTATCTCTATTAGTTCCTTTTGAAACTTCATTTTATATTTATATAGCCATGCTAGGGTATCCAAGTTTTGGCCAAAAAGGTAATTCCGAAATTTTAGAATTCAAATGTTCTCGATTCCGGAATTGCGAAATTAATTTCGAAATTTATTTTATTTAAATAATATATTTAAAAAAATTAAAAATCAAAATTTTACAAAAAAAGAACAAATTTCTTTTATTTCGTTTAAAAATATAGAATTTATAAAAATTATAGAATTTGAAGGAATTATGTATATAAATTCTAAAAATTTTAAATTCTTTAACCTTTCGTTAGGCGTGAGGTAGGCGCGGTGTATCAAAATGATACACATTTTAAGATGCCCTTATATTACCTAATATTTATTTTTTATTTTTTTTTAATCTAATTATTTTAAGACATATTTAGATGTAAGTAAGCCTTTTTATTTACTGCCTTTTATCTACAAAGCCAAAATTGCCACAATTTTGAAACCCTAATATTTAAATTATGGAGAAAAAAAGCACTGTGTACCAATTTGAATAATCGCGCCTAACCGAAGTTTAAACGCAATAAATTATATCAATAAATTCAGTAAATTCTAGAAATTCTATAAAGTCTAAAAATCCAACAAGTTTATTAAATCCTATAAATTCTTATCTCTCTCTTCAAACGTCTTAATATGTCATATTCTTAAATTTTGTAAATTTTGTGTTCTATTAATTGTTTCAAGTTTGTCTGTTTTATAAATTCTACAAACTCAAATCGGTCTCGTCTGAGTTCTTAGATATTACTGAAGCTAGTGATATGGGATTCTCTTTCAGAAGCATTGAAATTGTTGACTTAACTGAGGCGTTTAATTCTGTTAAAACTAATTCTGCTGCCATTGATGATTTGCCTTTAGAATTTATCAAAATTGTATTTCCCTTCATTGATTGTTTCATACTCCATGTGTTTAATAGTATAATCACGTTCTCTAGTTTCCCTCTAGCATGGATGCACTCAAAAGTTATACCTATTCCCAAAAAACAGAGTATACCTTGTTTGTCGAATTTTCGTCCGATAAGTTTACTACCTGAACTCGCTAAGATTTTTGAAAAAGTTCTCCAATCTCAAATTATGGAATACTTAGAATTTCACAAGGTGCTTTCTCGGTACCAATCTGCTTATAAATCGAATCATAGTTCTATTATCGCTTGACTAAACATTAGTGATGCAGATGATATTCGTAGGGCATTTGATGAAAAGCTAGTATGTATTGTTGTTCTATTGGATTTTAGTAAAGCTTTTGATAAAATTGATCATCAATTGTTACTTATAAAGCTTAGAGACAATGTCTTCTTCACTGTGCCTGCTTTGCGTTTAATTGCATCATATATTAATGACCGTAGTCAAACAGTAACGTTTGGTTCGTGTTTTTCTAACGCATGTAAAATCGTTTCTGGAGTACCTCAAGGATCTGTCCTGGGGCCAATATTGTTTATGATGTTAATTAACGATCTGCCTTGTGATAAATAATTGTGAGTATCACCTATTTGCTGATGACCTGCCGATATACAAATTTTGCAATATTAGTAATGCTTCTTTTTGTATTAAAAAGGTTAATTAGGATATTCAAACTATTTCTGAATGGTCCACAATAAATAGACTTGAATTAAACAGCAGCAAGACTCAAAGTATTTTTTTAGCATGTTCTGAGCACTGTACTGACTATCTTTCCAAGATTGTTGTAAATGGAACTGACATTAATTTTTCTAATACAGTTAATAATTTAGGTGTACATTTTGACAAGACTTTGTGCTGGAAGTATCATGTGAAGAAAAACACCTTAATTCGAATCTTCGATTCCGATTAGTCAAAACATATATTTTTTACCGCATTTTTGTATGGAGACATACAACTGATCTTTAATTCATGTATAAGATACGTAATTGGATTAAGAAATTATGTTCATATTTCTGAGTATACTGACATTTTATTGGATGCTCCCTACAAAATTTCTATAAGCTCCGAGTATGTCTATCCTTGTTCAAATTTTTGAAACTCGAAAACCCAGAGTACATTTTTTGTAAATTAGAGAAATTAAGATCCAGTCGGCTTCAAGCTTTAAAAATTCCGAAGAACAGTACGAAAATTATGAATTCTTCGCTTTTTGTGAGAGGAATCAGTTTATGGAATTCGTTACCTAATGAATATGATGTTAAATATTGTAGAACACCGCAGTATTTCGTAATAAATACTTTAGTGGTAGTTATTAAGTAGAGATCAAGGGTTATATTTAAATTCATATTGTTATTATGTCTATTATTGTTATTTATGGCTATTGCTGTTATTTTTTTCATTGTTATTCTTATTCTTATTATTATTATGATATTATTTTATTTTTATTAGTACTAATTAAATTTCTATTACCTATTTTGTAATGGCTAATATTTATAAGTTTTATAACTTTTCACATTAATAAATAAATAAATAAAAAATTTCGAAACATTCTATAAACATAACAATTATGTAAATTCAATAATTTCTATAAATTTTATCAATAATTCTATAAATCCTATATACAGTCTCTCGGTAAAGTCTACATACACCTCAAAAACTTTTCATACACCTCTACATACACCTTCAAAACTTTTCCAATTGAACCTACCTTTTCAGAACAGTTATCAGCTTCATGCAGAACGGCAATTTTTACGAAATTTTTCTTTATACACGTTCTACCAACATGCTGTCTCTCCATATGAAAGACTTAAGCATAACCTCAACTTCACGCTTCTTGTTTTTAACCCCAAAAACGCTCCAAAATTGTTGGGGAGAATTTCGAAAGAAATTTTTTTCTGTGTATAGTCTCAGGATCCCATCTGCTACCTGTGTACCAAATTTCATCCCAATCGAGCAATTAATAATGATTTTTGATCGAATTTTCCTTCCAAAATGAAAAAAAAAACTCAACAGTATCGAAATCCGAAATCTTGCTATACAGCATGATATACATGCTATACAGCATGATATACATGCTATACAGCATGTTCTAAGAACGTGTATAAATAAAAAATTATACACGTCATCAGTATATGTTCTGGATAGGTAGAACGATAACAAAGTACGTTGAGGACGTTTCAGGACAATCGACTTCCCGGTTCGGATGTAATATACGTACATATACGATATGATTATGGAAAGTTTTGGAGGTGTATGTAGACTTCACCGAGAGACTGTATAAAGTTTTAAAATTCAGTAAGTTCTTTACATTCTGCAAATCTCATAAATTCCTTATTTCTTATAAATTCTGTCAATTCGATAAATTCTATAAATCATAAAAGTCCAATAAACTCTATAAATTTTAAGTTTGTAAATATTATAAATTCTAATATGTTTTTAAAACCTATAAATTCTATAAATTTTATAAACTCTTTAAATGTTATAGATAACCCATAGATTCTATATATTATTCAGGTCTATCAGTTCTATAAATTCTACAAACTCAAATTTGACTTATTTTCATTCTACACCTGTCTAAAAAATTCTTAATTTTTATAAATTTTGTAAGTTTAATAAATACCTTGAATTCTATAAATTCAGTAAATACTGTAAATCCTATAAGTTCTATGAATTTTATAAAAACTTAAAATCCAATAAGTTTCTTAAATTCTATAAATTTTATTAGTTTTAATATGTCTACATACTCTATACATTTTTAAATTTTATGAATTTTACAAATTCTTAAAATCTACCAATTCTATAAAATTTATAAATTTTATAAATTTTGTCAATAATATTAATTCTTTAAATTTTGTAGATTCTTTGTGTTCTATTAATTGTTTCAAGTGTGTCTGTTTTATAAATTCTACAAACTCAAATTAACTTATTTTATAAATTTGTTTTAAAATTTAACAATTCTGTAAATTCAATCATTTCTATAATATTTATAAGTTCTATAAATAGCTACTATGAATAAAATTTAAAAATTCAGTAAGTGCTTTAAATTCTACAAATCTTTTTGTTTCTTATAAATTCGATAAATTATATAAAGTTTACAAATTCTCTAAAGTTTATAAATGTTTTAAATTCTAATATATTTATAAACTTTATAAATTTTATGAATTTGATAAATAAATTCAAAGAATCCTATATATAACATAAACTCCACAAATATTAATTTTTTTTTTAAATTTGATATATTCAATGGGTTCTAAGAATTGTTTCAATTTTGTCAGTTCTAAAAATTCTATACATCTAAATTTTACTTATTCTAAAAATTCCACAATTTTTATAAATTCTATAAATTGTATAAATTCAAAAATTTCGATAAATCCTATAAACTTTAATAATTCTAATTCAATAATTTCTATAAATAATTCTATAAATCCTATGCAAAAAGTTTTAAAATTCAGTAGGTTCTTTACATTCTACAAATGTCATAAATTTTTAAATTTTTATATATTCTGTAAATTCGATAAATTCTATAAATTTTAAAAGATAAATTTTATAAAGTCTTTAAATATTATAAATTCTAATATGTTTTTAAAACCTATAAATTCTATAAATTTTATAAATCCTTTTAATGTTATATTATTCAAGTCTGTCAGTTCTATAAATTTAAAAAATTCTATGTAATGTTTCTAAACATTTTTTAATTTTTATAAATTTTATAAATTCTGTAAATCTTATTAATTTTATGAATTCTATAAAGCCTAAAAATTCAGTGAGATAGGTTAGGTTAGTTGGAGTGGCACAGGATTTATTATTTTCGTCCTCTCCAGACTAACTAACGATACTAAATCGCGCAGTTACAATTAAATGCTTGTTTAAACATTTATTTTCTTACTCACTCCTTATAAAATGAATGGAAAAAAAAAATCGGAAACATTTGTAAATATAGATTTAATTGCTACTGCGAGTTAGTACCGTTCTTACAATTGACAATGATTGAAATCAAGTGGTTCCTGTTTTTCTGTTTTTTTTTTCATTAAACTTGACGCATCGAGGCTTGTGTCATTTAGGCTAGAATTTTGATGGCAATATTTCCCGCTGCTACATACGCTCTTTTAGCTCGTTGGGCACTACCATCGTCCCAAAATTAAAGTCCTTTTCGAAACGCAAAAACGTATATCACGGTTTTTGATATTTTTCAGCTAATGAACTAATAAAATTAAATGTTTTCTGAATTTGTTTCTTTGTCGGTCTCGCTTCTTAGTCGGACTCATAAACTAAGAAACAACACAACACATACTTGGCAGGTGTATTTTAGAGACGGATTACATTAAATATGTAAATGCATCAGGTAATTTTTAGGAACGAGCATTTATTGTTCCGTAATCCGTTTAATAGGTGCCATATCATGGTGGACGGAGAAGAGAAATACCTACTTAATAACATCCAAAAGTAACCCCTTTATATTTTGACCAGCTCCCTAAATTGATCACTTTTTGCCACTCTCTGAAATATTACGTATAATTTTTTGGTACAATTGAAGGAAATTTTTCTTTTTAGCCTGACTTTGGATTTTCAAATGTTTAGGTTGTTTTATTCCTTAAACTAACTCCATAGATTGACCAACATTTCTGGGCCCCTTTAAGAGTGACTTTTGAGAAGTTTCCCTGTATATATGTAAATATATTTTTTTGTCTACAAGACTATAATTACACAAAATTATGTTGAATTTACTTAAATTAGTGTGAAAGTGAACAATAGAAATTCATTAATTCCGTAATTAGTGTTTTCAATTCAGGAATAATCGAAACCAAAACATCGGCCAGTATTCCGGAATATCAGAATTTCGAATTCCGGAATTGGATGCCCTAAGCCATACAGATTCAAATAATCTCCCCAAATCTATCATAATTGCGCCTGTGCATATTTTGAATTTAGTTTATGGCATACGTCCGATGTATGTAAGTTTGGTAATTGCGTGAATTGTCGAGTGACCATGTCTGAATCCAAATCGGTTGTCCGGCATAAGGCTGTTCTTAGTGGTGTGAGCTAGTATTTTGTTGTAAATGATAACTTCATAGGCTGATAGGTCTTTAATTTTCCGGATTTAGAGGATTTTTTTTTTTTAATTGGGTATATTTTAGCAATTTTCAAGTAATTAGGGAAAGACCTATTATTTAGTAGATTGTTAAATAAGGTGCACAGTTCTGAAACTATTTCCTCTGGTAGGTGTTTAAGCATGATGTTGGTGATGTTATCTATATGCCAAAGAATTTTTTTGTGTTGATTCAGTTTATGATCCCTCATAATTCTGTTAAATTAATAAAATAATTTTGGCTTGTTTTAATTATATTATGGTTGTGTGGTTGATTTTGTCGTGTAGATGTTTATTTCGGGTGTATGGTTTGTAAAACTATTCTTTCATTCACTGCTTTCCCCAATGCTGGGTTAGGAATTTTGCGCTTTTCAATATAAAATCCCAATATATTTAGATTTTGTATGTTATTGAAGCAGCTAAAAATCGCGCCTAATATAGGGAGACTCGTCCAATCCATATTTAATTTGTTTATATGTAATGCGTCGCTTTCTGCAATATCCAGTCGATTTATATTCTTTTCCGTTTTCATTTTAGTGACTCGTTTGATATAGGAAAACATTTTGGGTCCCGGTTTTATAGTTTGTGGTTTGTGTTTCCAGTGTATATGAACTTCTATTTTAATATTTTGGGCGATAAGTTCGTTGGTTGATTTCAATGACTTTGTGGTTGCTATCGTAAAAATGGGACGGGATTTGCTCTGCGTAGTTCGTGTGTACGGTGATTCGATTTTCAACTATTGCTAAATCTAGGTAATTTCCGGTACGTACAAATTTTGGGGCATCTGCACGTGGAGATTTTGACTTGAGTTGAGCTCTAGATGAACTATATATATTGATAGTTTGCTTCCGTTTTTAATTGACATTTGAGTTGTGAGATTTTATTTATTTTGACCTCTTCTTGCTCTTCAATTTGCTTTTTTAATTCAATCAGATCCTCTTACTCCGTTAATCCTTTTAACACTATAATTTTCGGTTTCATGCCGTTAGCCGTGTATGGGAAGAAGCTATAGTCTTTGCTTCTGTTAGTTATTGTTTCACCTTGTTCAATTCTTCCTGGCTTTCCAATCTAATGGAATGTTTTTCTTTGCTCACCCGGGTGATTTCAAATTTCTTGATGGGATTGTATTGGTCATTCAACATTGATGTTGTTCCCGGAGAAGGTCTTGCTTGTGTTATGCGTATTATTTTCATTTTCTGACTGATCCTTAAACTCCATTAATGGTGTGTATCTATTTTGAGTTATAACCGATTCTTCAACTTCGTTGTTATTTGCATTATTTGGAATTCCGAGATTTACCAAGGTTTCTTCCATTTTCGCTATCCTTGCTCTTAAATTATTGTTTTCCATTTGCAGACGTTTTAATTTGGTTTGATTCCTCTGCTGAGATCAGATTAGGTGGCACTTTTAGCTGTCTTCGTAACATATTGGGATTTGAGGAGCTGTCGTCCTCTGATAATTTTATTTTTTTCGCGCTTGCGTGTTTTATGAATTTGTTTCACTTGTTGTATTCATCTTTGTGAAAATTTCATTAATTTTGTTAATGGTTATGTCATCGTAATGTTTATAATAACTGCTACTACCAATGTTTTCACTATTATTCGAAAATTGGTTTAGCGCTAGCCTGGACGCTATCCCATTGTTTTTACCACTATTTGTCACTTAAATTCTAATGTTACTTTATAAATTCACTATAGAGAATTATTCTTGACTACAAGCACCAAAATATCCACACCCATCGAGCTGACACTTAATCGTACTTTTCAAAAATACTCCAAAAACGGCCAAGCATATATACCAACCAAAGTTCATCCCCCAAAACAACCAGCGACCAAATACAATTATACTGGTATATAAACTCAACTGATGGCAAGCAGAGATTAGATTTTGGTTTACTTTAAATCGTTAAACAAGGAAATAAATATGTTGTCATAGACCCCACCAGTGGCAAATAGCAAATATCAAAGAGTATAAAAGTTCAGTGAAATAAAGTTAAGTCAAGGGACATAAAAGTAAACAGTGTTTTTAATTACAAAATACAGACGAACTCAGAAGCCCAGTTCGTAACAATACTTTAAAAAATATTTTCACCTTTTAGGTACAAAAAAAGATATTAATCATGCCGATTATACAACTCGCCGGGTTTACTGCAGCGGGAGAACATCTGATTCGCATTCGATCCGTATTTGAAAATATTTGCATTATAGAATCCGACGAAAATCTGCGTTATCGATCCGCAATGCAACTGAAACTTCACCACCAATTGTTTGTGTTAATCTTGTAATAATTTTTTTAAAGCTTACTATCCTCCCTTGCCATGGCTTATTATCCCATTCAGAAGTGCTGGGGTTAATACTTCCAAAAGCCGTTTCAATAAAAGTCACAGTATTGGCCGTAATATTGCCGAGCGTTCAGTCGGGGTCTGGAAAAATTGGTGTAGATGCCTGCTTGGACTAGCCAGACATTTACACTACACACATGATTCAGCTGTGAAAATAATTAATGTGGCAGCTGCTCTATCTACATAATATTAAAATATTAAAATCCATTTTAATGTCTCAGATTATGATGAGCCAACTGAACAACAATTTCAAGAGGACGATAAATTTACCGACGATGAAATTGAACCCCAAGAAGACCAAAGGTATTCTACAGAGGCGAATGAATTTCACAACCAAATTTTATTGAACTTTTAGGGTGAAGCCGCCTACTTCAAAAATAATTCAATAACTTTTATGGTAATTTCGCAACAGAAGCACTTGACGGACATACAATTTTCTCATATAATTTGTAAATTTTTTTCTCCTCCACACCAACTTAAAATACATAATTTTTTTTTCTCGTATGAAAAAAAGCATTATGTTTTTTTAAGTTGGTATGGAGGGGAAAAAATTACCGAAAAGTTTATATCCGTGTTGCGAAATTACCACAAAACTTACTGAATTATTTTTGTACTATACGGCTTCATAAAAAAAATTCCATTGTTCTTAACTTATAAGTTATAACATTATAAAAATTAGTCAGCCTTTTTGGTTAGACATGTCACCCGAAAAAAATACAGCCTTCATGGTTATTACAAGACACATAATTAATCAGCCTTCATGGCTGCTATAATGCTTAAAATTACTTCTTATATCTAATTCAGTTTTTTTAACTCAATTTCTAAGAGTTGCTATGGGTCTTTTTTGGGTTAGCCCCTTAATCTTGCATTACAAAATCTTGCATTACAAAATCTTGCATTACAAAATCTTGCATAACAATTTATAGAAACGCGCGCGCGATTCTATAAATGTACGGGAAATTGTTATGCAAGATAACAAATTGCATTGACAAAATTCTACTGTAAAAAGATAATTATACTGTAGAATTTTGCTTGAGATATCAAAAATGAAATGTCCAGGATTAAATATTCTTAACCAGAATATTATGTTGAGATATTCTGGAAAATGGAGATTTCCATTTTAATTTTAATATTAAATCTTCATTAATCAGAAACGAAAATTTAAATTCTGGAAAATGAATATTAAATCTTCCTTATCCAGAATATGTTGTTGAAATATTTTGAAAAATGGAGATTTCCACTCTAATTCTAATATTAGCCGTATTTCTTGACGCATAGTTATCCGGATCGCTATCTTCACAATTTTTTTTATTTTATTTTTTTTAATTATATTGAACTTTTATAAGTACGCAATAAATATTATGTTAGATACTAAAGACAGGTACAGATACTAAAACTGCAAAAAATTTTAAATGCAAGATATTGTATTTGCCAGATTTTGTATTTGCAAGATTTTGTACTTGAAAGATTTCATACTTGCAAGATTTTGTAACTGCAAGATTTTGGGTTGGCAAGATTTTGATTTGCATGATTTTTACAAAATGCAAGATTTTGTACTTGCAAGATTTTGTAATGCAAGATTTCGGGGCGCTCCCGTCTTTTTTTTTTTGGTTTGAGTTGCCTTCCTCGAATTTTTCATTTTGCGTGTTGGTAATCTCTTTAATATCGTTGTATAATTTTTCCTAATATTTATTTGTTTTCTAACAGCCTTAATTATTTGGGCCCTTTATTTTGAATAACTTCGGTAGAGGTTTCCATACCATTGCTGTCGTATATTTGGATTTCGGCCTCTTCTTCAGGTAACAACGATTCCTCTATATCGTTAGTTATTACTGTAAGAAAACTATTTTCAAATGTCGTACTTTGACATTTAACATTGTCGGATTAAAAGGTAGCTTGCGAGGAACCCCAAACTTATTGGCTTTTGCAGCACCTACACAATCTCTAAGGCATACCAGTTCAATCCCTATTTTCTCCAAAGGGCTGAATGATATGAGTTATCCCCGCAGCCAGTACCTCGAATCTTACGTTTATTGTAGGCTAATTTATTTCTTAAAGAGCATTTAAAATCACTCCAAACCTGAATTTAAAAATGAAAACATCTATTTGACTTGAGAAAATTTCCTAACCTTTCTCCAGTCTGCAATATCTTTCATCGGTGGCCCCAGCGAATTTAATTCGTCGCGAATGTTTTCCCAAAACTGAACAATCTCAAGAATTTATTTTGTATGGTTCCTTGCTATACCCGGATGCGTCTTCATCATTCGAACCATTTACTCACACCGAACTTGATTCTACAAAATCTCCTAATTACAAAATCACCAAATTATAAAATCTCCTAATTACAAAATCTCCTAAAACCAGTGTTTACATAAATTCAAATTTCGTTCCTTTATTTATTCTCTATTTGCGAAAGAAAAGAAAAGATATTTTGTTTTGTTTCTTTCCTCCGGAACGAAATCCAACAAAATAAAATTTCTCTCCTCTCCTATCTTTTGTGTTTTAAATGAGGAGAGATATTTTACTTTTTTCGATTTCTTTACCGGGGAAAGAAAGAAACAAAAATATTTTTTGTTTTCTTTCACAAAGAGAGAAAAAAAAGATAAAAGAAGGGAACGAAAAAATGAATTTAAACACTGCCTAAAACCCATCCTTTTGAATAATTTATTGTATTGTAGGCTAATTTATTTCTTAAAGAGCATTTAAAATCACTCCAAACCTGAATTTAAAAATGAAAACATCTATTTGACTTGAGAAAATTTCCTAACCTTTCTCCAGTCTGCAATATCTTTCATCGGTGGCCCCAGCGAATTTAATTCGTCGCGAATGTTTTCCCAAAACTGAACAATCTCAAGAATTTATTTTGTATGGTTCCTTGCTATACCCGGATGCGTCTTCATCATTCGAACCATTTACTCACACCGAACTTGATTCTACAAAATCTCCTAATTACAAAATCACCAAATTATAAAATCTCCTAATTACAAAATCTCCTAAAACCAGTGTTTACATAAATTCAAATTTCGTTCCTTTATTTATTCTCTATTTGCGAAAGAAAAGAAAAGATATTTTGTTTTGTTTCTTTCCTCCGGAACGAAATCCAACAAAATAAAATTTCTCTCCTCTCCTATCTTTTGTGTTTTAAATGAGGAGAGATATTTTACTTTTTTCGATTTCTTTACCGGGGAAAGAAAGAAACAAAAATATTTTTTGTTTTCTTTCACAAAGAGAGAAAAAAAAGATAAAAGAAGGGAACGAAAAAATGAATTTAAACACTGCCTAAAACCCATCCTTTTGAATAATTTATTGTATTTTGGGATGGCAGCGACATATTTGAACACGCACATGCAGTATTTTTCCTGTCACACACATACGCACACACTTACACCCAACACAAGGCTATTGGCCGCATCAGGTAATACTAGTTTTAAAGATGTGGATGGACCATAGTCACGGGGAGGTCGACTTTTATCTCACCCAGTTCCTTACAGCCCACGGATGCTTTCGAGCGTATTTGTACGGATTTAAAATTGAAAACAGCTCGGAATGCTCGTGTTGGTTTGGCTGAAGACGTTGCGAGCACAAATTTCTTCATTGTCCTAGATTCGAAGATCCGAGGCAAGAAATGTTTGAAAAGCTGCGAGTGCAAGTAAGCCCAGGCAATTGTATTAAGCTCATGCTGGAGTCGGAAGGTAATTGGAGCGCGGTTAGAGACTTCGCCGCCACACTGCCTGGTTGCTCATTCAGGGGTTCTTAAATGAATTTTTTCCCCAGATCCTTAAAAAAACAAAGAAAACATACACCCAACACACACACACACACACGCTTTTCTCCTAGTTACAAAATCTCGCATAAAATTTTCCCCGGGTTAAATTTTATAAATTTTATGCGAGATTTTGTAATTAGGAGATTTTGAAATAAAGATTTTGTAATTAGGATATTTTGTAATTAGGAGATTTTGTAATTAAGAATTTTTGTAGTAGAGATTTTGTAAAAAAAATTTTGTAATGAGAGATTTCGTACCCAACCCGAATTTTATTTTTCTATTTTTATAGAATTTTATTTTTAAACTTATTTTGTTTATAATTGACAGTTTAATATAATCAAAAACATTTAAACTCACATTTTATTAGTCTCCATGGCAAAACGGGTATTTGTAATGACAATTTTTGTATGGAGTGCGATTCACGCGTGGATTAAAAAATACCAATTTCTCGCACTGCATTACCGTCATTCGATCATCTTCGATCATTCGTCATTCGAATGTATTTCATGCGACGTACTCAAACGTAAAATCCGAATAAAATTCCCTTCATGGTCAATTCGGCGAGTTGTATAATCGTTGTAGGGTGATTATGAAAATACCAAATTATTTGAAACTATAGTTAACGATAAAACAGACATAAATGAATTATGCTGAGAACTTAACGAGAGCGAGTTAATATGGACGGTAATGGCTGACTACTAACCAAGCAATCACAGCTTAGTACAAAGAATTTAAATTAAGTACGAGGATTTAAGTGATTTGTTTAAGCAAAACTGCAAATTGACAAATGATGTTTACTACAACACCCTGCAACGCAGAAATTTCTATTTTTTTAAAGTAGAGAAGGAGAACCTGCTCAACGTGCTCAACGTTTTATAGAATTATTTTTTGGTATGCAAATATACATTCATATGAAAGGTGGTAAAATTTAGCCCAGTTAAATCTGAATGCAACGCGTTCGGTTGATAATGACGATCGACCTCACGTGACAACATTTATTAATCAATTTTTTACTCAGACCTTCCTTACCACAAATATTTCCCAATAGCCTTGATTTTATAGTATACTTTGTTAATTGATGACCTTCCCAAAAGCTTTATTTCTATAATATTAACACTGCCTATAAATATAGCACAAATAATTTGATTAACAAAAACCATTCCATTTCCTGTTCTACTTTGCATAAAAAAATGAAAACAAAAAAAATTATTTGGCAAAAACACAAAAACCATTTCCAAATTGATGTTGATGAATACATATAACATAATTCTAAATCATAATTATGATATTGTGTGACTTTTGTATATTTATAATTTAATTACGAAAAAAAAAAATATATGGAACGTAAAATATTAAATTAAGAGAGTAGAAATACATAAAAAAAGCTCGATTAAAATTTTCATTTTTATTTAATTCGTGTACAATGTTATATGTAGTATTTGGGCAAAATCTGACACTTAAAATTTTATGAATTCAATTTAATTAAATAAAAATTTTAACGAATAATTTAATTATTTATTTCATTTATATTCCGTTTATTGTTTGTTTAATTGAATTTAAATCTATTTTAATTAATTTTAATATTCAGTTCGAATTGTAGATTTGTACATGTGGATAAATTGGGTTTAGAGAGCTTTTTTTTTATATATACATGTCATTTTATTCAATTACATCTGCAACATTAATTCAAATTGATATGTGTACTGATTAACCGGGTTGTACAAAATAAGCTAGATATACACAGCATATATAGATGTTAATTGTTTGTCCAGACAATTAACGTACGGTCCAGTTGAAACACAAAAAAAAAATCATATGGTTTACATGTAGCTCGAAGAGGACTTACCAATTTTTCGTTTTTCCCATTATAATTATTATTTTCCGCTTTCCATTTTCCGCATCCAAAAAAAAAAAAATTGCGAAAAACGAAAAAAAGGTTTTCCGCTTTTGTTTGATGATGATAATAATAATGTAACAACATTCAAAGTAGCAATATAAAAATTTGTTACAATTAAATTTTTTTTTGTTGCTCGGATTTTTCCAATTTAACTTATCGTCTCTACTCGCTACATCATCATCTGTATCAACACATTATCATGATGATAATTTACAAAAGGTTTTTTTTTCATTTTCAACTTTGCTATATCATCAGTGTGTGTGTGCTTTTCATACAGTACTCATAATTGTTCGGTTGTATATTTATATAATATATGGGGAAAATAGGAAAATTCATTACAAATGAAATAAATGAACACAAAAAACAGGAAAATATTTATATTGTATTTATAAAGTTGAAACAATTAAATTTGGTTCAAAAAATTGTTATAACGGAAAAGTAATGATTCAAATGGTTTTTCCATACATGTACATACAAAATGCCAATAACAACTTTTTGCGTTAAGTTTTATTTGGTACAATTTCGTCAAAAAATACAACCGGAAATATCACAACAACAAATTTTTTGAAAAATGTTTAATTTATTACATTTTGTGGTGAAAATCGTAAATTGTTATATACAATACGATTTTGTTTTAATGCTCTCAAAACCACGAAATACGAAAGGTTTTGCATATTTGAGGCCTTTTTAACCGAATAAATTAATCAAATACAATAAATTTGTTTTACATTGAACTTAATCGATTTATAACGTAATAATTTGTGTTTGTAATGGCTCTATTTGTTTAATTATACGAGGCGACGATGAATGGGAAATTTTAATGTAATTGAAAAAAAAAAATCAATCAACCATGACCTGTGGTATGGTGAATATAAAATTACTGTAAGAGTTCGGTCCTAAAAGAAACATAAAAACGTCAGAGGTTGGAAATTTTAAGGTTGGGAATATAGCGGTATAAGGTTTGCAGCCGGTGACCGAAGCCATGCCGTTACTAGAAATTGTCCAGCTAGCCACACACACGTTTTGAATAGCTCAGCAGCCAATATGTGTAGGTATATGTTTTGCGTGATGTTTTTTTCTCTTACCCGTTCAATCGGTTTTGTTGGCTCAGCGAACAATACGTGCTTAAAAGTCAAAATGTTTTATCTTGAATGCCTTTTTAATTTTCTGATTAAACTTCCTTCTGAAAGGGCATTTAAGTCAAAAACTATTTTGACTGAGTTGCCTTTTAATTTTTGACTGAAACTCCTTTCTGTCCATAAGGCATTCTAGTCAAAAAATTTGTGACTGAAATGCCCTTCAAGAAGGTTGTTCAGTTCAAATACATAAAAGGCATTTCAGTTAAACTGTTTTCTGACCATTTTTTGGACTGAAGTTCTCTTTTAAAAAGAGTTTTAGTCATAATATTAGTATGGGAAATTTTATGACTGAAATGCCTTTCGTTTTTTGACTGAAATGTTTTTGACTGAAATTCCCGGAACCCTCCAAATTATTCGATACCACGTTTTCTTTTGCCGTTATTATGTTTTTTATTTTTTTTATTTATTTATTCGACAACAAAATTTGGATTCTCTTTTGGTACGGAAATAAATTGTATAGTTTGTTTTGCTTGAGATTTTGTGTCTTAAAGAAAAATTCCTGTTTACATATAAACAAACAAAACGCTGTTGAAAATAGACCTGAAATTAGTCCGGAAGCTTAGTAAAAAATAATAAAAATAAAATTGAGCCCAAAACCAATAATAAATATTTCAATTATATACAATTATTGACTCAATATTTATGTACCTAACTTATATAAATTGTTTTATTTGTCCCGGGGGAGAGACAAAATCCCGAGAATCAAAATCCCGAGGATACAAAATCCCGAGAGTACAAAATCCCGAAGTTACAAAATCCCGGGGATACAAAATCCCGAGAATAGTAAATCCCAAAGATATAAGATCCGTAGGGTACAAAATCCCGATACCCTATGAAAATTCCAAAATCTAGTGGTTAAGGTAGCCAGCCCGATTTAAAGATGTATACACACGATATCTTGTATTTCAAAATCCCGCTTTATCAAAATCCCGCCCAAAAAATAAAAATCCCGCTTTTTAAAATCCCACTTTTCATAATCCTTCTTTTAAAATCCCGGTTCTGCCAAAATAAAAAACTCAGTTTTTATTTTTATTTTACTTTAAACTAAAATTCTTCTTCACCAGAAAGGGCGACCCGAATTAAAAAAAATATGTTTTTCAAAACCGGGATTTTGGAAACCGGGATTTTGAATCAGGGATTTTGAAGGCGGGATTTTGAAAAGCGGGCGGACTTACCCTCCCCAAAAATCAAAAATAGTGATGGTTGTAACATGTCAACCTCAGAATTTCCTCGGGATTACGGGATTTTGTAACGTCGGGATTTTAATTTGCGTGATTATTGTCTCTCGGGATTATGCCCCGCGGTATTTTGTCCCTCGAGACTATGTCACCAATCCGTTTGTTCCACATATTTAGCGTCAGAATAAACTTTATACTTTTTTTTAAAGGTATCGCTTTCAGAAACTGTTGAAACATTTAGAGTAACATGGACTTGATGGTTGTGTCAAGGTAATAAAATATCGCAAGCTTTCGCAGACAATTATTGAAACTGTTATTTAGTTTTTCATGTAATAGTGTTATTATCTTTTCGTTGAATTGCTTAGCAAGAGCTTTTAATATAACAACTAACTCAGAAATTTGAGTAAGACAAAAAATAGTCGTTGGTTTATAGTTATGATAAAAGACTTGTCTTGACGGTAAAATTAATTATAGTTCTAAAAATTAATTTGATGATCATAATTTTGAATTTTCGTCTGGACGGTAAAAATAAACTATTACCCTCCCTCCTTTCGCCAAATGCGCGTACTAATTAATTTGTCACTGTTATTAGACATCAAATTTTGCATTAGGCGTCAATAAATGTTACAACCTTTTTGGCTTTTATTTGAAAAGGATTAACAAACCAAAAATCAAGAAAAGATTAACACAAAGAGTTTTACGTATTTCTAATCAGTATGTTTAAGCCTGCAAAATAAAATAAACGCACACATATTCAATAGAAAACACAAACAGGAGTTTGCAGCTAGCAATATACAAGTAGATGATCCAGCAACTTTATGGCATCGTAGAATGGGTCATATTAATTTTGATATTCTACAAAAATTAAAAGTTAATCGAGCTGAAGGTGTTGATTTCAGCAAAATTGAAAATCGTCAATGTGCTATTTGTTTAAAAGGAAAACAAACTCGACTTCCTTTCAAAAATGTTAGAACACGTGCAAGTGATGTTTTAGAAATAGTCCATTCGGATGTATGTGGTCCCATATAAGAAACTTCATTAGGAGTTGCATGTTATTTTGTTGTTTTAATCGATGATTGCACGAGAATAGTTGTTGATTATTTACAAAAAAAAAATCTGAAGCTTTGGATTGTTTCATCGTATTAACAAATTTTGTGTAAAATAAAACAAAAAACAGTTAACAACCGTATATACCGGGTGTTTCTTTTAAACTGAGACGATCAAATATCTCGAAAAATAGCCACTCTACGGAAAAAATGTCCATAATCAAAATTTAATCATACCGCGGGGGAAATACATTAGTGCAAAAAAATAGTCCCCCACCCCTTCTTTGTAGGTGGGGCGGGGGTAACTTTTAAACTAAGATAGGAAGCCAAATTTTTTATTGCAGATACGGATTCTACGACTAAAAGTACGTATGATTTGAATGAAATATTTTGTTCGGTTCATGATAGATGGCGTTGTAATCGACGAAATTCAATTTTTTCAATTTCTTCTTCTTAGAACACACGCATTCGATTCTGCACTACGTTTGAAATAAAAAACATCACGTTTTCATTGGAAATACTCGAAATTCGTCATCAAAACAATTTATTCAGTTTTGTAAATCACATTTAACGTTTGTGTTATTTCTTATCTTCATATTTTTCGTAATTGCAAAATAAACGATAAAATACTTTAGAATGGACCGTTTAACTGTGCCAGAGAAAATTGAAATGGTTCTGGTTTATGGAGAAGCTGGCAGAAATCTTAAAAATGCTGTTGCTATTTACGCTCAACGTTTTCCGGATAGGATTCGTTCACGTGCGTCATTTGGCCGTACTAGCAAACAATTTATTGCTGATGGTAATGTTCAACCGAAAAAGAGGGCCCGTAGAGCAACAGTGACTGGAGAAAATAATGAAATTGCTGTATTGGCTGCAGCGACTCATAATACTCATGTTAGTACACGAGAAATAGTTCGCGATTCCGGATTGTCCCTCACCAGTGTTTGGAGAATTTTAAAACGGCACAAGTATCATCCATATCATGTGTCTTTACACCAAGATCTTCATGGCGCTGATTTCCAAAATCGGGTAACTTTTTGTCAATGGGCACGTGAACAAATACAACAAAACCCCAATTTTTTTCGTTGCGTAATGTTCTCTGACGAATCGTCTTTTACAAACCATGGAACGGTTAATCGACACAACATGCATTATTGGAGTGTTGAAAATCCACACTGGCTTCGCCAAGTTGAACATCAGCGCCCTTGGACTGTCAACGTGTGGTGTGGAATAATTGGCAACCAACTCATCGGCCCCCACATTATTGAAGGCAACTTGAACGGTCAAATGTACCGAAACTTTTTGGAAAATGAACTACCAATATTACTTGAAAATTTGAAATTAGAATTGAGACGGAACATGTGGTTTCAACATGATGGTTGTCCTGCACACTATTCGTTGGTAGCACGTGAGGTACTTGATCGTGATTTCAATGGTCGCTGGATCGGTAGAGCTGGTCCGATAAATTGGCCCGCCAGATCACCAGATCTTACTTCGCCAGATTTCTTTTTGTGGGGCTATCTCAAAGACAAAGTTTACAAACAAGAACCAACAACACGTGAGAACATGATTGAGCGAATCAGAAATGCGTGTGCTGAAATTCAACCAAACACACTTCTCAGTTGTGTACAATCATTGGAAATGCGTATTAATAAGTGCATTGAAGTCGCAGGCCATCATTTTGAACACTTATTTTAAGTTAAAATTATTTTATTCACCTGCCATTTACATTAATAAATTGTTTTGATGACGAATTTCGAGTATTTCCAATGAAAACGTGATGTTTTTTATTTCAAACGTATTGCAGAATCGAATGCGTGTGTTCTAAGAAGAAGAAATTGAAAAAATTGAATTTTGTCGATTACAACGCCATCTATCATGAACCGAACAAAATATTTCATTCAAATCATACGTACTTTTAGTCGTAGAATCCGTATCTGCAATAAAAAATATGGCTTCCTATCTTAGTTTAAAAGTTACCCCCGCCCCACCTACAAAGCGGGGGTGGGGGACTATTTTTTTGCACTAATGTATTTCCCCCGCGGTATGATTAAATTTTGATTATGGACATTTTTTCCGTAGAGTGGCTATTTTTCGAGATATTTGATCGTCTCAGTTTAAAAGAAACACCCGGTATACCGGAACAAAATAGTGTATCTAAACGAATGAATGGGACACTAGTTGAGAGAGCACCTGGCATATTGTTTGATGCAAAACTCGAGAAAATTTTTTGGGATGGAGCTATAAACACCGCGGCATGTACTATCAATCGTTCATCCTATCGGATTATTAGAACGAAGCACACGGGATGAGCTATAGTCCGGAAGAAAACCAAATTTAAAGTGGTTACGGGTATTTCATTGTAGTTGTTATGTTCATGTGCCAAAACAGAGATTAAAAAAGTTTGACACAAAGTATGAACAGCGTATTCTCGTGGGGTACAGTAATGAATCGAAAGCGTATGCGATAGAGTCTATAATCCTGGAAAGAAAAAGACAGTTATCAGTCGTAATGTAATTTTCTTCGAGAATCAGCATTATGCAAAACAGCAAAGCAACCTTGATTATACAAGCCATAATCTAAAAAACGAAGCTTTTATAAGGGAACTAGAAACGAGAAAAAAACCAAAATTTCCATAGTAAAACACATAAAACATATGGGAAATCAATTTTTTGTCCTAAGACAAATTTGTAAATGAAAACGTTGCAAATTCTTAATTATGATTTCTGAAATATTTTCATAAATGTTTGAATTTCAACATAATATATAAATCTCTATTTATTTAATAACAACAGCATTCTGGTCAAATTTAAAAGAAAAGCTTACTACAAATCGTGTGCATTAAGTCAATAAACATTACATAGATGGCAGTGATGGCAGTAAACATTTTAAAAAATCGTACCAAAAATTGCCACCTGGGGAAATTTCAAGTTCAAAAATTGTGGGATAAACAAAACAAATTCTCAAAATATCAAGAACGTGTCATAATTTTGTGATTACATAATTTTTTTCTTATTTTTCTGTATAAATCTTAGACATCTAACGTACACTAGTAAAACTAAAGATAAATTTAGCAAGTATTATTTTAATTCGTCAGAGCCAACTTTGATGTATTTTTCAAAATGAAAGTTCGAAAAATAAATTTTAGAAATAATTTAATTTTAATATTTCTGCAATTAATATTTACTTAATACCAATATACCCTTGTATATTGTTGCTAAAGATATGTAGAACACTTTTGCAAAAACATTTTGTAACATTTTTGCTTTTTTCAGTGAAAAACTTGAAGCTAAAAACACCATTTTTATTATGGATTCCTATGGAATCAGTTAAAAGTTTACCACTAAAAAAGCTTCTAAAAAATACGTCATAATGATTATGGCTCTATACTCTAGACGGCTCTACTAAAACCCCTTTGAAAAAGGAACTTTAGTCAAAAAAAAAGGTATTTCGGCCAGAAAACAGTTTAACTGAAATGCCCTTTGTATATTTGGACTGAGCAATCTTCTTGAAAGGCATTTCGATCAGTGGCGTAGCTACAAATTTCGAGTCCCCCCGCAACTTTTGGGCCCCTAAAAATGCATCTTGTACTTATGAACAAGTAAAGCTTTTAGTGAAACACTTATTTCTTTATGTCAATTATGTAAATGACTTGAAACATCTTGCAACTCAGTGCTCTAACGATTTCTAATATATCGATAAAGCATCACAAATTTCGAATATTTTTTGAAAAATATCAAGAAACTCGAAATAATCTTAAAAATATCGAATTTTCAAAGTATCTTGAAAGTTCTTCTTCTAATATTCTTGAAAGTTCTGAAATATTAATCCCTAAGTTTTGTTAAAAAATTGTTAGAAGCATGCAATATGATGAATTTGCAAAAATTGTCAATTAGTTTTAAGTTTGATAGTTAATTTAAACAAGTTTGGGTTTTAACTTAACTTTTAACATATGTTCTATGGATTTGCAAAAAATCAAGAACTTTTAATTTTATAAGTTTTCAATTATCAAAGCTTTTCTAACTAAACTATTTTATTCAGAAATATGATTTTATTTAGAATATTTGTTCTCAAAGTAAATTATCAATCATCAAAAGCTTTTAGTTTTAAGAGATTTTTAAACCAAACCATTTAACTATAAAATTTGATATTATAAAGGAAGGTGTTATTTTAGGATAAATTTAGAATATTTGTCTTCAATGAGCTTTAAGCCTGATAATTAATTTATGCCTTTTGGATTTAAACTTAACATTTGTGAGCCTTTTCATAATTTCAGGCTTTTGTTAAAACGTTTTACGAGCAAAAATTATGTTTTGCAAAAAAATGTCAAGAACTATTAGATTTAAGAGCTTTCATTAGAAAAACTTTTTAAACCAAATCATTTTATTCAGAAACCCAATTTTACAAAGTGTAACGGAGTTTAGGGATAATTTAGTATATTTGTTCTTAATGTAAATTATCAAGAGCTTTTAGTCAAACCAAACCATTTTACTAGGAAATTTGGATTGTAATACCACCTTTCGTTTATTGAAGCTTTTTGAATGTGTAACGCGCAAACTTATAATCCTAGATCGATGACGAAAATGTAGCGTTTGTGTTTGGTTTTTGCCTTATGTATCTCTAAACCGTTGACCCTTGACTTTTATCCGCAATGTGTTTCGAATTCCGCACCAATAGGACCGCCTAAAATGAGTCAGGCAGAAATGGAAACAGTTAGCAACCCGTGTATGTACATATACTACCACCAATACAGCGTGATGACCCCCTCTCAACAGGCAATGTAATGTTTTAACAAAATGTTGGACGCCACCCTGGACTTCCAGGAACTCTGTTTGCGCGGGCTATCCATCAATTTTAATATTATGGCGTTTCCAAATGCGTGATTTGATAATTTCGTAAACACCAAATTACAAATGAAATCATTTTACTCCGAAATTTGGGATTAAAAAGGGCTACAGAATTTTGGAATACATTTAGAATATTTATTAACAATGAGCTTTAGACTTGATATATAAATTAATACTACGTATTTGAGTGTAAATTCTAAAATTGCTGAGCCTTTTAATAATTTCAGGTCTTTGTTACAATGTTTTATGTGCAAAAAATATGTATTTCAAAAAGTTCCAAGAGATTTCACTGATCGACACTTTTTAAGAAATTTATCCCAAAATTCCATTACCCTTTGTAACGGAATTTTGGGATCTATTAGAATGTTTGTTTCCAATGAGCTTTTTGGTTGATAATTAATTTTTACTTTATCGGTTTGAACTTAACATTTTTGAGCCTTTTCATAATTTGAGGTTTTTCTTAAAATGTTTCATTTTGTATTTGCAAAAAATGTCGCATTTAGTTTTAGGAAATTTCACGTATCGAAGCTTTTGAACCCAAAATATTTACTTTTTATTCTGAAATTTGATAGGACAGTGGAATTTTGGAATAAATTCAGAATATTTTGTTTTCAATAAGCTTTAAGCTTTTAAGGTGTTTCACTTATCGAATTTTTTAAACAAACCATTTTACTTCGAAATTTGATATAACAAGGGATAACGAAATTTTGTGTATGATTTAGAATATTTGTCCTCAATGTAAATTATTAAGAGCTTTTAATTTTAAGTTCTTTTAATTTTAAGAGGTTTTCAAACCAAACCATTTGACTTTCAAATTTGATATTATAAAGGAAGGTGGTGTTTTGGGAATAATTTAGAGTTTTTGTTTTCAATGAGCAATTTCAATTTATTTATACTTTCGCGATAATTTTTGTGCCTTTCCATAAATTCTGACTTTCGTTAAAAGATTTTGGAAGCCTAAAACATGTATTTGCAAGAAATGTGAAGCATTTTTAGATTTAAGAGCTTTCACTTATCGAAGCTTGTCAACTCAAATCATTTTACTCAGAAATTTGATATTACAAAAGATATAATTCAGAATATTTGTTCTCAATGTAAATATCCTTCATAAAAAATGTGTTTCTATTTTCGAGCGCTCCATGTGTAAGAAAACCAATTGGTTTACTCAGATTTAGTTTTGCTGACTTTTTCGGGCCATCGTTCAAAAGTAGATGAAACAGAACGTGATTCATTTGAATGGCCTCAAATAAAACGAAACTTCTTGCAACACTATGCTATGGCGAGTTCTATATATATATAATATATATATATATATATATATCGATAAAGCGTCACAAATTTCGAAATAATCTCAATAATATCAAATTATTCGTAAGTATTTAAAACCAAAAGAAATCCTATCCGTGCTAATCACTGCCATGTACAATATAAATAACTAAGTTAAGCGCAGAACATTTGTCTTACGAAATTCGAGTAATTTCGAAAATCTTTAAAAATCTTGAATAATCCTAGGAATTTCGAAAAACTTAAAAAATTTTTATTTCTATGGAGTCATAACCGAGAAGAAATGGTTGAGACTTTCTTAAGAAAATATTTAATAGCAAGAGGAACGATTTCTTCTTTTTCTAAAAATTAGACCACCGCCTTTTCTTAAAAATTTCCTAGAAATGTACCGTTCTGCAAATTTGAAAAGGTGGTCTACTTTAAGCTTAATCTGAGCTATCTGATCTTAAATTTGAACTAATAAAGGATATCGCGTGGGCCCCAAAAACTGTGGGTCCCCTCTCCCCCCCCCCCCCCCCCCCCCCTCCCGGCTGCGGGTGCTGCGGGTACCTAGTTACGCTACCGATTTCGGTCATAAATTTTTGAGCTGTAATACCTTTTGGTTGGTTAGTTTTTTTTAGTGTAGTGCCAAACAAAGAAAGGAATTTTGACCAACAATTAAAAGGTACCTCCTCAGTCAAAATATATTTTGTCTGAAATGCCTTTTCAGAAGTAAGTTTAATCAAAAAACTAGAAAGGCATAAAAGTCAAAAATTTTTAACTGGGATTCTTTTAGAATTTTTGACTCAAATTCTTTCAAACAATTCAGTCAAACAATTAGAAAAGGAATCCCAGACAAAATGTTATGGTTGATCCAGGCTAATGCGTGCATCCGAAACGGTTTTAAAATATTCTGAAAAATTCAGATTTTCAATCTACTATTAAAGATAAAACTCCATTTTCCAGAATATATGACAATTAAATCTTTCACTTCCAGAGGAAATTTCTGGAAATGGAAACAAACTTACCAAATGGTATTCCAGTCCAGAAATATCTGAATGAAGTACCTTTCAAGAAGGTTGCTCAGTCCAAATAAATAAAAGGCTGTTCATTCAAAGTGTTTTCTGACTGAAACACTTTTGTTCAATAAAAAAATTATGACTAAAACTCCGTTCGTTTTTTCACTGAATTGTTTTTAACTATATGCCCGGAGAATAATTTTGCCTGTCAATGCCTTGTTAGTTGTTTGACTGAATCTCCTTCTATAAGGTACTGCAGTCACAAAACCGAAAGAAATTCCAGTCAATAATGTTTTGTTTACCTTTTTAGTGTTTTGATTGAACTTTCTTCTGAAAGGGCATTTCAGTCAAAAACTATTTTTACTTAGTTTCCTTTTAATTTTTGACTGAAACTCCCTCCTCAGTGAAAAAAAAACAAACAAGAGTTATTCCAGTAAAAAAAAAATTGTAACTGAAATACTAAACTGACTAAAAGGAAAATTCCTGTTTATAAACAAACAAAACGCAGTTGAAAACAAACCTGAATTGAGTCGGAAAGCTTAAGTAAAAAATTGGGTCTATCCGACTCTCGGAGGACACTTTTCCCATAAAGCATCCATTAAAGACCACCAAACCAACCATTTATATTTTACAAACATTTTCCGTTAGTTTTGGCAGGCGTTATTTAGGGCTGGCACAATATGGCACGGCTTTTCTTAAATTCGGAGATCTCTTCCCCAATATCACAACTGATCACGACAATTTAAATCTTCTACTCTCATACTGCCAAATCACAGATCCACAAATAATGTTAAACTATTTAGGACTGACACGTCTTGAGCAGCAACCAAAGTCGTATTAGCCATTTTTCATCTTCGACCTTAAACAATTAGAGCCAGTTATACATATCTAGTATACCGTTGAAAGTCTTTAAGAATTTAATTTACTCCATTCAGAGAGTATCCACAATGTTCAAAAATTTATTTTCTGAAAATTTGTTCCGTTTGTTCAGATCACATTATTATCTGAGCAACGTGAAATTGGCCGATATAATTTTTTACTCAGTGCTTCAGCCTGGACGGGACCATTCGAAAATACGAAATAATACACAAACAATACAAACTTAGAATTAACGTTAACTATCATTTGTTACCGAATTCCACCTCCTTGTCATTTAGCATTTCATTTTATATATCTCCCAGCTCTCCTAAACCTGCGCCACTCTAGTGGCACGATATTATTTTAAAGCCTCCCATAGTAATTTGCTATTAGGATTTATATACGACTTTGAATACCCAGAAATATTACCTTTAAAGGCGATTTTATTAAAGCAATTCCCAAATAATGTATCGATCAACATGTCGTTGAAATTTCAATCATTAAAATGTCAATAAAACGTCATAGAAATGTTAATGTCAGAAATATTAATGTCATAGAAACGAGAATATCTTGCTATATTTAAAATCTCACTAGATATAATTATTTTTAAATGTTGACGATATCATTTGCAACCAGCAAAGTAGTTTAGGTAAATTTAGAAATTTTCATTTGATATTACACGGTAATCTATTCATTTTATCTTAAAGCCATCTAGGGAACAATTGTTAGAATTTGCAAGGTGTATTAACTGTAGAATAATATTTCTTCGGAAAGTTTGACACTACCTCGGTAAACAGATAAACAAATTTATATTACTCCTTTTTGTTAAAACGACCCCCACGCAATGCTTCAAACGACTTCAAATGTTGTGAACAAGTAGATGATGACTTGTCAAATTTATCACCAACATAACAAAAAAATCGTCGGTCCCGTTTTTGAGAAAATCTGTTTGGAAGTTTTCTCTTCCACTGTAACCTCCTCTATTCTATACTCGAATGGACCTAAAAGTTAACACAAACTGCTTATTACTAAAATCTATTATTGTACAAAATTTCGATCAAAACTATCAATATTTGTGAGAATGGGAGGCAAAACAAAAATAATAAAAATGTGCGACTGGAAGGACGGACGGAAGGACGGACACGACATTTTTCTGATCGGTGTTTTGGGGTCCTGGTAACCTAATTCGTCGAGAAATGTGAAAATCTGGAACAAAATTTTTTTCGCGATTACAATACTTACCCAATATAACTTCGTTATAGTGGGAAAAGTAAAAATAATAACTGTCTGTACCCATGACATCTCGAGAACGGCTTATCCATTTTGGCAGTCTCGCCTATCTGTTTTTGGAAGCTGTACGTCAAGAGGGTAAAGTTGACTCAAAATCACGTTGTAATATTTTCACGTTGAGAAATCTTTTATATATGCTGGTTTGAGGATTGTGTTGAGGGTTAAGTTGCGTTCCATTTGCGGGGTGAATTAGATAGTTGAGATGGGGTTGGACAAGGGTGTATTGAGCAGTTCAGCTGGGGATTTATATGTGTGTTAAATTGACGGTTGAATTAGAGTTTGGTTGGTTTGAGTTCATGTACGCATGTAGTTTTTAAGGCCATGTTGATTTGGGAGTTGAGTGGCTGGATTGCAGGTCGAGTTAAGGCTGAGATGGAATTGGGCTTGGGCTGAGTTGGGATTGAGTTGGAGTTGAGTTAGGATTGAGCTGAGTAGGTGTCTATAGTCCCAGTTTGGAATTTATTTGGGGTTGTGTTGGGGTTGAGTTGGAAATTAGCTTGAGTTAGTTTGAGTTGAGTTCATGTACGAATGTAGTTTTTCAAGTCGCGTTGGTTTGAAGAACTTGAATTTGTGCAGACGAACATATAGTTTGGGTTTACGTTTAGTTTGCCCACATCTGACATACTGTATTTTATTGTACAAAAAGGGGTTAGAAAATAATAAAACTAAAAATTCAATATTTTCATCGCTTTCATTTACAATGTTGTGTGTTTTATGCTTTTGATGGACATTTATTGATATACAAACTTGCTACATACGTATTTAGACATTTAGACACACAACAAGTACATAAATATTACAAAACAAAAAAAACAGGGATATTTTAATTTAACTTTTGAATATTAATTATTAAATTTATGAATAAAAATGCATTCTTTAAATATTCCAATAACTCGGCCTCAGTCAACCCTAAAATATGTACATCGTCGAAAATTGTATTACATATTTTATTTACATAAATTATTTAAATATCTGTGCACGACTACAAAAAAAAAAAAATTGGAAAGGAGGCTCTTCCCTTGTATGTCTGTCACATTGAATAAAAATATTAAAAATAATATTTTTTTGTTGTGTGCGCTGTCAGACAATATTCCAACCAACTTTACATAGATGGATGTACAACAGCACTCCCTAATTTTTGTGTATTCATAACTTAAATATTAATTTTAATTTTTTTTGAGTGGAGATAAGAACTAGTATTGTTGGTTTATTATTGAATTAATATTTTAACTATTATTATGGTTATATTACCAACCGAATACGTACTAGAAATGTTAATGTTGTAAATTTTGATGGCATGGTGCGGAATTAATGGTAAACTGATGGCGCGTACGGCGGAAATGTTGAGTGCGGAAAACTCGTAAATTTTTTGTTGTTAGTTTTTATAATGGTTATTGCTTTATTGATTGATGTATATCGCGTGAATGACATATATAGATGGGAGCGTGAAACTTATAAATATGAACCTGCTATGTGTGTGTGTGTGTGTGGCTAATAGTATTTTTATTTTATTTTATATGATGATGTTTTGATGGAAATGACTTGGTTCGTTTTAAATGGTAAAAAAATTGAGATTGTATTTGATATTTTTATTATTTCAACTGATGCACATAATATTTTGATTTATTGCTCTGCTTTCAAAATTCAAATTTATAGTTTTTTATTTTCATTCAAACTTTGGTTTGAAATATCCTCTTTGTAATAAATGACGGTAAGTTTGGAGCATCATATCGTTACGAATAATTGTTAATGTATGGGCTCCGGTGCAGGCTGTACCTAGCTGCTAGCCTGTGGAGCCTATATATTACTGTGGGCACTTGGCTAACCCACTGGTCCGCCAATTACCCGTTGTTGCTTATAACTTTCTGGTGGGCTTGGCTAACCCACTGGTCCGCCAATTACCCGGTGTTGCTTATAACTTTCTGGTGGGCTTGGCTAACCCACTGGTCCGCCAATTACCCGGATTTGGTTCACTGGAAGGCTGTATACGATACGGCGATTTATTACGTGGCGGAAAGCGCCGTCGTCTTCTAGTAGCCGTATCACCGTAGGCAGGAGCCCGGTTAGTACGGGAATCCCCTCGGTCCTTATGGTCGCTGAACAACTTGAATATTCGTCTATCGACGAGCCGCCGTACGGCGAGGAACTAAAAGCGCCCCAATGAACTCCGAACGCGCACAATAAAATACTAGTATTCTTTATTTAATCCGATATATATTTACTCATAAATTTACAATTAAATCTGTTCTCGGCTACCGGCGCTAATGTAGCGCTAGGCGGGGTAGCCGGCGTTAAGGAGCGGAATATAATGCTAAGCACAGATAGAGCTGTGCGTTGTTGCTCCTATGAAGGTTGCGCGTGAACTTATTTTAAATTCACCTTTTTTCTTTCTTGTTTGCAAAACGAATTGTTTTGCTTTGCCTGGTTTGATTCTCTGATTTTTCCCTCATTCACCACACCAACTGAACGAGTGTATTTATTAGTTAGTGGAATTGAACATAGAGGTCACTCGGTATAGGGAAAGCGATTTCGTTGTTGACAATACTGTTACTGTCGTTATTATTTATTTTGACATTAAATAGAGTACACAACTATTTATTCGCCGACGGAAAAATAAACTAACTTTTTATTTGTTTGTGTTAATTTTGGTTTTTATTCATCGACTGGTTTGTTGTGTGATAGTGCACTGTGTATTGCTAATCACCACAAATGATCCTTAGGTTCAATTCGAACCGTAAAATGTACGAGTTTAAAGAATCATATTGTTGCAAAGTAGAACATAAATTAAAGAACATATAACACCCATGTTTATGTTGTTATGTTTCGTATACATTGTTTGGAAAATAAAACTCTCTCTTGTTTCTTTTAATTAATATATTACAACAGGTTATGGCCCAGGCTTGCGCCCAAAAAGCTGTGCAGAATCAAAACTCACGATATATAAAATATATTCCGAAAAATGACTTCCGGAAATTGTCCAAGCGTAACGCATATCGAGAAATTGAAGAGTCGCGTGAACTTCAACGATTGGAAGTTTGCGATGCAGGCGTTACTCCAATTAGACGAATTGCAGGTGTCTGGTGACATTAAAGTCGGCGAAAATCTGGATGCAAAGAAAAAAGATGTGAAGGCTAAGGCCAGATTAATTTTGTCGATTGATCCGGTGAACTATGTTCACATTCAATCCGCAAATTCAGCTAAAGATGTCTGGGATAATTTAAATTTTTTAAATGGGTTTATTAAAAACGTTAATAACAATGAGGCTTGAAAATAGCAAATCGGTCGAAGAATATGTAAATACAATCATGACAACTGCTCATAAATTGAACGGAATTGGATTTAATGTGAGTGGAGAGTGGATTGGTGCATTGTTGCTTACGGGCTTATCAGAAAAATGTAGACCAATGCTAATGAGACTGGAAATCACAGGAGATTTTGTCAAAACGAAGCTTTTGAAGGATGTTAAATTAAATATATCGCCTGAGAAACATACAGATCATCAATCAGCCTTTTATGGAAAAAAGGTAAATTCTTTTATTTCAAAGAAGAGAGGACCACGGTGATATCGATGCAATGAGTTATGCCACATTGCGGCATGCTGTAAGAACAACAACAATATTGGAAAATTGTCTGAAAAAGAAAATAATTCCAAGCCAACTGGAAAATCTGCTTTCATCACAGCCTGTGCCATTGGTGTTGTGAAAGTCAAGAGTGGTATATTTACTCTGGTGCCTCTGCACATGTGTAAGCACGGTGATTGGATGCGTGACTCGTCGAGCAAAGAAATTATGTTAGCAAATAATTCGAAACTTGAAGTACAAGGAATTGGAATTGTTGATTTGCATGCTAAAAAAAACAATGAGAAGCACACAATCGATAAACATAACTGATCAAAATGGATGGTTTGGAACCATTTGGAAATTCCGAAAAAAAGTGCACAGCATTTTCTGGAGCTCGTACATTCGGATCTGTGCGGTCTAATGGAAACTAAATCTCTTGGCGGAAGTAGCTATTTCCTGACATTTGTGCGGATAATTATTCGAAGAAGGTTTCATTTATTTTTTGGAGACTAAGGACGAAGCCATTGGTTCTTTTAAGCATTTTAAATCGTATGCAGAAAATCAAACAGAACAGGAGTTGAACATCATAGGCGCCGATAATGGCTCGGAGTATGTTAATAAATGAATGATTATTTTTATGCAAAAAGAAGGTGTACGACATCAGGCGACAGTATCGTATTCTCCTGAACAAAATGGAACGGCGAATCGTTCTTTCGTGGAGCGCGCTATTGTTGTCTGATTCAAAGTTACAAAAATTATTCTGGTCGGAAGCTATAATTACAGCTGCTTATCTCATCAACTATTTACCGACGAAAGGTCTTGACAAGACACCCGAAGAAATTTGGTCTGCAGTAAAACCGTATCTCCGCCATTTGAGAGTTTTTTGGAGCAAAAGCTATGTCATAGGTATATACCGAAACAAAAACGTAAATATGGGATTTCAAATCTGAGGAATGCATTTTTGTTAGCTACTGTGAGAATTCAAAAGCTTACCGATTATACAGTGAACAAAATGGTGACATATTAAAGAGTCGTGATGTAATTTGCATTGAATCGTCTGTACCAATAACTACAAACGATGATCATGAAGTGGGGGAATTATCAAGTACGTCTCTTTATTGCAATATAGAAGAAGTGAAGGAAACACTGACATTCATAGAAGCTGATGTAGCCGATGAATTGTGTTCCAATGATGGATTAGGTTCTAAAATTATAGAAAACAATACAGAAGCCATCGAAGAAAGTAACAAGCGCATCAAGAAATAGCCAGCTAAGTTGAAAAATTATGAACTCAGTTACAATGTCAAATTATATGAAGTAAGCTCAGATCCTTTAACATATGAAGAGGCTATGAGCAGTCCTGAATGCGATTTGTGGAAAAAAGCGATGCAAGAGGAATATGAGTCTCTTCTTGAAAATGGAATCTGAACACTAGCAAATATTCCACCGAATAGAAAAGCAATCCAATGCAAGTAGGTCTACAAAACCAAATGCGATGTTAATGGAAATATCAACCAAAGTATCGACTATGAAGAGACATATTCGCCAGTTATTCGTTACTCGTTCATCCGATACTTAATTGCACTTGCAGTTAAGTAAGATCTAGAAATTGATCAAATGGATGCAGTTGCGGCATTCTTGCAGGGTGAATTACGGGAAGGAATTTATATGTGCCAACCGGAAGGATATCAGAATGGGTACTAATCGTCGAAAGTTTGTCGTCTTAAGAAGGCATTGTACGGCTTTAAACAGGCTAGTCGTACTTGGAATTGCAAATTGGATAGTGTTCTTAAAGATTTCGGCATGAAGTTTTAGTTAGTGGACCCTGCATCTATTACAAAATTCAGAATGGATATATTTTGTTAGTAGCCGTGTACGTTGATGGTTTGTTGTTATTCTCAAATATCAAACAGTTAAAAGATTCATTGAAAAGAAAATTATCGAATACCTTTAAAATGAAGGACTAGGGAGTAGTTCAACGGTCCCTAGGAATGCGAATCACATAAGAAAATTGCATGTCACAATATAACTCACAATCATGTGTATAGAATTAAATTTCATAACTCCACATCCTCATAACTCCATACAACCTAATACCTCAAAACCAACCCCATAGCCCTATAACCCAGAAATTCCATAACCTTATAGCCCCATAACCGTAACAACAAAAAACTTACAAGTGAGCCTTCAAGAGTCTGTAATCTCAGAAAGCTACCATCAAAACTTATGCTCGAGACTTAATTCTTGTTTTGCAGAAAGTTTGAACCAGATATTTAATCTTATTTCTCATAAACTTAGGGTCTCCAAAACTATAATTCGATTACTCAATAAGGTCAAGATTTCCTGCGTTGTAATAACTTATATTTAACGATACCCAGAAACAACGACGTGAACGTAGCAGGCTTCTGTTCCCTTTGAGCTGCTTGATTTACGTGAGTCCTCTCGCCTCTCACGAATCTCAAAGAGCTTTACGACTTTATAAGTAGCCATTTCATGTGTTTTCAGTTTTAGAGTGATAACGCTTTCATTTATTTGTAAATGACCTTCGTAGTGCTTTTCTTTTGTGTTGGTTTGACCGACGTGTCTCTCTTGAAAGACCAACATAGTCTGCCGACATATGGCTATCCCAAACACTCTGACATCTCTTTTCAATATATTTTAAATCCTGGTAGAATCTTTCACTCTGCTCGTCACTAAAACCGCCTAAATTTTCAGAAAAGTACTCAATATGAGAATGAAGAAAGTGCAGCTTTAGATTCATTAGGCATCCCATATTTTTAAAATTGTTTGTCATATTTTCAATTAAAGTCACGTAATTAGGATCTTCCCTATTTCCTAGAATTTTTTTCGTAACGTCTCTAAAACTTTGCCAAGCTACTTTCTCCACCTAGTCATCCTTTTTTGGAATGCATTAGCTTTCAAAAGTTCTTTAATTTGCGGTCCTTCAAAAACACCATCTCTTATTTTCGCATCAGACAGTTTAGGAAACTTTTCCAATATGTACATAAGCTTTCGTCTCCGTAGTTTTTATTGCTTTGACGAATTGTTTTACAAGTTCCAGCTTTATATGTAATGGTGGAAGGATTACTTTATCTGTTGATATTAGACTCGGTTTCATGATATTTTTAGATCCTGGAGTTAAATTGTTTCTAGTTGAACAATCCTTTTTCACATGATGTTCGGCACGAGCTCGGCTTTCCCATTCACATGGAAAACATTGATGTAAAGTGAAACCACTTTGTTGACCTAATAAAATTGTCATTATTTTTAAATCTCCACATATTTTCCACTTGTGTTTAGCGTAATCTAATTTTTCGAGTGGTAAGCAAAGGTTGTGGTACTCCTCATTTAACACAACAGAATGGCCAACAGGTAGCGGAGCAAGATGGTTGTCATTATGTAGCAAGACTGCTTTTAAACTACGTGTTGAAGAATCTATGAATAGTCGCCAGTCATTAGCTTCGGAAGAATCATTATTGATTGATTGATTGATTTTGAATTTACGACCAAGCAAAATCTCCCGGTAATTCTAAGTTGAGATCGATCCGGTTACAAACACCTTGACGGTCAATTATTAGTATTTCCATTTTCTACTAATTACTTTTCCAGTGACTGCTTCCCCTTCTTGGCGTCCTAAATCTCCTGCGCCCTCTTAACCCAAGATTAAATGAAATAAATTTCCATAAACCTGTTGGGTTGGCTACATAATCTCGGTTTTAAAATCCCGAATTTCAAAATCTCGGTTTTCAAAATCTCGGTTTTCAAAATCTTGGTTTTCAAAATCTCGGTTTTCAAAATCTCGGTTCTCAAAAGCTCGGTTTTGAAAAATAAATTCGGGCGGCCCGAATTAATAAAAATTTATTTTTCAAAACCGAGCTTTTGAGATTCGGTTTGCGATTATGTATCTCTCCTCGTGTTGCGAGTGAATGAGTGTGTAAGTTTATGTGTAAGTGTATGTGTATGCGGGTGTGTGTGTTTATGTATGTATGTGTGTGTGTGTGTGTGAGTGAGTGTGTGTATGTGTCTGTGTATGCGACTGCCACCGCACTTTACGTGCAAAACGACCTAATTACAGTTTAGTTTTGTGTAAACATCTTATGTATCCTTCCCCTACAAATATGGGTTGGGAAATATGGTGTGGAAAATTTACCTGGATATTAATTGACTTTCCGTCTGAAGCGAAATTTCCTTGGAGTCATATCTCTGGCGACATGAATCTAGTATTGTGGGGAAATAATAAGATTAGAGGAAATAAAATTCACAATCTCAGACCGGAGGTGACTGGCTGAGCAGTAAGGGGTAAATGCTGTAGTTGAAGCTTATGAATTATTCCATTGAACAGGCAGTTGCCGTCACTTGGAATGGTGTATACCTCCATATTTCCTATATTTCCCGTAAATTCGAATTTAACTTGCATGATTTTTAGGTATAACAATAAACTTGTTGGAATTTCCACTTAGATTTTCTTATAGCGTATTTTGTTGACTAAAATTGAATTTGAGTTTCTTTTTCTCAAGAAATTTGAGCCAATTTGATTTAATTGACTAAAGCAACTTTCCGAAATAAATCTTACATTTTAATATGTATTATGACCTGATGGCAGGTATCCTAACTAAAGGTTAGAAACCTGTTTAGTTGGAGACTCGTGTATAGTTACCTAGAATAACCCGCATTCAAATTTCCATATTTTTATTTTTTTCATTTTTATTTTCTCTCCTTTTTTTATTACTTTTGTATCGTTCGGAAGTACCAATAGTTGTCGTTTTATCATGAATATCATGATTCATTGCATGTAAGCTAGTTCAACCATTCCTTCCCCATTATCCAACCATTTATTTACACTCGATTTACACAAATTTATTGTGGGGTAATTTCCCACACCTGATAATTTATCCACGGGCATCGTCGACTTCACACACCCCTCATTTTAACTACTACCACTTTACGTGATAACTACACAGCTCAAGACACTTGTTTTGCATGTTAATTGTTAACTTATGTTTACCAAATTTGCTAGATATAATCAGAAACTAAAATAAAAGCTGCAACCGCAAATGAGCCTCTAAGCTAGTTCGGACATGCCTTGTTCATTATCTAATAATTTATTTACCCTCGATTTGCACAAATTTGTTATTAATTGATTTTGATTTTCCGCAATTGATAATTTGGCCAAGGACCTCATCAATTTTTTTTTATGTTAAAGCTACCCAGCTAAGTTTGGTAAGTGTATTTATATTTATACGTAATGTGAGGTGTGAAAATTTCCTAATCTCTCAAACAACCATAAACATCCTAAACTTCAACTTAGATTAGTGCCAGTGGACCCCAGACCTTTTTCAATCGTACATATTTAAATGTTTCCGCCGGAAATGCATCTCATATGTCCCCCCTTGCTATAGTTGAGATATTGCACTACCTGTTTACGTACCCAGCTCTAGCAGACCTAGAGTGAGAGAGATGCCTTATATCTCTGCTGCTGATATCTGTCTGGAAAACAAAGTAATTCGAAAGGTACTTAATCGCGCGCGCGATTCTATAAATGTACGGGAAATTGTTATGCAAGATTTTGTAATGCAAGATTACAAATCAGTGGTGATTTAATTCTACTGTATTACGATAATTGCCACTGTACTAAAAGTAACAATAAAATGAAATCAAAGTTCCCTTTCTTCCACATACATATTCATAATCAGAAACAAAATAAAATATATTAACAAACAAAAATTGCTCTATTCCGGATGATTAAAAGTCTCTCATTCGTACCATCAGACGAAGTCGCCAATTACTATTTGAGCTTAAGCAGCACGTTTGAGGACAACGATTTAAAAAAGAAAGAAGACTGGTTAAAAAAAATTATATTGGTGATTTGAATGTGCGTCCCAAATATAATCTCAAATTTTGGACAGTTGGAAACGCAGAAACAGGTACGGAGTGTTTTCCGCTCAAAACAGGTACGGAGATTAACAGTGGTTGTTGGAAAACGCCATGTAGGCTTATATAAATTGATCAAAGATCTATCGAACGAATTAATTGTGGCCAAACATCGTGTAGAGTAGAGAAAATTCGAAATGGTGAACAACTACCGAAAAAAACAGATCATCATAAAAAACAAAAGAATTAAAAAATTATACGGAACAGAGGCAGTTATGGTAAAACTGACTTTCTTAAGAGAATTGCGCAAAATACAATTCTTAATTAAGATATTTTTACAAACATTTGATATTTTAAAAAAAAATTAAATTGATTATATGCATTTTGTTTTCTGAAATTAACTGTAAATTATATGAATTGAAATAATTAGCGATTGTAAATTATAAAACTGCTTTTAACATTTATTTAATAAAGCCTAACAAAAAAAATATTTAAAAGATTTTGTATGCAAGATTTTGTATTGCAAGATTTTGCAATTGCAAGATTTTGTAATTGCAAGATTTTATAATGCAAGATTTTGATGTTGCAAGATTAATAAAAAAGAGCAAGATTTTGTTACTGCAAGATATTGTAATGCTATATTTTATACCGATCCCGATATAGTTCTCGATAGAAACCCACCCGTTATCGTTTTTATATTTGGTTATTTTCCTTCTTTGGCTTAAACTTAGCGCCTTACTTTCCTTATGCCAGGGTTTTGTGTACAAACGCAGTGGAATAGTTCAGTTTAATTCTGCAGATAGACCATATACGTCCGCCCTGGACTATGCGCTTTTCTTTTGACTGAATTCCGATTATAGACTCATGCCAGCGGTTTAAAAATATTTTGTCGTCCAAGTATTGGCATTGCCCAATATTCGCTCATCCCACATTTCGAAAATTTTCACTTCCGATAATATTCAATTTCTTACACTCTCTCTAACTCAATAAGGTGTCTTTATTTTTTACAGCGTTGCACCCATCACCGGCGACTTTCTGATTAATTCCATGAAATTAAAAATGACATAGAGGAATCTTAAAATTGGTTTTTGTATTATGGGAAATATTCATAACATTCCCGGGAAACGGGAATACTTTGAATTTCTTAAATTTCCGGGAATTCCATCCCGGGCATTCTGGGTTTCTAGTTTATTGGGATGTGAGATTTATGCGTTTTGAGGTTATAGATTTTGAGGTTATGGATTTTAGGGTTATCGATCTCAAGGTTATTGAGCTATGAAGGTTATAAGGGTTGTAAGGTTATAGGGTTGATATTGTTGGGTTTTATAGTTTCAAGCTGTTTTTTGAGGTTAGAAAACAACGCTGACATAATAGGGTAAAACATTTTTCACTTAGTCTGATTTAAGGAACCCTGCACTTATTTTTTTTGTGGTCCTGTGTAATCATTTCTATATTGAGCACCTATAATTTGCGAACCCGAACGTCTTATAATCTCTAACCAAAAAAAAATACATCTTCGTAAAAAACAAATAAATCGTTAAAAATTGCTGACGTTTAAAAATGTATTTACAATTAAAACGTAACTAACAATAACGAGTACTAAATGATTTATGATCCATAATAATTTGCCAACCTCTTGATCGTCAATAATAATAATAATTTTCATTATTGGTCTTCAAATGAAAAATTACAAATGTACATCTATAAAATTACAACAACAAAAAATACAAAACAATAAATTTTCCATTTAAAAAGAGAACAAGCGAACGAATAGAAAATTTATGATGAAGGTGAAATTAATAACGACGCACTCATAAAAAACCAAATGTCTAATCATCTAATTGATATATAGAACATTTATTTGTTGTTAGTTTTTTTTTTTTTTTTTGAATATAAATTTTCAATTTTCCAAAGGATATGAAATATGTGAGTACATAAAACATGGATATCAATAATATAATATGCGGAACGTTTTTTTTACGCCAAATAGGTAATGTACGAGTATATTATAACCGTCATTAGTCTAATGGGTTTTTATAAAAAAACGAAAAAAATTTGTTCTACTACGTAGCTATTACAAAAATTTCAGAACCGTTCAGCCACCAACCAATTGACTTTATTTTTCTGTTTTTTTTTTTTGGATTACAACTAGTTCTATGTTCTGTTTATTTGTGTTTAGACTTAAAAGTTTTGCAGTATACACAATAGCATTGAAAATAAAAAAAGTTTTGTGTGCAAACTTTAGTTATTAATCCACAATATTATACTCAGTTAGCAATTTTTTTATGTTTCCCACTCCTGATTAATTTTTATTTGGACACTGTACAAATCAAAACTAATCAAGGATGGGAACATAAAAAAATTGCTTGATTGCTGTGTTAACAAATCAATAAGTAAAGATGTGTACAATTTCCGATGTTAAATTTCTGATAAATTTTTTGTTGTAATAAATTTGACATTACTCGTATATAGAGGAATCCTTTTATTAAATATCTGAAGTTTAGTAGATACAAAAATCAGATTTTTGGAGTCTAGTGATATTCTCTTATCTCAGAAGTTTCTGCAAAAAAATTGCCAACAGAACAATTTTATAATGCTAGCCAATCCACAATAATTTTGTACAGATCACCTCTTAATTTTTAAGAGAGTTTAAAAATTTAACAATTCTGAACATTTTTAAGGATTTCTTTAACAAATTACTGTTTTGTGTTTTTTAGAGTGTCAACGTTTTTCCTAATTTTGAAAGTTTGTAAATTTTTAAAATTAAGGATCACTAAAATTTTAATGAACATTTACAATATAAATGGTTGTAATTGCAGCATTTAACGGATTTAATTAAATAATTCTATTTTTTTTTAATTTTTCAATCGAACTCGAATTCTTCGATTGGATCAAATTCTGAAATTTGATGGTGCTATGATCTCCTTTTGGTTTGAGATTTTGTGTTGTTTTGTTATTAGTAGTGTTAGTACATCTTCCTTTGGTAGAATGATCGCCCCTGAATGTTTCAGTCAGCATCTGTGTTACACTTAGTCTAAATTTGACAATTGATCGGTTTAATTGCTTCGGAATTGAATACAACAATTTGTTAAACTGGATGATTAATTGAACTTGCAACCGATTACATTAATTATGATTTAAAACTTCGAAATTAGAAGTATAATATTATGGATCAGTCAGAATTTTTATAAGTATGTATGTATATTGTTAGAGATCAGTCAGAATCGGGCCCATAATACTGAATTTTATTATGTCGGAATCGGGCCTAATATCTTAACTGGCGCGCTAAAATTCTGTTATACAATTATGTGGCATCGTGAACATTTAGTTAGCTAAGTAGGTTTCATTATAGATAGTAAAACGATTTTGAATTTAAGGTTTTCATACGTATGTACAGTTCCAAATCTATTCGAGTGAGTTAACCTTTCTACTAATCGCATTTCTCTGGTACTTTCTTTAGAACTTTTAGTTCAACGCTTCCTCAATAAATTGATATGTAAATTCAAATGAATAGAGGAAGGACAGAAAAATAATAATTTGCGTATAATTAAAATATTTTAATTAAGAAATTAAACTGCATCCCAAATGATATGGCCTAAAATTTCTATTTTAAATTTTGGACTCGGCTTTTATTAAATTTTATATTTGACATATCAAGTCGGCTTGATATGACAAATATAAAATTTCACAAAATTACATCGATAAATGTGTGCATTCCAATTGGTGTTGGAGGTGGCAAAAATTGTCCGGATTGTCTGTGTTTGGAAAACCAAAATTAGTAAACCTAATTTTTGATTTATGGCATCGCTTAGTATCACAAATTCTGATCCAAGAACAACCTTATTGCAAAAAATCCTTCAGGCCATAAAATAATAGATAAAACCTATTATATTAGGAACTGTGCGTTACACAATCAACGCCTGACAGATATTAATGTTATTTTTTAATTAAACTAATTTAGTGGACTGTATTTTATTTTTAATTATAAGGCAATTGATTGTGCATGACGTGTGCACATAGCAAAATCTCGACGTACAGTGATTATTTTTTCATTGTTTCATTCCCATTTTTCCCGTCGAGCGTTCTGTTCATTTTTATTTTACTTTACGTCAACAAATTGAGTTACATCTTTTTAGTACAGCTAATCTAGTACTATTTTCTTCTAGTCATTTGAACAATATGTCAAAACATAAATTGGCAATACAGCTAAGGTAATTATTTACATAAATTTGTACAGGTTACAATCGTTCTAAAGGAGATACAGCTTTTAATTTAAAGATAATTATAAATTACAATAGTTTGTTTAAAGTAAATATTAATCAAATTTTCCAGGCGCGAACCTTTGGAATTTTGGCCATCTAATCATCATGCAAAACACACATACTCCAAAAACAAAATTCCAAAACAAAATTTGTTTTTTATTTTAAATTAATCCTGAATTGGTAAAAGGAATAATTTTGTAATCGGACGTTTTTTTTATGGATGATTTCGTTTGAACTGTAGCTACTCTTAATAACCCGTCTGTCCCTGGATGTATTCCCTTAAGCGACCTAACAGCTAAGTACACTGTAGGTAGGGCATCTTTGTTATATAATATCATGACATCATTGATTTGTAAAATTCGATCTCTTTGATGCCATTTAGTCCGCTGTTGCAACGTAAGCGAATAGCGTTGCCTAAACATTTGCTCAATCATTTGTGTTTGCTTCCATTGATTAATCTTGACATGTTGATCACACCTTCCATTTGGATCAAGACTGTGTTTTGTTTCAAAGATTTGGCGCGTGTTCCCAGTTTTAATTAACTGCGTTTTACCTGACTTCATAGCATGTTCCCTAATGCCTCCTAAATGAGTTGAAAGTGATGGAGTCAAAAGCCAGTTACTAACCTTGTCTCTTGAAAATTCGCCTATCTTGATTTCGGTCTCTTTTAATGATAAAATGGAATAGTATTCCTGCATCACTCGTTTCGCTCCTAGGAAATTTGATCCAGTATCCGAATTGACTTCTATTGGCACTCCCCTCCGTCCAACAAAATGCTCTAAAGCATTTATGAACGCTTGCGTAGATGGTGATGATGTCACTTAAGTGTGTAACGCTTTGGTCGGTCGCGACGCGATACATACAAATATTATAAAATAACTCTCTTTATCAACTTTGCACCTCTAAGTATTTTAGATGGAATCTCTATGGGTCCTGTGTACTCAATTTCGATTCCAGAAAATGGTCGATTAGGCGATACTCCTGTGACCGATAAACAATTCATTTGTTGAGTAGATTTCGTAGTAGAATAACGATAATACATAATACATTTATAAGTTATTTTTCGACCTATTTCACAAACTAAAATCCAATATTTGTGACTAAAAATTGCAGTTAACAGCAACGGTCCGGGATCAAATTGTTTTTTGCGTATATCGTGGTGTATTAATCTAGCAATTTCATGATTTTTTTTCAAAATGAACCAAAGATTTTTCTCGTATGAATAATTTGAATTTTCTAGATGGTTGCCTTCACGTAATACGTCATCAGAATCTTTGACTGGTGCTAACTGCTTCGACTTTGTTTTAATTTCATCAGAAAATTCAATTCGTTTGATATGTTTTATTATTATAAGTTCTGTAGAATTCACCTCTACGACCGTCAATTGACAAATTTCAAAATATAAGTCCTTATTCCTTCTAATTTTGACCAATACGAACAATGCTGAGAAATAACTGGTTTACTGGATGTAAATTATTCGAATTGGTAGTGACGACCAACTTAGTTCGGACAACCACCTTAGATCTTTGAACCATAATTCACCCTTGAGCCATTCGTTCGCTCTTACTTCCCTAGCTGAAAATGGAAGGATTTTTGCTTCCTTGCTTCTGGCACTAGATCGCTTCCGGCATTAAAGTATGAATTGCACCGACCTGACTAGGAATATAATTTTTCCATTTGCGAGGGTGGCTTAACCGTTTTACACCAGATAGTGAAATGAGACAGGCCTGTAATCCTGAATCCAATGATAATATACAAAAACTTACACGATCGATATGATTCTTTACTCTTAAAATGGCAGTAGATAGGGTTGTATTTCCAATATTGCACGTATGGGTTTCACTTAATTGCTCTACAGGTGGCTTGGGCGATTGCTTCGATGACTCTTCTGTTTCAGTAGTAATTTGATTCGCGATTGAGCTTGAAGTTGTATCGTGTAACAACGTATGATATCGACGGTTACATTTTAAACCATTGAACTTATTTTGACAGGCATTTACTCGATGACATTCAGATAAGCGGTTAAAACCCAATCGAAGTTTAACCGGTAATTCACGGCCCATGTTCTTACACTTGTCATAATGACACAAGCGATGCGACTCTTGGCAATGTACACACTCTGTTAAGGCAAAATTAACTAGAGTCACATGATTACTTTTAAAGGTCCCTTATTTTGCAGAACATTTTGCCGGAGCACAGGATTCCAGTGCATCACATCTACAGCCTATGAATTTTGTCACTTCGCCTGACACATTGTATAGCTGTCGAAGATTTTTTGCTGATGGTTGTTGCATAACAGGTTTTTCCATGAATGACCTTTCTAATTAATTCGGTACAGAGTTATGTTTATCGTATTGTTCACAAAGTTTTTTCCAAGCATGTTTGTAGTTTGTATCCGATACGGTTACGTGTTTAGTCAATTCTGCCGCCTCACTCTCTAGCTGACCTTTCAAATATTTAAATTTCTGAACTTCGCTGAATTCCAACTTGCTTTGTACCGACGGCACAAATGCATCTTTAATACTTGGCAAGTCTTGTATCGAAACTAGAGATACCTCTGTTGTATTTTTGATGGTTTGGCTCAGCGAACTGGTGAAGGATGATGATAACTTTGTCAAAATTTCATTTCGCTCCCGTAAAAGTCTCGATATCACCCCTTCCTCTTGTATTTGTTCTTGTTCTCGCTGCCCTGTTTGTGCTGAATTCAAAAATTTTGTACGATAATACAACTGCTCACACAGCTGTGCTTGTTCGTACATTTTTGGCCAACAACGACACCGTTATGATGCTGAGCACACCAAAACTGTGTAATCTTTTCGACAGCCAACAATAAACTAAACTCAAAATACCAAGAAACGTCAGGGAGAAGTATACCAATACCAACACAACAAAAAAGTAATTTGACGATTTTTTAATGTTAACACTTGTTTTTTTATTAACTTTTTGCATTAAATTAAAACATTTAATATATAAAAAAAAAATTGTGAAATGTTATTCATTGAAACTCCCATTTTCTAGAAATAAGTCATAAAAGGTTTTTGTGTTCTATAGTCGGTGATAACCAAAGTGAGCTAAAATGTAATCTCCAAAAGGTGATAAACACAGTTCAATCATTTTTGAAAAAGTGATAGCTAGGTGATAATCACATATTATCTTCTAGATAATCTCTCTCCAGATTTTTCAATAAAAACGTTACAAGTTCTTAATAAGGTACTCTGAGTTATTTTCATAAATGTTTGAATTTCAGCGTATATGGAAATTGTTTAAGAAAAATGTTTTCATTTTCTTGTAATATTGATTTATTTAAAACAAAATATTTTATAAAATGTTTATAGCTACTGGATTCTGGTGAAAGCTTATTCTACAAATCGGGTGGTGACTAAGTTATTAAAATTCACATAACTGACTGCACAAGTTTGTTAAAATCAAACCAAAAATTTCACCTGGAAAAAAGAAAACAAATCCACAAAATATTACAAAACGTTTGCAAATTTTATAATTACATACGAGTAGATAATTGCTTTTCGTATTTTTATGTAAACAAAGCAATATACATCTGATGTACACTAGTAAAACTAAAGAAAATTATCTTAAGTAAGGACGTTTTCTAGTATTTACTGTAATGCTAAAACTTGTTTGTAGATTGAAGCCTGTAAAGCATTCAAACTAGTCCCTAAACAAAGGATTATCGAATCTCTGGAGTTTGTTTGTTTGTTCAAATTAGGCATAAAAGCTGATGTACGCATTAAGCCCATTGAGGAGTCTTAAGATACAATTTTTCGAACAACATTGCTTCCATGGACGAAGTTTCGAACAACTGCTGATTTCAACAAGTCAACAGAATAAATTATAAGAGCTGGCTAAGTAGTATATTTGTCCCAAGTAATAACTTGCAGTGTGAAATTTCGGATACCAGCTGTATACCAGTCAACTCTCCCATAATTTAAGTGATGCAGTTTCAAGTAGGATGCTTCCGCCTATAAGTTCCGGACAAACCTCTTTTTCCTCAAGGTACTACCATAATGCATCAAACATTCGAGGTCAAGCTAAATTATTCGTGCTTGGCATGTTTGCCAACGATTACGATGTGATCATTATCTCGGAAACATGGCTTACGAAAAGTTTCAATTCGTCGGAATATTTTCCACCTAATTACGTCGTTCACAGGAATGATCGACATGATTTTTTTACCAGCCTAAACGGAGGAGGTGTATTAATCGCTGTTAAATGTTCGATTTCGAACGAGCTCATTGCATGCCATCCAACTTATGATGTTATTGCTGTACGTATTAATGTAGCCAGTGCCTCCATCCTCGTGGTTGCTGCATATCTTTCCTGCGGATCTACTCTGGAATATTATCTTGGACTTCTTAATTTCATCGATTCTGCTGTTGCGCCATTTGCTCGTGTTGGTGAACAACTAATTGTTACCGGTGACTTCAATCTTCCTGATATTACTTAGATTGATGTTGATGGAGTTTTCACAGCCTGTTCCATCGACCAAACCGGATTAGCAGTTACTGATTATTTTGCTAGCACAGCATTGATGCAGGTGAACCGAATAAGCAATAGTCAAGGGAAATTCCTCGATTTGGTTTTTTCAACTGGCCTTATATATTTGGAGCTCCCGCCGTGTGAAGACTTTGCTGGATATATCATACTCCAATTATGATATACATTTGTCAAGAGATTTGTAATAAATTGTTTTTGTAGATTTGTAATACTATGTGCACTTCTAGTAATTCTTTTCATTTCGATTTTAGGCATGCTGACTACGTTTCTTTAAACAAATTTCTTGTCGATTCGGACTGGGTATTTCTAGAACGAGGAGGAGACTTGAACGATAGTGTTTTTTATGCAACGAGCTTCTCAAGTTTGGTATTGAAAGATATGTTCCATCAATGAGAAACGAACCTCGGTATCGAGAGCCATTGTATAATAAACAGCTAACTCGTATTGAAAAACGCCATAATAAGTTGCATACTTTATATAAGTTACACGGTGTTAAGTTTTATTCTAGTTTCAACACTGCTCGTAGGGAGATTAAAACTTTAAACTGGTACCTTTTCAATAACTACATTTTACAAATCGAAGATGAATTAACTTCCTATCCTAAGAAATTCTGGAATTTGATAAATGGTAAAAAGAAGGTTGCTGGGTTTCCTACCCCAATGACTTTTCAGAATTCTTTCGCCAGTCAACCGTCTGATATATCCAATTTGTTTGCCAATTTTTTCGAGTCTGTCTTTGAAGAGCCTGCAGTATTATGCTACAAGTTTTTAACTAACCGCGGGATTTCTGATTTTAGCTTTTTAAAATTTACGGAAGCAGAAGTTTATGATGGGTTATCTCAACTTGTTTATGATGGGTTATCTCAACATCCTTATTAAGAATTGTGCAGTGAGTCTAGCCCCTCCACTGGCTATTATCTTTAATAATAGCGTACGTACTGGGATTTTTCCTGATCTCTGGAAATTATCTTTCATCCGTCCGATTTTCGAATCTGGCAAAAGAAGTGAAGCCAGCAACTATCGCGGAATCGCTATTCTTTCTGCTATACCAAAACTATTCCAATTCATCGTACAGAAATTTTTGTTTTATCATGGAAAGAAGTTTATTTCTCCTGCTCAAGACGGATTTTATCCGGGTACACCTACGGTGACTAATCTAGTCTCTTTTTGTGAAAAGATTCATTCGATTCTTATCGATAAGCTGGATAAATTAGATTGTTAGTCCATCCCTATTAAGTGGTTGCATTCGTATTTTTCTGATCGTTACCAATTTGTTAAGTTTCACTATTTTAGGTTTCGTTCATTTCGTGTTACCTTCGAAGTTCCTCAAGGAAGTCACATTGGTCCGCTTTTATTTTCATTATTTGTAAATGACGTTGTTGAGTATTTTGAATTTGCAGATTATATGAAAATATTTGCTCCAATTGAGGTTGCTGATTGTATGAAATTGCAAGGTGGGTAAATTCAGGATTTTATCATTCTTTCGGACGCGCTCGCCAATATTCCAGCAATATTTTTTATATAATATTGCTGTTGATAGAGTTGAGTTCATGTCTTAGGCATAACCTTTTCTTGTGATCTAACTTTTACTAAACACATTGATTGGATCATTATAAAATCTTTCATTATGCTAGGTTTCTCATTATGTCAGTTCTAGAATACGCTTCTCAGATCTGGTCCCCATTTTAAAAGTGCCATTCAGATAGGATCGAGAATGTTCAGAAGCAATTTGTTTTGTATGCCCTTCGTGGATTACCCACTGAGCGAGTGCATCAATATATTCTCTCATCTTATATTGATCGTTGTAATATTTTAAAACTACAACGTTTGGATCACCGACGATCCGTTGTATCTGCTATCTTCGTTTAAGATGTTCTGACTTCCCGAATAGATTGTGACGAATTACTTGCTCGTTTTAATAGTTACGCTCCCATACGCTGTTTGCGCGGTCGCCGTTTGCTACATATTGATCCTGTCTCTACGAATTTTGTACTTTCGGAACCAGTCTTGAGAATGTCGCGGCTTTTTAATTCAGTTTACGATGTTTTCGACTTCAACATGACAAGAAATTCGTTTAAAAATGGGTTGTTTACATTTCTGTCTAGATAATTGTTAAATTTTGTTTTTGTATGTTTACTTACAGATTGTATATATTTACTGTAGGTAATAATAAATAAATAAATAATGCGTACGCATTTTAAAATCGTGCTTTTTTAATTGCAAAACTAGAAGCTAAAAAACATCATTTTTACTAAACATTTCTATGGGAAGCTGTGAAAAGTCAAAGCACTAAAAATAATGGCGTATGATTACGGAAAGCTCTGTATATAGATGGCTCTGGTTTAACACAATAAAGTGGGTGGTTTGGCGTCTATTGGAAGGGGCTCCGTAAACTTCCAGTAGGCGCAGGTGTACGTACTGCCTCCTCGTGGCAACCACCGGTAACTGTAACCATTAGGCTGAATGTGGCCATTGGTGACAGGCTAAAGTACGACGCTAAAGGAGAAAACCTTGACAAAAAATCCCTAATCTAAGGTGGAACAGCATATGCCGACGGATGAATGGCTGATAGGTTAATCAGTCTATATATGCGGACTCTGGATACCAGGCACCCTCCAGTTTTATTTAGCCTTCCTGTAGTAAACCTGGGTGACCTACAGGCGACTTTTTTTTTTTTTTTTTTATTCCCAGCAACTCGCAAGAGTTAAATCAAAACGGTAGACGAGGCACGGGAAGGAATACACGGGAGTGGGTCTACCCTCTCAAAGTCCTTGAGTCCCAATGCTACCGCTTTTCTAGCAGAAGTAAATGTTATTACATCTAGGAGGGAGAGCAATGAGCCCAGATAGTATGTAACGCGTGTAGAAGTACTTCCTACAGTAAACATTTAGGAGGGAGAGCAATGAGCCCAGATAATATGTATCGCGTGTAGAAGTACTTCCAACAGTAAACATCTAGGAGGGAGAGCAATGAGCCCAGATAGTATGTCCCAGCAACTCGCAAGAGTAAAATCAAAACGGTAGACGAGGCATGGATAGGAATATACGGGAGTGGGTCTGCCCTCGATGTCCTTGAGTCCCAATGCTACCGCTCTTCTAGCAGAAGTAAATGTTATTACATCTAGGAGGGAGAGCAATGAGCCCAGATAGTATGTATCACACACCGGTCGGCAGTATTATCAGGTTCTTTAAGAGCCTGAATATTGGCTGGACGGATAATCAAAACATCTAGGAGGGAGAGCAATGAGCCCAGATAGTATGTATCACGTACCGTTAGGCAGTATTATCAGGTTCATTAAGAGCTTGAATATTGACTGGACGGATAATTAAGTAGGGCTTAATGCACAAAAGATCTTTTAGGTCGCAGTGCGGGGTGGCTTGAGCCCCCACATGGCCCTCAAGTAATAATAATAAAAAAAAAACACAATAAAGTGAGTTAATTAATAAATGTATTCCAAAATCGTAATATTTATGCCAGCATTAAATTGTATGCTTTTTATTTGCCTTGGTCACATCCCCTACTAAATTTCTTTCAAAAATAGTTACAAATCTTAATTAAGTAAAAGGAAAGACCATTGTTTAGCACAATTTTTCCAGCAAATTAAGAAATATTTATTGTCTCTATTGTTGGTCAATCCCTCGCACATACGTATCTATTCATCAATTTTCCATTTAATTGTAACAAATGAATTTTCCGCATCGCCTAGATATCCATCATTTATATCAATTCAACTGGGTAAAATAATTTAGATTGTCCTTAGACGAACGCGTACACATATACACGCACACACACACACACACACACATACACGCAATATATACCCATTTACTAATATTTGTGTTTTTATTTCGTTTCAGTGATTTACAAGGAAATAATATTACATCAATTTTGGAAACGGATCTCCAAAATTTATCAAAATTACGAATACTGTAAGTACCAACAACAATAAAAAAATTGTATCTTATTTTTCTATATACACAAAGCTGTCTTTTTAAGACATTTTGGTAAACGCATATTAAAATTAATTGCGATATAATGATAACGCGTCTGTAAACTGTAGTCAGGATTAATGTGTGCCGGTCACTTTAATTTATTTTTACTCTTACCAGAAATTAACAAACAAAAAAATAAAGAAAATAATAAATTACAACAATAAAAATGTGGAAGTGAAAGTTGAATAGAGTTGGATAAATAAATCTGGTATTTCATAAATTGAAACAATTTTTTTGTAATTTTATACGTTTTTTTTATTATTGTAAATGCAAATTTCTTAAAATTATATCCTCATACGTTAATATTTATGGTTTGTAATCTACTCGTGTACAAAGCTATTTATTTAATTATGTTCACTTAGCAGCAGCTTACATTTATATTCACGAGTATCGCCGTTTTATTTTTGACGTAGATTGATTGTTGTGCATTAAACTGTTGTGCATCACCAACAAATTATAGTGTATGAGGTTTTAATTTACACCAAATTAGCATAAGACCTTTTTTTTTTTGGTCTTATGGTATGTTACGAGGTTGGATTGAAAAGTTCGCGGCTGAAATAAAATATTTTTCGATAGAAGCTCATCAATTAAGTATCAACCGAGCTTTCAACATTTTATGTTTTAATTTTGGTATGTACCTAGAATTTAAGTGAAAAATTAATGAGGGATGCATTTTAGCTAGTGAAATTTAGTAAACAAGATCTGCTTAAATATTTTTATGAAAGTCTACATTTTTGGCTTAATGTCGGAAGAAAATTTGAGCTTTTTAAGACCTCGGCAAATTGTGTTTAATAACCTAGTACTAAGTAACTAACAAAAAAACTCGATCCTTTTAATTATTCCATAGTCTTAATAAATTTAAAAGCTCATATATTTGTCGTAATCTAATAGCAGAGCCTTCTAGAGTATAGAGCCATAATCATTATGACGTATTTTTTAGAAGCTTTTTTAGTGGTATAACTTTTCACTGATTTCCATTGGAATCCATAGTAAAAATGGTGTTTTTTAGCTTCAAGTTTTACAATGAAAAATGCAAAAATGTTACAAAATGTTTATACAAAAGTGTTCTACATATCTTTAGCAGAAATATTCAAGAAGGTTATATTGGTATTAAGTAAATATTAACTGCAGAAATATTAAAATTAAATTATTTCTAAAATATATTTTTCGAACTTTCATTTTGAAAAATACATCAAAGTTGGCTCTGAAGAATTAAAATAATACTTGCTACATTTATCTTTAGTTTTACTAGTGTACGTTAGATGTCTCAGATTTATACAGAAAAATACGAAAAAAAATTGTTTAATCACAAAATTATGACACGTTCTTAATATTTTGAGAATTTGTTTTACTTTTCCTACAATTTTTGAACTTAAAATTTCCCCAGGTGGCAATTTTTGGTACGATTTTTAAAAAATTTGTACTGTCATCACTGCCATCTATGTAATGTATATTGACTTAATGCACACAATTTGTAGTAAGCGTTTCTTTTTTATTTGACCAGAATGCTGTTGTTATGAACTTTTTTTATATTTTGGTTTAAATAAATTAATTATTACAAGAAAATGAAAACGATTTACTTAAACGACATTTATATATGTTGAAATTCAAACATTTATGAAAATATTTCAGAAATCATAATTAAGAATTTGTAACGTTTTCATTGATAAATTTGTCTTAAGAAAAAAAGTGATTTCCCATATGTTTTATGTGTTTTACCAGAGCCTACTGTATAAATAAGAGCCTCCAGTATCGACTGTATTTTTTACTAAGCTTAAAATAAGGTACAAACAATTTTTTCTTTACTATGAAACTATATGGGAAAACGCTTATTTTCATTGACAGATTTAGTTTATTAGAAATGTGAGCTTTTGTTTTGTTTTTATATGAAAATGTTCATGAAACATGTAATATTATTTGATTGAAAAATCGAGTCTTGAAAATGTTTATTTCTAAGTGAAAATCGTCATGAAAAATAAGGTATTTTTAAAATTTAAAATATTGTTGTTTTTGTAATACTATACGTCACCAATATAACTAAAAATTTATAAACAAAACAATAATCATCTCTTTCATTGCCTCCATTCCAATTTGAATTCGAATATGTATCTATAGTTATTTTGAATTTGCAAAGCATGCTAGATTGTTTTGATGTTTTGTTTTTTTCACACTCATTGTATTGATTTAATTTATTCTGTTTGGCTCTTTTTGATTTTTTTTTAAATTTTGATTGTTGAGCGGAGACGTGTTGTCTTTTTTCGTACCATTGGTTTTAGATGTGGAGATATGATGTCGTCATTAAACTGAATTTTCTCTTTTTAATACATATTGTTGTTGTTGTAGAATGTTTTTTAATTTAATTTCCCTTATTTTCTTTTGATCATTGCTGGAAAATAGGGAAATTTGAGAATCTGTGTTTTAAATGAGTAAGACATTGAGTTGTTTGTTAGCGATTTCTTAAAAAATTATTTAACTGGGTTTAACTTTTAATTCATATTTTATCGTGAATCGAAATTGCGTTTTTTCATATAAACACTATGAAAATAAATGAATTTTTAGTGTTTCTATATCCCTTATTTTAAGTTCATTTTTCACATGCCGGCTCTATTCATATCAAGATGATTCTGGTTTTACTATGGAAATTTTGATTTTTTCGTCGTTTATAATTCCCTTAAAAAAGCTTCGTTTTTTAGATTATGGCTTGTATAATCAAGGTTGCTTTGATATTGTTCAAGTTTACTTTGCAGTAAATAAAATTGAAAAAATGATTTTAATCAATTGTATTGTTTTGAGCTTAATTTGTTAAAGTGTGTTCAAATTTGCTGTCAAAATTTTCAATGTTATTTGCATATTTCGTTAGAGGGACAAAGATAAAGAATTTTTTTAGTCTTTGTTACGGACCAACTATTGGGTTCTTTTTGAAAGTGCTATTCAATTATTTTGTAATTTAAAAGGCTGCCGCGGCTGGCTCTGCAATAGCATTTCCTGTCAACCCAATATTTCGCTTCAATTGTTTGTAGATTATTGGTTCTTAACAGTTACCCATAAAAATGAACATTTTTTAGGAAATAAAATGAAGTAGCTTCATTTCAACCAAATGTTCTGTGCTTTATTGTTGCCAGTGTTGAAATTATAACCATCAAAAAGAAACCAAGCTCCACTCTTTATAACATAATTTTATTCAGTGCCGTATAACGGGACATTCAAAGGTCAAAAAGCTTAAAAGAAATGCGTGTTCTATGATAAGAAACACAATAAATATCCAAAATTTGAAATGTTTGAGTTATAAATGGAATGAGATGCCGAAACTTCACCCCAGTCAGTCCTAAACGTTAACCGAGTAACTTGAAGTTGTTTGCTCATCGAAAAGAACAACAAGATCTAAGTGCTACAAAACTATATGAAAGTTTATTTTTTGCCTGGGGTAGCTTAACCCCTTAAAAGGACTTTGTCGTTCAAACGCTCATTGCTGTCCCATTTTCAATTTTCTATAGCAAAGAGAGAAATTGTAAGCACGAGTTAGCGAAAATGATTGTTATATTGGGATATAGTATGTCCTAAGCAGTGGACATCACTTCCTCTAATAAATATTTAACTAAAATTTTAAAAATTTGGTTGAAGAATAATTAAGGAAATTAAAACCGATTATTAGGATAAGTTGAAAAATTATAATTCAATAATTGATAAATAAAGCTTAATAATTAAAATGAAGTTTAACGCTTTTCGATAAACAAAATGATGTACAAATTGTTCTAATGTTTCTTTATTTATTATAAGAAAGCTCAATGCTTTCGACAAATCTCAAAGGCGAGAGTCTTTTACTGAATAAATGTATAAAATCTGTAAACTTGCCGTTATCGTAGATGTTTTAGATCTAAGTATAATGAAAACTCATTTTGAAAAAAAGCTTTAAAACGCTTACCAAATATTGTATAATAAAAGTCAAAACTTTATATCTACTATATGTACAAATTACTTCCAAAACTAGTTAAACGTGAGGCTTTAAAATTTTTTTGAATAAGCTTATCGAAAAATAAAAGTTGTATGTGGAAAATTATTAAAATGAAAAAAAAATTAAAAAAATCTGTCATTTTTTAAAGACAGCAGCATTTTAAGCTTTTAAAAATGAATTTTAGAATTAAACCCTATTAATGCCTGTTTATTTTAAAACAGTTTAAACTTAAAACTCCAGAAACTATAAGCTAAATTTTATAATTAAAGAATGTGAAAACAGAAAGCTCAATCAGCATGTTTTGAATTTTGGAGCTTTTTGTTTGTAATTAAATATAGAACTTTTCAAAATTTTTGGCTTAGGGCTTATCCCATTAGGATTACAGAACAAATTATTTTGGAAAGCTTGATCGATTTAAAAATTTACTTTGAAGCCTATTTTTTAGAAGCCTGGCTAAAATATATTTGTAAATTTTGCGTGGTTGTTCAAGTTTTAGCATTTTTTACAATTTCTTTACTTTATCGATTGTGCAGATTCCAACTATTTTAGAAGTTCTGCAAATGAGCCAGTTTTGTATTTAAAGCCTTCTATAATCACTTTGTAGTCTATTTTTTGTTAAGGTCAAAACTTTTATCTACTTAATTTTTTTATTTATTTTACAAGAGAAAAGTGTACAAATTTAACTTCAGTTCATAAATAGGATACAATGAAAGAAAGGAATAAAAATAGAAATTAAAGAAATAAAATTGACCTAAAATTATTTTCAGATTTGGTTTAAACTACCGTCTAAATAATTCATTGCTGTAGGAAACCCTGATTAAACAGACAAACTGTTATTAAACTTCCAAAAAAATTTAGGTTCACTTTTAATGGAATCCTGAACAGTCATGATATACAGGGTGAGGAAAAAGTATGGAAACCCCTAAATATCTCGCGGACCTTGACCTTCATCTTCAAGGTCATTTGAAGGTCAATGCCATTTTTTTAAATTAGAACCCCTATTTTTGATGACAGAATCGAAAAGAGCGATGAATTTTCCGTCCGAGTATGTATTTTCCATGACCTGCCAAGGTCATCTGAAGAAATTTATAATGCGAGGTCAAAGTATGGAAACCCCTAGAAATCTCGCGAAGAATGTCAAAACAAAAAAAAAGCAAGGTTTAGTCTTAAGTAATTTTCAACAAGGAATTTAATAGTGAGCTTGGTTGTGACCTTGACCTTCATCGTAAAGGTTATTTTGAGGTCAAGCTCATTTTTTTATAGAGGAACTCCTGTTTTTGACATCGGATTTGCATCCAAAACATCACACCGTTTTTGTAACATAACGAGCTTATTACTATGTATTAGCAACCATTTCATGTTTACGTTCACTATTTTCACTAAAGAGCCCATCAATGTTATTTTCAACTTTTGCCACTTTTACTTCTCGTTTAGCCACATTTTCCAAATTTTTTTGCATTGAGTCCAAATACGTGCAACCTCAATCGAATTTTGCTCCAATTTTTTTTATTAATTTGATGGAACTAGCAAACTTATTTTGTTTATTTTTTAACTGGGTTTGTCGTCTAACATTTTTTATATTGACTGTTGAAAAATGGGATCCATTATAGGACTGCTTATTTTCACTACATATACAAACACTAGAACGAAAGTCAGTCTTATCAAACGAAATTCAACACAAGGTATGAAAATGTAGTTTACAACTACAACATGAGATATTAGATAGATTACATTTTCTTATGGTGTATCTTTTGCATATTTTACACAAATTTTGATTATTATAGTTTACAACCAAGAAAAAAACATCACTTAGGAATTCATTTTAAATGCCGCAAATTTTATTAAAATTTTAAAATCGTGATTGTGAATCGTCTTGTGAAATGGCGATTGATTAAAAATTCAGTCCTAAAAAAAAACCTCTATCCCAAGAAAATTTTGTGTACCCTAGGATGGCCCTTATTTGGGACAATATTTTTAAACCTTAGCAGCACCCCTGTTCGTAAACTTAGTTATTAAGAATCTGAAATTTAGAATACATTTAAATTAGACACCATTTGTATGGTCAAATAATTACTACTTAGCTTTAAGATCTAATATTTAATTAAATTATTCTAATCAGCAAATAATTTTACTGCATGGCTAGAAGAAAATACTTTGAATTACATATAGATTTTGTTAATTAAAATTATATCATGTACTTACTTTATTTTTATTAAGTTATTAAATAATTACATTTAATTTATTAAATATTTGTCAACATTGAGAAACAAATTATGACATTTGAATTTTGAAGTACTAAATTGTTATTAATTAAAAATTATGTTACATTGTAAACATTACATTTGAAATCTGTATTACCGGCACGTAAGACCAAACCAAGCATGCAACCAATTTGCGTTAAGTTTATTATTGCAGTTCGAATGGCATTTGGTTACAAACTTAGAAGTTTACTTTTTGCTGAATTTCATAAGCTTTTATCACTCTTTTTGTGACCTCAAAGCGATCAAGTTAAATCCACCATCATCGTGGGATTGTTTCGATACTAATCGGCGTGTGCCCCATCACCCCCTAAAAATTTGATGATGGACCAAAAAATAAGATCACCAAAATTTGAAGTGTGAAATTTCAAGTAATTAAAAAACGAACAAAAAAGTTTTTTCTTATTTTATCATTTTACACAGCTCTGGGAAATATTTTTAAAATCTATGATCCGATCATATTTTTTGCCTATTACCATAGACGAATTAAATACTCAAGACGTACAAAGCCATATACGATTTTCCATAAGTAACATTAGGAATCATCATTCTTCAAGGCGGGGTTTAAAATTTGAAAACGGGAATTTTTTGTTATTTCGTTTTCATAAATGTTTGTTTTTTGCATCAACATTCCCGAAGAAATTCCCGTTTTAAACTTTTTAAACTCCGCCTTGCAGATTCATGCTTCGTAATTGGTAAAATATTGTATTAACAACAATTCGTTTTATTCTCAATACTATTTAAAATTTACACTAATACACATCCAGGGTTGCAATGTTACTTATGGAAAAACGTATATGGCTTTGTACGTCTTGAGTATTTAATTCGTCTATGCTATTACGCAACACAATTTTCTTTAAAAGAAGGCAATAATTGTGAAAATAGGCCGAACAATTAAGTTTTAATTAGCAAACAACCAGTAAAAGATTTTCTCGCCTCTATAGCTTCGGTACACATATAGTACACGTTTCGCCGTTATTGCTCGATAATGGAAAGAATTAGCGATGCGTTATGTGTACACTACAAAAGAGAAGAGATTCAGAAAACATATGAATGGTTCTGGTCTGTTGCGCTTAAGCCTTATAAACCACTCAAAAATGAGCGGGATTTTGGCCTACTTTTAGTCCTCGTGCTTTGTTTTCTCGTTACGTATTCCTCGAAAACGGATGGTCGGATTTTAATAAGGCCAAAACTGTTACCCGCAGCTTTATAAGAATCCTTTATAAAAATGTGCCTTTATAAGAAGCCCTTTATTTGTGAAAACGGCCGCCATTAAAGTGGAGAAAAAAGAAAAATTAACCATGGGTTGGGTCACAATTTATTTCTTGATAAAAGCTAACACGCGGCTCGACGACTTTTTTATAATATTTTCCGCCGTTAAAGTAAAGAAAAAAAAGATCAGTTTGTATTGTTTTTTATTAACATCGTTTTTTCTAAAAAATTTATGAAATTAATTTAAGGATAGTGCTGATTTTGTATGTGGCGAAAATCTTTTACGGTAATCAGTCACTATCAGTCGCTTCCACTGAATCTTTAATATTCCATCCCGTTTCTATCATTCGATAATTCAGAAACACCATCAACCGTGTTTAGTCCAGTTCCGGGTGAAAGTTTAGGAACCCCTAAAAGCTGATCCTTATCACCTTGAGGGATTATAACCGGAAACCGATCCACCGTTTTTTGTCCGGTAATTCCCAGTAAAATGTTGCCATCCCATTGCAATACAAATGACCCAGATGCCTTGAAAACTAAATAGAATTATCATAAATGAAAGGTAATTTTTCGATCTAAAAACTATTTCTACCTTAAAATTGGTTTTTATCCTTAGGGCAGTTTGTTTTCGAACCAATCCTCGTGCACGTTGTATAGAGGTACGGTTTGTAATTAAATCGTCAATGGCCAATTGTCGGGCCATTTTCATAATTATTGCCTTGTTTTAAAAAAAATTGTGCTGCGTAATAGGCAAAGAATATGATTGGATTATAGGGATTTTAAAATTGTGTATAATGATTAAATAAGTAGAAAACGTTTTGTTTCGTTTGTTAATCGCTGAGTGGCCCGTGTTCCCACCAAGCTAGACACTTCAAATTTTGGTAATCTTATTTTTTGGTCCATCATCAAATTTTTAGGGGGTGCTGCTAAGTTTTAAAAATAGTACCCAAAATAAGGGCCCCCTAGTACCCACACAAATTTAACTGATTTATTGAGCAATAAGAATTTAGACTATTAGAATATTGATGACCTAGAATTTTTCGCGACCGAAATAAAAAATCTGTCGACTCAGTTTTCTTAAGTGGCTCATAGTTTATTAATAGCACATGGCCTGTTATAATTTATATTTGTAGTTGCTCTGAGTTTAACTTTAGCTGTTCGTTTCTAAGTAGCAGCGTTTCAAATGGAGCATTTTTCCGTAGATTTTCATATAATTACGGTTTGCTGACGGTCAAGTATCTAGTTTTTCATTACCTGAATATAGTCAGTTATTGTTTCAGTTAGTTATTTGAATTATAACTTCAAAGCTTTATGGAAAATGTTCAGAACTGAATTTGAAGCTGAATGAGTCGTAGCACAAATTGTTTATGGCAAAATATAAAACTCGATTTCATTGAAAATCGCCAGAGAGAGCTACACTCCACAAGTCCTTTTTTTCAAAACTGCACCCTACAAGTTGTATAGGAAAAACAAAAAATTAATTTGATTGAAGATCGTATAATCTGCAGTGGACATGGTTTATGGCAAAGGTATAAAATTCATTTCTACTGACAACCACATGAGCTTATCCCTCATGTGGTAGTCATCGATAGCTCTCGAATATATTTAGGTAATTATTCGACATATAAAGTTTGACAAGGCATGGTACAAATAACTTGGCTGATCGCAGTGATATCAGGTAAATTGATCCAAACCCACGTTGCCATTATTACGGTATTTTTGTCTAATTTCAACAGTAATTTTCACTACAAGTGGATATTTTTCGCATGGTTGATATTCGTTTCAGTTTTAAACAAAACATGTTGAGCAAAACTAGTAGAGCATTCACAATGAAAAAACTTTCTACTTTTCACTTACAGCGGGTTTGTGTGAATTTCCAGCATAACGAGCAAAAATTGTTGTCCGTTAAGTTGGAAATACATACAAAGTGAAAAACTTTTTCATTGTGAATGCTCTGTAAGACTCCTCGAGATTGCTTCGACGTTTTTCAGGCTTTTAAACTGCGCGAAGACAAATTAAGCTTTACGTTGAAATAATTTTTAAAAACACAGTCGTACATAATATCCGCAAGTTGTTAAATTATATATACATAATTTTGAGTGTCTCATTAAAAGTGTTAATTTGCATAAATTTAAATAATTTTTTTTTTTGCTTTTTTTCCACCAAAACAAAAAAATGATGTTGAAAATAAAGTTGGATAATTGAAAACTTTCTTCCTCGAAATTTGACATGGTCATACTTCAATATTTTTAACTTATATGAAAATCATCAACATTTATAAAAAAAAATTTAAAACTATTAATCATTCATTCAATTCAATCAATCAAAAGCAAAAAAAAAATAAAAATTTGAAATAATGTCTGTATACAAAAAAAAAAATGAATTTCTAAGATCATTTTGACTTAGTTATTGACCTCAATTTAAGAATTTCAACAGTATTTTTTTTTTGCCTGTGTGCGCTATATACGTATTATGTGAATATGCGCGGCTCTGAGCTCTCTAGATACGGAACATAATATAGATAGACACAATAATTTTCATATTATAAATCACTCATAGTCGAGAGAAATTGCAACATTTTACAAAATTGTTTTGTTTTATACAAAAGAGTTGAATTGGAATTGAAAAGAAAATGTGAAAAGGGAAACAGTTTTTTTTTTTTTTGTTACAGTTTAATTGACACTTTGGAAAATTGAAGCCGTTAGCTGATGTAAAAATGTTGTTCGTGTTATGTACGATTATTTAGTGAAATATTTATTGGTTTGGTTTCGATTTTTTTTTGTATTTTCGCTCCACTACTAGTGGTGCAGTACACGAGCCAGTTGTAGGTGTTAATTTGATTTTAAATGGGAGAAATTTGAAATAGACACTTTGTGTGTTACCAAATAAATTACTATCTCTGTATAGCAAACGGTGATTTGTTACTATTATTGAAAGAGGAAGTTTTGTGGTATATGTAAAAGAAAGCGGCTGATTGTTTTATGTATCGATTGAAATTGATTGTATTTTGAAATACATACATTCGTTCGATTTGTATCAATTTATAGAACAGAATCTGATTGAAGGATATAAGTTTGCTATGTGTCATTATTCCCTGTTTTAAATAATTATTCTCTCCAACAGATTTGTTTTCGTTTATTTTTAACATTGAACAATGCTGTCTAGTAAGGCAAAGCTATATTTAGCATTATAAATTTAGGGGCTTCCCATCTACTCTCGGCATTCTTCTTCCTAACAGTATGCCATGTTCAATGGAATGATGGGGTGATAGTCAATTATTTCAAAGACTTTATTTGCATAAAAACCTTGTTGCTTTCTTGCCTATTGCTTCAATTTTAATATATTAGGGACACAAATAAGTTTTGAGGTTTTTGTTTTTATGACTTTAAAGCTTTATTCAGAGAAATTGGTGCAATGCATTTTTCAACGATTTTGTCTTTGGCGTTCGAGACCTCTTGGGAATGAGTTCATACGGAACTCAATTTCCTTGCTTTTGCACCATACCCATGGCGTGGAGAAGGTCTGCAATAGCTTGTTGCTTTGGAAATCCCAAAGTTTCAGCGAGCTCCTCTTAAGTTTGGCATGAATCTTGGTCCAATAACCCCTTCAAAATCAGTGTCAAAATCGCCACTTATTAAACGCCATAACCAGTACTCACATGTTTTTATTGATGGATCAGGTTCCCCATATGCTTCACACAACAATCGATGCCTATCAGCTGCACTTTTCTTCAAATTAAAACAAAACGTTTTTTAATTTCTTTGTTTTTTTTTTAATTCGCAAATTTCTGCCATTATCTGTGTAAATATCACTCGGAACAGTCCTTCTTCAGAAGGATGGGCCCTGCATAATCTACACCACAGCTCAAAAAAGGTCTCTCAAGCGTTACTCGAACGGATGGTATATTTGCCAAAAGTTGCTTTGCTACGTTTGCCCTATTCTTGAAGTATTTGATGCATTTCCTGACTTCATCCCTCACAGTCGCTTTGCCATTCACAATCCAATACGCTTGCCGGATGAGGTGGGCTGTATGTGATGGACCTGGATGAAGATACTTTATATGGTAGAAGGAAATAATCATTCTGCTTCGGATATGGGACTTGGGTAAAATGATCGGGTGTTTGAAATCGTAAGAATACGGTGAGTTTTCTAACCTGCCACCAACACGTAGTAAGCCACTGTCATCCAGAAATGGCGTAAGTAAAGAAAGTTTTTCATCTTTCGCCAACATCTGACCTTTATGTAATTTTCGTATTTCTTTGGGGTACTCTTGGTGTTGTACCCATTTTAATAGTTTTTCTGTGGCTTGGTTGATTTTTCTTGAATTTATCTATATATAAAGCTTGAAATTCTTATCGCTTTGGTGAAGGAAAACGTTTTATTCAATATTAATTTGAAAGTTTCACTTTCAGCGATCTGACATTTGGTGGAAAGTTTCTCGCATATTGTATATCATAAAAAACCTGTCGTTTGATGATTGGCCATATGTTTGCCGGTTGATTTAACCAAGGTGGCCCTACACTATCACCGTCATTTCTGATATAGTATTTTCGCCATGACGATCGACGGCGAAAGTAATCCTAGAGGATCAAAAACTTTGGAAGAATTCGATATTAATGATCGCTTGGTTGGAGTCGCTTGGGTTCCAGTGGAGGCCTAATATTTTTGTGGTTGAATTAATCTACCGGCTATTCCAGTAAGTCAATAGCGTTGGATTTTCACTTTCGCACGTTGAACCCTCTTAGAGAAAGTATGTTCGTTAATTTATGTTTCAGGTACTTTGGTTCCTCTAAGGTATCCGCACCAGATATATAGTCATTGATATAGAATTTTCCTAGAATTTCGTTACTGATGATCGGATATTCTTGTTGAAAATCTCGGATTATTCTTGTTGAAACCAAATCTCAAATGTGACATTAGTTAAATGGTAATGGATCATTCAGATATTCTCGCCAAAGGATTGGCTGAAAATCTTGATATTGAGCGGTCACCAAAACTTTACGGGACATTTTTCAATATCAGCCGTAAGCGCAATTATACCGTAACGAAAATTGATCAATGTTGTCCATAAACTGGGCTGGATTGTTGGACCGATCATTAGCAAATCATTGATAGATTTTCCGTTGGATTCATTGGGCAGTGCTTAGTTTCATTTTTAGTTGCTTCGCCCGATAAAATCCATCCAAACATCGAATTTTGCTCAATCAAATTTTTTTTTTTTTTTTCGCTGGCGCTACATCCCATGGAGGGATTTGGCCGCTTCATTTTTGAAGTTTCGTAATCATTTTTACAACGGATAATGAGTGATTAGTTCATTGATCCTTATTAAACCAGCCGTGATTTTTTCATCACCCGCCGGGAATCGAACCCGGGACCTCCGGAGCTTAAAGCAAGCATGCTAAAAACTGTGCCACCGGGGCGGTCAATCAAATTGCCTTCTAAATTATCAATTCGGCCTTCTCGTAACACATTAATAAAGCGATCTGCTCCATTTATCATGTCTGCTGCCGCAGGAGCATAGAAAAGCGGATCTGCCAATTTTAGAGCTTGAATTTTCTGCAAATTGATGGCATTTATTTCGCAAGAACGTAGGCAGCTGGTTAATTTTTGCAAAACAAGAATATCGATTCGTACAGTTTCTGCCGAGGAGTATATTGATGCAGCCTTGATGGACAAAATCTCTCTTGTTGATTCGGTACCAGAAGTGAGACCTTTTACAAGTATATTCGCGTTTCTACGAGGCAATGCCAGTCGCTGAGTACATGCCTCGGAAATAAAGGAAGCCTGAGCTCCAGAATTTATAATAAAACGTAACATCCAGGACCCTATACTAAAAACTGTTGGCAGTAAAGCAGTTAATTGCTTGGTTGCAATACCGTGTGCGACATCTAAACTGTTCGTATCTGTATTTCCTGATTTGACACACTGGGAACGGCTTCTATATTTAAAATAGTAGTGCTTGATGTTGTCTTATACATATCTTGGTACAGAGTCGTATGCGGTGTTTAGGTCACGAAGCTTCTTCCTTCATGTACGGAAAGTTGTAGAAACGGTTCGCAATTCCTCAGGTAGTGAATTCCGCCGCACTTTAGGCAGGGTATGGAACGGATATCTGCATGCAACACCTTTAGATTCGAGGTGTCAATTGGTGAGTGATATGTCTCGAAGGCTGACAACTTTCTAACATATCACTTTGCTTACTTAAAAAATCAAAGGCATTTTTTATGCTTTGGAATTTAATTCCATAGCTATATTGAGCCCAATCGAGTTTGGTTGCTTGATCCAATTTATTTACCAAAATATGAATCAACTAGGGATAACGAGCTTCCGCCTTTTCACCCAAAACTCGTCAGAAACGTCACGCATATAGTGTAGAGATTTGGCGGACGCTTGTTTGATTGAAGGTTGGTCCATACATTGCCTGAGAAGCGTATAATAAAGCTTATTTCAATTAAACCGCCGATGCGTTTCTTTAACCCTTAAGGTTTAAACAAAATTCATCCGCATCGCTCCGTTATTGCATCCGTTCCGTTTGTCAAACTGTTTTGTAATAAACGATTTACGAGCTTGTTCCTCGAAACAGAACCGGGACTAATAGCCTTGATTGATAACTTCTTTTGGTTAAAAGTCAACTACGAGAACGTCGTCATCAACCCGTAAAGAGTTCGGTAAGAATTGCGCATATGTCACCTCATTTAGTTTCCTTACATTTAATTCGGTTCGGTTATGTAGATTAAGTGGGACCTTTCCTTTTACACAACATCCAACCTAATCATAATATCCAACTCATGATTCAAACGTTTCTGAACGTATGGAGAAGATAACGTAAGCAGGCGTTGAGCCTTCATTTTAATTCCTTTGACATCAGTAGTACCGGCATTCTGCTCATTGTTGGTAGCGTTACGAAATTGGTTCGGATGGGTCATAAGATATGAAATTTGATATTTGATCTTGATCAACATCCAACAAAGACAAACACAGATTGTCATTTTGAATGCGTTTTCCACCGAAAACAAAAGGCTGTTCGATCCGTTGGTTTGATCAGAAAATTATTGGAAACTAAATCAAGCCTAAGATCCTCAACAACTCATAAAAGTTGGCTCCTAAGTCAAATAAACCAGTTGAATTGGAAAACACAGAAAAAGCCTACTTTTCACGTTTTTTGTAGGGAAACGACGTTTTTGGATTCGTAAATAAAAGCTTGCTCAGGGGCCGGATGATTCTATTGTTTTCAGGAGACTCAGAAATGGAAGCTTGCCTAATCCGTCACTATAAAACGCTTTTATTTATAATATTAATATAATTTAATACTACCGTACTGTGTTGGAGTTTACATGCAATTATGGTACTTCACAATATTAGATTTCAGTTCATTCATCAGCCGAATCGTTCTGATTGTTCTAATCTTCATGATGGAGTTGATTCAGTCATTTCAGCATCCCTCTGACTAGAATATTTCCCCAACAAATGTTGATCTTGATGAGTATACACACTACTGACAGATGATGTGGCTGTGATTTCAGACCCAGAGATTGATCAATAATCGTTTCACGACTGAATTTTACTAATTGGAACATCTTCTGCAGTTCCCTTTAGGTATTTTGATGAGATTCCATCCAGGTGTTCTCCTCGAAAAATTTTCTACGTAGATTTCCTGTTTTGTTGGAAGAACCTCGAAACAGCGTTCGAATAATTGTTTGACTTTTTATCGGGAATTACAACGGACAATAAGTTCGTGATCCATTACTCTCACCATCGTCTATATTCATAGAAAAATTGTCTTTGAATGTTCTGACGCTTCTTTCTGCTCAAAAAATTGTTTAAATCGATACCCGATGAACTGTGTTCCATAATCGGTTAAAATTGGCAGGTCCTCTATTGCAAACAACTCTATTGCGCATCCACACGTATTAGCTACCGGCAAAATCGATATGAACTTGTTCCCAAGGGTCTTTTGGTTCAGGCCACACACTATATTCTATCTTGAGATTACTCACTGACTCCAGACAAATATTGCAACTTCTTCAATTTTCCTGTCAATCGAAGAAAGCCAACTCTCTTCCGAATAATTTTTTTATGGCAGCTCAAACACTTCAAACATTTCAAATGTGCCCACAATTTGCATTTATGGCACTGCACCCAATCCTCACCCGGTTTGCTTTCACTGTAAAGATTCAGGCAAATCAAGCACAACAATTCTGTGTTATCATTCAAAATTTCGGCTGTCTTTCTTATTTTAAGAGACCTGCTTTTGGATATGGCCGTATTTGTTCTAGCTGAAACTCTACTGGCCTGATATCTCTATTACTGAGGTTGCTGAAATTTCAAATATTAAATTTAGATCAACTTTGATGATTATTGAGACGTTGTCCAGCTGAAACTGCCAGAAAGAATAAAAATTGTGGCAATTTCAATTAATACAGTGTATAGATAAATTTCATAAGTACCTCTAGTTCATTGTTATCCGTAGACAATAGAATCATTGGAATCTCATTTTTTTTTGGTTTTCACCTTGATGACAGCCTGTTGATATATTCGCCACATGTTGACAAATGTCGCTCGGTGATAACTGAATTGCCAGTAGATCAACAAGATCGGGTCCAAGTTCAGGGTTTCGTCACTGTGGATGTCACGGTACAGTGGCTCGATTCCACTAACCCTGAAACCGTTAGCTATATTATTTACACCAAGTGCTTTCAGGCATCTTGTGCAGTCGAAAAATATCACTTAAATGGACCGTGTAGACTTCGGTATATAGGTTGCATTTTCCTTTGCCAAGCTAATGTTATTAACGGCTAAATGTGACCCGTGGTTATCGAGAAGGAAACGAACGTTGAACATGATGAATGAAAAGTTTCATAAATTGATAAAAATCGTCCGTAGTCACCCGGCTAAATTTGTTGCCTGTGAACCTGCCAATTGAACCGTTTGGTGTGTCTCGGATAAAATGTTCATCAAACCGTTTTCGCGGGAAAATAAATTGTGGTGGTATGAACGAACCGGTAGCACTTACAGCAACATATAAAGTAACCAGTTGCTCACGTTCAGCTGAGGTTATCCCTCTAACCTGCTTCGTTCCCTTCTCAGCAATAACTTTACACAGTTTTTTAACTGTTGAAACACCGGTTTCGTCCACGTTCCAAATGTCACATGCGGCAAATTTATGTTTGTTTTTTGCAATTGAACAATAGGATGTTTTTTAAAAAAAAAGTGGAAAGCCAGTTAGGGCCTGCTTGCTTCTTTGCTATCCACGATTCCGAGATTTTTTTTCTCTATAAAAAAACAGCGCACCGATGAGCAAATTTTCTCAATTCCATGGGTGTTAAACCAAAATATATGTTTGATGCGTACTTGATATATTCCGCCAGCCTCATCCCTTCCTCTTTGATAAAAATTGATTTTCTGCCGCATCCAAATTCACTTTGTGAAACAGCCGTGGATACTCCAGCTGAGTTGGTTTTAACTTATTTTTTGACATAGCACTACAATGTTTGATGGCAAATTCCCATTTCCTTAGCAACGGATCTAACGCTGAGATTTTGGGAGATGACCATATCAAAAGCAGCTGTAACCGTTGTTTTCGACATCTCTCCCCGGTGTGTTTTCCGTTTACAATTCCGCATTATTCTAAAACTGATTATAAAATAATGTTTATTGCAATACCTTTAAATAATTTCTCAATGGGGGTTGTTACATGTCACAACTTGCCCCGCTAATACTTTTCGGTGTAAATAATCGGCCAAATTAATTTTCAATCCAAAGGAAAGTGAAAAAAAAATCAAAGAAACTGGTTCCGTTATTGATAAGCCAAAAAGGTTCCATAAAGTGGAAGACCGCAAACTGTTCGGAGAAAACATTGCTGCTGTAAGGGAAAGTGTTGAAAATGAACCGACATAAATTTTACGTCGTTGGCAAGAATTGAGCATATCTTATGGCTCTTTATGGAGAATTTTGCATTAAGATTTCCATTTACGCACCTATAAAATTCAATTAACCGAGGAATTGATAGAAAGAGACGATTCACATCGTTGTAGTTTCGCTAGTTGGTTTATTGAACAATGAACGAGAGATCCATTGTTTGCAAGCAAAATTTTGTTTAGCGATGAAGCTCATTTCACAACGGATGGATTCGTCACTAAGCAAAATTGTCGTATTTGGTGTGAAAAAAAATAGTGTTTGGAGTGCATTTTGGACAACTGGAAAATCAAATCACATTCCTTCGAAGATGGTGCTGCAAATGCTGTTACTGTGAATGCTAAGCAATATAAATCAATGTTGAGTGACTTTTTATGGCGACAATTGAATCTTATTGATGTGGTTGATGTCTATTTCCAGCAAAACGGTTCTACATGTCACATAATTCGAGAAAAACATTACGTTTTTCCGATCAAGATTTCCTCAACGTATAATTTCACGAAATGCAAATTTCAATTGGCCTCCAAGGGCATGTGATCTAACATTATTAGATTTATTTTTGAGGGATTTTTTGAAAAGCCGAGTGCATGCAAACAAGCCACAAACAATTAATGATCAACTTGTCGAAAAGTCATTGAAAATTCGATATTCGAGTTGATGCCTGCAGACGCAGTTGGAGGTGGACATTTGAATGATATTCTGTACCAGGTATAATTTTTTATTTAAAAAAAACAGGTGGGCGCATTTTTTGGATGAACCTTTACTAAAATTAGGGGCAATCTGACTTTGATCACTTCAAGCTTTGATGAAATTTTTTATTTTTGATTTTTCAATTTATCTTCTCGTAAATTCTAATTTTTACCAAGAGGTTTAGTCATAGCAAGAAGATTGCGTCAATTTTTATTGGTAATTTATATTCATTCTATCAGTTATTCCATCGGTAGTTGTCAGTTTAGCGTTGCTCGGTTTGAAATACTTTCATTATGGGAAATTAAAAAGTTATCTTTAAGGAATTTCTGTCGATACTGTTTTCCCAATTATGATTATCCTCATTAAACTTCCTATTGCCGATAAAATACTCAAATTTACGAAATAAACTGACTTCCGTACTCCGACATCCAAGTCGAAGGCACTTCAAATACAAAAAATATATTTTCCTGTAAATGTTTCGTTAGAGATTCAGGTCGTCTAACCCTTGGCCCATAAATTTACGAGCTTACTAAAAATTCCTTTCATGACCAACAAGTATTCATTGAACGACTATTTCCAAGTTTAAGTTAAGGTTTCTCAACCGAAGTTACTACCTGAATCTTATACGCTGCCATTGGATACTTATGATAAATACTCACGCTATGTTCCGGGATACTTCTTTTGCGTGAATGCGAGTTTCTGATTTAGGTATTACGTTAAAACGTAGCTTTGTGCAACATCTTCATGGAATGTGGGTTTCGATGGATCGGATGCTTATCTAAAAAATAGCTTTTCGTAGACGTTTGATAACTGCTTCCGGTTACAAGTCAACTAAGAGAATCTCTTCATAAACCGGCAAAGACTTCATACAGCATGGCGCATATGTCACTTCATTTCCTCGCGGGAACATTTTCTCACCTAAAATTCCCATTTTCCAGAATTTTTTGCGAGGAAATGTTCCCGCAAGGAAATGTCCCCGCGAGGAAATTTCCTGGAAAACATTTAGTTTCCTCACATTTAATTCGGTTCGAGTGTTTCCATGTGTTTCCAAGTGGGACGGGAGCGCCCCGAAATCTTGCATTACAATATCTTGCAAGTGCAAAATCTTGCATTTTTTAAAAATCATGCAAATCAAAATCTTGCCAACCCAAAATCTTGCAGTTACAAAATCTTGCAAGTACAAAATCTTGCAAGTACAAAATCTTCCAAATACAAAATCTTGCAAATACAATATCTTGCATTTAAAAAATTTTGCAGTTTTAGTATCTGTACCTGTCTTTAGTATCTAACATAATATTTATTGCGTACTCATAAAAGTTCAATATAATTTAAAAAAATAAAATAAAAAAAATTGTGCAGATAGCGATCCGGATAACTATGCGCCAAGAAATACGGCTAATATTAGAATTAGAATGGAAATCTCCATTTTTCAAAATATTTCAACAAAATATTCTGGATAAGGAAGATTTAATCTTCATTTTCCAGAATTTAAATTTTCGTTTCTGATTAATGAAGATTTAATATTAAAAAATTAAAATGGAAATTTCCATTTTCCAGAATATCTCAACATAATATTCTGGTTAAGAATATTTAATTCTGGACATTTGATTTTTGATATCTCAAGCAAAAGTCTACTGTATAACAATCATTATACGCGCGCGCGATTCTATAAATGTACGGGAAATTGTTATGCAAGATTTTGTAATGCAAGATTTTGTACTTGCAAGATTTTGTAATGCAAGATTTTGTAATGCAAGATTTTGTAATGCAAGATTAAGGGGCTAACCCAGTGGGACACTACCTCTTACACAATATCCAACCTAATCATAGCATGCAACTCAAGCTTCAAGCTCTTCTAAACGATTGGAGAAGATGCATCGAGTCTTCATTTTAATTCCTTTAGCATCAGTAGTATCAGAGTTCTGATCATTCTGAAGATATGAAACTTTATTTTCGTCCAACATTTGGAGTTCCAGTTCACGGTAAATCTTACATCTCAACCTTTGATGTCAATCGTGCTCTCTATAGTTACCTACAACATCTCCATCTTCAATAATTTCGTTACCATAATTATGTCTAAGATGTTTGGATCTCTTTGCTTCGATTAATTGGGATCGTTATTTTTTCATCCAAATTCAATTAATTCATTTGCCTATTAAGTTGACACTTTGTCCCAAATACCACTCGCCCGCCACTGTCCTACCTAACTTAATTGCCAATAGCATGTCAAATTCGAAAATTATTTTTGAGTTGCCATATCAAACAAGAGCTTGTTAAGTAACATACGTATGTTGCCACTCAGGGCCAGTCAATTGATATAATAAATAAATTTGATGAATTGAATTGTTCAAATATTTTGTGTGTCTTCAACAAAGAAACGGAAATACATTTGTTCGCGTGTTTAACAAACATTTAATTGATGTTAATAGAGTTAATTAATAAATTAATGATAAATTTCACTCAATTTGTCTGCCTCTACCGCTATATAAAGACATTAGTGTATAACAAAGTTCCCAAAACAAGTTAGATAATTTCTTGTATATCACTTCATATGTCACACCGCAATCTATATACATACTACTAATCCGTTAATTACATTTTTGGGAAAATAATCTTTTTCCAAATGATTAACACTTTATTATTGAACTGAAAACACAAACTGATGTCTCAAATCCAAGAATTTTATCTATAATGTATGGCGTACATACACACACCCAGTAAACACCTACAGATCTTAAATAATTTGATTTTCAATTTTTGTTTTTGTATTTTATATAAATTACAGATTGGTTCATTAATTTCGTATCTGCGTATAGTAAATAAATTTGTGTAAACATTCGAGCATATGTGTACATTGTGTACTCGTCGTAAATAAAAGGAAAACGTTTTTTTTTTGCTTTTATTCTGTATCGCTAGAGACTCATTTATGTCTCATTCTTCTTAAAAAATGTAAATTCAGACTTTTACCTCACAAATTATTCATTTCACTAATTTTTATGTTTCCAGCCTTTTTTTTTTTGTTTTACAGTTCATTTAATGTAATTTATTAAGACGATGGAATTAATTTTTATTCGATTGATTTGATTTGTATAGGTAGTATACTACCTCTATACACAGAACAAAGAATTTCGAGAAAATAGATTGAGTTGAATGAGTTGAGTTAAAAAAAAAACTTTTTTGAATTTACATTTTTGACGATGAATTTTTATAATTTATTAGGGCAGATTTTCCGATTTATGAGGTGTAAATTTAAAGCAATTCTGCAAAGGTAATTTAATGGAAATTTTTATGATTTACATAAAATCAAAAAAAAAAAATGGGGGAAAAGCGGAAAAGCTGGGGTGAAAGCACCAAGCTCAACATACGTAAAATCAATCTTTACTAAATAAGATTTTGTACCAATTAAAATTTTACAAACACAACAAATTGGGATCAAACATATTTTATTCAATTAAGTATTTATATAAAATGATCAAGTGAAGAATATATTTTCCAAAACAATCGATATAGCATTTTAATTTAATATATGTATGAATTGATTGTTCGATTGATTGACGGAATTTAGATCAATTAATCGTTAAAATTGTTACATGATCATTCCTTTGATGTTATCGGGCGAGATCAAAATTTCACTTTTAAGCTGTCATTGATCAATATAATTATTTTATGGAAAGTTTAAATCCCAATCGAACGAAATTTGATCGTCCAGAGAAGCGACAACATTTTGGGCCCTTTACCCATAGATATATTGTAACCATACTACAAAATATGGACGCTATAGAGCGGTAGTGATTGATATTGTAATCTCCGATGACTCGATTGACGGGATGAAGGAAAAGGGTCACTTCAATTCAATGAAGCAGCAATGTTATTAACCTTTCTACACGATGATTTATTTTGCTTGTATTGAGACTTAGAATTGCTCAAGGGAAAAAAGATTAATTGAAATTCTTCCAAATCACTTGTATCAAAATGCTGGTTAAGCTAACTTTATTTTATTAATTACTTAACAAATGGTTAGTTTAATCTAGCGAATTACTTTATAAATTACAAAATTTTATCTAAATTGGTTAGATCAATTGGCTGTAAGTGATTTCTTTGGGATGCGGTCACCCAGGCTAATATGCATTTGTTACAATATTTTAGTTGCAAAGAATTAAATACTGGTGACTATTTTAATTGATGTCAGGAGATAGTGTTTAGATGAAAGTTAACAACTGGTTCTGGCTGACCCTACCATTGCTTTTTACTGAATTTATCTAATTTAATTTTCGGTGCAATGCATAGGTACTACTGCTAAATGATTTTCCTTGGCTCTTTTGACTTATTTTCTGTTGGCAAAAAATAGCAAAACTTGTACACTGCACTTCACCGTACAAATTATTGAACATTTTAATTTGATTTAATTTTAAAGTTTCTTGCTGCAAAAATTTAGAGCTCAACCTAATGATCAGAGCTCAAGCTAACTTACAGCTCACCTCACAACTCTCCCCAAATAATTCCGAAACTGAACCCTTCAATAAAAGTCAACTCAACTCCGACTCAACTTCCAACTCAACCCGAAACTCAATCCCTAATCCAACATTGTCAACGTTCAACTGAATTCTAAAATCAATACGGCTCGAAAAACATTATTCATACATGAACTCAAACCAAAGCAACTCAAGCTAATTTCCAACTTATTGTTCTAAATTGTTCAAGTATATACTGCTTATTTCTCAAGTTGTAATTAACAATAACATTAGACCGAGTAACCTTAATAGAAAGAAAGCTTTCATTACTTTGTACACAAACAAATGTCTAATAGGGAAAGTCTCGCGCTGTGAGTTGAGCATAATTCCTATAATATGTTTCTGAGCAAAAGGAAGTGAATAAATTCTAGAATTACTAGTCCCTCCCCAGCATACTAATCCATACGATAATTTCAATTCAACCAGCGCAAAATAAATATTTCTTAAGACTGCTAAAGGATACACTGAACGCAAAATATAAAATTTTCATATCACAGCAAACATGTAATTACGCCACGGAGAGTATCGATATGTGGTATTCAATGCATAGAATTGTCCACAAACGGTCCGAATTCAATTTTAAAACAATCAGCACAGAAAGTTATGTGATCACAATTTAAATCATGATACTTTCCATCTGGATCAATAACCACATCATTATAAAATTTAAAAAATATGCAGTTTTTATGCTTAGAAACACAGTATGAGCAAGACACCATTTTCTCAGACAATTTAGATCAGAGTTCGTAGACTGCTCATTGTGTAGAAACGCCAGATCATCGGTAAGAGCTATCAACCTTGAAGAAAAATTTAAATGAAAAATTGAGTTTAGGTACTCACTAAAAACATCATCAATCTTAACTAGCTAAGATATATAACAGACATGGCCAAACTGCGGCTCGCGAGCCGCATGCGGCTCTTTGAAAGAAAGAATGCGGCTCTCGAAAAGAAATGAAAAAATTAAACAACATTTAATAATTCATTAAAATTGTAATAAAATTAGAAATACAGGTAAACCTCGCTTAACGAACCCTCGCTTAACAAAACCTCGGATCTACGAATATCAATTTTTGATACAAAACCTCACTTAACGAATACAAACCTTGGAATAACGATTAAAAAAAAACAAAAAAATTAAAAAAAACCGTTTTTCTTTCATTTTTGTTACTAAACAACTTAAAATCGATAATTTTTTATTAGCAATTTATTGAGAATTCTTTGAAACTCGAGTTGGTGTATTAATTAATGATTTATTCAATGTGATGCCACCATAAATACATAAATAGTCATAAGATACCCGGGGCTACTTCAAAAATTAACTTACTAAAGAAAGAAACATTGTAACATAATAATGTATTTTTTTTTATGAATAAAAAAAATAAAAACAAAAAACAAAAAGAAAATGGAAAACAATTGTTTACGTATAACTTTGTTCTCTTTTATTTAATTTGTTTTTTAGTTTTTGCTTTTGTACAAATTCCTTTATTTTGTTTTGTTTTTTTAACACGTCATACGGAGCTGCGCAGAAAAAGACGATTTTGAAACGTTTCATTTTATCGTGCCATATACATACCTATATTTAGTATTATTCATTTTAATTGGGACAATTTAAACGGGCATACAAGAAAAATTTTTTGGCAACAAACATTAGCGTCAAAAATAATAAATTGGCGACAAGTATAATATTTTGGAACAGAAAATAGTACATTGTGTCATTAGGATTAAAAGTGATACTTTGTGTGACGAGCAATTATATTTGCATGCGAGGCGAAGCGCAGCGTAGCCGAGCAAAAGCAAATATAATTGCGAGTCAAACAAAGTCACTTTTAATCCGAATAACACATACTATTTTTTCTCCAACGAAGAGTTTATGTCTTGTCGGTTTCACATTACTAATTATACGAGTAAGTACAAATTATGTAATTAAAACTTCAAAATTGAAACTAATTTTGTTGAAATATTTTGTGGAACTAAGGAGGTCATGATATGAACGAAAAATAAAAAAAATAAAATAATTATTTCATATACATACATTATACATACATATTCTTGGATTTTCACTATAATATTTTTCTCCTAGTATTAAAAGTGCCTACTTTTACACCTAGGATTAAAAGTGTAGCTTAGCAACACACACATTTTTAAAATAGTAAGAAAAAGGCCAACTTTAATACCCAAAAACAGTATTAAAACTAGAGGCTTTTAAGACGTTGGGAGAAAAAAATAATTTTTAGTAGTAAAAAATCGTGACAAAATATTAAATTTAATCGATACAAATTATTTAATATTTGATGGGGGATCGATATAAAATATTGCAGTGTCATTAATAGGCACGCAGTGCGACATGGTTGCTTATCCCAGCTCCTACGTCCCTCGAAGTTCAAATCTAAAGCCCCTCGGAGGGCTAAGCGGAGGGGAGCGAAGCGACCTCCCGCGTGCCCGTGAAAGTTACCGTAGCCTTAGCCTCTACAATTCTAAGTTAAATTAGGGATCTCCATTTTCCAGAATATTTTAAAACTAATTTCAATTTTTTAATTTTTAATTTATTTATTTATAAATTTGTTGCCAGTTAGTTATTTTTGTCGCCCAAAATGTTTATTTCGATGCCAAAAAATAATTTTTTGTGTACCCTTCCAATAGTGCCAATAAATTATAAATATTGCCAAATTATTATATTTTGTTCCAAAAAATTAATTTTATGATGCCAAGAAATTTTTGTTTGTTGCTCATTAATTTGTGCTGTTTTATTATTTTTTTTGTATCTCAAATATTAATTTTTTGTGTGCCGGTTTATTGCCAGCCATTTTAATTTAGGGATCACTAGTTACTACACATGTATGTATGTGTACACGTTTGTCTGAAAAAAAAAATCTACAAATTACTGGAAAATATCCAGAAAAAATATTTTGATTAAAATAAATAAAAAAAATCAATTTTATTTTATAGGTATATTTAGATCTTTGTTACAACTTAAAACTTTGTGGAAAACTATCAGCAGAAGCGATAGGAGCGATAACATTTCTTTGATCTGTGCCTGCAAGGTTGACGAAGCATTTTTCAATTTAATATCCAATTTGCTTCAATATCTTCAACGAATTAAATTAACCAAAACGCAATTTAGAAGCGATAAGTGCGATATAATTCCTTTAAAATAATTCATTAAAAAATGTTTACCTTTACTTCAAAATTCAACTTACCGCATGAGAAAATGAGCAGAAAAGATAAGCGGTAAGTTAATTTTTGAAGTAGCCCCAGATACCCGATCATCAAGAATAAGGACAATACGAGTTTTCAAATTGACACTTGAAAGAATATTACTAAATTGATCAACAAAGACAGAAGAGTTGAAAGCATAAAATCTATAAGTAAACACAACCGAAAAAAGAACAGAATCAAACATAAATTTCAGGGGTGGGACCCAGGGACTTTCAAAATGTCGAGAAAAATTATTTTGGACCACCAAAATTAATGATAATTTTTGCCCAAAATTTAAAATGTTGGTCGTTTTAGACCGAAGTAAATCTGGAGCTTAGTAAATCTTTATTAATACAACTGAAGGTTGTAAGATGATACTCAAGAATTGAGATCTTCATATACGTATTAGTTGTAAAATAAAAAATTTTATTGATGAAATCGTAATCAGGCTTAATAAATAATTTTCTACGAATGTGATTCGACAGAGCCACGTAATTGAAGGTTACTTCCTTACTTCTAATATTATTTATAAAAATTGCTTTTCAAAAATCGATTTACATAACTGTGTGCTTTTAGTTTTGGGAACTAAAATGAATCAAGTCCTCAATATAACTATGGAAATGGAAAACTTACTAAAATGAAATTAAGTCCCAAAATTTGGGGAATAACTTCATTATGAAAGTATTCCCCAAATATCGGATATGAAATAACATGAAATAACACCCTAAAAATTATTTTGAAAATTGAATTTTAAAATTAGAATGGGCCAGAAATTCTGGGAAAGGAAGTTTTAATTTAAAAATATACTGGAATATGGAGATTTTATAAATATTCCTTTTCCATTTAAAAAATATTTCTATTATATGTAACGCGCCCGCCGCATCCCATTTTCAGAATATTTCAAATTTAAATCTTCATTTTCTAGAATTAACTTTCTGGAATATATTATGAAATACAAATAAAAATGACTTTTCCTATGGGGATTTTTTGTGTGTAGGAGGGAGGGTAGTATTTACATTTCTTAATTTGGGAGTTCATTTCATTTATGGTTTGAGTTATTTCCTGCAGCCTTAAAAATTGTGAAATTCTCATAAAAAATCTGGGGAGATCAAGTTGATTCCCAACTATAGAATTCAAAGAAATTCTTGAGGGGGAAACGCAATGAATCTGTTTTCACGAAGTCGTCCTTTATCAAATTTTCCATCTTCTATCGAATCATAAAAGAGTTTTAGTGTTGAATTCCTTTAATGATCTTAAGTTATTCGTAGTGTTCGGAAATTTCTAGATATTTTTGAGATTATTCGCGACTGGTAGATACTATTCCAAAATTATTCAAACGAATGGTGTTGTGGATTGATTTACTACAAAATTTACAGGTAACTCTAAATTTTTTTTAAATGTGAGATTATATTTGGATCTTTTCGAGAAATTTGAGTATTTTAAAGATATATCGATAACCAGGTGAGCATAGCTAGCTTTTATTTGCGTTGATTATTTAATTATTTTTTCGAGCTGCAATCGAAATTTTTTAAATGAAACGTTTAGTTGCTAGATGATAGTTACATTATACAAGGCTTTCGAAATTACTCTAGATTATTAGAGGTTTTCGTGATAAATCATGAGTTTTCTGATTTCCGAAGACTTTTCTTCGAAGATCTTCCAATGCAAAGAGGGAACACCAGAGATTATTCGGCATTCTTCTTGGGTTTTGAAGGTGATGTTAATGAGTAAAAATTGTTTTTCGTGCACTAATGAAAATGAGGGAATAGTTTTCGATATTACTAAACTGGCACTAAATTGCGATAGAAATAATTTAAGTGTTTTGTGTGGAACAAAATTTTTGTGAGACCTTCGGGGAATGAATTCTCAACTTATAAAATTCCGGCATACTAAAAACATGATGTATTCGGTATTTCGATGGTCTTTACCAGATCATGGCAGAATGTTCGAAAAAGTTTACCATTTTTTTAATGATTATTATTTTCGTCTATTGTAGATTCGCGCATGCGTCTGTCCAGGAACCAAACTGCTAATGTTAGTAAACTTTTGTAAAGGTGTATCCAAACAACAAACTTTCTTAATACTTAATTGTATTAAATGGCATTGATGTTCAGCAATCTTTTAATATTTGTCGTTTTAGAATGACTTTAATTAATATATATGAGGACTGGTCCGCGGAGCCGCGGATGTTTAGTTGTTATATATACTGCAAATTAGAAAAACAAATTTTTTTATTCCGTGGCCAATTTGTCACATTTCTGGCTAAATCTGTCTTAACAGTTCAATACCATACAACTTCCTTACCCAAAAATGACGTGAGGTGGAGTCCCATCAGCAGGAGTTGTGAACGATTGTTCTAAACTCGAGACAAAAGCTTCGAAGAATCTCAAGTTTCTCAATGTGCAGTTAAAAGTTTTTTTTTACTGTATTATTAAAGTCTATTGTGTGAAGTTCAGTTTCTCTCAGGCTGCACCATGAAGTTACAACCTCCACCGAAAAGAAAATTTAGTAATTTCTTTTGTACAGCAATGGCTAATTGTTGCAATGTTTTTGTGGTCAAATAAGTTGCAAAAGCTGTTCCATAGGTGAAAGTTTTTAATCTATAACTGCTCATTGGCTTATTTGTTTCAAACCGGCAGAGGATTCATTGAAAATCTGGATCTTTTCGGACTAATTTTGATCAGACATTTTCTGCTGCAATCACTTAATCTCTTAGTGGTGTTATCTTCTTTAATAACAGAATGATGTGGCATGTTGTATATACAGGAAGCATCTGTCATACAATCAACGTAATGAGTTTCATATGGTTTAGTTGGATATATTATATTCGTTCATGAATTTGTGATATTGGTTCTAAAAGTCTTCATCCTTCTTGAATATTTGCTTTGATTGATTTTTGCTCTGATTCTCCTATTCCCACTTCTTTCCCACTTACTGTTCACATTCGATCTCTTCAGCAGTTACGCTTCGTTTAGGATGCAGTTCTTCGGATTCCCAAAAACTACAGTCATCCCTCGCATTGTACGAATTCTTTTTATATGTCGGCTAATGTGACGTGGCTGTTTAACCGAGTGATTGGGATTCTGCTGTTTACTTATGACGCGGATCCCTTTTTAGGCCTATAACATCATTTCTCCATATATGTCGGCACCTATTAAAATATCAATAGCTCCGGGATTATCGAAAATAGGGTCGGCTATATTACTTCCTTTCGTGGTTCGCTATCTAAACTCAATAAGTTCTTTAATGGAAGTGATTTAGTGATAGTTTTCAGAACTCAAACATTTGTTTGTATATTGAAGATCGATGGGAATCTTGGATTTATCTGTATTGCTAGCTGTTGTTGTGAACGTCCTATTGTTGCTGGAATTCCGGAAACTTTAGTTTAATCCCTTGTCCTTGGCACGCCTAGTTGTTGTGCTGCTTACTCAGTGACGAAAGTAGCTTGTGCGGTTGGATCGATTAGTACCTATAACATGTTGAAACCATCGTAAATATTTTGTAATTTTACTAGGGATGTCTGTATTTGCAGATAAAACAATTAATTTTATTGCTTGCAGATCTTTGAAACGAGGATATGAATGAATGGGTTTTGTGATTTTTTTCACAGGATATATACAAATATAACTTGGTTGTGTGGCAGCTACGAAAGCGCGGTTTTTTTTGTGGTTGCAACTTTTTTTGTTGGGTTGGTATTGATTTGTTGCTACCAATTGCTTCCAAAGATTGGAAACGACTTTCTAGAAATTTCAAAAATTTACTTGTTCTCTTTGGTTTTTTTGAGAGCTTTCGAAGAGATGTCGTGACTCGTTGACAATTTTTTTTAATAAGTTGAAGATAATGAAAGAACGCAATGTCTCGTTGTTGATACCAATATTCAAACTTGCCAGTATCTCTTCAGCCAATCGGTTTTCCCTATATAAACTTCTAGTTCGGATGTCTTGTTGCTTCAACTATTGCCTGAATTTTGGCAATTGGCTCAATCTTGATGCCTCGGGTAATTGACTGTGCCTGAATTTGCTTGTTGATGCCTCCTGATAACCTATGCGGTTATAGTTGACCTCCTCAGATGAGGCGGTCCTGAGTTCCTTAAAATTTATAGTTGCGTATGATATTGCAAGTGGTGTGGATGGCAGTCTCGATTCGTTTAGGCATTGTCGAGGATATACCTCAGTGGTTTTTGTGAAAATTTCTACTATCTTTTGGCTATCTTTGTAGTACTGATTTGTTGATTTCAGTGGTGGTTGGAATTCCCTTATTGAATTGTCATCAACAACATACTCGTTGTATAACTTCTTCAAAGCCTCTATTCTTTTCTCCAGATATGTTTTGGTTTTCCGCGCTGCTCCATCTTTCTTGTAATTTGAGATGAGCAGCACTATTTTCTGCCGTTTGTACTTTTCTCTACAATAGCTGTTCCATGTCGATAGTTGTTGTTGAGTAAGTTTATTTATTAGGCGGCAAGTTTATTTATTATAAAGTTCACAAAGCTTGTTATCCACTCACGCCTATTGTTTCTCTTATTAATTTTATTTCTTTTTCCAGCTAAGAATATTTCAAAATTTTTGTCTGATTTATTAAAATGTGGAATTAACGATATCAAATATAATTGTAATTGATCTAAACAATTTTATTAAACGGTAGAATATCCCACAAGGATATGCACAGAAAAGTTTTTACGTAAGCTGCGTTTTTTTATTCGCTCCTGATAGCTGCTATGCAGAGCAGTCAATTTTCTACACCCAAATTTAAATTTGACATGCTATTTATTGGTAAATTACATTTATTTAACGTCAAAATATAATTTTTAATTCAATTCATAAGGGAAAACGTGAAACAAAAAATATGTAGCTCTACTTATTTATATGGAGCCGCTATCCGGAGCTATTTTCATATGACGGCTCTCGATAGCAGCTCCGGATAGCGAATAAAAAACGCACTAATAGTGTCACTTTTTTACAAATATTAAAATAAATGTGGAAGTGGAGACAATTTCGGAAAAGTGTCATTGCAGAATTGCGATACTATTTGTTACGCCAAAAATTTAGCTTCTGGTCGAATCCTAAATTGTAATAGTTTCCATCCATTACATAAATCTACTGATCAATACGGCTTTGGTTTTATTTTTCATGTTAATAAATTAACAACGAATGTCACAGTTGATTCAAACCAAATAATTTGCAATGTAAAGTTATATTTTCAGTGGCAAATTCAATAAGAAATATTTTTAGTTAGACGACAAGTAGTATACCAATTAAACGAATGTAATAGTATCTACCTTATTCTGTGTAATAACTGCCAGCTTAAATAGATTGGGACCACAAAGCAGCTATTAAAAAATCAAATTTCTCAACGTAAATTTTATGTCTAAACTCAACTAAAATTTCGCAACTACACAAATATGCAACACTCTTCGGGGCAAATACTCGTTAATCTAGCAATTCGGAAATCGAAAAATATGAATAATCGATCAATTTTATCAAGCAAATTTGATGTCAAGTTCTATTGAATCAAAAAAACTAAACCCAGATCAAAAAATGGTGCTTACTCTTCGTAGTAGAAATTGAGCTCAGTTCTGTTTGTTTTTTGTCTAGATCAGTTTTTTGCGACAATAGACCACATTTGAATTTTGAGTTTTTCCCAGATTTTGATTCTTTTCCTTTTGAAAAGACAAGAACAATTTTTCGGGTCCTTAAATAAAATGAGGAAGTTAAAATGATTGGTTCGGTAATATTTTATGTTTCTTTCGTATGAAAACGGTTTGATAGCTAAACTGTATGTATGCCACAAATCTCGAATACGTTTAAAAATTTCGAAGAATCGAAAATTCCGATTTACCTATAGGTAATTTGGTAACTTATTGTGCAACTCCCCAGGATTTAAAATTAAAACGGAAGAATTTGTTTTTTGAAAGTACCCAAATTAATTTTTGCATAATTTAAAATTGCAAAAAAAAAATTAATTCGATTTTTGCATGCGTGAAAATTTAAATGAGCAGCCGCCAAGAAATTCTACGCTTATAATCATAGAACATATAAAATTGATTAATCCATATTAATAGAGTTTTGTGCGATTCCGAACAGTTAAGTTTTAACTGTACTCCGTTCCCAATGATGGTTTCATTTGTACAAATACTGAATGAACTATTATCGAAGGTTTAGATCAGATATCCAACGCTAAAATCGTTATCTTTTGGTGTCGAAAGTTTTCTTTTCATACGAGTTTAGAGAATTTTCGTGTAGTGCTGAAAATCAAGCAGATCACATGTAATTACTCGGACATTCACTACTCATTCGTACCAACTACTTACATTGAAACCAATATTATATGACGTAACACCCAAGTTCTTTCTTAAAACCTACGCCCCGGATAACAATTTGAAAATTTGGTAATGCAAAATAACCAATGTGGAACTGAAGGACCGTACGGTTTTCTATCAGACAATATATTCCTCAAATACAACCAAAAAACGGTGTTATGGAACACGTTGGGCGGTCCCACTAATCGGAACACGAAAAGATAAAGTATTTATTACAGTCCACTTGCTGAAAAAGAATAAGTAAATTGATCGATTTTTTTATCGTAAACGTAATTAAAATTGACCGACCGATGTTGTGCGATAATAACGATTTTGACGGGACTCATTTTGGTTTAAAACTATATTGAAAAACCGTACTTGGGAATATCTATGGTATTTATAAATAACCGACATGACGCTGGAAAAACCCTCACAGTTTCTGACAATAAGTCATATAAATGAACCGCACTTAGGGTATGCCTTAGGTATCAACAAATAACCGACGTGACATGGAATAGTTCAAGCAATTAGGAGGACCATTTGTCGTATGAAGCTACGTAATAATTTCATATTTTGGAATGCCTTACTATTGATAAATAACCGACGAAAGTCAGTCAGGATAAGTTACAGAATTAAGGTTGCTATATAAATAAAGGGTGTTGTGGAATACCTTAGGTATTGATTATTTAAGTACCGACGTAAGCCTACTAAAAGTATTATTGGAGGATCTGAACACGTAATTTTGAATTGAATTCGACCTAGAAATTTTCTTTGTGGATATCTGTCAAAATTACATTTTACCCGCATAAAAATAGTTAAAGCATAAATATTTTATATGTTTTCCAATTTCAGGTAAATTAAAATTTATTTAAATTTAATTCATTAAAAAATACAATATTTTATATACTTATGTATATTAAAAAAGCATAGCTCCAATGTCATCCTGTACTGACATGAAAGATGGGTCGGTCTTAGATTCTGCACTCTCATTGGGGGGGGGGGGGGGGGGGGTCATGGTTGTTGATTGAAATCATCAAGCTGAAAAATTCCTATTTTGCATCCTGCCCCATTGGGATTCGAACCCAGTACCTCCTGATCCAAAATTTATATGTTTTTAGAATGGAAATGCAATTCAAAAATATTGACCCCAATTATGATTGTTGAGTCGGTTACAAATAGAATCAATTCAGCACAACTTTTTTAATTTTCATTGTGTATTAATTTAATGCAAATAGAGAAGGCAATGCCGAGTTGATTTGATTTTTGATCGACTCTACAATAATAATTTAATGTCGTTTTCGATTCAACTGAAAAGTGATCTCAGATCAAAAATTTTGCTTGACAGATTGATTTTGTTTGTTGAATCGAACAACTTGACAGCATAGAAAGCAATTTTTTCCCCTCAGATTGCTTTTTTTGGTGAACCGAAAACGCCATAAGCATATATTAAGGATAATAATTCCCTGGTTATAATAAAATAAGCTTCAAATGTATATCAATAAGTTTTTATGCCTTTGGAAAGTGAATTTTGTCCAGACCATGAATATTTTGTTACCAATTCACCGGAACATAAGTAATCTAAACAGTTTCTCACAGTTTTATTAACTTTATCAGCTGACAATTTATATAGATGAAGTGTCTGAAATATAACAAATGATTAATTATTTAGTTTATTATTAGTAAATATCAATAACTACCATTTGATCCATATAACTCTGTGATGATAACTTTGAGTTGGACGATGCTAAATGTTCCACAGATGTCATTGGAAAATTTGGAATTATAAATGTAGCATCTTTTAAAATTAGACTTTCTTTTCGTTTCGGAAGAACGTTCATAACCACCTGTAAAACTTCCTTTATATCTGCTTGATTTTTCAATATTGTATCTTGGTTTTCCAATATGAGCGATATTTTCGATTTTATCTATTTAATGAATTTCTTATTGTTTCTTATCGTTTCTCCCATTTTTTCAATTTTAGAACTAATGTTGTTGCTGAGGTTCAATTCAGGTAGATTTTCTTTATTATTAAAAGTTTCTTTAATGAAGGCGTTACATCGATATACCGGCGTTGAATGTATTTCTGTTACTAATTCTGTGTTGTTACTAATCGGTGTTAAAGCTGGTAACGATTCAACAATAATAAGGTTGGCTGCTGGATCAAAATTTTCATTAAAATCAGGCATATTGTATTTCCTTTTTTTGGTTCTTATTTCTTCAGATTCAGAGTTGGAAAAATTTGCCAAAAATGTCTCCTTCTCCTTCGCTTCTCCATAAGTTGCTATATTTTCTTTTAGAATCTTGCATTCAAATGTTTCCCAATCTGGATTAGGATCGACCTCTTTTTTGATAGCCTTATTATAATGTTTTGGCCAGTAGACCATATCATTTTTAATCCAGTTTTCACGGACCACCGATACCTCCTTTTTGCCATCCTGACTTGCTGTTTCAATTATGGAATACATAGTTAAATAATTGTAGCTGTAGATATATAAAGAAATCGTATGATTAAAGTAAATTTAAAAAAAATAAAATCATTAATTAATAAAGTGCAGTAGTGGAAAAAATAGATAATATCTGTCGTCAGTATTTTTCATAGCAAAGAGCTTCTTTTGTATATCAGTAGTTTCGAATTTTTTTGTTATTGGTTTAGTTTTTACAGGGGTTTGATAAATATCAAATTTACTGGATGAAATCGGTAAATGATAAAATTCAGAAAGAGTTTCCATTTGTTTGCCCCAAATATATATTTTTTCTTCCAATATTTCTGCGTATTCAAACATAACTATTTCCTTGTTTTTTATCAAAAACCATCGATTTCGTTCAGTATTATCCAGTTCAGCACACTATAATTTAATTCGATAATAAAGTATTTTCCTTGCTTTGTATGATTTCTTCTTTAAAATGGGATACGCGATTTCTAATCTCTGCTCAATCAAATTCGCAGTATTCATTTCATAGATTCTGTTACATATTTGAGCCAACGGTTGATTTGGTTTTTGTAATAAACATTTTATTTTGAACATATATGACTCAAATTGGAAGGCTGAGAAATTGTCTAGGTTACCAAACTCTTGTACATCAGCGGATAAATGAGATAAACTGTGCTGCTGTGCATATTGTATGTTATATTATGTTCCCCATAAAGAAATTTAACTCCTTCAATAAAATTTGTAAGAATATCATTGGACAGGTTATATTTAGTTTTGGAATACTCGGGATGACATAAAATCATAATTCCAGTATGAAGGCACAAAAAGTTGTTATATTTATCTGCTGGTAACACATCTTTTAGAACAAATGGTCCACAATACAATAAAAACGTTCGGAATTCTGTAGCTTTAAAATAAGAGAGTTCAGATAAAGTTCTTATCTTTCGTTGAATATCGGTCGGTTGACTATGAACTATTTGAGAAAGTCTTTCGGATATTTGATTCACGCTTCTAGTCGGCAAAAGCGAGTTGGTGCCTCCTCCCACCCACATTTGAAGTAGTTTCCTCATCACTCCAAGGCAGACGAGATGCATGTATTCCAATGGAAAATCTTTAATCATGTCAATGGGAAGCTCCTCCAATATAGAGTTAGATCTATGATGTTCTTCATTTTCCCTATTTCAAAAAGATTTATTTGTTCGTCTTTGCGCCATAGTATTAATAGGGAAAACCACTCTATTTTTTATAAAGTCTCCTTCCACATTGCATTTGAGGCAACCAAAATAACCAGTGTGACCTTTCGTCCCAAGAATACTGGACCGTGCAGGGGCATCACATATGAATGATCGTATTTTTACAACAATCGTATCATTTTTCCAAGGAAATCCTTCAGCCAATAGTGATTTAAGTTCATCGACGAGTTGTCTTAAATATTGATTGAAGCAATCTGGTTTATTGAAGCCATGATAAATTCCTATAACAAATATTTTGTTGTTTATAGAATTATAAATTCTACCTAAAATTGGCCAGAAACAGCTTTGGTTGCTTCTTGTTATGGGTAACCCATCTATATTTATATCTAAAACAATAGCCGGTGGTGGTTGTTGATGATTACTTAGTAGACTTTCGAAAGCTGCAGTACGTCCGATATATACGTATTTCCCAGGTGAACAATATAGAATATCTCTTGTTTTTGGCGTATTCAAAAGCGTTCTGCTGTCCAATGGGACGTTGTAGCCTAATGACTTATTGAAAAACACTAGTAATTCATTTAATGTGTTGGCTTTTATATTAAATTTTAGTGTCCAGCTTCGTAAAAAGTCTTTAATTTTAATATCATCTCTAAGTTCTAGTTCATCTCCTTCAAATTCTGATAAGACCTCACGACTGTTTTCTTCATCATTTATTTCTACATTAACATGCCGATTTTCATTTTGATCGTGAACAACAACCGGTAATTGAGTGTGACATAAAGGATCTGAATTTCGAGGTTCTTCGTAACAAGTCTGAGTTTGAACTCTGTAGGATTTCGAGTTTATGTTTATGTTTAAAAGGCGTCTTTTAATCGATTGCTTCGAAAGTTCGTTCAAGCTTTTGTATTTTGGCATTTTTAGCTATAAAATGGGAAATTATTATATCTATAATGATGATAGATCGTTATACAAATATGCATTTGAGATTGATTTTTCTAACAAAAACTAATTCCATTGTTAGTCAAAACGGATATGGTTACAGATTCCGATTCAAAAGATTTAAAGTACATATATCTCGAGCAATAATATTTAATCGTAATATATGTAATTAGTAAACGCACATTAATTTATTTGGATTCCTTTGGTACAGAAAAAATTGATATAAATCAAAAAAATTTGTTTTTGTCTTTCTTTGGTACGGAAAAAAGAAGGACAAATATTATATATATTTGCAAGAAAATTTTTGATGTGAAAACATCTTTAGCGGCAGGAGTAAGTAAAAAATTGTATAGAACTCGGGTTACGGAAATAAAAGTGCCGAACAAAAAATATTGCAAGTATGTGTGAATATCGATAAGAACAAAAAATAGATAAAACGTAAAATCAATGCAAAATCTACACATACACATGCAATATACAACATCATCCGGCATTTTAAAAACATCGTGAGCCGAATACAAAAAAAAAATCGCCTACTTTAATTAATTTTGTTGTGAAAATATCTGCTATCCCGCAGCAGCAAGTGTTTTTGAAAATGAAAATTACATACGAGCAAAAGGGCCACAAATTATGCTTTGTGTAGTGTAAAAAAATTAAATGGAAATAGCTAGTTGTGAAAATTGTACATATACATTGATGCATAATAAAATAATAATTTTAAAATTGTTTAATCGGTTCAGTATGTTCTTATTAGTATTGCTCATGCTGTTCGTGAGGTTGGTTGTGGGGGGTTTCGCGCCACTGTTTCTCCAATTGCAATGATTTTACGACCAACAGTGTGCCCAAATAGAACCGCTCTATTTAATTTATTTTAAACTGATCAGTGATAATAAAGCAATGCGATTTTTCATTGTTCAGCGAGTTTACCGTGACCATTTATTACTATGCAATCTTGAACAAGATTGCTGCATATGAGTAATGCTACATTTTAAAGCGTACATGGCAGGTTTAGGTGATTAACTTAACAGAACTGTCTTTGCTCAAGCTCAATTAATGTTAGTAAGGTTCGTGCTCCAAATTCAAAATATTAGAATAACTTGACTTTTTCAACCAAAAATGTGCCTTAGTATAAATACGAAGCGAACACATCTGTCTTTATGGAGGCGTTTCTGAGCCTTATCGAAATGGCTTGAAATGATTTAATAGATATGTATATACAAAAAAGTTTTCACATAATTATTTTGCGAGTTGAGGGTGAACCCGCTCGTTGTTTTTTTTATTTACATCAATTTTTTCTGTACCACAGAAATCCACATAATAAATTATTACAGAAAATAGGTATCCTCCAACACCGCCATATTGGATGACTTTCATGTCAACTAGAGAATTTATATCGAATAGCAGTATCAAGAATAAAACGAATCACGAATAAAAGCGTTCTCGAAATAAACGAAATTACAATCTACCACAAATATACGTAAAGTAAAATCAAATTTACCTGTACTCGTCGAAAATATATGTATATATAATTATTTTTACTTTTTTTGCACTTAGATATTTTTTTTTACGTCTAAAATCAGAGCCTTCTAGAGTATAGAGCCATAATCATTATGACGTATTTTTCAGAAGCTTTCTTAGTGGTATAACTTTTCACTGATTTCCATAGGAATCCATAGTAAAAACGGTGTTTTTTAGCTTCAAGTGTTTCAATGAAAACAGCAAAAATGTTACAAAATGTTTATATAAAAGTGTTCTACATATCTTTAGCAGCAATATATAAGAAGGGTATATTGGTATTAAGTAAATATTAATTGCAGAAATTTTAAAATTAAATTATTTCTAAAATATATTTTTCAAACTTTTATTTTGAAAAATACATCAAAGTTGGCTCTGACAAATTAAAATAATACCTGCTAAATTTATTTTGAGTTTTACTAGTGTACGTTAGATGTCTATAATTGTTGGCAGAGAAATACGAAAAAAAATTATTTAATCACACAATTATGACACGTTCTTAATATTTTCTGAATTTGTTTTGCTTTTCCTACAAATTTTGAACTCAAATTTCCCCAGGTCGCAATTTTTGCTACGGTTTTTCAAAATGTTTACTACCCACTGCCATCTATGTATATTGACTTAATGCACACGATTTGTAGTAAGCTTTTTTTTTTTAATTTGACCAGAAAGCTGTTGTTATGAACTTTTTTGATGTGAAAACATCTTTAGCGGCAGGAGTAAGTAAACAATTGTATAGAAATCGGGTTACGGAAATAAAAGTGCCGAACAAAAAATATTGCAAGTATGTGAGAATGTCGACAAGAACAAAAAATAAATAAAACGTAAAATCAATGCAAAATTTACGCATACACATGCAATATACAACATCATCCGGCATTTCAAAAACATCGTGAGCCGAATCAAAACCAACACAAATGTCTTATACAAGCCATATTATTGCCATACAAACTCAAAATAAAACCTACTATTTCTGTAAGTATTAGCGTCATAATACAGTATAATCTTTACATACTTTGATTTTAAATTGTAGTTTGTGTCAAAAACAATATAAAATATCACTAACACTTACATAAAATAGTAGGTTTTGGATTTAATAATGTGCGTGCGTCAAGGAAATAATATGGCTTGTATAAGACATTTGTGTTGGTTTTACTTTAATTAATTTTGTTTTTGAAAATGAAAATTACATACGAGCAAAAAGACCACAAATTATGCTTGTGTAGTGTAAAAAATTTAAATGGAAATAGCTAGCTATGAAAATTGTACATATACATTGGGCGCTTTCAGAGCACCAAACAGTTGGCAACATGTTGAGTAAAATCACGGCCAACGCTATGAAATTTAAGAACTTTATTAGTAATTCAAATCAAATTAGCAATGATTTCACTAAACATGATGCCAACAGTTTGCGGATCTGAAAGCGCCCATTGATACCATGATAAACCAATTTAAGAAGTATGATCAAGCGCATGTATTGCTATCTCTTTCACTAAAAAAATTCGTTCTTCGGTTATTTATGCTATACGCTTTTTTTATAAACACTAGTTCATAGCAAACAAAAACAAATCGAATTGTTTTGCGGTGATAGTTTTTGTGAAAATTTTATGAAAACAAAGAAGCCTCGTGATTTTATCGCACCGATTGACGACATGCGCAAGAAAAGACGAATTTGAAACAGCTGTCAATCATACCTTTCAATAGGTTTATCATGCATTGATACATAATAAAATAATAATTTTAAAAGTGTTTAATCGGTTCGGTATGCTTTCTTATTAGTATTGTTTTGTTCATGATGTTCGTGAGTTTGGTTATGGGGGGTTTCGCGCTACTGTCTTTCCAATTGCAATGATTTTACGATCAACAGTGCGCCGAAATAGAACCGCTCTATTTAATTTATTTTAAAGCGAGTTTGCCGTCACCATTTATTACTATGGAATCTTGAAAAAGATTGCTGTGTATGAGTAATGGTATATTTTAAAGCGTACATGGCAGGTTTAGGTGATTAACTTAACAGAACTGTACTTTGCTCAAGCTCATTAATGTTAGTAAGGTTCGTCCTCCAAATTCAAAATAGTAGAATAACGTGACTTTTTCAACCAAAAATGAAACTTAGTTTAAATTCTGAGCGAACGCATTCGTCTTTATGGAGGGCTTTCTGAGCCTTATCGAAATGGCTTGAAATGATTTGATAGATATTTATACAAAAAAGTTTTCACATAAATATTTTGAGAGTTGGGGGTGAACTCGCTCGTTGTTTTTTTATATTTTGGTTTAAATAAACCAATTATTACAAGAAAATGAAAACGATTTACTTAAACGAGATTTATATATGTTGAAATTCAAATTTATGAAAATATTTCTGAAATCATAATAGAGAATTTGCAACGTTTTTATTTACAAATTTGTCTTAGGAAAAAAAGTGATTTCCCATATGTTTTGTGTGTTTTACTATGGAAATTTTGGTTTTTTCCTCGTTTCTAATTCCCTTATAACAGCTTCGTTTTTTAGATTATGGCTTGTATAATCAAGGTTGCTTTGCTTAAATACACAATACCACTTACTACTTTTGACTACGAATGATCAATGCGGTTTCAAGTCACTACAATTTAATTTTTACGTAAATTTCTTTTCCCGTTACAATTAGTAGCGTTCGATATGTTTTGTGTATTTTTAATTTGGTTTTTTAAGATCGGACAGCCCTCGTGTAAACTAAATTTTCGTTATACTTATTGTATAACATTTTACATTCCGAGAACCATACATTTGCAATCGGTTACCATCGATTACAGATTTTTATATAGTGTTATGTGTTAGTGTATTTGTTTCGTTTATTATTTTTCATTTATTTTCAAATTCGGATAGTCTTTACGAGTCGCGTATGGCGTAACACTTAACCGGCCTTTTACAGTCCCGAAACCATAAATTTACGGTTTCGTTTGAATGAATAATAATTTAGAACTTGTTATCGTATTTGTTAGTTTCCAAATAATTCATTTCACTGTTAAATTCGGTATAAATCGAGATACCGTTTTTTGTTTATTTTCTTAAAATCGGACAGAGCTCGTGTTGATATTCTATAGTTCGGCAAAAATCGAGACGTTGTTTTTGATTATTATTTAATTTTTTTGATTTTTTGAACATCCGATAGACGTCGTGTAGATATTTTGTTTTACAATTAAATACATATTTCAACCGACGTTTTACGGTCTCGAAACCATAGAGTCTGTTGCGGTTGCAAATTGTTTGTCGGATACATATTTGGTGTGTCTAGAACGATTTTATTAGTTTCCACACCGAGTTTAAATAAAACCATTCATTTCTGCTGATGACTTCTAACAGAGGAGAAACCACATTTTGGCATCAAAATTGATGCCCCACCCATTTATTACCTATACCGACACCAAAACTGTTTCATAGATTCCTTAGGCGATATTAAATTTAGTAAAAAAAACGTATGTTTTTGATTAAACAACTAATTGAACTAATTTGTAGCCAGGACTCCAATTTGATTGTAATAGGTTAGTAATTTAGCCTGTATTTTTCTCAGAACTTTGAACATTTTAATCTCTATTTAATAAGGCTAAGAAGTGCAACTCAACAATTAATATTTAAATATTTGTTCTCCCGTTAGGCCATTAAAAGTTCGCTATAATGAGGCTTATGAACGTAATAGACAAATGGTGTGTTATATAAATAAGTAAGATTACTAAGATTTACAGGCGTACCAACCTTCTTATCATTCAATTTCAATAAATTTTACGTAGCATCGCGTAATCATAAATATATGGCTTAGGTTTTAGAAATTTTAAATACTATAAAAAATCTGTCTATAAAAACCGCACATAATTACACAAATTATAATTAATGTCATACTTAAAAATCAATAAAACTAAAGTCAAAAAAGGTCCACCTCCAAATTACACATAAAAATTTAAATTAACGTTAATCTCTTATTTATTTATTTATACACATGTATATACATACCGACGTTACAACGCTGTAAGGTATAATATTCAGAGTGAAATTAAAATATTAATTTTTGATCCACGAGTTGAATGAAAAAAAAAAAAAACAACACACAAATGTAATCCAATAAATTTTATTTCAGCATTTAAATTTCTCAATTTTTTCAAAATAAAAATACAAAATGCTATATAATTTGATACCCACTAATTTGCCCTCCCCAAATATACAAGTAAAGGGCCGATAAAAGGTATCTTTCACTATATATGTGTGTGTTTAATGCGCGTGTATAATTAATTTACCGACCAGCAACAACAACGGAAATATACCGTGCCGTCGAAAAATACATAAAACTATAGCACACAAATGTACGCGAGCCATCATTAAACCACCAAATATAAATAAATTCTACAGACAAACGCAAACGGTCATAATTGCAATAATTAATGGTTTTTGATTTAATTTCTGTCTGTTTGATTGCCGTTGTTACTGTTGTTGTTGGTGCTGCTTGTTGGCTTTAAAGTTTTTTTCGTTTTAATTGGATTTGATGATGGAATCTGGTGAATTTAAATTCTTTGTTGTTGTTGTTGTTATTGTGTTCAGTATGCGGTTAATAGAAAAATGTGTGTTATTCCAGATGGCTAACAAACGAATAGCCGCGCGCTAAACTTTAATTTAAACCCATCAATTTTAATAAAAAATTAAAATTAATGGGAATTGTCGATAGGAGGAATAGAGAAGCAAAAAACAAAACAAAAATTACCTCCTACCCATTAATTATTTAATTTATTTTAATTAATTAAAAATTTATTGATTGATCACTAATTGTTTGTTCTAATTTATAAATTCCCCATATACACATTGTATTACGACTAGTTACTAATCCCCCCTCCCTCCTCACTAGACATTCCATCTATTCTAGATAATAAAAGTTGGTTTAGTTTACCATATGTCTTCGTTACAAATTTTTGTATTTTTAGTTTTGGGAAATTAAACATAAGCGCGCATATCTCTCCGTCTCTCTTTGGCTAAACATAAACAATTATGTCATGTCAATGTCAATCATGATTTTAATTTCTATTTATTATTGTTGTTGTTAAATTAATTTATTAGTTTAGTTCATTTTTTTTTTTGTATTTAGGTTCGAAGTGATTTTTACGAGTTTTTATATTTTATGTTTTGAGTGGAATTTAAAATATTTTTTTAAACAACATAATTAATATATGCTGCATGGTACACATAATTACTGATTTTTAAATAGTTTTTCAAACACTTTAGAATTGAAACTTTATGTAAATTTTGGGTGCACGATCCCAAGTGGATACTTGTTGTGTTAATTTATTTGAAAATGTTGCAGGAGCGTGCGCTCACGTTCTTAAATGGATTATGGCTTTTATATGATGGATTTATTTAGAAATGTTAAATTGAAAATTATGTTTCTTAATCTCAATGTTTAAAATTGGATTACACAAAATAAAGTTAAACATATTTAGAAAAGGGCTCGTTCATTAAACCACGAGATTAGAGCATTTAATGCGGAATTCACGAAAAAAACTGTCGGAGCTTCTAATAAACTATTTGAAATCGTCTATTTTGGACATAATTTTTTGAAGCTTAACCCGGACAACGTCAAAATTCGAAATGAGGTTGATAAATTTTCGATTGGAAAATTAAAATTAGTTAATTTTAATTTTGATGTGGCTCAAATAAAGATGCTAAACAGAAATTTAACATTTAAAATCAATTTATCATTTGTTTTGTTTTGATTTTTCATTCGGGTACGACATAAAAAGCAACGCAATGAAGATGGGGTGATAAAAAAATTGATATTCATGATCACTTAAGCAATAATGGCCATTGCCACCCCTGCTATGATGCGATGAGGCAAGCACCAAAAACAACATACCAGGCTGGCTCAACAGTTCTGAGTTAATTCTCCACTATTACAGGACAGTTTCGATTCAATTCGTAAATTTAATCGAAGCTTAGTTGATTTTTACCGCGGTCTTGATTTGCATAGTGATTAGGAATGTCAGATTTTACTATCTTTCGCATGATAGTTGCCAAGCAGTTTCCCATCTAAATAGGGTAAAATATGGTTAATATTGGGTAGACTAATGAATTGCGTTACGTAATGCTGAAGCAATCTCTCCAATATGTTCATCCCAACTGCGATGTGGCTTTTTAGATAAGCTCGGATCGTCAATAGAATTAAGCGGTTCACCCTCTCAGAGGGATTTGCCTGTAGTTAATACAATGCAGGAAACGAATGGGAAACTTCGAAATCATTTAAAAATTTTTGAAATATTTTGCTTTGTCACTAACAAGAATTTCAGGGATTCCAAAAGTTAAAAATACATCTTCTTCAAAAAAAAAACAATTTTAGGGGATGTTGCAGACGGTAATGGCTTTAAAAGAACAAATTTCGAGAATTGATCGTCTACAACAAAAATAACGATCTTTCCCGTTTTTGACCTGGGATATGGTCCCATAAAATCCACAAAAATAGCGTTGCTATGGGCGATCTACTGGGTGAAAATTTCCCATAGGCGGTTTAAATATGACATTGCTACTTTTCATCATTTTACACAATGTGTACCTGGCAATATACTCATGAAGTTGAGTTCGCATTTGTGGGCAGAAACATTAACTGCTTCTGTTGCAATGTCGTGTTCTTAATGGATAAGTTGTTGCGTCAGCTTTTCTTCAAAATATGCTCGAGAGAGAGCATCTGGTACCACGTTTCTCGATCCCTTTTCATTTTCGATAGTGAAGTCGTACGCTTGAAGCTTGAGGCTCCACCTTGACAAACAACCACTTTGGTTTTTTTGAGACATAAACCATTTTAGGCTTGAATAATCCGTGATGACTTTGAAAGGGAATCCCTCAATATATGGTCTGCATTTTTTTATGTTAACTATTGCGGCCAGACATTCCAGGTCAGAAATGGGTAGTTTCTTTGTGCTGGATTTAATTTCTTTGAAACAAAGTCAATAGGCCGTTCTTGATTGTGTTCGGTGAATTGGAATAATATCCACCAACTCCTGATATACTAGCATTACAACGAATAGCAAGAGGCTTTGTATAGTGTGGGTTGGAGAGCACTGATGCTATTGTTAATAATAATTTTAATCGATAAAGAGCGGTCTATGCTTCAGAGGTCCAATTGAATCTATTTCAGGGTCTGCCTGGCACTGAGAAAGCTGTTTTATCGCGAGAATTAATCTCAAGCGGTATCTGCCAAAAAGCATCCTTTAAATCAATTCCCGTAAGGGAACCTCATCTCCGATAACCTACCCAGCAAACCATCAATATTAAAGATAGGAAACGCGTCTTTTTTCGTTAAAAAATTTACTTTGCGAGAGTCCAAGCAAAACCTCATTTTTCCGTTTTGCTTTAGTATACAAGGACAAACTCAAAAGAGTTTTACCAAAAAGATTCGCTTTAACTTAGGGACGAGGGTCATTTTTCTCGCAAATAATGGTGCTTTCACAAAGATGTTGATTGATTGAACTAGTTTTCTTAAAATGGGAGCTAATTCTACAATATCCGTCTGAGTGTAGCTATTTATGCAGTTGGTATTTTTAGAGTTAGTGGACTTGGTTAAACCGTCCAAATTTGTATGTGATTTACGAAGTCGTACTTGGTATATTCGGATTTAAAATCTGCATTCCCCGAACGCAAGGGACCCGATTTGTTCGCAATCGGACAGCCGTTTCCCAAAAGTTTTGATTGACAATAAGTGCACTGTGGTTTAATAATATCAGGTTTTCCACAGCCAAAGCAAAAAATGACCTGCCTAGGAATTGGACAATCTTGGTATCGATGAACTAAGCCATGATAACAAATTAGAAATTTATTTACGTTTGGATTGGTATTAAACGCTTCTAAATATGGATTGGGTCGGTTCCGACAATTCAGGCATTGAATTTGAAATTTCTTCGACGTTTTCAGTTTACCTGACTGAATTATTAGGATTTTTGTAAATAGCGCTTACATTATAAATTCTTCCAAATTTAGATTCCGATTTCTAGAAATTCACTGTCTTGGACACTACATTGTAATCAGCTGTTTAACCATTCCATTTCCAATAGAAAATCATGGAATGATTCACGAGGTTCTTGTTTTCGAGTTTCGACTATTCGACGCATTTCGCGTTCCGTAACATGACTACGAAATAGACTTCATATTCCTTCACGAAAAACATTATAAGTAGCGTTTGGGATTTTCTTAGAAAATGGCCAGTACCATTTCTCGGCTATTCCCTGTAGGAATCATTGTAAAAACGCTTCTAAGTCAGTAAGAGAAACTCTATCTCTTCGTGCGTGAGATTCTAACCGAAAAATAAAATCAGTTACATCCATATCTGGAGGCGATCCCGAAAAGGAAATGTTCCACTTTGAATTGTACCGATTGATTTTCTGCGCAAAATGCGGAACTTGAAATTGGTTTACTGGTGGCATCGCGCGATCGGATAATTAGGATTAACATCAGTTGTATTTGTAGGTGATTGCATTGGTCGAAGCTCATTGTAATTAGTACTCATTGAAACCGCAACATACATGTTGGTGGACGTAGCTAATGTATTTGTATTATGTACCTGCATTGGATGCTTAAGCTCAGTAGCACTATTTGAAAACGATAATTTTGACTCAATTGGGGAAGATTGGTTAGCGACGTATTCTGTCGTTGGAACAATACTAGGATTCCCAAGTGCTGGGTCTAAATGAAACTCCAACCTATCAGGATTCGTGAGCGATAAATCGTCTCTAGTATAGGATTCAAGTAAATCTCGATTTGATTTTCTGCCAGAAGTCGATTCGTACGCCATTTAGTAATGACTCGATCTACTTCTCTGTCCTGCTTAAAACAACCTTTCAATCTTGAAGTTCGTTCTATCCAGTGGCGAATTCGAGCATTTAATGATTTTGGTTGCTCAAGAGTATCGGCCTCTTTGATTTTTTTAACAAAGGCGACAAGCATGTATTTTTGATGGTGCTAAGGATGGATCTTCCTCTTCAGCTATTAACTGTCCTTTTAATACCTCGAGCCAACCGATTGTATTGGAAAAATCAATGTTTCGAAGTAGGTATTCTACCTGAATTTCATCATTTTCTGAAAAATTACTAGATTGTTATGATATCAATGTTCCGTCGATCACCAACAAACAACGAAATCTTACAGAAACATTTTAAGGCTGAATTCGGAAAAAATAGCTTCAAAAATGGAAATCAAGATAATCGAGAATCGAACCTAGGACCCTCGAATGAACACTGAGAACTATAAATACAGTTATACCACAAAATCTCGTTAAAAAAACGACATATCATTAAGGTTCTCTTATTTAGTTGGATCATAACTCTGTCTCTGGTATATTACGTTATACCTATCTCATGCACTGATGTGTACAATACATGCCTACCTATATATCAGTTATCTAGAAATATTCTTGTAGTTCGTCGCGCTCAGTGATACAGTGAGTAAGCATAACCACTCGGCTTTGCTACTTGGGGTCCTGCCCACTTTAATGTTGCTAATTTTGACTTAAGTCATTTAACCTAAATTTAAAATTCAAATTAACCTTCAACATTTTGATTTGACTCTAATAACTGCCCTTTATTCAGTTCTACACCAAGTCTGCAACAGAATTTCATATTCATTTGGATAAATACAAAAATTTGATTAATTTGAAATTTCGATATTATGGAGTTTTAGGAAATTTGAATTTTCTGTGAAGAATTTTAACTCATACGTTTTTTTCTAAAAGTTGTAAACGCCATCTTTATTATTTTTTGAATTTTTTCCAATCCTTTAAATTCTTCCCGTTGGATTCTTAAGTTTTTAAATTCTTAAAATTTTATACAAAATTGCTTTAATTCTATAATGGTTTAAGTTATCTAAATCTGTAAATTTATTATTAAATTTTTTAAATTGTTTCATTCCTTTAAATTATTTTAATTTTTAACTTTTTAATTCCCTCCCTTAATCTTTAAATTCTAAATTTTTTAAAATCTTTAAATTCATTAATTCAATAATTCTTTCAATTTTGTACATTCTCTAATTTCTTTAAATTCTGTAATTCTTAAAATTCTTTGGTTTTTTTCAATTCTGTAGATTTTTAAAATGTTTCAAATTAATTCTCTTAACCTAAGAACAATATTAGGCCCGAATTTATAGTAATAAGAATAGTGGTTGTTGTGTTTGTAGAAGAACACTGCTCACATGAAAAGATGATCCTCACATAAAATAATGAGGCCCCGCTGCCATCGCTTTAACGGAAACTCAATAAGTACCGTGAAAACTGGGAAAACAAAGTAAACTTACCCGCTCATGCAGCGGCCGAAACTTCTAATAATAAACAGATAGCAGAAAAAGGTTGGTAACCTTCCTCTATATTTCCACTATATATTTGCGATTAATACCTAAGCAAATCAAGATAACTCACATATGTTAAGAAAATGCCTGATAATTAAGTGTAGGTATAATATTAAAGGTCTTACCGATGATAAATAGATTTAAAAAAAATTTTAAATGTCGCTATTACCGCAGTCATTGCTAGATTTACTATAGATAATCTAACAAAGACATGCACCATAAGTGTTGACGCAGAGCTTCGGAGACAAGATTGGCCAAAAAATAAACCTAAAACCAAGAAACAAAATGTTAATATTAAATTTAATTGTAGAAAAATTATACTTAGCTTTTTGCTTTTAATTTAATATTTATTTTGACACTTTATGTAAACAATAATGAAGTTAGATCCAATTAATTAATTTAGTACAAATTCTATGGTAATTACGTTAATTAGTAATAATAGATGCCATTAGGATTAAATGAGACTGATTGTATTATAATTTTAATGTAATTAATTCAACTAGTATTTCATAGATGTCACTAATCCTGAATCATAATTTGGTGGCTTAAAACTAGTCAATCAAGATTTATTAAGTTGTAAAAAATTTGCAAATCATTTTTTGTACATTCATATTTTGTAATTCGAAGTAAAAAGGTCAAAATCAATAAATTATAATTAGAAATTAAACTTTGAAAATATCGAGAGTTTTTATTGAGTACAGTTTTTGAAATCATATTTTCAACAAAAACAATTTTGGATAAGTTTATTCGAAGATTATCCATAGAAAACATTGGCGCCGAAACAGGGACATAAATATTGTTAATTCTGTAACAAAGGAGCAATAAAATCAACACGGAATTTGCAATATTTCGGAGTATTGGAGTTAATTGGCCAGCGGAGATTTTCAAGCGATACCTCGCTATTTAAGAAGGGCGTGGACACAAGGCGACCATCTTGGCTTAAAAAGTATAGCGGTTTAATCGTGAGTAATACTAAGCAAATTAAAGTTTAAACCACCATTTTGTGTCAAGAAAACCCAATAATCGTTCTAAAGTTTTATTAACCTAAGCTTAATTCGAAATAGTTATCGATTCATTAGAGAACGGGCGTGCTTAGTAATAGTAATCAATAAATTCACAGTGCTGAAAGTCGATAGTGAAATTAGAAGAAAAAAAAGGAGCAGTTGCGAATTGTGTAAAATTACTAAGTATAAAGATGGAGAGTTTACGCAAGCAAAGAGCGGTTGTCAAGGGATCAATGACGAAGTTGGTCTCGTATGTGAAAGGCAATTTGGAACAAGCAAATCTAGATGAGATCCAGGTAAAGCAGGAAAGGGTGCAGCGGCTACTTAACGAGTTCCAGAATATCGAGAGGGAAATGTTCGACCTAGACCACGATGCGGAGTCAGATTTCTCGGACTTCGAAGATAATTATTACATAGTTCTCGCAGCTCTAAGTGCTGTTGTACGCAAACGTAGCCTAAGCGAGCCTAAACTAGAAAGCAGCATGAATACATCGCAACAGCAGCCTATAGAAGTGCGTTTGCCAAAGCTAAACATACCAATATTTAATTGTGATTATATGCAGTGGCAGTCATTTTTCGATGTGTACAGCTCAAAAATCCATGAAAAAGGAAATTTAACCGCTACACAGAAGTTTCAGTACCTGCGAGGTTTACTAAAGGGAGAACCAGCATCACTTATTCGTCATCTCGCGGTAACTGATGCGAATTACAACGAAGCATTGCAGAAGCTGGTACAGAGGTACGACCGGAAGCGATATACAGTTAACGCTTTCATTATGGGTTTCATGGATCAAACGCAGGATTAGGCGCAGACGCAGAGGGAAGAGATCCTTGGTTGATATATATCGCTCTCAGTAAACTAGATAATGAGACAAGGTCGCTTTGGTCGCAAGAGGTAGCTCAAAAGGATTTTCCTACATTTGAGGAGTTGCTAACGTTTCTTGGCAAGCGGATTGATGTCGTGGAGTCATTAAAGGGCTATGCAAGGAAAAGTACTTCAAGTCCCACGTCGGTTTCACGAATATTTACAGTAGATGCATCTCCATCAACTATTAGCAAGTGTCCAATATGCAAATTAGGCGAACACCGGATATTCGAATGCCAAACTTATAAAAATATGTCATCAGCACAAAGGTCGGAAGCAGTACAAACAAGTAACAGATGCTTCAACTGCTTATATGGAGGACACCGAGTTCATGATTGCAAATCCAGGGCCAGATGTCAATACTGCCAGCGGAAGCATCACACATCTTTGCACGGCTCATCAGACGAAGGGAAAACAACAAAACTTAATAATGAGAATAATACTAAAGTCCATAAGGTAGAACTTTCAACAACAACAGAAGAAAGTAGATCCAGCGACGTTCTCGAAACCAACAACTTTATTTCAATTCCTGCAACTTCTCACACCATATTACCAACAGCATTGGTCAAAGTCAAAGATAATGCCGGCAAATTTCATATCTACCGGGCGCTATTGGATTCAGCATCTCAAGCGTCATTCATATCGGAGGCATGTACCAAAGAATTAAATCTTGCGCGCAAAAATGCAAGGATTTTAGTGAAAGGATTGGGAGAAACTGGAATGGGGAACTGACAATAGCTTCAATGGACGGAACGAAAGTTTTCACTTCCCAAGCGATACTTTTATAATCTGATGATGGAAACACAGTGTTTCCGAAAATATATTAATTTTTAAAAATCTAAATTAAATGTTTTAATTTAATTAGTTTGTTTAACAAGTGTTTAAGGAGAACCGAAAGTAGTTTTATTTGTCACACTTGTTGTCGTCCACAAATTCATAATCTTCCCAAGCATTCATAATTCCCAAAGTATCAGTCATAGCGAATCATCATCATTTGTGCGAAAAAGATATTCAAATATTAGACGGATTGGAGTTAGCCGACCCAAAATTTAATAAGCGAGGTTTGGTAGATCTTTTACTCGGAGTAGATATCTTTTTCAAAGTACTGGAATCCAAGAATTTGATTCTAGAAGGCGGACTTACAGCAGTTAGTACTGTGTTTGGTTGGGTTGTGGCCGGCGGAAGCGTACAAGTTAATCATTTAACCAAAGAAATGGAGAATTTTAACATCTTTTTAGATATCGACAATTCGCTCCGCAGATTCTGGGAGATAGAGGAATTACCAAAGGTCACAAGAAGAACACCTGAAGAGCAAAGGTGCGAAGAGTTATTTGAAAAAACTGTGAAAAAAGCCGAAGATAACAAGTTTGTCGTTAAATTACCTTTCAAGCAACCTGGAAACATGCTTGGAACATCGTATAATTCAGCATTAAACCGTCTTAAGGCAATGGAGAGGAAATTCGAACGGGACGATAAATTTGCAAAGCTGTACAAATCATTCATGGCCGAATATCTGCAGCTTGGTCACATGGAAAAAGTGGATCCAAGTACCAACTCCTATAAATATTTTATTCCACACCATGGAGTGTTTAAGGAAAGCAGCACAACAAATAAGTTGAGGGTCGTCTTTGATGCCTCTGCTAAGTCATCCTTAGGCATTTCACTTAACGATATACTAATGGTTGGACCCACAGTTCAACAACCGCTCATCAAAATCTTGTTGAAATTCCGTTTACATGAGTTTGTGCTTTGTGGTGACATCGAGAAAATGTACCGGCAAGTGTGGGTAGATGATGAGGATCAACGTTTCCAAAATATTTTATGGCGAAACAGCGCAAATCAACCGCCGGATACATACAAATTAAAAACACTAACATACGGAACAGCGTCAGCAGCAAATTCCAAGATGGGTACGGTCGAGAGATAAAATAAGCTTAGTCGGCTTCAGCGACGCCAGTGAACACGCGTATGCTGCGGCAGTATACGCTCTAGTAGATACGGATGATGGACCGGTAGCAAACCTCATTACAGCAAAATCCAGAGTGGCGCCTGTAAAGCAAATTAGTCTCCCGCGATTGGAGTTGATGGGTGCTCTGTTGCTGGCAAACCTAATGAAAACAGTTGAGGAGTCACAAACTATAAAGGTAATTAACATATCATTGTTCACAGATTCGCGAATTGTATTAGATTGGTTGTCGGCACATCCGATTCGTTGGACCACATTCGTAGCAAATAGAACCAGTGAGATAGTGAAGTTATACAAACGAGAGCGCTGGTTTCATGTGGCATCCAAAGACAATCCTGCCGATATCGCTTCAAGAGGCATAATTACAAATGTGTTAATAAGAAGCAATCTGTGGTGGCACGGCCCCAATTGGTTGATAGATGCTGAGCAAATGAAAATAATCAAGTTAGGAGGTAGCGAATCAACAAAGGCGACAACAGAAGAGTTACGATCTTCCGCAGTGGATACATTTGTCGTAGTGCATTCAAACACCTTTATTGACGACCTAATGAATAGATATGGCAGTTTCGTAAAGATGGCCAAGGTTCTAGCAATCATGAAACGATTTATACATAATCTAAGTTTATATCTTGGCGAGAGAGGGCGAGAGATAACAAAAAGCGAATTGGAAATGATGGAGCTGCTACTAATACGGCATGTTCAATACAATGAATTTTCCAGGGACATAGATGTATTAAAGCTTAATCAAAGATTACATCGCAGTAGCAGATTATTAAGCCTGAATCCATTCTTCGACGAGAAAGGAATCATCCGCGTAGGTGGTCGCATTCAAAATTCAACTGCAACATTTAGCATTAAACATCCAATGATATTACCAGCAAACCATCACGTTGTTAAATGCATAGTACGAAATGCACACATCCTGCATAACCATCCCGGCATAAGTTTACTTACCAGCTTAGTAAGACGAAGGTTTTGGATCATAAAATCAAAGGTGGTGTCAAGGGAAATCATTAGAAAATGCATCCAATGTATAAAAAAGGAAAGCGAATCCATCTGTCAGACGTATAGAATTTGCAAAAATGGACTTGGACGAGCAATTCAGAAGCTATCGTATATTAGCAAAATAAACAAACAAAGAGAATGATTTTTTACTCTCAGCTTGCTCGGAAATCATCTGAACACGCACGTCATATATGTAGTCCCGGTAGAATGAATGAATGGCGTACACAACGTGACACGAAGGTCAAAGTTGTTTTGAAACAAACCTGTTGAAAATCCTTGTCGATTGTGACAAGAGTACCGGAAATAGGCAATAAATTTACCAACACGTTTAAGTAAAGTGTGGTCTAACAATTACGGTCACTGTGGTTTATAACCCAATTTTAACTTATTTGATTTTAATGAAATGTTTACGTTGATTTTCATTCCTTTTTATATTGTTTAAATTACTACACTGAATTAAACCAAAACATTTATCAAACAAATTATTGAAATTTATGACGACTCTAAAACTAACTTTTGTAATTATAAATGTTTTGTTAACTTATTTTTGACTGCCATATGATTGGTTTGTCTGATTTGCCTAGCCTAGTCTATTTTGGTTATTTTGCTTTAATTGCTCCTTTACCCATTTCAATGTACGGCATTTAGATACGTACAACTGTAGATAATTAAATTTTAATTGTGATGTTGTAGGACAAAAATTGGGAATTACCTCATTGTTTCCATGGATCTAAATGATGTGGCTAAATAGTGAAAACAGCTTTGGTCCCTTTCGAATTTGGTTGTTCTTTGATGGGCAAACAATTCTTTAATCAGTCTACTTAGAATAGCAGGCGAAATGTCTTATTTGGGTTTCAACTTGAAAAATAAGAGTGAAGTAAAAAAAATTCTACGTATAATTGCTAAACTTTCACCTAAGACTTAGTTGGAAAAAGACGGAATAAGAATAAAATAAGAATTTAAACGAACAAGTTTAAAACTTAAAAACTAATAGCTAGAAGTCGAACTGTAAAAACAGTGGCAAACTGTAAACGTAAAAAACTTCCTGCGGTTATATACAAAAATAAATCACCTGAATGTAATTTATTGTACCACAATTTTTATTCAATTCGTTGAAAGAAGGCGTGATTTAAAATAATCATAAGCAAAGGATATTCGCAAGTTTTTATTCAAGGCCGAACGCAACTTCGTGCTAAGTTTAAGTTTTTATATCTTTAGTGAAGAGAAGTAAAAATCCATTGTTTTCAAAAAGGGACCGGTAAACACCGGATGCAAATTTTATTATTCTAATGCTATGCTTTGGATTAAAGTACTTCATCTCATTTAACGATTGATTGATCGAGCAGAATAAAGCTTAAAATGTGATTCTATTTACAATGAATCAATTTCTAAAATGTTGTCGAGATAATGATAAGGACTGTCCCATTTTCCGACATCTTGACCAACCCAATTTAGTATAGAAAATAAATAATTTTAGCATTATTACAAAACAACAAATCATTAAATTATTTAATCTCAGTATACACATACATGACACATGCGATGCTGAAAGGCAATGCAGACAAAATTAATTTCCAAAGAAAAAATGTCCGTAATATTTATCACCAAAAATTATTTTGCAATATTATATCGATATAATATTTAGCCACTGGCTTAATCTTTAATCCAGTACATAATTTAATAACATATATACATAATGTTTTGTATGTTACAACATAACCAATGTATCGATACAAAAATAAATATTTTTTTTGATTGGGGGGAAAAATACTGCAAAATTCGACCATAACAAATCATTTTTAGGCAATGCTTGAAAAGCCAACCGCACCCACAAAACTACTCGTATGTAACCAAACAGTTTTTTGGATAAAAATCTCAAAATTTATATTGGGCCATCATATTTTTTTGCATGAATATAACAATAAAAATAATTTCATTCCGATAAAAATACTTGGTTGGTTGGGGCAGTATTGGGTTGAAAACATTATTATTGTTTTATCCGTAATATAAAATATAAATTTTCCGATCGATCGTTTTATGTATATATGGATATATACTACTATGTACAAAAGTATTCCTTGCGGACATATCAAATATATGTTTGTATGTATTACTTGGACATAATATGTACGTAAGCAGTTTATGTACGTACATTGTACAATGGGATTTATTAATTTTCCCAATAGCACATGTGAGTAAATGGGGTAGGTTTTGTTACCATAACAAGCATTTTTGTGTTCAAGTTCGTCACATTTCTCGACGAAGGCCCATTCGGTGCTTTTTTGAAATTGTGTTTTCCTGCCATTCTTCCAAATAGTAATGCATATGGACAGATTGCGGCAAGCTCTTCTTGCCAAAAGTAAAAAAACCCTTTGCGGAAAAGGTACAGTCGGATCTCAAAGGAGTAGGTTACACCGGATTTTGATGTAACTCTATTTTTACTGTATAAAGCCTGCATTATACGATTGTTGTTAATTGTGTGGGTGAGCAACGAATTTAGTGAAACAAAAAATTTGGTAATTAACATTATAGGCCCAGTCGCTGCTTTATTCGTTTTGACTCGCTCGAATTCCGGGTCGAATTGTTGCGTCAAATCCACTTTCTTGTGCTGGCTGGACTCGCAGTTGTATTAGTATTTGGTTGGTGATCGCTAAACGTTTAGTTTCCATCAATATCAGAGTTTTAATGAAAATTTCTTTTTCTAAAGTGACTTAAAATCCGGGTTTTGTTTTTTTATTCCGTTCTCTAGCAGGGCTAATCGTTGACATGCTTCTCAATATGTTTCACAAATATAACCGTCAACAGTTCTTAGTTCTTCGAAACATGTCGGGCCATGAATCGTGTGAAGCAGTAAAGGCAAACAGAAACCAATCATTCAGCGTTTCTTAGCTGCACCATGTAGACTCGCCCTATCGTCTCGTTCTTGAACACTTCGTCGTGTCCTTTCACTGGCGATCCATATTTTCGTCGATTAAATTTGTTTCCTCAACACACCACATATGTAGTAGATTCACACTTCCAGGTAAAGTCTTGGCAAATGGGTCATCTAGGCATAGTTCGAAGACGGCAGTCAAAGTTGTTCGTACAACTATTCCTGCCGTTTCCCTAGTGAAATTCACACGTCGTCCATTTTCTAGGTGGACGGGTAAATGTACAATCGCTGAATCTCGTTCGTGTATCTGGAAGCTTAAAATTCGACAAATCGCTTCATTGCTGTTAATGTAACGACCCATTTGATACTGTTCTATTTCGTCGTGCTAGTCTTCTCTGATAACTTCGAAGTCGGCCATATTGCTGCCCTTTTTGATATACTTGTAAACGTATTTGACCGATTTTACAGAACGTCAGTATTCGACGTTTAAATGGGCCTTACACATTTTCGATAGAAGCGGATAGTACGGAGCCATCCATTGATTGTCAATTTCCATTTCTTCGTGGCGGCGCATTTTAATCTTTTTATATATCTCCAAGGATCGACATTTCTAGAGCATATCATCTACGATTACTGATTCCAGAACATTTTAGAACCTTCAGGTGCATTCGATTTCCGATTTCCGAACATTCTAGAATATTCAAATGCACCCCACTCCCTATTCTGGAACATTGTCAAACATTTTAGAATATTCTGAAATATTCTAGAAAATCCTAGGAAATTCTGAATACCCTAGAACATTCTAGAAAATTTTAGAAATTCCGGAAAATTCTAGTATACTCTGATACATTCTAGAAAATTTGAGAATATTTTTGACAACTCTGGTAACATTCTAAAAAAATACTGGAACATTCTAGAAAATTCTGGAACTTTTTGGAACATTCTAAACCATTCGAAAATTTTCTAGAAAATCCTAAGAATTTCTGAATATCCTTGAACATTCTAGAAAGTTTTGGAAATTCCGGAAAATTGTTGAAAATTCTGAAACGTTCTAAAAAATCCTGGAACACCTGGAATTTTCTGAAAAATTCTAAAAAAATTTGGAGTATTCTTGAAAATTCTAGAACATTCGGAAACATTTTAAAAAATCCTGGAACTTTTCAGTACACCTGGAACTTTCTAGAAAAATCTAGAATATTCTGAAACTTCTTAAACATCCTAAAATTATCTAGAAAATTCTAGGAAATTCTAGAACGTCTTGAAATATTGTAGAAAATGTTCGAAATTCCGAAAAATTTTAGAAAATTCTAGAACCATCTGAAACTTTTTAGAAATTTCTACAACATCTGGAATTTTCTGGAAAATTCTAGAAAATACTGAGACCTGCTAGAAAATTTTAGAATATTCTTGATAATTCTGGAACATTCCGAAACATTCTAAGAAATCCTGGAACATTCCAGTGCACCTGAAACTTTCTAGAAAATACTGGAATATTCCGAAACTTTCTAGAAAATACTGGAACGTTTTAAAACACTCTGAAACATTCTGTATATTTCTAGAAAATCCTAGGAAGCGCTTTAGAAAATTCTGGAACACATGCAATTTTCTAGAAAATTGTCGAGAATCTATAACATTTTAAAAAATTTGAGAATATTCTTAAAAAATCCTGAAACATGTCAGTACACCTGGAACTTTCTAGAATATATAAAATTATGGAACCTTTTAGAATATTCTGAAATTATCTAAAAGATTCTTGGAAATTCTGGAACGACCTTAAACATTGTGGAAAGCTTAGGAAATTACGGAAAATTCCAGAACTTTATGAAACTTTCTAGAATATTCTGGAACACCTGGAATTTTCTGGAAAATTTTAGACAATTAACGAAGATTCTAGAAAATTTGGCAAAACTCTTGACAATTCTAGACCATTCTAAAACATTTTAAAAAATCCTGGAACATTCCAGTACACCTAGAACTTTCTAGACAATTCTGGAACCTTTTAGAACATTCTGAATTTTTCTACAAAATCGTAGTAAGTTTTAAAATTTCGGAATATTCTCGATGATTCTCCAACATCCCGAATCATTATAAAAAATCCTGGAGCATTCCAGTGCACCTGGAACTTTCTAGAAAATACTGAAACTTTTTAGAACATTCTGTAATTTTCTAAAAAATCCTAGGAAAAATTCTAAAAAATTCTGGAATACTTGCAATTTTCTAGCAAATTGTCGAAAATCTATAACATTTTACAAAATTTGAGAATATTCTTGAGCTTTGCGAAACATCTAAAAATTCTGGAACTTTCTAGAAAATTATGGAACCTTCTATAACATTCTGAAATAATCTGCAATTATCTAGAAAATTCTTGGAAATTCTGGAACGGTCTGAAATATTGTAGAACATTTTGAAAACACTGAAAAATTCCAAACAATTCTGGAATTTCTAAAATTTTCTACAAATTTCTGGAACACCTGGAATTTTCTAAAAAATTGTAGACAATTAGCGAACATTCTAAAAAGTTTGGGAAGATTATTGACAATTCTAGAACATTCCGAAACATTCTACAAAATCCTGGAACATTCCAGTACACCTGGAACTTTCTAGAAAGTTCTAAAATATTTTGAAACATTCTGAAATTTTCTAGAAAATCCTAGAAATTCTTCAATATTCTAGAGCATTCTAAAAAATTTTGGAAATTTCGGAAAATTCTAGAAAATCCTGGAACATTCTGAAACTTTCTAGAAAATTCTGCAAGACCTGGAATTTTCCGGAAAATTGTTAACAATTATGGAACATTCTAGAAAATTTGAGAATATTCTGGAAAATGCTAGAACCTTTCGAAACATTCTAAAAATCCACGAACATTCCAGTACACCTCCAATTTTCTAGAAAATTGTCGAAAAATATGGAACATTTTAAAAAAATTTGAGAATATTCTTGAAAATTCTGAGACATTCCGAAACATCCTAAAAAACTTGGAGCATTCCAGTACTCCTGAAATTTTCTAGAAAATTCTGGAATATTCCGAAACTTTATAAAAAATTCTGCAACTTTTTTAGAATATTCTGAAATTTTCTAGAACATTCTGAAACATTCTGAAATTATTTAGAAAATTCTTGGAAATTCTGGAACGTCCTGAAACATTGTAGAACATTTTTGAAATTCCGAAAAATTCTAGAAAATTCTGGAACATTCTGAAACTTTCTAGAAAATTCTGGAACACCTAGAATTTTCTGGAAAATTGTATATAATTTGGGAAGATTCTTGACAATATTAGAACATCCGAAATATTCTAAAAAATGTCGGAACATGCCAGTACACCTGAAACTTTCTAAAAATGTCTGGAACGTTTTAGAACATTTTGAAGTTTTCTATAAAATCCTAGGAAATTCTGGAACATTCTAAAAAATTTTGGAATTTACGGAAAATTTTACAAAATCCTAGAACATTCTAGAAAATTTGAAAAAATCCTTAGCACATTCTGAAACATTCCAAAAAATCCTGAAACATTCCAGTCCACCAGAAATTTTCTAGAAAATTCTGGAATATTCTGAAACTTTATGAAAAATTCTGCAACTTAGAACATTCTGAAATTTTCTAGAAAATTCTAGGAAATTCTGGGATATCCTAGAACGTTCTAGAAAATTTTGGGAATGCCGGAAAATTCTGGAACGTTGTTAAACATCCAGTGCAGTGAGTTCTGAAATTTGCTAGAAAATCCTAGGATATTCTAGAACATTTTAGAGTATTCTAAAAAATGTTGGAAATTCCGGAAAATTCTAGAAAGTTCTGCGACATTCTAGAAAATTTGAAAATATTCTTAACAATTCTGGAACATTCCGAAACATTCTAAAAATTCCGGAACATTCCAGTACACCAGGAACTTTCTAGAAAATTCTGGAATATTCCGAATCTTAATATATAAAATTCTACAACTTTTTGAGAACATTCTGAAATTTTTTAGAAAATTCTGGAATATCCTAGAACGTTCTAGAAAATTTTGGGAATGCCGGAAAATTCTAGCAAATTTTGAAACAGCTGGGATTTTCTAGAAAATTGTCGAAAAATCTGAAACGTTTTAAAAAATTTGGGAATATTCCAGTAAACCTTGATTCTGGAACCTTTTAGAACATCCTGAACTCATCTAGAAAATCCTAGTAAATTCTGGAACGTCCTGGAATTTTCTGGAAAATTGTAGACAATTATGGAACATTCTAGAAAATTTGAGGATATTCTTGAAAATGCTAGAATTTTCCGAAACCTTCTAAAAATCCAGGGACATTCCAGTATACTTGAAACTTTCTAAAAATTCTAAAATATTCTGACACTTTCTATAAAAAATTCTGGTATCTTTCAGAACTTTCTAACCCCTCCTGAAATTTTCTAGAAAATTCCAAAACGTTCTAGTAAATTTTGGAACATTCTAGAAAATTCTGAACTAATTAGAACGTTCAAAATCCTGCAAAATTTTAAAACATTTCACAACATTTTGAATTTTGTAGAGAATTCTAGGAAATTTTAAAATATTCTAAAAAATTTTGGAACATTCCGAATCATTCTAAAAATTTTTAAAACTTTCTAAAACGTTTTGTCTTGCTCACACGTCTTCCATGATGAAGAACTCTATATCACAACATGGTTTTACTTCTAAATGTATACTCCCTCCCAAAATTGTGACAAATATGTGCAATATTCAATAAGTGATTCGACTTACTAAAAACCACGCCGTGTTACATCTTCTTTGTATTTAATGTATGCACAAACAACATACATAAATCTATAATGTTTCATAAAGCAAGAAAATTAATTATCTTTGGCATAAATATGCAATAAATTAAAATAATTTATGATAGCCGCGTTTATATAATATAAGTCACTGGAATAAAGCCGCAAGCCATGTTTTCAAAGATCTTATATGTGCCGCAATTTACCAATTTCCTGTATCAATGCACAATTATCAACGTGTGAGTGAACAACCATGTACATATAAATTTTTCAATTATGTGTATATATACATACATATATACACAAAAACCAATTTAAATTTTTCCCAGACATTATGTACACATTAAGAAAATTAATTTTTCTTAAAAGAAATTTTGTAAAGTACATGCATCCGCATAAATTACAATACTTAATGATCATTATAAGAAGAACATAACACAAAAGTTGCATGTAGTTCTGTGTATATTATGTATAAGTATACGAAACCAATCGATCATTAAATATTCTAATAGACATCAATAAAATTAGAATATGTAATTGAAAAAGATAACTCTTTAGACGTCTCAGAAGACCACTTAAGACGAAAACCATTTTCTTATGTTTGTTAATTTTTTTTTATAAATATTGTTCGTGTAATGTTTTTAAACGTACAACGATGCGGGATGCCACCTTTTGAAATAATTTTTTTTATTTTTATGTAAGACAGCCACAAATTAAAATATATAACTCCTTCACATGACATGATCTTATATATGTACAAAAATATGATCGATGATTCGCCGGAAGATGGTATAAAAACCAAATACAATCACGGTATGTTTCATAAAATTTTGGGTAAGACATCGACTGTATTATATAGTGGGTGGATAACGCACAATAACATAAATCATATAACATCATAGCTAATTTGTTTGTGTGTTCAAAGTACATAATTCATTTATATACACAATTTAGAACAATACAAAAGTATACAAGATCATGACTTCTCTATGTAAATATGTATGTAGGTACTTACTTTATTTATGGATCTACTGGTTTATGTACATTTTGCTTTATTTAAATTTATTTATTGTATTTTAATTTGCATCAATGTGAATTGAAAATGATTTATATTGTCGCCAAACTCGACGACATACCACTGTTCTACCAAAAATTTGCATACCGTTTTAAGGATATTTATTTACTGTGTGTCAAAAAATTAGCATGAAACTCATTCAAAATACAAACGATAATAATTCGACCAAAATTTTTAATATTCTGTAATGATACATCACACACACCAATAACAACAACAACAGCAATTTAAAAAGTCATAAATCTGTTTCAATTGTATATTTATGTACCTACTAAAGACACATCTTAGTACATATTCATGAACGTACGAATATGTAAGAGCCAAAATTAACATCGTATTGAATGTTTTTGTATGTGCAGAGACTACACACACACAAAATTTTATTTATTTAGATTTAGACACAAAAAATCAATTTTTTTTTTTTCTAATATTTATTGTGAAAAGTTGGAACACAAAAATAAATAAATTCTACAAAATTTAAAAATTCGGGTGTGGAAACGGAAAATCATGAAAAACATAAAATGTTTAGACAAAATTGTTTAATTCATTTTGATAGACCAGAGAGGAAAAAACAAAAATGTGGAGCTCACAGAATTAAAAAAATCTCTAAATTAGGATTTATGTGTATTAGGAAAATTGTTTTCGGATTTTTCCAAATTTGATTAATTTATCGTTTTGTTTTGGGGAAATAGAAATCTCGGCATAAAGAGAAACTGGAAAGTTTGAAAGATAATAATATTTAAAATTGTTTGGGTTTTAGTAGAAAATTACTCAGATTTTAATTTTTTTTTTGGTATGGTAAAAATGTGTGATTGTGTCTAATTAACGTCTTTTTCTCTAAATCGTTTATGGCGAAAATTGAAAGTGAACAAAATCGAATTGTTAAATACGATTTCATCATCAATGATGTTCGGCATCCCAACAAGCAGGTATATCAACCTCATATAATTATAGTGAAACATTTATTCTTGAAAGTTGTGCTTCAGGAAAAGAACGAATGTTATACAAACAATGGCAAAAAGTAACTGATGAGAAAAATCAGCAAAGCATTATTATTCTCAATTGACAACAACAAATTGACGAACTAAAAAAAAGAAATGATGCAGTTTTAGCAGCATAAAATCCAAGCTAAGCCATCAATCAAGCAGAACCAGAATACCAAATTTAATGTCAACAATGGTAAATGTCAAACCGAATTACGAATGATACAGAACCAAAACACCAATTCTAATGTTAATAAAAACATTGAATATCAAGCCGATGAGAAAGACTTAGCTAAAGAAACAGAATGGATTCGTGCTAAGTCTAGGAAAAATAAAAGGAGAAGATTAAATAATACACCGTCACCACCACAGAAACCACAAATATTGTATTAAAATACTTAGCCTCAAAAGGGTTGAGACAAATGTCAAAAAAAATAAAAAGATACTCCCCCACCTCCTATCATAGTAGATGATGCTAAAAATTAGCACGCGTTCTTTGGTATAATAAGGGGAGTGTTTCAGAAGAATCATTCATCACTAAATTGAAGAATCAACATAAAATAAGCATCAACGTAAATAGCGGAGATGCATATAGAAACGTAGTGAAAACTTTGAGCGAAAGCTCATTTATCTTTCATACTTATGAAAATAAAAAAGAAAGGCCAATCAGAGTCATGGCAAAGAAATTACATCATACATGTAGCCCAGAATGAATCAAAGATGAATTATCATCAAAACAATTTAAAATAATCAGCGTAATGAACAAAATTAGCTGGATGAATAAAAAGAAGCTAGACATGTTGGTACTAACATTCAGCTGTGACGAAAATATAATTAAAATATAAGATCAATAGTTTATTGGTTTGGAAAGTGCAAATTCAACCACTTAGAAAGCCTAAACTAATTCCACAATGCAAAAGATGTCAAGCATATGGACACATGCAAAAATATTGTGGCAAACTTCCACGGTGTGGTAAATGTGCCGGACACCACCTAACTGGAGAATGTGACAATCCACAAGTTCATCTAAAGTGTGAACATTGTGGACAAGGTCATTCTGCTAATTATCAAGGATGTATTGTTGCAAAGGAAATTCAGAAAATTAAAATCCAAAGGATGAACAAAACTCAAATGTATGGTCAGGCAAATCGATACAAGAGGCATACAAAACAAGACAATGAGCAACCATTTGGCCGCCAACTAAGAACTGAATGTGTTACATATGCCGAAGCAACGAGAGGCGTAGTCAATAAACTCCAGCAAAAATCGATAGATGTAAATATCAGTCAACCATTACAAGATATTCACATGAAATTAACAAAATTTGATGAGAGGCTACAAAAATAGGAAGAGAGCATTGAGAGCTAACCTCAAATCCACACAGAAATAAACAGCACAATGAAAATCATGTCATGGAATGCTAATGGTTTGCTCCGGCATCAGCAAGAACTACAATGATCTACTACTTCTTGATCTTTTACTAGACATTATATTTAGGATTCCTCTTTAGCTTAACAATTTTGCTCATTTTAATTAGTAAACTCTGACAATATTTTGTTAAACTAAAATTGTTTTGAAAGATTTTTTGGAAAGGTTTTTATCATTCAGCCGTAATCTGATCATTTTTTTCAAATTACTTCTAAACCCCTGGATTTTGTGAAAGAAAGTGATTCAGTATTTGTTGATACTTTGTATGCCAGATTTCCGAGGCGAGTAATATTGTGGAGTCGATGAAGAATTCAAGCAGTTTGGTCTGTTATTGTAAATTTCAAATTACGAAATAAAGAAAGCTCAGACTGCATGATGCTGTGAAATCATGTTATATCCGTCCGTCTGCTCGTTTGGGGCAACTTGCACATTTAAGCGGCATATCTCAATAACCGGCAATGCTACATGAATCAACCAAAGGGCAATCAATCTGATGATGATGAAGAACCGTTTTTACTCCTTTTCGAATTAGTTGAAGTATTCTATCTTTTGAAATTTACATCGATTTATAATAGATTTTCAAACCCCAACTTTACTGAGTTCCCCAAACTGAGAATGTACCGTTTTAAAAATCGAATTCGATAAATTGAAAGTTCGACAAATTTTAGCGAACGATTAGTATTTATCGATTTATAGTTAAATTTGACTGTAGAAAACGGTGGCTGCTTCAGGAATTTTTTAAAGTTTGTAAAATTTAATTGCAAAAATTGTAAGATTCTTAGAAATCAAAGGAATGTTTTAAAATCAGGTCTTAAATCAAAATTTTTTATTATTCTGACAGTAGGCTATGTAAGTACTTAAATTTGTAAGAAAAATATTTTTAAAAATGTTTTTCAATGTTAAAATAACTGAAATTCTTTTGTAGGTAGAAAGTCGGGAAACTCTTAAAGTTCGGAAATTTTTTTAAGTTTTGTGTGTTAAATGTTTAAAAAAAAAATCTAAGGATATACTTCCCACTTTACCACTGCCTCCGTGGTTCAACTAAGTATAAATTCTTAGGCGGTTTACACCCTTATTCCGTTAGTCGTAAACACCAACAAAATTTTCAGAATGTGCAAAAACGTAAAAAACGGAAATTGACGATGAACCTTTAGAATGTAAACTTTAGAATTTAATAAAAATTTAAATTAGGTTTCGGCAGGTTCAAAGTTTAACATAAATTTCATAATTATAAGGTCATATTTGAAATGTTGGCACTTCATTTGACCGATGGAAAACGTGACCATTATGTTAAAAAAATAAAATAATAAAATGTGTTACAAAACTTTCTCCCAAAAAAAATTCTCTGATTGGCTCGTAATTCACACTTTGGGATTCTTCTCTTCAATTTCAAGTGTAAAAAGTTCAATTTCAAATAAAAGAGGTTCAATTTCATATGTAAAACCTGTATATTTTAGATAATGTAAATTAAAACTGTTAATGTTAATTATTAACTGTTAATGGAAATATCGAAACCATGCAACCGGCATGATTTAGTTGAATTAAAAAGTTTTCGATTTCTTTTTTTTTCTAAAAGGCAAATTCTAAAATCTGAAAAAGTCATCCCAATACAAACAAGGCAAATAATGCGTCCAAAATGCGAATTTACATGCACATTATTTAATACCCGCTGTGTACTTGGTTTTCAAAATCCAATAGTATTTTTTAGCAGGGACGCGATTCCAAAATGAATACCAATTTTGAATTTGGCAAATAAAATTCGCCTTTTAAATCATTAAGATTTCTTGTTAACGGTGATCTAAAACATTTTGGAAATTTTTGTTGAATTTAGATGTAGGATAATTTTTTAAAATGAAGAATTTTTTGCCTTAAGGTCATAAAATCGTTTGATATCTAAATTTATTAAAATACAAACAAATTGCGATTTGCCTAAATATAGTGAGATTCTTATTGTTTTAGAGAAACCTTGCAAATGTTTATTAATGACCATCAATATCGTATTTTATTCGTATTTTTATGGTGCGTTGCAGAACTCGCGAGAAGCGCAAACATTTTATTTTACACACCTAACCATTGTTAGTTAGAGTTCTTTTATTTCACCTGTCATTAACCATCGAAACCTTACCTAAACATTTTTGGATTAGGAAATTTCGCAAAACCGAGAACTGATTTTCCGAAGGTCAAGCACACTAATCACAAATAAATGAAAACCAGTTTCGATAATTTCAAATAGGTAAAACAAAAGCTAAAATTGAATTATCTGTATCTTATCTGGAAGAAATAGTCACGAAAAGACCCGCTAATCGAAAAATATTGATCCACTTGAATTATCAAGAACATTATATAACACAAAATCAGTTCTCGAACAATACCCTAAAACCCAAATACATATCACAAATAAACCGGAAAATTTCGAATCAAGTTGAAGCCAATTAGCCAAGATCTACAACTCACCACAAGTATTGTAAAACACGAGTATTCTCGTGAAAATTTTTGAAAAACTGCAACTCAAGGTTTTCCTCAAATAATTTACAAAATAACGATAACTATTCTGGAAAAAAATCAAAATATACAAAAATTAGATCAAAATCAGATTCTCTTAAACAATATTACCATTAACTGTCAATAATCCTTAAACCTATCAACATTTTTTCCATAAAAAACACAGTTTATAAAATACAGAACTTTTACCTTGGGGTAGTGCGAAAGCTTCATTCATATTTGTCGAATCATCTGCATATGGAATTTAGATTTATGTTGACATTTTTATAATTATGCCTGTTATTGATCGACAAATCCACATCGAAACATTTTTTGCGGTTTACAACAAACAATATTTGTGTTTTATACTTATCATTTTCTTCTTATCATGCCAAAACTCTTCAATTTGATACAGAACTACCCCGATATAAAACATATGTACATATGTATTTACCTCCCAATGTGCTGTTTTTTTGTTGCCAATGATATGACGATCAGTTAATTTTAATATCGATGATGTTCTCTGATGGCTTTTTCACATAAAAAAATTGGTATATTTTTGACATATTTAATGCTAACTTCACTTTAATAAAACCGTTCGATGTTGAGAGGCCGAATATCGGAAGGCCGAATGTCGAAAGGCCGAAAGTTGAAAGGCCGAATGTGTCAAAAGGCCGAATGTCGAAAGGCCGAATGTGTCGAGGGGCCGAATGTCGAAAGGCTGAATGTGTCGAAAGGCAGAATGTGTCGAAAGGCCGAATTTCGAAAGGCCGAATGTCGAAAGGCCGAATGTTGAAAGGCCGAATGTCGAAAGGCCGAATGTCGAAAGGCCGAATATGTCGAAAGGCCGAATTTCGAAAAGCCGAATGTGTCGAAAGGCCGAATGTGTCGAAAGCCGAATTTCGAAAGGCCGAATTTTAAAAATATTTTCGTTCTCGTATAAAAATTGTTTGGTTGTGAAAGTGAAAAACCCAGTTTAAATATCAGGTCTTGAGGAATTAATAGTAAATTTATTTTTATTCTTTAGTGCGACTCTCAAGTGACAACAACTAATTTGTTTTTTAAGTTAAATAATTTTTAAAATATTAAATTGCAAGTGAATTAGACTTTGTGTATTTGAAATTTGGAAATTCTTTATACAAAGTTTTCTTTAAATTTTGACAAACGTTTTTGTGTTTCTTCCAAGTTATTAAATATTTTATAAGGTTTCTCTTCTTGAGATATGTTTGAAAAAATATAATAAAAATTAAACTAAATTTAATGGATTAGTGCTATAAATCAATGAAGAGCTATATTATTTGCAATGCCTTTAAGGAAAGAAGAGTTTGTAAAACAAGATTTTGGAGAAAAGATTTTAGAAACAGTCTTTTGTAAACAGTCTTTTGAAAAACAGTGATACGTAGCCAGCCCGTGGAAAGGCCGATTGGGTTGAAAGGCCGAATTATCACTAAATTTTCCTTCACTTAATTGATTGACATCAACATTTAAAACCATTGAATTTATTTCGTAATGTAAAATGTAAATCCTGTGTATCTAGCATAGTAGCATACATATTAATGTGATCAAATTTTGTCGAAAAATAATTTATTTATTTTTCTTTTTTATTATAGTTAATTAATTTTTATATGACAAAAACGGAATAGGTACGAAAGACCGAATGTCGAAAGGCCGAACGCCGAAAGGCCGAATGTGTCGAAAGGCCGAATGTCGAAAGGCCGAATGTCGCAAGGCCGAATGTCGAAAGGCCGAATGTCGAAAGGCCGAATGTTGGAAGGCCGAATGTGTCGAGGGGCCGAATGTCGAAAGGCCGAATGTGTCGAAAGGCCGAATGTGTCGAAAGGCCGAATGTGTCGAAAGGCCGAATGTGTCGAAAGGCCGAATGTCGAAAGGCCGAATGTCGAAAGGCCGAATGTCGCAAGGCCAAATGTCGAAAGGCCGAATGTCGAAAGGCCGAATGTTGGAAGGCCGAATGTGTCGAGGGGCCGAATGTCGAAAGGCCGAATGTGTCGAAAGGCCGAATGTGTCGAAAGGCCGAATGTGTCGAAAGGCCGAATGTCGAAAGACCGAATGTGTCGAAAGGCCGAATGTGTCGAAAGGCCGTTTATGTCGAAATTGATTTTAATTTTTCATCTTTTTATGAATGAAAATTATCAAAATTTATATTTTTATGAAAAAACAAAATTCATATTTTCATCAAAATTTTTGTATAAAAATGTTTAATAGTAAAACGCCTTAAATACTAAAATCTTCTTAAGTTTTTTTTGTCATATAAAAATTAATTAATTATAATAAAAAAGAAAAATAAATACATTTTTTTTCGACAAAATTTGATCACGTTAATATGTATGCTAAATACACAGGATTTACATTTTACCTTACGAAATAAATTCAATGGTTTTAAATATTGATGTCAATCAATTAAGTGAAGGAAAATTTAATGAAAATTCGGCCTTTCAACCCAATCGGCCTTTCCACGGGCTGGCCACGTATCACTGTTTTTCAAAAGACTGTTTACAAAAGACTGTTTCTAAAAGCTTTTCTCCAAAATCTTATGCTATCTTCTCGTAAACATACTTAATAAAGAATAAAAGAAATTCTGTAACACGTTTAAATTTCGTTCACCCTTAAAAATTACAAAATAAAGCAAAATAAAACAAAAGAAACACTATTATGATAATATTTGTATATTTACACTGAAACCTCACTATGTCTACAGTGGACATTGATGCAACCAAACAATTTTTATACGAGAACGAAAATATTTTTAAAATTCGGCCTTTCGACACACTCGGCCTTTCGACACATTCGGCCTTTCGGCATTCGGCCTTTCGACACATTCTGCCTTTCGACATTCGGCCCTTCGACACATTCGGCCTTTCGACCCATTCGACCTTTCGTACCTATTCCAATAATATATCTCAATTTTTTTTTTTATGACATTTAGACGTCAAAATCAAATTTTTTATTATTTTTATATTTTTTACGAGTAAATATTATTATCAATGCCAAAATCGGAGCATTTTTAGCATTTTTCGGCCGATTGCCAAAAAGCTGGCCAAAATTCTTAAATTCTCTTCCCGAGGGTTTTTGGCGTCGCTGACCACAAAGCTCTAGTCACACTTACAAAATTTCATTCTATTTATCGATAATCCCTATAAAAAATTGGATAAAATGACGTACATGTATATCATATTACAGTCAAGTTGAATGCCATTTTCATGGTTTTTGGGCCACCGATTACGAATCTCTAGCCGCGAAATAATAAAATTACACATCCATGATGTGTAACCATTTATGCTGGAATTAATATTTTTTCACCGACTTATGAAATTTCATAAAGTAAAGGTTTCAATGATTTTTTAAATATGGCAATAGTCGTGATGGCGTAACCGCTGTAGAGGGTAATTTTGGATTACAATTTGCTGATGCGGCTTTTAAGAAATTGTAAAAGAAACCTTTTACGTTATCTTCAAATTTCAGTTGTTGTTTAGTTGACGAAGCAAATTTGGGTTAAGAATACGCAGAAAATCGTTGAAATAAAATTTTCATTTACCGGTGTGAAGTTTCTGGACACTTTTTTTTTTTTTTGGACACAAATTTATGCAAGTGTACCGTGAAGTTTTTGGACAAAATTTAGATTTTAGGTAAATTAGGTTTTTGGACATATATTTATACACATGAATATCCTTTAAAAGTGTATTTAACAAAAATAAAGTTATTAGAAAATTAACTAATCGACGAATATCGCTTGGAACAAAGACGTTGTCCTTTATTATATCAAATAACACGAATCTCAGAGATTGGCTCATATAGTGACTATATAGGTTGTAAAGGGTATACATTGCGGAATTCAAATCACTCAGTGCCATTTTGATATGAGCCGTTGCTGATTTTACGTCGAATTAGACATATTAGAAGTACTGTTCCAAGAGAATTAGAAACAATGGAAAATTAAAAATTACCAGAATATTCAGGTTCCGCAAGTGAGGATAACATCTTGGTCTCAAGTGATGGACAAGTTAGTACTTCGCCCAAATGTAATATAATTGAAGCAAATTCAAGAATTTACTCCACTATTTGAAGCCTATATACTCAAGAGGATGCTCAGCGCAACAATTTTCAAATGCTATTTTCTCAACCAAACTTATTAACTGTTCAAAAATCATTATTTACCAGATACATTAACGTATACACATTCACAAATTAAAACTGGTGCCATCCCAAAGATGTATAATCCAAATCTTCGGACAAACTACCTACTATTTTCAGAAAAATCTCAGTTCACGCTCAACCTTTATAAAACAGTAACAGTTTCAAATTCCGATAATAAGAATTAACAACCGTCGTTAAATAATAAAAACATACATTTTCCTGCACATAACCAACCAGAACTTATGCCTATAATAAATGAAAGGAGATTTCGTCCAATTGCAATAACAGAATGGAAACTGAAATTTTCCTATAAATCTGGTGAAAATGTGAACGATTTCCTTACTCGTTTAACCCGAATGTGAATTTCTCAAGGAATTTCGCAACAAGATCTCTTAGGTTGTATATATTTGACACTTGAAGGTAGCGCTTTACGATGGCATGATGCGTACATTGACCAATTCCATACATGGCCCGATTTTGTAAATGCAATAAAATCTGAATATTCCGATCCGGAATATGACGGTTACATTATGGAAAAGATTAGACATAGGAAGCAATATAGAAATGAAACCTATGGCGACTACCGCACTTCAATGGAGTTACTGTTCAAATAATTGAATAGTCCACTTTCTTCCAACGTATATTAGAGGGTTAGGGTTTAAAAATTTGTCTAACATTCAATCGATTGATGAACTTAACCTACTTTGTAAAAATATTGAAAAATCTGAAAAACTCTGTAGGAAAAACAATTTAAACTGTAAATATAAACTGTGCTAATATAAATAAATTTAATCAAGTTAACTTCGTCGAAAACAAGTATTCAGATAAGCAGCAAAACAATGCCTCAGGAAATTTCAATTCAGGATCCCGTTATCGCAATACCAAATCTCAGTCTACTTCAAATAATTTTAGAACTTAGGAAAATCCGGCATATTCTGCTACTACGCAGTACAGAAATTCAAAATCAGATAATTTTCGGACACCTTCTACTGATCAAACAAACCTTTACCTTCATGGTAAAGCTCCTTGGTCTTTCACTTGCGTTAACTGTTTTGAAAGTACACATAAAACAGAGCAATGTAGTAAACCAAGAAGAGCAAAATATTTGTGTTATCGATGTGGAAGAAAAGACGTTACATTCCCTGATTGTACTACTTGCCATCCTCAATTAATACCTCAAAATAAAATTCCAATTTCCAATTCTGATAAACAAATAATTAAAATAGATCATTCTTCACCTTCTACTTCAACTTCTGCTCCTACCGAAGGAGCAAAGTCAGACAACTCCAATGTATTTACCATCTTTTCACAAACTCCAGGTGATAATCGGTTATATCTAAATGTGTTAGTAAATAATCAACCAATAACAGGTCTTTTAGATACAGGTGCCACAATTACAGTCTTAGGAGAAAATGCTCAAACATTTCTAAAAAATCAAAATTTAAAAACCAGGCCTGAAATTACAAAAATTTTCGTGATTAATGGTGAGCCAATTGAAGTTTTAAAAGTAGTCGATTTACCCATTTCGTTTAACAATAATCAAAGAATTATTACAGCTTATGTTATTCCGCAAATTAAAAAACCTTTGATATTAGGCATAGATTTCTGGCAACAGTTTGAATTAAGTCCATTCCTATATCTAATGGATTCCAAGGAAAATAATAATATTAATGAGGTATTTTTAAATGCAGAACAATCAGATTGTATTGAAAAGATAATTAAACAATTTCCACTAACTACCCTACCAAATTTGGATGTACACATTTGGTGGTTAAACATAAGATCAATGTAGGTGAAAATTTCCCCATAATTCAAAGATGTTATCCTGTTTTTTGAAAATATTTTGTCCAACCTACAAAGTACAAAATATTTAACGTCTTTAGATCTTTCCGATGCGTATTGGCAAATTCCGTTAGATCAGGAATCACAAGATAAAACGGCTTTTGCTTTGACGGGTAGGCCCTTATATATGTTCGCTAGGATGCCATTTGGTTTAGTAGGTGCACCAGCTACAATGGCTAGATTAGTAGATTCCTTAATTGGCCAGGAGTTAGCCCCTCATGTATGGACATACCTAGACGATATAATTATAGCTACAGTTGATTTTGAAACGCACCTCAAATATTTGAAGATAGTTGCGAAAAGACTAAAAGACGCAAATTTAACGATAAATAGAGAAAAATCCAAATTTTGCGTACCAGAACTACAATACTTCGGATTTGTAATAAACGAACAAGGAATTAAAATTTCTCCGGATAAAGTTGATGCAATTATAAAATATCCGCCACTAAAAACCGTTAAACAAATTAGACAATTTTTGGGTGTAGCTGGCTGGAATCGCCGGTTTATTGAAAATTATTCGACTTTTATCGCCCCCATCACCGATCTATTAAAAGGCAAGCTAGCTAAAATTGTCTGGACACCATAAGCCGAAATCTCTTTTTGTCAGATAAAACAGGCCATTGCGAAAGCACCAAGTCTATACACAGCCCAGATTATACCAAACAATTTTTCGTAGCAACAAATGCTTCAAATAATACCTATATTTCAGGCAGTCAGCTATAACAAACAATTGACAACCAAAATTACCCTATTGCATACCTTTCACAAAAATTATCATCTGCTCAGCAAAACTATACTATTTTAGTAAAAGAATACCTCAGTATCCTTGTGGCTTTAAATAAATGTCGGCATTTTCTTGAAGGTTCCAAATTTTCTATTATTACCGATAGCTCCGCATTGAAATGGCTTTTAAAGCAAGGGAATTCGTTAGATCGTGTTGGACGGTGGGCACTCAAAATTCAACATTTTGATTTTGATGTTATACTTATACATCGACCGGGTAAAGAAAATCATGTTCCCGATGCATTGTCTCGATGTCTTGATGAAATTGATCAAAATGATCCTTGGTATTCCAATTTAATAAAGCAAATTCAAGAAGCGCCAAAAAAATTGAGCCTCATTGAGCCCTACGGCTCATATCAAAATGGCACTGAGTGATTTGAATTCCGCAATGTATACCGCTGACAACCTATATAGCCACTATATGAGCCAATCTCTGAGATTCGTGTTATTTGATATAATAAAGAACAACGTTTATGTTCCAAGCGAAATTCGTCGATTAGTTAATTTTCTAATAACTTTATTTTTGTTAAATACACTTTTAGAGGATATTTATGTGTATAAATATATGTATGTATATCCAAAAACCTAATTTATCTAAAATCTAAATTTTGTCCAAAAACCTCACGGTACACTTGCATAAATTTGTGTCCAAAAAAAAAAAAAGTGTCCAGAAACTTCACACCGGTTTTCCATTTATATTTATGCAGTCTAGTTGTTGGACATTGGCTGTTGTACAAAGAGAACTTCCTAAGGCCTCAATTATTGTCTGAAGTTTTCAGAAAATGTCAAATAAGGTTCAGATACGACATTCAAGTATGCTACACGATGTATAAATGAGGAATTTTTAAATAACAACGATTGCATAACTAAATAAAATTCCTCATTAGCAAGAGTCAAATTTGGGTGTTATACTGCAGCACTACATATAGATTTTCTCATTTTTAATTTTAAGCGAAATATTTTCAATACGATTGTATAACAAGAGCCACCAAAGGACTAACAAATCATTAAAATCAAATTTATTATCCCATCTTACACTAACTCACTATACAATATAAACATACACTGTGTCGGCCTCATCTAATTACAAAACCGAAATTACAAAACATTCCACCGGGGATTCAATTCCCTTCAATAAATTAACCCCGCTATACCTCATATTATATCCCATCTAAACATACAAAGAAAAGGTATCCTCAACATAATAAATACTCGTAAAAATACAAAAAAATAAATTGTAACTCTTTTACGACAACCACAAAAAAAAAATTCAATTCTATGCTTCTTCAAGTCTAAATCTTTTTATCGATCCCAAGTGTACATGAAAAAAAAACCTTCATAATTAATAGACAAAAATTCTATTCAACATCTCGAACACAATGTACAATATTAACATCTAATTTTTAAAGTATACAACAGAAAATTCCCAACTCAACATTTCTACTCTTTAGTAAGCAAAAAACGGGGGAGAAGAAACAAAAAATTGAAAATAGAAAAGTTTTCCAAACACAATAATACTCCACAATAAAATCCAGTAATCTAATTTAAATACAAAACATTTTTTTTTGTTCGTAGCGAACAGAATTTCACTTGAGATTCATTCTTGCCCTCCTTGGTCTGTATTTTGAGTAGTATTTTGTATCAGAAACATTTTTTTTTAGTTTAGATTTTCTAATGATTCCTAAGATACATCACTTGGGAAATTTATATTATCAATGAAATGAAAATTACTTGGCGATGAACGAAATATTACCAGGCGACATGTACATAAGATGTAAAAGGGGTTCAATAATATATGTTCTACATAATTTATGTAACTCATATTATGTAAATATATACGGTTTATCTATTATGTTGGTTTTAAACTAAAAGTTTTATTCCAATTTATACTCTGCAGGGAGTAGCGCGATGATTACTCCAGAATGCAGTTTTAAATTCATAAAAATTTGTAAAATTCTGGGTTATTGAACGTTCCACGGTGATATGCATGAGATTATGGAATGATATGTTTACACAAATTTACAGTTCGGTAAATGATACAATTAATTAAAAATTTGTTTGAATATTATATTTACGAACTACATACAAAAATTAATTGTGCGGTACAAATATTTTTATTACAAATATAAAATCCAATTTAAATAATAACAGTAATAATAATAATAATAATAAATAGTGGATTGTTCTCGCGGTATATGAATCTCTCATCAAATTTTAATTTATAATTATTTTAAACATAAAATAAATTTTTTTTTTGGATACCACAAAAACCATTAATTTTATGTAATAATATGTACTACCTAGAGTTATATTATGACGATTTTTATGATTAATGTAATTTTATGATACCGCCGTTGTATTATGCTATAACAATTGTAATAGTGTGGTCTAGATATAGAGAAAAATTGTCGGGTTAACATTAAAACATACATCAGATTTTTATTTGCAGTTGCTATTTGTAATGATTCCAAGATCAGATTGTATTTTACGAACAACTATTCAACAGCCCGAAGATATACTGATTCATGACAATATTTTTAATATTTAATTAATTAATAAAATTTGAAGTTAATATTTTTGAAAAATATAGAGAAACGAATTGATGCCTAATGTAACTATTCAGAACTAGATACAAATTTTTGAGCGAAGTTAAATTTGTCTTCTTCTTCTTCTTCCGCTGGCGCTACATCCCATGAAGGGATTTGGCCGCCTCAACGATGCTCCTCCAAATAATCCGATCCGCCATAAGAGAACGCCAGACACGGTGACCGAGTGTGTATAGGTCCCTCTCAACGTCGTCCATCCATCGGGTAGGTGGTCTCTCACGAGGTCCTACTTTCGCTGGTGCCGACTCCAAGACCTGTTTAGTGGTCCGATTTTGTGAACGTAGTACGTGCCCAAGCCATCTCAGCCTTGACGATTTTATGAATCCTATGATGTCGACTTTATCGAGATCATTTCTGATCTCGTGATTCATTCGCATTCTGTACGTGGCTCCCTCTTTAATGGGACCGAGAATTCTTCTTATCATCTTACGCTCAGTTACAGCGATTTTCTGGATGTTTTGCGCTGTTAGTATCCAAGACTCGCAACCGAAGGTGACAACTGGATAGGGATTCCGACTGCATTTTGGGTTAGTTTCTTAAGCATTATTTTTAGCCTAAATGTAGGCAGTAAAAATATATATAAAATATTATTAATTGGGTGCCTATCGCTGAAAATGTAATAAAAAAAATTCGCTTGTTATAATTTTAACAAATTATTTTATGACCGTTGTTTGAATATACATGATATGTACATATATGTACAGTTGACCTCCAATTTACAAAACAAATTGGTCAAAAGATGCCATCGTTTAGTGAAAATGTCTTAAGCTGAAACCAATATTTCGTGACTATTGTATAATTCGTTTAATTGTTCGTAAATCAATATGGAAAATTTTGGTTCATAACGTAAACTCCCTTAATCTTTAATAAGATTTAATTCCCTTAGTAGCATTTTGTTCATTTATTCGTTTTTGGGGGTGTTCTTCATATAAAAATATTACTTACAATTTGTGAAATCATTCATAATAAAGTTATGGGATATGACCAATTAAGAAGAAACTTGGCCATTTCTTATCCGATTTTGATAAAATTCAGCGTGTACGATAAAAATTAGATTCTCAAATGATTTTTTGACAAAGTTGTGGGATATGGCCAATTAGGGAGGAACTTGGCCATTTCTTGTCCAATTTTGATGAAATTCAGCGTGTACAATGGAAATGGGATTCTTAAATGATTTTTGGACAAAGTTGTGGGATATGGCTAATTAGGGAGGAACGTGGCCATTTCTTGTCCAATTTTGATGAAATTCAACATTTACGATGGAAATGGGATTCTGAGAAGATTTTTGAACAAAGTTCTGTAATACGACCAATTAAGAAGAAACTTGGCCATTTCTTGTCCAATTTTGATAAAATTCAGCGTGTACGATGGAAATAGGATTCTTAAATGATTTTTGGACGAAGTTGTGGGATATGGCCAATTAGGGAGGAACTTGGCCATTTCTTGTCCAATTTTGATGAAATTCAACATTTACGATGGAAATGGGATTCTGAGAAGATTTTTGAACAAAGTTCTGTAATATGACCAATTAAGAAGAAACTTGGCCATTTCTTATCCGATTTTGATAAAATTCAGCGTGTACGATAAAAATTAGATTCTCAAATGATTTTTTGACAAAGTTGTGGGATATGGCCAATTAGGGAGGAACTTGGCCATTTCTTGTCCAATTTTGATGAAATTCAGCGTGCACGATGGAAATGGGATTCTTAAATGATTTCTGGACGAAGTTATGGGATATGGTCAATTAGGGAGGAACGTGGCCATTTCTTGTCCAATTTTGATGAAATTCAACATTTACGATGGAAATGGGATTATGAGAAGATTTTTGAACAAAGTTCTGTAATATGGCCAATTAGGAAGGAACTTGGCCATTTCTTATCCGATTTTGATGAAATTCAGCATTTACGATGGAAATTGGATTCATAAATGGTTTTCGGACGAAGTTCTCTAGTTTGGCCTAATAGGAAGGAACTTGCCCATTTCTTATCCGATTTTGATGAAATTCAGCGTTTACAATGCAAATGGGATTCTAAAATGATTTTTGGACGAAGTTGTGGGATATGGCCAATTAGGAAGAAACTTGGCCATTTCTTATCCGATTTTGATGAATATCAGTTTTTACAATGCAAATGGGATTCTAAAATGATTTTTGGACGAAGTTCTGGAATATGGTCAAGTAGGATGGAACTTGCCCATTTCTCAACCGATTTTGATGAAATTCAGCATTTCGATGGAAATGAGACTCATTCCATTCAAACGTTCATGTTTACTCTTGCTTCTTAGCAAAACTCGATTGCAAATATTTACAAAGACAAATGTTTTTTTTACAGGAAATTTTTCATTTACATCTTTTTACATTAGATGTATGTTTGACTACATTTGATTCTGCTACCAAATAATTGTAAATTTGTATATTTTGTATACCGATAAATATTTTTTTTCTATGTGTACTATCCAAACGTCGGATTTTTATTAAATAATTAATAAAAAAATAAAGTATTAAGCTAAAAACTAAATAAAATTAATTTATTTTTAAAAGATATTGCTGATAAGTCCAAAAAACAATCCCTAATGCTTGTTGAAAAAATAAGAAAATTCAAAATCCCGTATATTTTTGCATTTATTATTTCTCTATTCCTTCATTTTCTCGTTTCAACAAACTGTGGACTTGCCCCAGTTTCAAAATAAACGGCTCATTTGATCTCTTTCTGCAAGGTTGACGAAGCAATTTAAAAATTAAATCTCCATTTTCCAGAATATTTTAAAACTAATTTAAATTTTTTAATTTATTTATTTACAAATTTGTTAGAAATTTATTATTTTTGTCGCTCAAACTTATTACGATGCCCAAAAAGCATTTTTTATTTTCCCTTCAAATAGTGTCAAAAAATTATAAATGTTGCCAAATTATTATATTTTGTTCCAAAAAATTAATTTTATGATGCCAAGAAATTTTTGTTTGTTGCTCATTTATTTGTGCCGTTTTATTAATTTTTTGTATCCTAAATATTAATTTTTTGTGTGCCGGTTTATTGCTAGCCCTTAATATAGTTATGTCACTTACAGTTCGCCATTCATCGACAGTTTTAGAAATAGGCTCATTTCATTTAGCGATTCCGCAATTTTTCGCCAACACTTTTTTTTATCAGCCTTACCCGTTGCTGAAGCATGTTTTCCTTGAAAATATAAAATTTTCATTATGTATATACAATTAAACAAGTGTAAAATATAGTAATATATGATATACATATTTGAAATTACCTAGAGCAAACTGAAAATTTTGCTCAACTAAATCAATTAGTGCGGATTTTTGGGCCAAACCAATGCGTCTGCTTTTTTTGTTCCCTGCGCCTTTTCTTGACTAAAAACATTTTAAGGATAATGCAATTCATGGTAGAAAATTCAACGTTACAAACCACTTACCATTGTCCTCCAATTTCAAATATTTATTTATTCGACACAAATTAGCTAATTTGATTTAATTGATTTAATTTCTAATTGATTTAATTTCGTTTGCCATATAACTTAGTATATACAAAATACGATAAAACAATTGATTACCTGGGCTAGTTTGTAAAGCCATGGTTTAAATAGTAAAATTTATTAGTATAAAAGTATATTTATTCCCATAGTTACAAATAATTTTAGTATATTATACTAAGTGTAACTATGGGTCCTCACCAAAAGAAGATTGCAAATATTTGCAATCTATTTGATTTTCTTTCACATGGATAGTACACATAGAAAAAAAAATATTTATCGGTATACAGAATATACAAATTTACAAGTATTTAGTAGCAGAATCAAATGTAGTCAAACATACGTCTAATATAAAAAGATGTAAATGAAAAATTTCCTGTAAAAAAAACATTTGTCTTTGCAAATATTTATAATCGAATTTTGCTAAGAAGCAAGAGTAAACATGAACGTTTGAATGGAATGAGTCTCATTTCCATCGTAAATGCTGAATTTCATCAAAATCGGTTGAGAAATGGGCAAGTTCCATCCTACTTGACCATTGTTGTGAAACATATATATCATACAAAGCAATAAAACAATGTAAAACGCAATCGATGCATAAAATTATATAATAAAGTCTGGTAATAATAAAATACGGAATTGTCATAAATTTGTTTACATAAATAAGTCTGAATATTGTATATTGACGAAATATGAAAATACAAAAATAAAATACGGAAGAGACCTAAATGTGTAATGAGGAAATTAATTAATGTTTAATATTGTATGTTGTTGTAAAACACAAAGTAATTTTTAGTATATAAGAACCAAAAATTGTAACTAAAATTATTCGTAATTCATACATCATTCATATATCATAGATCATTCGTAATTCAACATTTATACAAAACTCATTATTAAAAATATATTCAAAGGAGACACTGTTACTCTCCGTAAGATTCAAGTAATAAAAAGAAGTGAATAAATAAATTCAATTGTTATTATTTAAAATATTCGTGAAACCATCCTGCTGCCTGATCGATCAACTAGAACAACCAAGGGTAAATATAAACTAACCAATACACCAACTAACACTGCTGGCCTGAGAATCAAAGTATCAAATAAACATCAAGAGAGGTGGCAACACTTATTAAATGTTTATCTGAAGACAGAGGTTCTTTTCATTGAGCAACTAACAACTTATTTCTCCAGTAAGCCTGTTTCAAACCTAACATATAGAAACAGCTTACCATCTTTAAATACCAACAAATACATAAATTAACCTTAATATTAACCACACTCAGGGTAATTTCGTATTAAACCTCGTTAATATAGCTAGCATAGTTTTAATAAGATATAATGTATGTTATGACACATAACCCCATAACATCCATTATAACACCATATTCCAGATCTTTATCCAAAAATCATTTTAGAATCCCATTTGCATTGTAAACGCTGAATTTCATCAAAATCGGATAAGAAATAGCCAAGCTCCTTCCTAATAGGCCAAACTAGAGAACTTCGTCCGAAAACCATTTATGAATCTAATTTCCATCGTACACGCTGAATTTCAACAAAATCGGATTAAAAATGGCCACGTTCCTTCCTAATTGGCCATATTACAGAACTTTGTTCAAAAATCTTTTCAGAATCCCATTTCCATCGTAAATGCTGAATTTCATCAAAATTGGACAAGAAATGGCCAAGTTCCTCCCTAATTCGCCATATCCCACAACTTTGTCAAAAAATCATTTGAGAATCTAATTTCCATCGTACACGCTGAATTTTATCAAAATTGGACAAGAAATGGCCAAGTTCCTCCCTAATTGGCCGTATCCCACAACTTCGTCCAAAAATCATTTAAGAATCCTATTTCCATCGTGCACGCTGAATTTCATCAAAATTGGACAAGAAATGGCCAAGTTCCTCCCTAAATCGCCATATCCCACAACTTTGTCAAAAAATCATTTGAGAATCTAATTTTTATCGTACACGCTGAATTTTATCAAAATCGGATAATAAATGGCCAAGTTTCTTCTTAATTGGTCATATTACAGAACTTTGTTCAAAAATCTTCTCAGAATCCCATTTCCATCGTAAATGTTGAATTTCATCAAAATTGGACAAGAAATGGCCAAGTTCCTCCCTAATTGGCCATATCCCACAACTTCGTCCAAAAATCATTTAAGAATCCTATTTCCATCGTACACGCTGAATTTTATCAAAATTGGACAAGAAATGGCCAAGTTTCTTCTTAATTGGTCGTATTACAGAACTTTGTTCAAAAATCTTCTCAGAATCCCATTTCCATCGTAAATGTTGAATTTCATCAAAATTGGACAAGAAATGGCCACGTTCCTCCCTAATTAGCCATATCCCACAACTTTGTCCAAAAATCATTTAAGAATCCCATTTCCATTGTACACGCTGAATTTCATCAAAATTGGACAAGAAATGGCCAAGTTCCTCCCTAATTGGCCATATCCCACAACTTTGTCAAAAAATCATTTGAGAATCTAATTTTTATCGTACACGCTGAATTTTATCAAAATCGGATAAGAAATGGCCAAGTTTCTTCTTAATTGGTCATATCCCATAACTTTATTATGAATGATTTCACAAATTGTAAGTAATATTTTTATATGAAGAACACCCCCAAAAACGAATAAATGAACAAAATGCTACTAAGGGAATTAAATCTTATTAAAGATTAAGGGAGTTTACGTTATGAACCAAAATTTTCCATATTGATTTACGAACAATTAAACGAATTATACAATAGTCACGAAATATTGGTTTCAGCTTAAGACATTTTCACTAAACGATGGCATCTTTTGACCAATTTGTTTTGTAAATTGGAGGTCAACTGTACATATATGTACATATCATGTATATTCAAACAACGGTCATAAAATAATTTGTTAAAATTATAACAAGCGAATTTTTTTTATTACATTTTCAGCGATAGGCACCCAATTAATAATATTTTATATATATTTTTATTGCCTACATTTAGGCTAAAAATAATGCTTAAGAAACTAACCCAAAATTCAGTCGGAATCCCTATCCTGGTCTTATCAGCGCCTTGTAGATGTCCAATTTTATTTTGCGCGATATATGAGGAGACTTGAAAATTTTGATATTGGCGTAAAATGCTCGGTAGCCTGCTGCGATCCTCGATGAAATGTCTACAGAAACGGAGTTTTGCTCAGTGATCAGTGATCCTAGGTATTTAAACTCATTCACCTTTTCATATTGAGTATCTCCTGAAATGAAGTCCCCGCGAGTCTGCCTTCTCGCGGTCACCATGTATTTGGTCTTCGCTTCATTGATCTGAAGGCCTATTTGTTGGGCTGTTAATTCCAATGGGAGAAGGACCTCTTTCAGAGAGATGATGTTGCGACCCAGAATGCAAATATCGTCAGCGTATGCTAATAGCTGGGTTGATTTATAATACAGGCAGCTACGCTGCGCTATATTAAGCTGGCGAATGACATACTCTAATGATAGATTGAATAGAGTTTGAGCTATTGGGTCTCCTTGCCGCACTCCAGATGTTATCTCGAAGGCATCCGAAATTTTGCCTTCTATTAGCACCTTACATATTGAGCCATTCATTAAAAGCTGGCACATTGAAACCAATTTTGACGGTATGCCCAGGTAGGACAATACGTTCCATAACGTATTCCTCTTAATGCTGTCGTACACCTGTTGAAAGTCTATGAATAGACTGTGTACAGGGATGTCCTTTTCATAACATTTCTCCAGCAAAATCCTCAGCGTAAAAGTTTGATCGGTCGTTGATCTATTTGGTCGAAAACCACATTGATAATCACCCAGATTCCTCTCAAATTCGTCTATAATATAAGAAACTCCATCTTGCAACTCATAAGCAGAACTGTGAAACTCGCAGTGGTATCTGTTAGTTTTAAGAATTTTTGTGAAAAATGATAAACGGTTTCGGTTTTTACTCGCGAAAAGTGGTACCCCTAAAAATGGGATTAAAGTGTGAAAAACTCTGGTCATTGAACGTTTTTTTTTTTTGGAATTTTTAGATTTGATTATTGTTGCTGATAATAAGACTGTATTTGTTCAGACACATTCCCTTCTGGAAAATAAAAATTCTTAAACCTAGGACTTAGACTTTTTGGACACAACTTTTGGAGAAATTGGGAAGTCTATGCCAACAGCCATCTGATTCTCTAAAAAATAAGAAAATGTGTTAATGGGTAAAGCAACCGTTTACACATTATCACACTATTTTCCGATTCTGTAAAATTTGAAAATGATAAGGTGTAAAATGTCTGCCAAAGTTTACTCCAATTTTTTATCTTGGGGAAAAGTATTTTGTGTATGTAGTTTTTGAGTGTGTTAAACATTCTCGATGCTTCATCGTCATCTTCATGGGAATTGCAATGGCGTTTATAACCTAATGTTTGAGTATTGTTGCTACAAAATACGAAAAAATCTAAAAGGTATTGATGTGTGGAATCGATGAGTGATATGCTGAAAAGGAGATCTGAATGAATATGCTGAATATCAAAGTGCAAGATTCTAAATCAGTGATCGCAAATACGTAACATGCGCGCCAAACTTGGTACGTTTAAAACTTTGTCCGGCACGCCAAAAAAATTTTGAAATCGACCTTTATTGTAGTTATTCTAACAAAAAAATGGAAAAGGCGTTTTTAAAATTTTGATAAAGCCCAAATATTGAAATGCTGGGATATGAAAAACAATGAAATCAATTTGGTCATAAATATAACCACCTTTGGAATGAATTTCAAATATGTATTTGTTGAACAAGTACGGAAAGCTCGAAAAAATTTACTAGGTGATAAAATATACGATTTGATAAAAAAATCGTTTAATTTTTGAATTCGATAATTAGTTTATTGTTGGCTGTCAAAAAGGTCAGTCAGTTTTGGTATGCTCGGAAATTTAACAAGTTTGGAGCGCTCAGTATTATAACGATGTCGTTTTTGGCCAAAAATTTACGAAACAATCAAAAGTGTGAGCAGACAGGTGCAACCTGGTGATAAGAATTTTTGGTACACTATGCCGTTGAAATCGAATAAAAGAGTGAGCAGAACCTTCGCATTCGATTGAATTTGACTATGTGTTTTTGGTATTGCCTCTTTAGGAAGCTTCCATTGGATCGGTCGGGCCTTAATTTAGACGTCTTATTCGTATACTCCTGTTTGATTACCATATATGTCTGGTTTGAACAGTTCTGAATCTCAGCTATCAGGTCATGCAATGAGTGGCAACTTATCAAGGATTGCCTGGCCTGGTTCGAATCCTTCCTGAGTAGTTCACCTAACCCAATAACCAATCTTCCTCATACACTAAACATAAATATAATCAGGATGTAATTCTTGAGTTTCATTACGTATATGGCTATGTAGTTAAGAACAAAAATGATCCAAATAACACTTTGTTATTAGAGAGATAATAGGTAAACATGTTTCCATGATTATTAAAATTTGAAGCTTAAAATTGAGGCTTATAATATTCAGTGCTCAACCGTACTTGGATTACTTTTACGCTAACTAATATGATGACAAGAAGTCCAAAAATTGCCATAACTCAGTTTTTGTAAAAAATTGCTTCTTGGATCACCCCTACTCCCAACCAGCCACATGATCCTGGCTTTCCACCTAATATATGTGCACGTTGAAGGACCTGGATTATCCTTTACCATTAAACATTACTTACCAAGGGGGAAAAAAAGAAGAGGAATTTTCAAAATTCATCTCTCCACTATTGTTTGGTCGCCTCAAGGAAATCAGGAATTGATTAGATAAAGTCTTAGCACTGATTAAATACATACCTTTATTAACAAAATTACAAGATAAGAAAGAAAGAGAAATGAGCTGATTTTTTTTTTTTTTTGGTTCTTTAATTAATCCATTGTTTTACTCTTTACCCTAGATGTATGTAGTTTGTTCCAGCGTCCTCTTCCTCAAGTAACTCAATGAAAACTGATTCACTGAATTGGTATAGCCCTGTAGCTGCTTTCCGTTGCTCACCGCGTGTCT